>CM023453.1:123907911-124150258 GCA_013339765.2 Haemaphysalis longicornis
TCATTGAATAAGCACTACTACGCAAACCACGTGTTTAGTTCTCTATACCGGATAATTCTCTATATCAGTGTTCGCTATAACGAGGTTCTACTGCACCACTCAGCGCCACAAAAGAAATAAAAGACAGCATTTTATTTCCTGCTGAGCGATGCGTGTACGCGACTCGATGCTTGCAGCGTAGCAATAAACTGATGAGTCGTCATAGGATCATATCAGAAATACTTTTGGAAAGCTTACGCATTTTGAATACTTATCGAAAAGCTCTGAGCACTGAATCTTGCAAATAAGCTAGAAAGGACGAGGTACACACCATCGTCTGAGCGATGCTCTAGGAAAGTTGTTATGTCTCTCCTCGTGTATTGCAATATTGTCCAGGATACAGCTTGAAATTTTTCTGAGAAGTTAGAAGCTGAAAAAATAACTGAATGACTAGAAATCACACATGAAAGCGGGCGATTTCTAGCACAGGCACTGCTGCCCCTCATATGCGTACGATAGCAGCGGGAGTGCAGCAGCGGCGTGAATGTAGCATACGACAGCGGCGAAAGTCCCTAGGCCGACGTCAGAGCCAGGGGGCGCCACTCAAACACCTCACCGCCAGTTACGCGCTCTGCACGTTCGTTGTGCGTGTGTGGGTGTGCGCACATTACATTCCGGAAAGCAAACAGCTACAATAAACAGATGACACATTGATATTGTCACGAAGCCAAGGATGACGCAGTGGTCTTGCAGGAGAAACAAGTTTATTGGAGCGAACTTGTGCTCCCCTAACAACTCAAAAGAATACAGAGGCGGCGAAGCAGCGGTCAACAAAGTGACTTGCGTCAGCGAGCGTCGCAGAATCGAATGCCCCCGCGTCTGCTCTGCAGGCTTTTTATCTTTCGGCGCGCGTGGTTCTGGAACGTCGATTCGCATCGAGAACATTGTAGATGCAAGAAGATTATTCCGGGATGTTCACGTTAGATCGGAATGCTCTCCCTATCTGAACAGATAACACATGCGGCACAGAAAGAAAGAATGGAACACGCGCTTCCCTTGGCACGGAGATAACACAGACCGGCGCAGCCGGGCGGTAAAAGCAAAACACAACTAAACAAACCCAATGCATGGTTCGCGGCATTACCCCCCCCTCTAAGAGTGCATCGACCCGATGCTAACATAAGCGACAGTCCGAAAATGAAATAAAAGTTCGTCATCGTTCGTAGAAAGGTTTTAAGCGAACCACGTGGACGATTTCGGGCCGCGTACGTCGTCGTGATGTGCCGGAGTCACCATCGGGGATCACTTCGTAGGTAAGTTGGCCAACACGTCGCAGAATCTGGTAGGGTCCGAAATACCGTCGCAGAAGTTTCTCGCTCAGTCCGCGTCGTCGGATGGGAGTCCAAACCCACACACGATCCCTGGTTGGTACTCGGCGTCTCGGCGTCGGAGGTTGTAGCGGCCGGCATCCACCAGCTGCTGGTCCCTTATACGAACTCGAGCGAGCTGGCGGGCCTCCTCCGCACGTTGCAGGTATCCTTGGACATCGGCGTTGAGGTCGTCGTCTTCTACATGCGGAAGCATGGCGTCGAGCATCGTAGTCGGTCATCTTCCGTAGACAAGCTCGAACGGCGTCATCTGCGTAGTTTCCTGCGTCGCTGATTGTACGCAAACGTGACATACGGGAGGACTTCGTCCCAAGTCTTATGTTCAACGTCGACGTACATGGACAGCATATCCGCAATTGTCTTGTTCAGACGTTCTGTTAGTCCGTTCGTTTGGGGGTGGTACGCCGTCGTTCTTCGGTGATCCGTGTTGCTGTAGCGTAAGATTCCTTGCATCAGCTCCGCGGTAAAGGCCGTTCCGCGGTCCGTGATTAGGACTTCCGGGGCTCCATGTCGCAGCACAACTTGGTTTATAAAGAACTTGGCGACTTCTTGTGCAGTCCCCCGCGGAAGAGCGGCGGTCTCTGCGTAGCGCGTCATGTAGTCTGTCGCTACGACAATCCACTTGTTCTCCGATCGTGACGTCGGGAACGGGCCTAGAAGGTCCATTCCAATTTGTTGAAAGGGCCTCCGCGGGACGGCGATCGGTTGTAGAAGTCCGGCGCGTCTTGTCGGCGGCGTTTTTCGTCGCTGGCAGTCACGGCAACTCCGAACGTAGTGGGTGACGTCGGATGTAAGGCGGGGCCAGAAGTACTTCGCCTTAATTTTTGCAATAGTGCGAGCTGTGCCGAGATGTCCGGAAGACGGGTCGTCGTGGGACGCTTCCAAAATTTCGTCACGAAGGTCTGCGGGGATGACAAGTAGATAATTCGTTCTTGTTCCGGGGCTGAAATTCTTCTTCACGGGGACGGAGTTTCTGAGGCTGAATGCTGGTAAGTTACGCTTGAACGCTCTAGGCACGGCGACGTTTCGTCCTTCGAGGTAGTCGATCATTACTCGCAAGTCGGGGTCGGCACGCTGCTGGGCGGCTAGGTCGCTCTCCGTAAAAACCCCCGAAGAACGCGCTGTCTTCTCGGAGTCTTGTGGTGGTGGGTCGACAGGGGCGCGGGACAGGCAGTCGGCGTCGGAGTGTTTCCTGCCGGATTTGTAGACGATTGTAATGTCGAACTCTTGCAGGCGCAAACTCCACCGCCCAAGACGGCCAGAGGGGTCCTTCAAATTGGCGAGCCAACACAGCGCATGGTGGTCTGTTACAACCTTGAACGGTCTGCCATACACGTATGGGCGAAATTTTGAAATGGCCCATATAATAGCCAGGCACTCTTTTCGGAGGCAGAGTAGTTTTTCTCCTCCTTCGACAGACCACGGCTGGCATAGGCGATTACGTTTTCGCACCCGCTTTGTTTTTGGACAAGGACGGCACCCAAGCCTATATCACTGGCGTCCGTGTGTATTTTCCCTTTCGGCGTTGTCGTCGAAATGAGCGAGCACGGGCGGGCTTTGCAGGTGTTTTTGCAGCTCGCAGAATGCCTTTTCTTGGTCGTTTTCCCAGCTGAAAGGGGTGCTATCTTTCGTCAAGCGCGTGAGCGGCTCTGCAATGCGTGCGAAGTTTGCGACGAAGCGCCGGTAGTATGCGCACAGTCCGAGAAATCTGCGCACGCCCTTCTTATCTTTCGGCCTTGGGAAGTTCGCTATGGCTGAAGTTTTCGCCGGGTCAGGCAGGACTCCCGCGGCGTTGACGACATGGCCCAAAAACTTCAGTTCCTCGTACGCGAAGCGGCACTTTTCAGGCTTCAGCGTTAACCCCGACGTACGGATGGCCTCGAGTACTGACTGCAACCTTGCGAGGTGTTCGTCGAAAGTCCGGGAGAATACCACAACGTCGTCGAGGTATACGAGGCAGGTGTGCCACTTCAGGCCAGCTAGCACAGTGTCCATGACTCTTTGGAACGTTGCTGGTGCCGTGCATAGCCCAAACGGCATTACCTTGAACTCGTATAGGCCGTCCGGGGTTATGAATGCAGTCTTCTCTCGATCTCTCTCGTCCACTTCAATTTGCCAGTAGCCGGTCTTCAGGTCCATCGATGAGAAGTACCTCGCATGGCAGAGGTGGTCGAGGGCGTCGTCGATTCGTGGCAGGGGGTACACGTCCTTTTGGTGATCTTGTTCAATCGCCGGTAGTCAACGCAGAACCTCAGTGTGCCGTCTTTTTTCTTCACGAGTACGACCGGCGCAGCCCACGGACTTTTCGATGGCTGTATAATGTCGTCGTTGAGCATGTCGTCGACTTGAGTCCGGATGGCTTCGCGCTCGTGGAAGAGACGCGGTACGGTGACTGTCGGGTAGGTCGGGCTCCATCTCGGTTATTATCCGGTGCTTCGCCAGAGGTGTTTGACGTAACTTTGAGTTCGACGAAAAACACTCGCTGTAGCGACGCAGCAAAGCCAATAACTTGTTCCTTTCTTCTTGCGGTAGCGCCGGATTCACGTCGAAGGGGTGCGGAAGCTTGAAGGTATCGTCGGGTGCGCGTTCAAAGTCGGCGACTGCTATCACGTCACTTGCTTGTTGCGTTTCTTCGACGAACGCAATTGCAGCGCCCTTGTTTAAATGCTGGTACTCCTCGGTGAAATTGGTGACCAAAACGTGGGATTTGCGTGCTTAAACCGCGCAATGCCTCTTGCGACAGACACACCGCGGTCAAGAAGCAACCTTCGGTCACTCTCCACGATAGCGTCGACGTCGGGAGCAGCACCTTCACAGTAGACGGTGATCATCAAGCTTGCGCGGGGTGGCAGGGTGACGTGATCATCGGCGATCCTTACAGCTGCACGGTGTTCGGGGTTCGATTCCGGCGTCATGGAGTGGTCGGAGGAAAAAGTTATCGACTTCGTCTGGAGATCGATTATTGCGCCGTTGTCCGTCAAAAAGTCCATTCCGAGAATTACGTCGCGGGAGCAGTTGGGCAAAACGACGAACACTGCAGGGTACGTCGTGCCGTCTATGGTGACGCGCGATGTGCACGTTCCACTTGGCGTCACGAGGTGGCCTCCTGCTGTGCGTATGTGCGGACCGTCCCATCTGGTCATAACTTTCTTCAGCTTAGACGCAAATGGTCCGCTCATTACGGAGTAGTCGGCTCCCGTGTCTACGAGGGCGACTACATCAAAACCGTCGATGGACACCTTGACGTCGGATGCCGCCTTCCTCGAGTTTCGGGTGCGTCGGGGCGTCGCATCTCGGCTTGTGCGTGTTGACGGTCGGGCACTGTGCGTCGTCGTTGCCCACGTCTTCTCAGCGGACGTCTCGGTCAGGTCGGGTAAGCGTCGCGGCGTATAGCTGTCGTCGTGTTCGGGAGTCTCATCAGGGTTAGGTCGGGTCGTCGGGATGAGGGCATGTCGTGAATCACTGTCTTCGGCGCGTCCTTGCGTCGTTGGAGGGTTTCCGGTTTTTCGCCGTAGAGCAACTTCACCTCCAGAAGTTGCTGCTTTTAGTTTCCCCGCGTGGGCTGGGGGACCTTCCACGGGCGAAGTCAGCTTGCTACGGCGGTTCGGCGATTGGTATGGGTAGGGCGACGGCGAACGGTTGAAACGGGCTGGTCGACGGCTGGTGTTGGACAGGTACTCTTCGATCTCCGATGGGTGCTGGCCAGTTCGGGGGCGGGGTGCGTCGACGGAGAACCCTCGCAAACCGAGCCTCCTGTAGGGGCAGCGACGGTAGACGTGGTCGGCCTCTCCGCAGTGGTAGCACAGCGGACGATTGTCGGACGTTCGCCACACGTCGGTCTTCCTTGGGGAGGGGGTTGCGCCGCAGGTGGTCGGGCCGGCGAGAGGGGACGACGGTACGGAGCCTCGTGACGATAGGGTGCAGGTGGGCGAGGTCGACGGACAGCAGCGGGTAGGTCATGGCTTGCGGCTCGCGAGGTGCTACTGGCGTCGTTGAAGTTCCCAGCGCTTGCTGCACTTCTTCTCTAATGACGTCGGTAAGAGAAGCGACTTGTGGTTGCGGCGTCGTTGGGAGCAGTTTCCGCAGCTCCTCCCTCACTATTTCGCGGATAGTCTCGCGTAGGCTATCAGCCGGAATCCGCATGTTGTCGATGTAGTTCGCACTGGCCGCGCCAACAAAGTTCCGGTCATACTGCTTAGCACGCATTTCGAGAGCCTTCTCAATCGTGCTGGCTTCGGTCACGAATTCAGCGATGGTTTTGGGCGGGGTGCGGACAAGTCCAGCAAACAGCTCCTCCTTCACACCGCGCATCAAGAAGCGTAACTTCTTTTCTTCCGTCATTTCGGGGTCCGCGCGGCGAAATAATTGCTTCATCTCCTCAACGAAGATCACGACCCCTTCGTTGGGGGGGTGTGCCCGATTTTCCCAAGCAAAAGCGCAGCTCGCTCTTTTCTCACAACGGTAGTGAATGTCTTAGGAACTCCCTTTTGAAGTGAGTCCAGTCGGTAAAAGAACTCTCTGGTTCTCGAACCAAGTTCGAGCAGCATCTTCAAGTAAAAGAAGACATGCCGGAAAGTTTCTTCGTCGTCCCACCTGTTGAAGATGCGGCGCGCTCCAGCTTCTCCAACCATTCTTCGGGGTCTTCAGCGGGGGCCCCCCGGAACGATGGCGGTTCCCGGGGCTGCTGCAGGACGATTGGCGATGTGTTTCTTGCACCATGGTGTGGTTTGCAGCGTTTTTTTTCTTGGGCCCTTCTGGCATCAAACCGAACTCGGGTGGTAAATTTTGCAGGCGGGGGCTGGCTCTTGTTGGACTGGCTTGGCGGCTTCCGAGGTTGTAGTGGGCATGAAGGGCGTACCCAGCACCTCCACCAGATGTCACGAAGCCAAGGATGACGCAGGGGTCTTGCAGGAGAAACAAGTTTATTGGAGCGAACTTGTGCCCCCCTAACAACTCAAAAGAATACAGAGGCGGCGAAGCAGCGGTCAACAAAGTGACTTGCGTCAGCGAGCGTCGCAGAATCGAATGCCCCCGCGTCTGCTCTGCAGGCTTTTTATCTTTCGGCGCGCGTGGTTCTGGAACCGTCGATTCGCATCGAGAACAGTGTAGATGCAAGAAGATTATTCCGGGATGTTCACGTTAGATCGGAATGCTCTCCCTATCGAACAGATAACACATGCGGCACAGAAAGAAAGAATGGAACACGCGCTTCCCTTGGCACGGAGATAACACAGACCGGCGCAGCCGGGCGGTAAAAGCAAAACACAAACTAAAAAAAACCCAATGCATGGTTCGCGGCAATATTGTCTCCCCGCTGTTGAGCCGCTGCACATGCGTGATCCTTAAAAAAAATCGAAACCACTTAACCGCTGCCCATGATCTTCCGTTGTTAAATTGTAAGAGGAGCCTAGCAGGCACCGCACTCGTTAATATGTTCTCGGTTCTTTCTTTTAATTGTTCCTTATGAAGATGTAAGTAATTAAACGTAAATGATGAGTAATTATTTTATGTTTATGGGTGCTCAGTGTGCCAAAAAGGGTGCAGTTTACAATGATCGCGCAGGAAAATGATTTCGTGTGGCTTGCTGCTTTTCTGAGAATTGCGGTTGCGAATCCTGTAAATTACACGAGGTTAGTGTACTTGATTAATGTTTTAAGACATCTGTCATGTGTGCTGCGTGGGACAAAGTTGGAAAAAGACAACGTAAACGTTTGCGCACGCACGACGCTGTTTGCCCGGTATGCAAAACTTGACATAATAATTAACAAAAAAATCAACAAAAAATCAGAAAAATGGACGTACGCCAGCCAGCGTAAAGCACGCCGCTCATTCCTCAGTTGACACAACACGATAGAAAAATCATGAAACAACGAAGAAGGAAGTATCCACACGCTAGCCTACTTCGCTAAGGCACGGCGTGCGCGGTCAGCTAGCTTGGCCAAATGTGATGAAACAATGAGCAAACAGTAAATACACGACGTAGCTACGTTTACTATAAAAAAACCTTTGTACATTAATAGCATTCTCTACATTTTTACACGAAAAAAAAAACTGTACGTCCTCGGAGAATGTCCGAAGCACGCCTGCCCGCCGCTTCCCGAGGCTTCTAGAAAAAGCTCTCGGGCGAGGCACGCGAGGGCCCCCTCGTGGAGTTGGACACTCAGTGCCTCACTCGGAGGCGGACCCTTTATCCACTACCCAAGTATTCTAGTTCACTCTAGCGAGGTTGCGCTGTATCACTCTTCGAAAGACACTCCTCTCCGTTTTCTTTCTGCCGACGCACGGCAGGGAAACCGCGGCGGCGTCCGCCGCTCTATCCCGGCCGTGGCCTACGCTACTGCGTTCGTGACGCCGCCTCCGCGAATTACAGGTAACGGCGGGCAGAATCTCTGGTTTCACCCTTTGTAGAGCCACGCGAGTGAATTCAAGCGTCGTCGCCTAGGCATGTGGGTGTCGTTTAAAGCTTTGCTTTCCAACCACCTTCCCAGCGTGGATTGGAGCTAATTTTTTATTTACGATAGTCTTTCTCGAACTACCTCGACGGCAACATTGGAGCCTCTTTGTCTGTCTGCACGTCTTGCCAAAAGATAAACAACAATTGATGAGCACATAATAAACAGGCAGGGCCATTCTAAAATATTGGAACCACGTCGTATGGATCATAGATGTTCAAATTATGCCGGGCAAAGAAAAAATTCCCTCGCACTTCCCCGAGGGGGAGAGTGTGTAAGTGCGAATGCACGGTTGTTGATTGCGCGATTACGGTGGATATCGTGATCTTAATGAGTAGTCGAGAGATTACACACACGCACACAACTACAAAGAAAGATATTTCACTCGTTATTGCTGGCACCGTCGCCCGGTCCGCCATCATCGTTTTCGAGATGCAGGACCAGCGACCGCTCTCGACGACGGCGCGCGCTCGACTAATACCCTCCCGCGCCACGCGGCCGCTACACGAGCGCCCTCACGCGTCGGAATGCGGAGCGCCCGCTACGCGAGCGAGAGCTCTCCCGCCCGAAGTGGAGAGGAGGCGCCCAACACCCGCAGTCACTGGGCGGAGAGAGGAGGAGGAGAGTAGCGCCCGCCGTTACGGCGAGGGCTACACGAGCGCCCTCACGCGTCGGAATGCGGAGCGCCCGCTACGCGAGCGAGAGCTCTCCCGCCCGAAGTGGAGAGGAGGCGCCCAACAACCGCAGTCACTGAGCGGAGAGAGGAGGAGGAGAGTAGCGCGCGCCCATCTCCCCCCGTTGCTAGGGAAGATGAGGAGCGCACGCACCCGCAGCTGTTGCTATGCGGACGACGGCGGCAGACGATTCAGGCTCGCTTAAGAAGTGCATTCGCACTTAAAACCAAGGCGTGGTCAAGACAACAGATCAGTGGATACGCAATTGTGGCACGGTAATTTTAGCTCGGTGTAAAAGCTGAATTGGTGTTCAACGAAGCAGGAAAAAACGTTGAAGAAAGGGGGCAGCTCCCACCAGAGAAAAAAAGGTGAGATTTCACAATCACTAGCTGTGTCTCATAGTAAGCAATTTAAACTGTATTGTGTGCAGAGGCGTATTTTTTTATTTTCTAGGCATAAACGACAATCAGTCAAGAAGTGCTTCGTGTTGTATGGTTTCCGGTAGTAACATGTATTTCAGAAAAAAAATGGTTTCTGATGTTGTACAAGTTGTGATTCTCATTGTTGGAAATGTACATTTTTATACACATATTTTTTTCTCTGTGTAATACTGTATGTTATTGCTAAGCATGCATTATTTGACTGAAACGGGTCCTCTGTTGTTACTCGTCACCTTTAGCTCCTGAAATTTCCTAAGGAATTGTAACGCCGTCTGCTGAGAAATAAAGTCTTCTTCTCCTTCTTCTAAAGTAGTGCAAGGCTGGAGAAGCAGCAGAGCTGGGAGTCGAGGTAGCGTCTCACTACACTGACAGCACATCTCAAGAGAGCGGGAACACCCGCACCTCAGCAGTGGAAAGCCCTCTTTAATGCACCGTAAAGCAAGTACCATTAAAGTATTTGCGGTGTTTCATGCAGTATTAATCGCCGTCATCCTTTCTCTTATCATCTTCCGACGGCACAGCCGCGTTGGGCAAATCCTCTTGTAGCGTGTCGTTCCCCTGTAGACCTCCACCTCTTGGACAGCTGGTCCGGTGACCGTCTCCGCGTGTGGATTTTGAAGGGATGCCTTTGCAGATTCTTTTGTCCTCGTCTGCGGTGTGGCCGACCCGTGGCGCGCCAGTCACTACACGACGACGACGACGAAAGCGGGAGCTCCCCATGTGGCGAGAGCCCTCGCGCAAGTCTGGACGACGCCGGGCGGGCGCCGCGAGGCATGCGCTCAAGTGGGCTGTTTTTTTTTTTTTTGGTGAAGTCACTTGCGCGAAGGTCGTAGCCGGTGCTTCGCGGCGGGGACGCCGGGCAGTCACCGTCAGGCACGAGCTCACGTGCGCTAGAGGTTTTTTGTCTCCGCCGGACGGATTTGCATCTTCTGCTTTATTAGTTCTGCTGTTAAAAAACGGAGTCACACCAAGGCACGTCGGGCGTTGTCGCACCACACGGAACTCGATGGGTGCTTGGGTGGAAATATGAAATTTTAAGGAAACAAATCCAATCGCATAATGAGGGAGGAGCAAAGGGAAAGGCAAAAACCGAGGAGGTAGGTGATGAAGGGTGGAGAGAGGGTGATGAGCAGAGGCAGCACAAAACAATTGTCTTTAGCAGACAATTTCTGTAAAGAAAACAGATAACTGATGTTTCTTTATTTACACGCAGTTTTTTTTTTCATTTGTTATGTTTTGGTTTGATGTTTTTAAAACCTAGGTAATGCAAATTGTCTCGCTGGGCAAGTCCGTAGCTGTTGTATGCGCCTACCGCCAGAGCAGCTGGTCAGCGTTGCCTGCATTGTTTTATCAACATTCTTCGTCTATGCAAATGAGCGGAGCCGATTTCCACTACAAAACAATACTTAGCAAAGCTGCAAGGTTTTATTGTTTTCTTAAGTTCTCAGCTGAAATTATTTTTCCGTTCGTTAAATCTGGAGCAGCTGCCTACTAATGTTCAATTTACCAGAATTGTACATTTGGTTGTTCTCCTTCTGCATGTAATAACTATAGGTGGGGATTTAGCGAAATCACCAGGGTGGTTGGCCGTGCGGCGCAATTACGGGTCTATAAAAGGTCTGCGTGGCTTACCCTCCCAAGGTATACAAAACACGCGGGAATGGTGCAGTCAAGTAACGGTGATGGCGTTCGGTCGAACATGGACGCATTCATTTACAGAGGGACAGCGCTGATACGTACTTCGCTTTTACAACGCCCCGCTTCGGATCACCGCAGTCCCGGTAAACTCCCCAGAAACTATGAATTAAAAACTCCGATGATATGACGATCGGGTGCACGCGGTCCGCTTCATACGACGAACCATGGCGCGGATAAACCGGCGTTTCCCTATATTTTGCACCACTTCGCCGGCTTGTTCCGACCTTTATTCCTATTCCTGGTTTGACGCTTCGTGATGTCCAAATGTCCGGAGGCGGGCCAGACAACTTGCTGAACAGACGCAAGTAAGCAGGCGGGTACTCGTAAGGGGGAGTTAACCTCGGCAGCCCCTTGCGGCATCAGTACGCCGACTTCCCCACCGCGAGAAATCGAAGTTCAGGTAGAAGGCGAACCGTGAATTTCAACCTCCCATCGAGCCGCCGACGAACGCGAGAACACATACGACGCAACCCCACGGTGATGACCAAACAGCCGCTTTCCCGTCCGCTCGATCCAAGTTTCTTCCTTTCACGGCCCTCTCTCTCCCTGTATCACTGCTGTCCGCTTATCAGTTTATTTCAAAGCCGCGTTGTCACTCCACTCTTTCTTTCGATAGAGTTGCTCAATTAAGGCGCGTCCGCCGCAAGGGTGGAGACACCTATACGTTGGCAGCGCCGTTTTGGATCACCCGCTGGCCGGCGCAGGAAGTCACTGTAGCAAAACTACGCCATAAATTTCCCCGCGACACAGTTTACTCGCGAAGTGTGATTCATCTTGCCGATTTCGCATTTCTAGGTGTTGTGGGAAACGAAAGCACCAATGTCCTTTGACCCACAAGCGACGGCACGAGACTGTTCAAAGCGAATATCATGCACGGCAATGCTGTTTTTTTTCATCTCCGCCTTGTACTATCGTGCGTTTCGCTTGGCGGTTACATTTCCTCTCCCAATTTGCTCAACCGCGTCAGTCTTATCTCGCACCCGGAAGCCGCTGTGCTGGCGGGTTATAAATAGTGTCGGACGGAACGGGTGTTGCGTAGCCGGATAGCCGGACGCCATGGAGGCTAGGCGGCCTCCATGGCGCCTAACATAAGCATTGCTTTTTTACTTTGCATTTCAGCTAAAGAACCGTAAATCACGGGAGAAGGTGCTAAATATGGTAGTTAAAAAACAGCTCTTAACTCAACTGTCTCGTGAGAGCGCCTGCTAGGCCGACATGTACCCGCCTCCCGAGGGTACGACACCCCGGTTATACGACGCTTTCTCGTGGTCCCTATGTAAGTCGTATTATCGGAGTTCTACTATACCTAGGAAGAAGGTGAAGGGAGAGCGAAAAGGCTGGGGACTTCCGCCAGAATATAACGCTCAAGGGAGGGGGTGCAAGTGCAAAGTTTAGCTGTCAGTTTCTTTGCTTGGCAACACTGAAAATGGCCACGGACATGGCCGAAGCGCGACGGATATGGCGCGGCTTGTGCCGCTGCGGCCGCACTCCGTAGAAAAAAACAACACCGGCGTGCCTCGTCTGCTCCGTTTCAACACCCATTCTCAACGGTGGTGTCAACAGAGTTATTAATAATCGCACTCACATTGGAGTCGAGGCGTTTCGTTGCTTTCGGTGGGATAAAGCTTGGAATGTCCAACACATATCATGCGCTTAACACGGACAAGTACCGCCATCCCGCGGAGCCCGGACGTAACCAGTGACGGCACACTCACATGGTTGCCTGTATGCGTGCCTCGCTATTGAAATACCGGCTATATATCCCTCTACAACAAAATAAGGACCATCGGTGACTACTACATTTGAGCAGTAAGCTACGTAACAATATTTCGACTTCCAGTTCTTGGGATCTATTCCGCAATACTGCTCATGGAAGCAAAAAGGAAATCTTTAAGCCAGACACCATGCGAAATATGCACACGGCCCCAAAAATAATTTTTATTGTTGATTAGTTGTTGCTGAGTATTTGTTATTTTTATAGCAAATTCCTTTTTCTGTATTGCCTTCTGCCCCATTTTTTCTTCTCTTCCTCGATCTTCCTTGCTTTCCGAGTCCCCCCACCCCCCAAACACATATACACACACTTCCTACCTCCCTAAATGACATACTGGCCGTAACAGCAGCTGCATGATTCTTTGCAGTACTCGATCACAGCAAATGTAAATACAAGACCACGAAAATCAAGACCTAACGATGTTCTCAACGTTGTCGCATTTTGACTTGACAGCAAAGATGTAAATAGCGCGGTTTTCGCCTTTTTTTCGGATTCATCAACAAAACACAGTGCGCCTACTTTTTAGCACCGATCCAGTCACGTACGTCCCAGCTTCCTTCTCCTCCGCTCTCCTGTGAGTGCCGGTATGTCGTAGAGTGCGGGCCATGTGGACAATCCCGGAGTGTCAAGATTTATCCAACTGTTCATGCTGTCGGTAGTCCTCCAAAAAAAAATGTTGATCGAATCAGAATGGAAAGACAAACATTTCGCGTACTTTTCGCCAGGACGACTACTGTGATAGAGAATAAATACTTTCGAACACTTCTTCAAGACGTTTTATAACATCAGCATCATTGGACATCAAATTTTACGAAATAAAATGTCTCAAGATTTCCAAAGAAATCATGTTTTTGCAGCAAGTTTATTATAAAAGCCAGAAGGTTTACGTAAGCATAATTTTGCTCTGAATGACAAATGCACTAATTTGGCTATACGAAAATCGCAGTTGAATTTATATTTGGAGTAGCTTCGCTGGAAACTTACAAAATGCCGCCTGAATGGTGTGTTTGCCCGCACAAAAATAAAAACCAATTCAACTTTGACCCGAAAGTGTAATGACGAGTAAGCGACACGCAGATAACGTGATTGAAGGAAGCACCGTGATTTCAATCGTCAGCCTTAATGGGGGCAGTGCACACCTCCCTCACGATGTGCAGCGTGTGTAGCGTGACAATATTTTCTGCTCCACCTGAATATGTTCCGCCGCCTATTCCACAGCGTACACATAACTGCGGTTCCGCGGCCTTCTGGTCACAAGGACTGGGTTGTGCGCGGAACGAAGCGAAACTGTGACGCCACCCGTTGCTGTCGCCCCTGGTTTTGGGGACACCTTAAGCTCATTCGCTCGCTGTTAAATTTGCATTGTTGGTCAGTGTTGTTGCCTTCTTGTGAAGTGGCTACAGCTCCCGGATGTGACGCGTGCGTCTTCTCTTGTGTCCAGGTTTCGGAACGTCTGCCACGGACTACCATGTCGGGGCGGTTACGCTAGTATTTTAAACCATCTCCCTTCGTTGGTGTCTTAATTATATGTTCGAATCACCATTTCTGCGTTTCCAAAGCGGTTACGAACTCTACATCAGCATGCTGCGGCCGTTTCGATGAAATCAATGGTTCGAACGTGTAAAGATTAAGGGAAATTTTATGAAGAAATTCGGCAGGCGTAAAAATTACAATATACTACCACGCGGGATGTGTGAACTGTGCAGGTTCGGCCACAGCTTTCAATCCCTGTCAACTTGAAAGAGCCCAGAAACAAAGGGAAGTTTCAGAGATAACAAGAATACGCCTAACAGTGCACATTTACAGGAAGGGTCTTTTAGTGTTCAACCCTGTCATTTCTGCATAGATGAGGAGTTACAACTTTCAAAATACTTTAACATAAAAACCCAACCTTACCACGTTTAGGTGAAGCTAAGAACACTAATGTAGAAGTCGTAACCAACGACTTAGTAATAGATCCTGGGGCGCTGGCTTTTCTACGTGCTTTAAAACGAACTTGAACGTAAAATAAAGGCGCATTACTAAGAGTTACTCGGGTCACGGCCGCTACAGCTCCGCAGAGGGGGAGATCGGGTCCCGTGCACGTGCACTGGAGTGGCGAGTCACCGCCATTTAATTAATGGTAGAAATCTGTGCCAGTAAATCGTCGCAATTTCCGTAAATCTACCGGCTTTACAGGATGCATCTTTGCCAAATTTTGTTTCATTTTAACGAATTCATTTGATGATTCTGGTTGTACCCCCTTTACAGTTCATATTTTTTCAACCTGGCAAGACCCCTCACATAAAATCCCCGCAGCTCCAATGGTTTCTGATGTATGCGCCGTCGCGAAAATACGACCGCGTACCGGTTTCTCCAACACGCCGACCGAAAGTTGACTCAGAGAGATAAAGCGTCGGCTTCTATTTGCTCTATTCCTTGTGAGAAGGCCATGACTCACTACCGCAGCCGCAGGCGGAGGGCTACGCGAGGCGAATAGGCCTCGCGGTTTCCCTTGTGCGTGTGTCAAAGAAAGCCGGCCTTCTTATCTATCAAAGTTAAGGTATATACCGAGCTAATAACTGAAATCTACAATTAGCCTGCGGTGCCCATTTAAGGTCTAATTTTCTGAAACTAAGCCGCAACAACCTAGCTTTAACTGACACCGAATGGGTGCCGTTCTGGAGGGTGTTCCCCTAATATCAGTCAAGGATACCACTTCCCCTTTTTGAGGAGGGCTGCCTGATTGGCGCATTGATAACGTAAAAAACAAAACAAAGGGAAAGTCTGCCCCAACATTTGCTAGATTTTAAACCCTACACAAGCGACTCGCGATAATTCACACTCGAAGGGACCCCAGTAATTTGTTTGAATTATTCGAAGTTTGAATTATCAGAAGTTCTGCTATATATGACTCTGGGTAAGGTGACAGCACAAGCTATTATTAGTGTTTGATTTTAATCACATTTTCTAAATTTCTAAGCGTCTTTAAACGCTAACTGCACGTAATAAACAGAAAGCAGAAGAGTAAGGTCCACAAGCCGAATGCCATGCGCGTCACTTTCGTAACCGCCGTGTCGTTTTTTCTTTTTCTTTTCTTGCTCACACGCGACACGCGAATGCGTGATTGAGCATTTTCCTATTGGTTTTTTGCAACAGTGGCCCGCGTGGTTTTGACCGCTTCGACAAGTGTAGGCATTCAATTATGTTTAGACGTTTCTTGAGGCCTGTTCGTTGTTTTGGTTTGTAATTCACGTCGTGAAAACGGTAAATAAGGCTGGAAAGTTGAGAAACGTCACAGCTTTACCTTACTTGTGCTTCCTTTCAAACATTTCTTTACCAGCAACGTCTTTTTCCTTGAAGGCTTGAGGCGCTTATTTTTCATTTTTCGACTGTTATGATAATATAGGCACGCAAATTTTCAAATATTTGCGAGAAAGCAGTATATTTCCAATATGGACACGCAAAAAGTACGAAATAACCGAACGACAGAGTTTGAATTAAGCGGCTTTTAAATACACTGAAATGAGATCGGGCCACCCTAAATATTGCATTTTGTTTGAATCAACCAAAAGTACGAATTATGAGAGTTTGAATTATCGCGAGTCTTCAGCATTCTTTTACGGGCCACCAAAAGACGCTAATTTTGGTCCCTCTGTCTTCCTGTCTGTCCGTCTGCTGCTGTATTACACTGTCTTGTCACAAATTGAAAGACTTTTGCTTGTTTTTCATACCCATCTTTTCTTATACGCTACCGCATTGCGCAAATTCTGACACGTCTGTCTGTCTGTCTGTCTCTCTGTCTGTCTGTCACTCCACGACACCGCCCTACCACAAATTCAAAAAAATCCCTGAACAAGGCCTTGAAAATTTAGTATTGTCGGTGGCATGCGTTACCCAAATCCCGCTATGATACACACTGAGATTATAATGCATTCACGCACTCCGCGCGCAGTTTATCCCATGCCCGCACGTCACGCCTCCGTGCGTAATCATAAGAGGCAGCTCGGCAGGCGGCGGGCCCTCGGGAGTAGCGCCCCTGGGATCAGGGACGGCTTATCCGGGTATTTCTTGGCCGTTGGCGAAAGCCTTTAGCTTCATCCGCAAGCATCGCTGCTCATTGGGTGCGCTATCGACATGTTTTATTACATTTCCCACTACCGGTGATGGCTGGTGAAATTATTGATTGATGGTTTGGTTTTAATGGCGCAAGGCCAACGAGGGCAAAGAGCGCCAAAGACAAAGTTGTTTGATGATGACACAGATGTGCAAATAAATACTAAATTCTCTCAGTAAAACCAAAAGTGAAGCGACTTACAATTCATGAAGATGGTGGTGTATAAGGCCAGGATGGTCACGCATGATATAAAAGAAAATGAAAGCTGTAGAAACCTGACATCTGATGAAAACTTAAAAACACGCTGAATAGAAAACATTGGGTTGTTGGCCAAGAATTGTGCAGGGTGTAGCGGGATCCATTGTCTGTGCAGTTTAAGAAAACGTTTGCGTCATTTGGCGTCGAGTGCCTTGCATTGAATGAGTATGCCAACTAGGAATATTGCTTCTCCCCACCTGCTGCACTGGGGCCTTCAAGATCCCGTGAGCAGATAGGAGTGCGTTGCATGTGTGTGCCCTATGTCTAGCCTACCCAGAGCAACTTCTCCGTACCTGTTGCATGTGTCAGTGGTGTATGGTCCCAAGAATGGCCTTATTACGTTTAATTTGCTGTCTGTCTGTTCAACTCCCTTCTTACGAAGGTGTTATCTTATGTGTCACTTGAGTTCAGTGTAGGGTGGTGTTGGTAAGTGCACTGTATTACGGAGTGTAGCAAGAGCGGCCATTTGATCAGCGGTCTCATTCACGGCAATTCCAGAGTGTCCTGGAACCCAACAGAAGGTTGGGTGAAATGCTTTATTCGCTGTTGTGTCACCGCGTGCCACCCTGTTTCATGGTGCAAACCGCGTCCGGACGATACCAATGAGCGGGTATTGAGGATTGCGTCCTTGTTTTCCCCATTATAAGCCTAACCCTGTGCCCGAGTCATGATACACGCTGCAGAAGGTGAAATCAGGTCGTATGTATTCATAAAAACAGTTTTTATATTTCACGATGACAAAGTCCACACATCACGGACGTACGAAGAGGCTAATATTGGCGTCGCCAGGGCAAATTGTGTATAACAATCGCCTGTGTTTTTCTTCGCGATCGTACAGCCCAATCAGTGGGCGAAACTACCTCGATTACGCTTGCGCTCAGCATCGCTGGCTTATTTAGTCACGTCCCACATGCATAGTGTTACCATTTTGAAAGGAATTTGCCTACGTCTTCTCATAGCAACTGCAGATGTTTTCTATTTCCACGCAGTTCGCAGATGATTGAAATGCGTAATAAAAAGATTCGTCGAAGTGTTGTTATTTCAAAGCAGGAATGTAAGGGTTCCTTCATGAATAATAGAACACCACAAAAGCATTCTTTGGGCTTCATAATAATCATTGCAAGCGAGGGTTCGCATAAACAAACATTTTGGGCTACTGCAGCACCCAGGCCTGTTTATCCATAGGCGATACGCGATTACATTGTATAGCATTTCTCCGTGGTTATTACCATGTAAATGGGTGTCTCCGCGGCAGATATACGTGTCGCAAAACAGTCGTAGTTAGGGCCAACATGCGTAAATTTTATGGTTGGCGGTTGAGTGATGTTATTCTTAGAACTGGGACAATTGTGCACTTTTGTGATTAAAGCACAAGCAGAAGGGCTAGTAAGTACATGAATGCGTATATATGAATGTTTATACATGAATGTTTATTTGAGCAAGAATGTCAAAAGATGCCTGTAATTGTCTCGACATTTTGTGAATTTGGGCTACGTTTGGGAACTATATTTTCATTTTATACTCTGCCTTGGCGGAGCATTGAATGGAAGGAGCGCAAGAATTTGCGCGACCTTGTTAGATTTCGAGACGTAAGAACACGCATATATTAGGTTCTGCAAATGACTCAAAAACTGTATTACACAAAGTAACCTGGGTTGAAATAAAATTCCTTCGTCCACCCATTTTTGTTGACACTTGGTGTCTGCTTGCTTCCATCGAGAGTGCGACATTCCATCACCATTTTGTGCACTCGATGCATCAGACCATCCAGGGACGTGGAGCAGGCGTGCTCACTAAACACTTTGGTTACTGCAGACAGAAACCACGATCCCATGGCCCTGTTTCTGAGTGCGATGTACCCAGGAATAGTCGCGTATGCGATGTACATATCCGACAGAACAGGTATCCGGTTGCGGGTTGGCTCGAAAGTCACGGTGCAGTTCCCGTCTGGTACGTTGGGACTGTCCGTCCTTATCCTGACATCATGGGTTCCGCTGTCCCACTCGCCTGCGTAAAAGGGCATTAGAAAAGGATTACCCAAAATGCTTACGCACTGGAACGAAGCTCAATCACCTTAACGTTCCTCATTCACCAAACCAGAAAGGAGAAAGCACGCAAAGTCATGCCTTGAGCTATCGTCCAAGCTGGAGTGTGAAATATGTGAGTTTCAACACACCATGACTAAAAAATCTCCACGAACGCGTGCACACATTTGCACTGGCACCTACAACAGCAAAAGCATAGGCTGGACAAACGAGCACTTGCAAAACGCATCATCCCGCACTTTGATGACACATTTTGAGCCGCATTCACTCCAATGACGGGCTCATTCAGAAATGACGTATTAGTGCTGAGATACATGCCCGTGTTCCTTCCGTAGGTTGAACTTGGAGTGTGCGAGAGCATTGAAAAACGTAAAGCGCAGTGCTCTACAAAAGACGTTCGGGCGCCCCAAAGCGACACACGCAGCGTACAGCAATGTTCTGCGAGAGTTCTGAAGCTTGACGGGGACAGCACCGTGCAGCCGCTGGCGCCAACAGCCTCTCGTTTCGGTCCCTAATTGTCGCTGTTATTTAGCATGGAGAAATAAAGGAGTGATTCATCGTGTGTTCATTGGCATAATAATTTAATTTCTTGTCATTTTAACATTTAAATTTTTATTACATTTTTATTTTTCATGTTTATAGCGTCATACGTCCATTATTAAAAATTCTCACATTTCATTTATTCTTCCTTACATGTAAACTCCCCCACTGTACATGCAAAAGACTGAAAAGATTTGACAGCACGTGACCAGAAAACTATCCTTATTACCACGTGAGGGCAATGAACTGCTTTAAAACTGTAACAGACGCTAATTTTCGGCTGTATGATCAATAAATGCTTGGGTGAGTTTTTGCGTACACTCATGTAGCATTTGCCTTTTCCAGACTAAACATTTTGTTTTAAAATTTTTTCGGCGAGCTTTGCTAACCTGGTTTTGAAAGCCACATTTCGGGGAAAACAGTAGTGCAAGTGTTCTAAAATATAACGCATGACAGAAATCGTTTATTTACATCTGGGAATTGATTTCTGATTCGTTTTGTCCTGGAAAGAGTAGCACTCAAATTTTGTAACGCAATTTAGTGCTTGTAAATAAGGCAACTACCACTTGAGGTTTAGCTGCTCAAAAAGAAATCTCTAGGAAAAAATGAGCGAAGTGTATTCGTCACGACACGAATAGAGGAAAGGTGCACCCACCTCCGCGGCACGCCTGAACGAGAAAAATCTTGGGCTTCCCTTGAAGTGTGGGGCATTCCTCGTTGTTGAAGGGCCCGTAGACGTCATGCTGGAGGCGCAGTTTCTCGCTATCGCTGCCATATATGAACCCTTCCTCACCGTGAGACATGAGTATGACCACCAGGCAGTCAGCAAATCTGTGAGATTCCGCTTTCGAGACGCGCCTCAGGAGCTCTTTCATTTCCTGCGTTGCGGTGCATAAAACATCAAAGCATTGCTTACACTTCTGGCTTGAGGTAAACAGGCTTAATATTTTTTGTGCGTGTTACAGTTTGACCCTTTACCCGAGTTTGTCCCGTATCTTTTCAACAGTTCCGAAGTGGAAGGGCGTGAAGTTGTGAAACCAGGGGGAGGTAAAATAGTATGGGAGGCACAGACGGAAGAGTTCCTGAGAGAAGGACGGTGCGTGGAATGGTATGCTTCGCCAATGGAAGCACGTCACGCAACGGGAAGAATGGTACAAGCACAAAGTAGACAGACATCCTAAATGTTTTCTCCCTGAAGTTTCGAAAACCAACCTTAATACACATAAAGACAAACAACGTATGGAAGACTGCCGCCGACGAAAAGTCCCCAATGGAGGCCGTTCGAAGAGATCCGTAGCTGTTCCCGCGGGCAAATATTTATTAAACAGATGAAGTCAATGAATACCTGCTGGCTAACTCAGAAATCGCCTAAGGCTTTTTGCATAAAAAGAAAACCTGTTTAGCCTCTTTCACTAAATCGTTGGTAACCGTCACTTTACAGAAAGTTAGATACGGCAAAATGATCACAGATGAGCTATTGATTCATGTGTGGTCCACCTATTTTCGCCGCATGGACCAAAGAAGGAACACATTAAAAGATTTCAATTACTTGCGCAATTTTGTCTCCACACTTGGCCAGTATTCCTAGTGTATAGGTTGATTATTCAAGAAAATAAGTTTCTTCCGAAACTTTTTATTTATGTATGGCGCACTAAACAATGCGGAATTGTCAAGATCCTGCAGGGAGGCACTAAAATCAAGCATAATAGTCGCGATAATACTCAAGTCACTGCTTAGGTACAAAATTTAGGTCTCTGAACGCGATCCCAACATTGCTCTTGGTCTCTTCCTTACGACAATAAAAATACTGATCACTGCGTCCTCATCTTTACTGCGTACATTATTCCGATATTTCATATTTCTAACCATGGCGTGTTAGGCATGATGAAAATTACGACGATTTGCAGTGACGTGCGCACGGACGGTCGATGGTGAAGCTTGACCAATATCCTATGTTCACAGTGACAGCGAACAGAAAAAGGAGGGCTGCCTTCCAAACTCAACGCTTTCCTGTTTTTTTTTATGGCAGAGCTTCAGATTCTGGCGAAAGCGGATGGAGAGCTCTAAATTGGGGGAGGAGTTCAGAAATTTAGCCAATGCGTCCGGGTCTTCCAACAATATTCGAAATGTAGTATTTCTCCCTACAAAACTTCATACCAGTACAAAGAGTTAGTTTCATAAAAATTGTTTAACACAGTAGTTTCTGTACATCCTATGTATGTGTTAAATACAACAGTCTTTCTTTGGCAACTTAAATGAAAAAAATGTTGTCTATCTGGCGGCTTGAGTTGCAATGCCGGCTTGAGCCCATATTTTTCAGCTTGGAAGGCCTTCCGAGCAATATTTTTGCCGGTGTCTTTCACGCCTAATTATGCGCCATCACCGGTTGCCGGTTTATGCGTGCACGGTTCGCGGGTAGAAAAAAGGATCCATGCATGCACACCTAGGCTTCATGCTGCTACCGATGACATGCCGGTTGTGCTGGTATTTAGATGTCGAAATTACATGGCTCAATGGGGTTAGTGGGCTGTCCTGAATCCAGTGGTTAGGGGGTGGGTTGATGAGTTACACAGACATCTTAAGCACACCGTAAGATTCATACGATGGGGAAGGAAAACGGACAGCCACATGTCTGTACGTGAGAATAAAGCTCAAGGGCTTGCAGGTTTTAAATCGTTATAGGACGGATGCATGCCGTTCGTTTGGAGGAAGAAGTGCAAGAATCGAAGTGTTGGCCCGAACATAAGCGCTAATGGGTGCAAAAAGAAACGGAAAGCTCTTTAAGTTCAGCTCGTCGAGCAGCGGGAGTCGTTCCCAGATGAACAGCAAATTGCCTTCTTGGAACGCCGGCGTGAGCGAATATCACTTTTTCAGAGGGCTTTTCAGGGGATATTTTTGATGGCGTCTGTCACTTCTAATCACGCGCAGATGACCATTTGCCGGTTTATGCGTGCGCAGTTTTGTAGTGGAGAATAGTGGGAGGGAGGAAGAGAGGCGTGTACGCACGACTACAGGCTTCGTGTTCGTACTGATGGATGGCATGTCCGTTGTTCTGGTGCGAGATTTAAACGCAGAGATTAAACGGCCCAAGGGGACCTGTACGGACTCCTTGGTGTGATAGTGGGTTGGGCTTGTGTTAGGGTATGTTCAGATTACCGACGGAAAACCGGTATCGTAATCTATGAACGTAAAAAAATGCCATGTCGAGCAGCTTGGTTGCTTGAGATGTGAACTGACGCCATTCTTTAAAGTTATTACGGCAGTTGCAGCAACAGTCTGAACCAGGCTTTACACAAACAGTGACGACGCAGGAGGGACGCGGAAGGGACAGAGACAGTTCCATGTTTATCGGCAAAAAGGTAAGCTGGATCCGGCCAGAGATTCATTCAGCTAATAGGCAGGAATATGCTCCCATCGCAATTTGCGATAAACGTATTTTTTTCGTACACTCTGTGGACTGAGTGACAGCTTTGCAGGTGATCTTTCTTCACAGAGTGGAAGCGCACTAATTTTGATAGAGGCCAAAAACAAAAACGTCCATGTGCTCGATGTTTCAGCGCGCGGTAAAAATTTCAAGGTGTTCAGAATTATTACGGAGCATTCCACTAGAGCGTGCCTTGTCCCCAGTTTCACGTCGGCGGTTAAACCTCACAATCAATCAATCAATCAATCAATCAATCAATCAATCAATCAATCAATCATAAATCAATCAATCAATCAATCAATCAATCAGTTAATGAATAATTCATTATTTCAATCATCCAACCAACCAATCAATCAATCAATCATTCATCCAATTGGTTTCCGCAACTACTGTTCCACTACAAACACACAAAACCAATTTGAAGGATTTCCTCCCGCGACGCAGCTAAAAAGGGCAAAATAACTTTTCCTCTAAACAACTCACAGGTGATATATACGGCTAGCCAAACTGCTGATTTAAGCAGCTTCCATTTTCAGTAGCATATTGTGATTATACTCTAGTAGCTGGATATTGCTTATACTTTTACAAATTCCACACGCCCATGGAGTGAAAAGCGGCCTTTTAAAAAGAATTTTTTATAAAAATTTTAAAATTTGCCTTTTTTATCCCAGGCCAGTTCAGACATCGAACTGGTTTTTCGTGATATAGGTAACTTGTCCAAGTGTCAAAACACTGTTTTTTTTTAAGAATTCCCCCCCCCCCCCACCAGAAAAACACCGTATAGGAACAATAACTTTTTGGAACATTACGCGTTTCAACAAATTGGACAAAAACTTAACAGGCGGTTCGTATATCTATTTCTTTTTTGCTTGCAAATGCCTTCGTTACAGTTGTCCACCAACGCATTTCCGGATTTTGTCGTAATACGCGTACAAAAAGGCGAGCGGGATTTTTTAAGGCTTACACCCTTCTGGACGCTGGATTCAGTTCAATTTTTCCGCGTTTGAAAAGCTCTCGCCATGCCTTGGGAGTTTCTGCAACCATGCGCCTCCCAGTAGCAGCCCATGTTATTTATCATTAAATTGCTGCTGATGAGCACCCTTCATACCAACTGAGATATCATCTCCCACTGTAAGCGTAATTTGAACCCACCATCTTGGTACAGTTTGTTTCGGGAGAGCTCCAATAAAACATGAGTTCCAGCCTTTTCTCATTACCCCGCATTTCAGTAGGAGCCAATGTATTGGCAGCACGCGGGAGTTCCTAATTGCGCACTTCATGGTGAACTACATAATTTTGGGCAAGAAATAACTAAAACACGCGTTATGCCCATTAGTGTAATTATTATAGTGGCCCACCGGGGCATCGCCGAGTACTACCGCTACTCTAGCATAAAAAGTCTGTAGTCTAAAACGATAGCCTTATGTATGTGCTTACATCGCGTGTGAGGTTGGAGGCGACGGTGACATTGAAGTGCAACTGCGTGAAAAGGGTCTTCATACAGTCAGCATCGAGCTCGGATCCCTCCCTGTCTTCTAAAGGGCCGTCGAAGTTGACGTTGTTGATGATGATGCACCGGCCTCGTGGGTTCTGTCTCATGCTGTAGACCTACAAAGGGCAACACAAAGGTACAAATTACCGCTATGTTGGTTCCGCATTCTCACTACATGCCGTACTAACGGGATGGTAACAAAGAAAAGTAAAAAAAAATCTCCCAAGCAGTCAACTACTATGCAGCTGAAGGGTGGATGTGCTACGATGGCCATTGAATTTAACTCTTAGTGATATTGCTGCTGTCATGTGATATAACGATCAGAATGCCTGCAGGGCGGGTAAACATTAGTAATACTTTGTGCAATCGCGATGGTCGTAAATATGTAAACCACTAAAATACACCTGATAACACAAAAGGCATCAGCCAGGTCCTAATTTCTTTCGAAATCAAGCCTGGGTTATTCCTCCACAGACTTACAGCTTGCATTGAGATATGCAAAATTGGCGTGTTCTGCACGTGTTAAGCTTTTCCCTGTGGTTGATTGCGCATTGGCGGCAGCACCCTGCGCTGACCAAAACGTGCTCACGTGTTAAGACGTTTTGCGAAAGATGTTTTTTCTCGTGCGCCAGGGAGGCCAAGCCCGATGCTATGGGTTATGGATTCTGAAAATTTGTGCGGGGTCTGATGACGTTCTCAAGGTAAATTCTTGCACTTCAGAAGCATGTTGCTTCGCAGCAGCAGACAAACGACCACAACGCACTCGTAGCCCTGCACGACAGAGGCCATCCATAGCTAAACTAAGTGTAGCCCAAGCCAAGGAAGCTCCGCCGCCTACATGTCAGGATTTTCTCTAGGATAAATCTCCATAAAAAGCAACTTTTAAAATAGCACGATCAGCTGGATCAGGTCCCGCTCGGCAACAACCAGACTCTGAGCTCTCGCTGACCTTATTTACGAAGTAATAACCACGTGTTGTCCTTTGAAAGTGCCAGTGTTTCTTAGGCAGTCAACCCTATTGCTGGAAATATTTGTGCTTGATGTACACGAACACTATCTGCGCTATGCTACATGCCGTTTTATGCTTAAACAGTCTAAAACGTCTTCACGCAACCCCGCTCGTCTGCTATTGACAGACTACCAAGGAACCGCAAACGAAATCCTTTTTTTGCGTCCTCATCTTTCCTCAATCTCTCTGTGGAATATAGGCAGCTGGACAAAATTTTGCAGACAACAGGGGCATCACAAAGTTAACTGTCCACACCGAACGTACCACACCTTGCCCCGAAATATTATCCATCGGCCCATTATCTCCCTGCGAGGATCTCAACTTGATCTCCGCCCACTCTTACGAGGCCGAACATCAAAAGTGGTGGCTGAAGGCCTCTATGGGGCATTTGGACACACTAACTGGTGCGGTCCCTGGGAAGAGCAGCACGGACATGGAAAGGGCGTGTCGCGCGGCGCTTCCAAACGCCGTGCATTCCTAGAAAAAGCCGCACCTGCTCGCACCGGATGTCCGAACGACCACCGGCGTGCTGCTGTACCCGACGGAGAGGACTCGCTTTTCCCCTTCCCCCGGTCCGCAGCGGCAAGATGAAGGAAAGACGAATACGGACAGACGAGCTCTGGGCGGCGGAGCTCTCGCGCCGTCGTCTTCGGACTCCACCCGAGCACTAATTCTTAGCTTCCCACGGGGCTGCAAATAAACTACAGTTCTTGTATCGGAAGCTGAGTAGCTCCTTGGGGTTCGGCACTGATGTGGCTTGAAGCAGAAGCCCCGTGGTAAAGAACCTCGCGAGGATAACTGGCACAGTCGGCACGATCATCAACAGTAATGACTCAACCGCCCCGCGGGCGAGACTGGCCCCTCGACGGACGGAGCTCGTGGAGAAATCGCGGTCTGCTGAACGAGATCGGTAGGACAGCGAGCCCGCCAGCCAGGTGGAGAAGCGGCTCGACCCGCTCTCAACGGACTTTTCAACGGAGACCGGGGCAATCTCTGCGGCCTGCTGAGCGTCAGAAACGCAGATTGACCAGCGGTCAGCGGATGCAGCAGCAGCCTGCTGAACGAGAACGGCTGGAGCAGTGAGTGAGCTGGCCACGCCAGAAGGCGTTGACCTCTACTGCTGCGGGATAACACCTCGGCGGAAGGAGCCGCACATAAAAGGATACCCCATTTGCACCGGTGCGGCATCTCTACAGGCACAGGTGTATGCAGGTCAGTGCCTTGCTTGATGCTGCGTCTGCGGTTCACCATGACATCTAGCGGCTATCTAGGTGTAGCCGCGGGATAATGATGAAGGTATTGGAAGCGTTGGATATGAACGGTACAGGGACAGCAAGCATTGCAATGTCGTTGCAATGCTTTCTAGCACCCTATTTTCCTACTGGGTGCCAAAATGGTATTTGGCTCGTAAGAACCTCGGATTCAACATTCAACTTGGAACGATCACTAAACTCACTACTGCCACCGACCAGTACGTCAAGATTGGGGTCGCCCAGGTAAAAACTTGGGATGCTTTCAAAAGAGGAATTCCTTCTGTAATATAAGGCCAATCATCTTTATTCGGCTGGCTCGATCACGTTCCTAAATATTCAAGAACTTAAACAAGAACATCTCTGCATCGTTTCATGCATTTAGCGTGTACCAGAAATACGCGCTTCTCGCAGGCCTGCTGAAGCCTTAACAGCAGTCACACGGAAGACAACAGCATGCCTCTGCATCAAAATTGAACCCCCTAACAAAGAAGCACTAAATTTGCCATTAATATCTCGAATGGGAATTGACTTTCTTCGTGGCACACGTCACAAGCTATTCCCACCACTGGGCGCACTTGACGTTTACGTCAACGTCCGGTTATCCACTGCCCAGCAAGAGCGAGACCCCGAAATTCCTCTGTGCACTTAAGTCTGCTAACGTGCTTGGAAGGCGAAAGCCTGGTGATACGTTTTAACAACTTCTTTTCCGCAGCTGTTTGATTTGGATTGCGCTTTTCTCTCAGTTTATTTTCCTTGAATCGCGCATGACTTCGCCCACCTTCTTTGCGCTACACAATGTACGCGTATGAGTAAAACCTTTTTTTTTCTTCTGCTTAGGGCCTGAATTACTTCAGCAAACACACTGGAACACGCCACAGAAAACCAGGATTCTTCGCTCCTTGTGCTCACCGGTTATACCGATGGGCTATCACTTTCAAGTTCACATGACAGGCTTTACTCTACAACGTCTGCGTTTCCAATTCATAGTTGTGAATTTCGTAGGGCGGGAACAGTTGGCGCGCAAAGTTCCCGATGCTTGCCCAAGCCCCGAACTGTGCTTGCGTGCCACAAAGATAGGAACAACAAAAATGACAGCAACTTTTCTGCCGCTTGGTCCCAGCGTGTAGTGTCTTTATACTGTCGTAGTTGAGCGCATTCTCCGATGCAGTGAAAAAAGATAAAAGACAGTTGGTATAACACTCGCGTGTTACCGTAGCAAAGCGGCTTCAGATCTTATCGGTGTGTCCGTCAGTCATTACACGCTTTGTTGCGGCGGCCATTTTCTAGACGGCAAAATAGTCACTACAACAGCGCCGCTTTTTCGAAGAATGTGGTACTTACGAATATATAACCGAGACCTTCCACTGCTTCAATGGTTCACTGCCACAACTAATCCATGCAAAAAAAGCTGGATAGCTTTCTCCACAAGGCTTTTCAAGCTATCATATAAAGCATAGGCGAGAAATTAGGTAACGATGATTTGCAGCTCTCGAAGCAAGAAGTAGTCAGCACGTTTTGAGTGCGATAACAAATATCGCCCCCAGACCAGGCGATTACACATACTGGATCCTTCCGAAACCTAATAGGGACTAACTCGATCCGTAAGTCACCGCAATTTTCACACTGGAGCTGCGGTCACCTCCCACCAGTGAAACGCGGCCTATATTAGCTTCATAAGAAATCGAGCTAGGCCTTTTTGCTTTGATAGACTATAACGTATTCCTCTAGTTTTCTCTGTGAGCAAATTTAATAAAAGTGGCGGCGCCCACCCCAGTTACCATGCCCTGCCTGCCTTACTTGATGCGAAGGTGTTTTGCTTGTGAAAACATTAAATACCAGCTAAATTGAATTGGGAATTTGAAACCCAGGCTATCCTTTTGTCCATTTATCTCCCCGTTTCTATATCCCTCACTTGGGGTTTCCTCGTACAGCTTAAGCTCAGTTAAGCACACATCATGCTCTTTTCGCTGATCATACTTCCTCATAGGCAACAGCATGCCTCCCGATACATTCAAGACGCGTTACAAGGCTGTCCACAAAAGCACGAACTTATCATCGTCCGTGAACGCACTTCTTTTTTTTAAAGGGGATGGTGTTTGTATTTTTTGGACGAATATACTGCACCACCAAGTTGTTCACTTAACACAGGCTCAATTGAACTACCGAGAGATAGGGGAACTTAAGGGACTGTAAAGAAAACACAGAGAGGTCGGCCTGATAATATAGGTTCTGGCCTGCTACGAAAAAGTAAGCGGGCACCGTTCAAGGATTTTGCCAAGTCTCTTAGATGCACTGACCAGTTTCTTACCGCCAGCGCTGATGTGACGCAGGAAGACCTCGCTCAACTGGTTGAAACCTTCCCAATATAACTTGTCATGTATATTCTAATGTTCATTTTTGTGCCTAGAAGTGACAGTTGATGCAATTGACATTTATAGCATGGCTTTCAAGCTCGTCAAAGGTAGCGTATCCAGCCAACGTATCCACGGTACCAACACAAGTGTAGTCTTAGCCCTAATCATGTCTGCATATCACAATGTTAGCCATATGCTGGTTCTGAGGCACTCGCGTCATATTCGTTATGTCAAATGCGGAGCCGCGCACTGTGCGAAAAAAACGTGGACCCTGATGCCGGTCTTGACCGACAAAAAGGCTGATCTGAAGAGCGTGAAACGAATGCATGGAAACATGCACACAAAATATAGTACACACCGTAATGGCTGCCACAGGGTGGTCGTTATATCCACGAAGTCCACTGTCGTCATAAGCTTCTTATTCAATGCCTTCTAATCAATTATTGCGGACGCTCCAGCTATCATCGCAATTATCCCCTCTTTCGGGGCGCCAACCTCATCGGCTTAGTGCTGACTCTTTGCTCATGTCCCAACGCCTTTGTTCATAAGTAAGTCTGTGCCATATCCGGCGATGCCTCTGAATAAAGGGTACCGTAGACTTGCAGCGCAACCTTTTGGTCTACGATGGCCTTTAACATCACGCCGTTAACTTACAACACTGCAGCAGACGATAGCGTGGCGGCGCTACCAGCGAGAAAGGTGACAAAAAACAAAGCTTGCATTGAAGCAGAGAGCTCAAGTATACGGTGGACTCCCGTTAAACGGAACCTCTACCGACCGGGAAAATGTTTTCCCTTTATCAGGAGTTTTGTTTAGAGAGACAGTAGATTCATCATCGTACAATCCCCTTCATGCAGCTTTCTCCCGACGCGGCAGGAGTGCGCGCAATTGGTCTCTGCTGAAACTGGTCCCGATATACGAAATCTAGGTAGTGAGAAGAGCGGTACGTTATGGGCGAAAACTTTATTGCACAAAAGCAACCAGCAAACTTTTATTTTTCAAAGTATGGTACTGGATTAAAAAAATTGTCAATAATCAACTCACTCATTCACGAATAAAATACAGTGTAAACTTTGATTTATTTGCCTCAGTAAAACGACCTGATCGTTGCTTGTCCTAGCACTCACAACCGCTTTTTCTGGATGGCGTCAACCATACTGGACAGGTGCGGAGAAACAGTTCGGAGCGGTCTTCTCGTTGGAAGAAACTTTCTCCGTAGCCAAACTACTAAGCGCTTCTCTAAATCTTCGTGGTCAGCTGATCGCAGTATTTTCCGTTCAGGACCAAAGCATGACGTTTCGATAGCCTCCCGCAGATTTTCCTCGTCCTGCATAATTCAAGTCAGAATACTCTTGTGGACGGCATACTTCGTGCAAGCGTCGTTTGTGTGAAGCGACCATATTCGAAGTCATTGATTACTTCAATCTTCCAGGACAACGCAAGCAAACTGTGCGGTCGTTTCTGCGCTGACACCATATGCTGGCTTCGCAACCAAATGTCGCAAACGACAGGCCACAAAGTCAGAAACCGCCGCACAAAGTCAGAGACAGCGCCCAAAAACAGAGACAATCAGAAACCACCGGAATAGAGATGCGTCGCTCAGGAGTGATCCGATCTTTTGAGCAGCTCTTTTTGAAGAGTGAGTGAGCCGTGGCTCAGTAAAACTGAGCGGCGGTTCTTTTGGAGAGAGGGAGCCCCTTCTCGCCCCCTCAGTGATCCCTGTCGAACGGGGTGAGCCACAGCACAGCAAACAATGGAGGAAGAGCCAACGGAGCCGAAGAGCCGGGTTAAAGCTCTCTGCGCCAGCTATTGCCGGCGCGAGAAAGCAACTCCACTGCCGGGCCAGCTGGGGCTAATTTTCCAAATTCCTCCAGCGCCCGCTGTCGTGGGAGTAGACAATTTGAGTCCGGATGACCGGATGCAGTTTTGACCCGTTCTTCGGCTCTTCCGCTCAGTTACTGAGCCGAAGAGACGAAAAATGGCTAAAAAAACCCTGCTCTGACCGACTGAACAAACTTAATTGAAGTAAAGATGGAGGAAAGGGGGAAGGTGAGAAAAGGATGGGAAAATCATAGTTGGAACCCTTTGTTCAGGGCTCCAGGGGCTTCTGCTACCGTCTTCGCCCGGCGAATTAGGTCCTTTTGGATCTGTAAGTCGGGGCTAACGAGGGCGGCCTCCCATGATTCACGGGAAGTCAGTGGTGGGTTCTTTTGGTGTTCGGCTCCTGCCCAGAGGTGTTGGCAGGCCCACGTGGCATGGCAGAGAGTAGCAGTCTCTCCGCATAGCCTGCAAGTCTTCTGTGTAGTCGGGGTGCCGTTGTTGGAAAATCTTCGCGAAGCCAGACTTATGCATGAAGGTCTTCGTTCGAATCTTATGTAGCATCTGGTCTTCACTTGCTGTTAGGTCGCGATGCGGGGTAGGATATACAGCCCGCTCTTTTCTGGTATTTTGTAGGTATTCCCCGTACGTAGTTGTGCTCGGGTATCGTAAGGCGTCAGTCACAGGGGGGTGGTGAGTGAAGTCGTAAGCTCGCCTGTTCGCCGCCTCGTTACCCTGCAGTCCCTCGTATCCGGGGGTCTACGTAACATTAGCGAGTTTTAGCTGACCGCTTTTCACGCTCCGCTCCGCGCCGATATCAAGCGGGAGCGCCATTGCGCATGCGTGGCGCGCAAAGATGGGAACGGCATTGGCTGTGGTTGCGCTGATCGGGCCGCCCATACCGGAGCGGACGGTCGAAAACGGTCAGCTAAAACTCTCTATTGTGAGCTTTTTCGAGGGATTCCGGAAGTACCTTTATGAGTGCAACGGGTATTCTTCCTGTCGCTAGCATTCGCATGGCCGCTTGCGAATCGGTGACGATGTTGAGGCCACGGCCATTTCGTTCTCCCCAGCGAATCGCGAGAAGGAGGGCTCCCGTCTCCGCGTGCTTTGTGGTGGTGTTTCGCATTGTCATGCAGTCTCTGATGTCCCCTTCGCGGGTGGTCACCACTAATGCCGCTGTTTCTTCATCATACTTCGCTGCATCGAGGTACACCATATTATCGTGATGTTCAAATTTTTTTGCAGGAAATTGACCCTGGCCTTTCTTCTTTCTACGTGGATATTAGGATGCATGTTTTTTGGAAGGGGCAGCGCTTTGATGTGGGATCCTTGTGCACGGTTTAGGTCTTTTTCCTGCTCTTGGCGTCGGCGATCGGATGGATCGCCTACTTGCCATAGGATCTCCCTCCCCGAGCGGGACTTTTCTAGTCGTATTCGTTGTGCTTGAAGGGCGGCGTGTTTTATCTCATCCATGGTGTTCGTGAGCCCCAGGTGAGTGAGATTCTCATTGGAGGTGAACTTGGTAGGTTGAGCGCAGCTTTGAACGCTGTGCGTATTTTGTCGTTGATGTGCTCCTCGTCCGAATTCGTGAGATTTTGAAATTGTAGACTGTAGCCGATACAAGGGATAATCATTGCTTGTACTATTCAGACGGTGTCTTCTTCCCTCATTCCATTCCGGTTTTTTGTTAACCTTTTGATTATGCGTGCCAGTTGGGAAGATTTAGCGCGCAGTTGCCTTATGGTGGTGTCCGCTCGAGAATTTCGTTGCAGGTGCATCCCGAGTATTCTTATTTGCCTCCTCTCTAGTATGGGCGCGGTTCCTATATATAGTTGTACTTGGGTGTTTTTGGACATTTCTGTGGTGCAGTGGATTCGTAGGAATTCCGACTTTCCTGGAGCGCATTTTAGGCCGTTCTCCAAGGCAAGCTTAGACATCCAATTCACTGCATTTGGAAGATTTTGCGCCTTTTATTGTAGGGAGCCTCGGTTGCCAATAGTGTATTTTCGTCTGCGTAGAACACGTATCCGACATTTGGAGAGTGCCTGTAATTGGTTGGCGATTTTAATCATGGTGACGTTGAACAAAAGGGGAGAAATGATAGATCCCGGTAGGGTACCGATGTTTTCCTGCTGGAACGGATCTGTTCATAGTTCTCCCAGGCCGATTGTCGCTGTCCTGTTTTCAAGAAGGGTAGATTTTTTCACGATCACGACAGCCTATTTTGGTCAGAAAATCTAGGATGGCTCGGTGGGTGACATTATCAAAAGCCCCCTTTAAGTCGAGGGCTAGTACCAGGTTTTCGCCAGGTACTTTTTTTGTCCAGTACTTCTTTTTTGAGTAAAAGGAAGGCATCTTGCGTTGAGAGATGTAGTCTGAAGCCGACCATGGTGTTTGAGAAAATATCGTTGTCCTTCATGTAATTGGTGAGCCGGTTGGCCACAACTCGTTCATACACCTTCCCGAGGCACGAGGTTAAAAAGATAGGGCGTAAAGTTTCGATTGGGGGGGGTTTGCCTGGCTTGGGGATGACGGTGATGTCGGAGATTTTCTGCTCTATGGTACCTTGCCCGGCTGCCACAGCTCTTTGTTTATATATTGAGCAAGGGCTCGGATATGACCGTCATTTAGGTTTCGAAGCATTTTATACGTGATGTTGTGTCGGCCGGGCGCGCTGTTCCTGGTGATACTTGTCAGCGCCTGAAAGATCTCCTCCTGCGTGATGTCCCTGTCTGGTTTGTTTACACCTCCATACGTCTTCTTTGGTTGTTCTGTTGTTCTTCCCAGGGCCCCCTATCTGTGCTGTAGGGCTTGCATTAGGTTAATGTCCGTCCCTGGGTAACTTCATGCGGCTCTTCTTAGGTGATGCGTCGTAGCGCGTTTCGTAGACATGGGGTCCATTATTCCACGTATGAGTTTCCAGGTTTTGGATGTACTGACGGTGGTCTGTAAGCGCTCACAGAATGAATTCCAATTTTGCCTAGACAGATCACGGGCATGATTTGGGGCGCGTTTGGTGAGTTGCCTTATGCGTGCTTTTAATCTCTAGTTGTGACTTTGCTTCTTCCACCGCTGGACTAATTTGCTGCTCTGTGCCCAGATTTTTTCCAAGTATATGTCGATGTCCGCTGTTGCTTCCATCCTGGTGATATGCTTGGTGCACTCTTGGAGCTGTTTGATTCATTTAGTCCACTCTCGTAGGTTTCGAATGGGGTCGTTGGTTGGTTCGTTTGGCTCCCTTTTGTCGGAATTCTGTCCAGTCGGTGAGTCGCACCTGCCCCAGGGGTTTACTGAGCGAAGATGCTCGTACTGTAACCCGTATGGCGCAGTGGTCGCTGCTTAATGTTTTCCTGGTGTTTTGCCAGAAGATGCTCCGGTCAGATTCTCATGTGAGGGCTACGTCGGGGCAAGGGTCGCGTTGCCCCCTTTGGCCGTAGCGCGTGGGGTACATAGGGTTAATAATGAATTTGAGCCCGAAATATTCCGCTGCTGCGCTGAGCTTGTTTCCTCTCTTTGCGTCTAAATTGTACGCCCAGTGGGTATGTAGGGCGTCAAGTCCCCCACTATCACCAGCTTAGTCTTCCTAACCACGCGTGTCGCTTCCCAAAATACGTCTTCGAATTCCTCGCTGGTATTGCGTGCGGAGCTGTAGACGTTAATAAGGAATATACTTGGCTCCTAACGGCAATAGGGGAGTAATCCCGTCAGAAGCGCCGATGGGTGCTCTGTGTCCATTCGGTGTGTAATGTTTACTACGTCGTTTCTGGTATATGTCGCTACTTGTGAGGTACTGGAGGCCCTTTGGTAGCCATGTAGATTGACTGCATGACCAGCTTCCTGCCGGCATATGGCAATGGGTTTCGGCGACAGCGTGGCAATGTGTTGTTCTAGGATGTGTTTCTTCGTACTCAGGCTCCGACAGTTTCATTGCCAGATTCCGTAGCCGGTCGGGTTCGCGCGTTTTCTTACTCCTCCGTCTGGTCATCGTCGGAAGTGTCGGTGTCAGTTAGGTGGGAGTCGTCTTCTAGGGCGATAGATTTCTCGTGTTGCTGATCCGGTGTTTGCTGCTTTCGTTTCGGCAAGTCAGTCTTTTAAGGGGTCGAATGGCTAAGTTATTCTGTATATACGCCATCCTCGTCAGGAGCGTTTATTGCATTTGGAGCAAGTACTCTCGTAGTCCGTTGGGGTCTTGCAGTGCGGATTGAGTTATAACGGGGAGTGCCACCACCTTTTCCTGTCGGCGTTCTTTGGCCTGTGCAGCCTAGAAGTGGTTCTGTTTCAGTCGGCGTTATTTCAAGGTTTGTTGTGCCACCTGTTCGCGACAGTTCTTGAATTATTCGAGCTTGATGTGCATGGACTTGGTCGATTTTGCTGTTTGTTACTTGAAGTGTTGTGGCAACAGTTGCCCATGTTTGGTCCTGGGTTGACTTCGCCTTTTGTTTCGTGTTCGTCCTCTCGGGTCGTTGGTCAGAAGAGGGTTTCTATGGTCTTTTTTTGTTTTCCTTGGCCTTGGTTTTCGACAATTTTGGCCTCATCTTTTCGAGGTTGGCGTGATTGGCTTCTCTTGCGTTGTTGACGGGTGCAGCCTCATCTGGGGTTGGCCAATCACTGCTGAACCAGCGCGGTCTGAGGTGTTTTCTGCTTTGATTGCCCGGTGGTATACGGGCCTTCCGTAGTTTTTGACGGCAATATTTTGCTCCGTTTACGTATTTTTCCTTGCTAAATGCACATTTTGGTGTGCATGGTTGATTTTCCATTGGGTTCGCTATTCCGCTCGTTCGACATTTGCGTATATTTGTTGTGTCGCAGACGTCGGCTCTGTGGCCTGCCGTCATGCAGTTCTGGCAGTATTGTCGAGTCGATCGGTAGAGATAGCAGGGCATCTCTCCTCCGTAAAAGTAAACCGCCCGTGGTAGTGTTCTTCCTTCGAAGGTAAGCAGAGCTGTTTTTGTTTGGCCCAATATTCGGGCGTGAATTAGCTTAGTATCGAGCGTGCGGCTTCGGAGTCCTTGCGTTAGCTCTTCCGAAGAAGTATTTGGCGGGAATCCATGCACCACACCTCTCACTTCGTTTTCCGAGAAGGCCACATATGCAGTGAATTCATACTCCGCATCTCTAAGCGTTATACTACGTATTTTGCGTAGCTCGTTGTCCACCTCCATGTTGGAGGTGCTGAGTATAAGGATATTCGATCGTAGGCGTGGTGTGATAATTAGGCAATGCAGGCTTTCCGTCTTATTTCCACATGCTTTTGCTATGGCTTAGGTAATTTCTACCATTGAGTGGTCTTTTAGTGACAGTCCTTGCTTCGGACTGATAATTATTTTTACTTCTTCCTTTGGCATTGGGGACAGCCTCGTGCGTGGTCTGCTCTGCCGTTCGGTAGGTTTAATGGCCAACGTGCGGAGCGTACTTGCCTTCGTGGCGTGTTCGACGGTAGCGTTGGGTACGGTGCGGAGACGGGTTTTTTTTTAGGAGTCTCTGTTTGGTACGACGGCTGATGGCTTGGGTCCAGCTTGCAGCGTCATCTGCCTCTACCGGATAGACGGTAGCATTCGCTGTGTCACCAGGATACGTCGCTTTGTTTGATGTTACGTGTTCCTAGAAGTCCATGTTATTTTCTTCGAGTTGTTCTTCCCGGTTCGAACCCAGCGGGCGACCGTTTGAGGTTGGTGGGCGTCGTGTGTAGGTGGGTTTCATTGTTGTCGGCGGGGGCTGGCTGCGGGTTGACGGCGCAGCCACGGCGGCCGGCCACGCCGAGGCAATGCGTTAGGCTTAGCAGTGTTCTCCCGTGTGACGACTTCATCGGTATGAATAGTCCATAAAGAGGTCGAACACTCACTCGACGCAGACGTTGGGGTCTTCGAGGTGTCGGGAGTTGGGGCCGCTGCATGTGAGGTCTACTCTGCCTTTGATGGGTTTGTGGGTAGCGCGCCGAGGGGCGTTCCAGGGGCGTTCCAGGCGAGTTTCTCGCCATCTGTTATCGGCGCAAGAAAGCTTCTGCCCTGCCTGGCCGGGGCAGTTTCTCGGTGGGGCTAGTTTTCCAAATTCCCCCAGCGCCTCCTGTCGTGTGAGCAGACAGTCCGAGTAATGGGAGCCGGTTCTTTTGAGCCGTTCTTCGGTTGTTTTGACCCGGTCTTTTTGAGAGTCGCTCTTCGCGAAGCGGATTTTCTGAGGCGCCATTTGGGAACAGCGGTTGAGAGACCGCGGCGGAGGCGGTGAATGACAGATCGTGAGGCCGAAATGGCAGCAGTGAACGAACTGCGTCTGTATCTTCAAAGTAATAGGAAAATAAACTCCGGTGACCATATTATTCACCACAGTAACATTTGTGCGTTCAGCCATTGTCTGAGTAAGGAACGAGCCTGATCTTCTGAGCTGCTCAGTTCAGCGGTGGTTCTCGGCTCCCGCCGGTTCTTTGGCAGAGCGGCTCTCCTGAGAACCGCCGCTCAGCGACTGCTCGCTCGATCAAAAAATCGTGCTGAGCATGGCTTTGGACGAGTCGTGTCGGCACGTTCCGGTAGAGTTATTACAGGCGTTCCGGCCGACCATGGAGGAAAGAAAAGGTTGCGGCCGACCCAGCAGGGTCTTGTACGCAACTTTTGCATTATTTATTATCGCTGCCAAAAAGCGAACCCGTCTCGCTTCGATCGAATAAACTGAACAAAATATTGTTCACAAACCACAATGTTAACATTAGTTTCTCGTATCGTATTTTCCCGAATCATTTTTTTTTGGCGTCACAGCTCACAAGTAGAGATAATAATTGCGAGGTAACAAAGTTGACAATAAAGTGCATTTTTTTTTATATATCGACCGAGAATGATCCTGCAATACCACTGACGCATAAAAACTTTTGTAATGATGGTGAGGCCAATTTTATCCGTACAAATACACCAGATGTTGTTACACAATAGATGTCTCAATAACAATTAGGCAATAATTTAGATTATGCATGCTTAACACATGTTACAGGCCGAAATGAACAGCTGAACCTTCAAATGAACCGGTTCACTTCAGTGAACTGAGCCGTCCTCTACACCGGACACGGAAACCGGAAAATGTCCGGGACGAGAGGGGTCGGGGGGAGGGGGCGGGGGGCTAGAACAGTGACGCGTACAGGGATTGCGCTGTGCTTGCCCAAATAGTTGCGGTTTCGAGTCTGTGTTCGGTTCACGCGGTGGTCGGAAAATTTGAGTTCCGTTTAAAGAATTTTTTTATTTACATTGCATTTATACAAAACCAAGCAATTGTGAAACGTTTGTTCCGTTTAAACGGTAGGTACGTTTAACCAATTTCTTTTTATTGAGATTGCTCTGTATTGCAAAAGCGATTAAAAGAAAGAAAGAAAGCTAAATAAAGAAACAGACGGTAAAAAGATTCCTTGTTGTTTTTAGCTCAACAGCTGCATTTATCTCGCTTTTGGGTAAATAAGACTTCATCGCCTTGTGATGCTGAGGCTAATTTTAACCTGAAGAATAGTGTTTCACTTGCCAGCGTTACATGCTGTCCTAATTTTTTATAATACATGTAAAGTGTTTTTATATCTTTTATGCGCACTATTTGAGAACTTGGTTGGGATATTTATGATCTAAGCGTCAAATTACGCTGCACGTTGTCATAGCTGTACGTGCATAACGCCTCTAACATGGTAAGAAAAGGAAACGCTACGCCTGATAACGACGCTGCGTACCAATGCGGCCGATTCACTGATTTGTCAAGGTGGGACTCAATCAGTCCAGTAATTAATAAAACAGTCAGTTTTGTTTAATATATTTTCTTGAATTCGGTCATGTGACCCTCGACTTAACTAAAGAGAGTGTGGACAAATGCTACGCGTTGAGTTCTTTGTAGCGGAAAGGTTTATACACTTTTGTACGTTTCCGTTACGCCATCCAAATATTTGCCATTATATTGCCAAACAAAACAACAAAATACGCAACAAAATACGAGACTTTTATGCGCCGTTATTGCTGACTTGGAAATAGTAAAAACCATTATTTTTCCGCTATAAATCAGTTTCAAACCGCGTGTTGTGGGAAACTGTGCCTGCTCCAAATTTGCAGGTATTTCACGGCGCTTAAGGTCGGTGAAATTTCTTGCCCCATTTCACGGCAACAGCATCCGCCATTTCCATGCTGTTACGTACGTTTTACGCCGGCAAACGTTGCCAGTGTGTGATGCAAACGTTCTCGTCAACTATTTATATCACGTCACGTCTTCTCAGCCAATCACAGAGAGTGCGTGATATACAAACCGTTTTGGCGTTAAATAGTAAGGACCGGCCTATGTTAGGATGTTCGCTGCATTCCGTTTAATTTTTCATTATTACGCGCTTTAAGTAGAGAAACACTTAAAAACTAGTGCAAGTAAGCGTCATGAAATGTCAAAATGATGAAAGCACACACAACCGCTTCGTCAACCGTAAGCACGCGACAAAAACTGAAAGCCAATGAGGCAGACCTTTTGGCCAATTCACAGTTGACGGTGAATTTATGAAGTCGACAATAGGGGGCCATGTCATATTTCAAATTCTCTGGTCAAACGCGCACTATATAGACTAGGTGACACCATAATAGCTTGCTAACAAAAGCCCAACTTTCCTACCAGCTTTATTCTTTCCACGCACGAGCTGTTAAGAGCGGCATTGCCAGCAGCTGTATTGGTAGTCCACCAGCTTCTGGCGTCGAGAACGAGAAGAGCATGCTAACGTCGAGGATTTTACTCCTCTATAAAGGAAGAAGCTTTCAAGGTGTTTTGTAATGTGCAAAGAAATTGCAGAAAATCTGGAGGCATTGTAAACCAAAGCGACAGGATGGTGGTCTTTGGGCTAAAACCTAACTCATAGGCAATCCTGTCCTTTCTACTAACTTCAAGGTCAGACTATCGGACTATATCACTTACGAGAGTTATTACGCGGACGTCGGATTGAAAGCAAAGGTCAACATCTAGAAAACAGCTACATCAGAAGCTTCTAGCGCAAAAGTTAGAAAGCCCGTCTGGGAAACGTGCAGCACAAAATTGAGAATATCCAGTCACAATACCCCATGAAATGCACTGGCTAAATCTGCCGGAAGAAAAGGAAAGAAACATGTATGGTTGTGTGGCTTAAGATGTTGCCGCGACAGCGCACGGATGCGCTGTTTTAGTCAGTTTGACTGAAAATGAGACAGTTTCTGTGTTTCCGCGTTTATGTCGCCCTGAACCATGCCTATTGATTTGTTCACTTTTTTCCTGCTAACACTACTAGAAAGCAAATACAGCGCGTTAAAAAGACGTCTGAAAACAAAAACACATTCTTAGGATGTATCATAACAATGTGACAGCATCATTGTAGGTTAACGAGCAATTTTGTATGGAAGGCAGCCTCTTTTGAGCCAAGGCACGGGAGAGAGTTTTACCCACTTCATATAGTACAGTTCGTGAACACCACTGCACGTAACAGTCTTTAAAATTGGCTGTAGACCAGCACGTCCAGAGCCAAGAGAAGGCAGATGACAGATGTTCCCATGCGTACGGAAGATAATTTTTCTAGCAGCACTTAGAAATGGGGTGTGCGGTGATGACTGCGTTTCCGGAATTGTTTCATAAAAAGGGAATCTCAATAATCAAGTTATAAAAGCTATTACTTAATACTACCATGAAGAGTAACGAATTTGAAGCATTTGGCAGGGCGCTTCTCTTCTCTGCCAAACTGGAAAGCCTCTTTTGCAACAGTAATCTATAAATGAAGTTCTCAGTATGTTCTTCCCCCGGTTGCCTTAAGGTGAGCTCTAAAACACTACAGCTAGACCTCGACTACAAAGCAACGTTCTTTTAGGTATTTCCGGAAGAGCAGTGTACTACATCCGTACAGTCTCCACTACCAGATGTGGCTGAGTAGATGCCAAATCTTTCCTGCGAACACAAATTTGGAGAAGAGCACCCTCGCAACACCATCTACACATTGCGATTAAAACTAGGAGAACGAGATCAAGGGGACTCACGTCCTTGGTAAGCTTCGGCGATGTCGCTGGTATGACTTTAATGGTGTCCGGCATGTGTTTCGACAAGGGTATGTGACCTGCAAAACAAAACTTTAAGGTTTGAATTGCCGCGTGGTGTTGACTAACACTGAAGTCTAACGTGGACACCCCTATTTAGTGCTTATTTTGTGTAACGAACACTATCGTGAAGCGCACAGTTTAATGATAGATGTTTGCCAAGAAATGCCGCAAATTCTTGTACTAAAATTTAAATTTGGGTTAACTGTGCATGCAAAAACAATGTCAACGAGGTGAATGCGGTGTATAGTGCGCAGGCAGCCTGCTCCCGTAGGGCCCGTGTACTTTCCACTATAGCTCAATTTACCTCAGCGCTTTTGTCGCGATCGATGAAACTGGTAACAATTACACGTCACGAAGATATCCTAGGTAAGAAAGTATTCACATGGCATAAAAATCTCATTTCTATATGATAAAAACATTACACCAATGGGTGGAATCGAGTTAGTGAACTACATAAACCCGTACTCTTCCGTCCACAAGAATGTCGCCATTGTTGTGAAGCAGTTTGTATTTTCAGGGCTAAGGTTGAGTGCAGTGTGATACGGTGTCGGTGCAGCGAGTCAAAAGCGACGGCCATTCGGCCGAAGGTATTGCATATAGTCCATGAAGGGGCAAGTGTCGAGGAAGCACAGCTGAAAGGTGTGGTTTGCGGTATGTATAGAGTTTCGTTGTAAGTATACTAGAAGGGAAACTGCGCCTCCTAATCCATGTTGTGGTGGGGGGTAATGGGAAGACCCCCACTTTTGGCTTGGGCTTGGAATGACGATTAAATTCTTAAGCGGTTTTTAAAATTTTCTGTTCTGTGGTAGCCGTGATGTATGACTGAGCTGGGACCTTCGTGTGTTGCTTGTTTAGGCGGGTTATATTGCACTTACTCTAAGAGAAGTTGGAACTACATTAGCTCATTTGCTTCCTCGCTGTTTAAATGGAGAAGCGCAGGCGGATCTGATGTCAATTGCGGCCCTCTGTTGAAAGGCAGAAGAACTCGGATGAGAAATTGTAGACGAATATTGTTGTAGCAGGCTTGATTTTTCTGAAATGTGCCCCTCTCAATGCGGCACAACTGACTACAACAAGAGTGTGCCAGTTGTCTTCACGATGCCAGTATTTGGCGCCAAAATACAGTTTAATGTTCATATCAATGCTTGTTCCAAGAAAGATACGATTGGTATGATTGCTACGATACCTTTTATATTCTTCAAATATGCAGGTTTTATCAACTGAACAAGACTTTTTAAGAGCACAGCTGTTTAAGCAGAGCGTTATCCCTTGGTCACAACAAAACAACCTCGCGGAGTGTTGACGCCTCACTTTGCTAGCCTAGGCATACCTGCGCCGAGTTTCACAGGCGCCCGTCAAGCCGTGACGCCATTGCGCATCACATGGTATAAAGGATCGTGTACAGCGTCGTCGTACAGTCTTGCGAGTGGGCTTTGCACCATTTGATGAGTTCGCAAAAAATACCACGGAAAAATACCGAGCGCACATGAGCGTGCGCCTCGTGAGGACCGCTCGGCATAGCCCAGATCGACCTTCGAGAACACTCTGTACAGTGTTTGTGGCGTCAACTCTGGCGTGCTGTTCTCCTCTTGCCCGTTCACGGGGGTTCGAGCCTGAAGTGGGCAGCACAGACGACGAGTTTGCATGAAACCGGTCGCCACAGAATCTAACGCGATGCAGTTTCGGATACATGTGCAAGCCTGCAGGCTTCTTAAAACGCCCCAGAGCTGCCAGTTGTGAAGAAAGTTAAGCAACAAGTTTGGAACTATATGAGGTAGAACTGCAGGGACTCCGGCGGTGGCAATTTTGCTTTCAAATCGTAATCTTGGGAAGAAAACAGCATTCGTTTCATTGCAATCCCCATAACCTCTCACGAACATGCGAGTGCTGACTGAAAGGTACTAATGGCTGAATCTGTCCTGATAGTTTTGTGCTTCCCAGAGCTGGATTTTCACAGGCACTGGGTACAGCGTGGCGAACAAATGGACAGCCAAGTTTAGCAAAGAGATCATTAGGCCTGAACAAATGAAGAACAGAGCTTTTACTGGGGAGCAGAAGAGTACGCTATATTTTCGTGAGCTTTCACCCATTCAAACTGTTGCACTAAAAAATAGGTTGATTTATGGATGAGTGCAATAATTTTTCTATTTAATGGGCAGAAGCAACAGGTGGGCTATATGGCATGCAGTTTTCTACTTCTGAGGAATCCGTCCCAGAAACTGGGAATTTTATGTGCGCCTATATCTTGGTATACGGGACTTTTAGTTTCCTGCTTTCATCAGAAATACCACCATCGTCACGCCTCCTTGGCCACACCACACTTTCTTGAATTCAAGAATGTGGAAAAGCGACGTGCCCAAGCATCGACGTTTTCACAGAAACAATTCCTCAGCCACTGAATCACCGCGCGAGGTGTTCTGCCCTACCGCAGAAGTGCGATTGAAAGGCTGTGCATTGCGAGGCAGCGGCGGGATGGTGCTTATGTGTTAAAATTCGCCTTTGAAAGTGATGCACATTCGTTGTCTAGATGTCGAAAACGAGGCAGCTCTGCCGAGAAATTTAGCAATCCCCAGTGGTTTATTAGGGCAATATTTGCGCTGAGTGGGCTTTTCCAGAAATTATGCATGCGAGTATCTGTCATGAAGGAATTCATGACGCCTCGCCTTGCGGAAATGAATGATTATTGCATTGTACCATTGGAATTACAATCTGGAGCTTCTTGTCGAGTAATTCCGAATACATGTCGGTCGAATCTTTGGTGGTATGTACCCGTGAAGTTGATAATATTGTGAGTAAGCACTCGCGTTATCTGCTTCATTTTTTCGTGTATTTTATGCGTTGTTGCTTAGATGACGCCACGCCAACTTGCCCAGCTTATTATTCTTCACCTTCTTCAATGTTCTTGAATGCTGACAAGAACTTTGTTTTAAGTTAAGAGAATTAGCTCGTACCACTCTAGGAAACCAAACGGACCAGTAAACAGTCGCTAAGTTCGGCAATCATAATTTAAGCAAGCAATTTTTGCGTTTACTCAAATAGCAAAGCCTGGTTATGGCCTGCCTTATTCCGCGCAAGAATTAAAATGTGAGCGTCGTTTGTTTTAACCGGCAATCATCGCTGATACTGTGATGCCTCTACTTTTTTGTACCTCGGAACGCCATGTTTTGTTGCTGGTGTGAGATGCGAAGCTTCAGTACGCGTAATTAACACAAATTGTTCACTCACTGGTATTGGTCAAATGTCAGCATCGAACTGCCGAAAGCAGAAGCGGACAAACGATATTCAGCAATGATCGTAATAAATATGTAATTGATTGCTCTGAGGAGCCTCTAAATACGAAAATATAACGGCACATTGCTGGCCGGAAGCGACACAATGGTTTAGTCTCCCACTCATGCTGAACAACTCTGAAGCACGAAAAATGAAAAAAAAAGTGGAGACCCAAGACATTTTATTAAAATAGCTGTCGTTTTGTACTCCTAAACAAAGTTATCCCGAACAAAAAAAGGGATATACACGCCGTCTTTCGCGAACGTTTGCTTTTCCTTGAGGTTTGGCTGCCCGTCATCTAGCTACATGAGCTGGATGATTGATTTCGTTCGTTTGCTTAGGCTACAGGACACTCCGCGCAGCCATCCTGACATAGAATCCAAGGCTGAGGAACGAAGCGCATCAAATCAGAAGGTGAAACAGCGCTTACGTGTTCGTGCATCATGTGTTCTCAGTCACCTTGGAGTGTTTCCAGTTATCAGTCGTAATACCGTGGCCTAGTCACGGGGTTCACTTGCACTGAACCGGAAGCGCAGACGGCCCAGCTGTCAGTTGATGATAAGGCGGACGCGAAGCAGCCCAGCACCCTCGCTCAGTTTCGTTACACCGCAACGGCGAAGCTTCGAGTGAGCGAAGGGATCAGAAAGGCGCAGCTTTTGCTAAGAGGTTGACGCAGCTTGCACTCCGGCGGCTGAAGGTCGTTGCGACAGAATGAATCTCCTTGAAAATGTAGCATAGCAGAGTTTTCGCTCTGAACAATTCTTCCTATATTTCGGTACACTTCTGTGGAGCAATATGACTTTTGATTTCAGAACATTGCGTTATGGATCTTCACTTACCAGTAGCAGGTCTTTCAAGAATTAGGGTTCCGCAGCTGAAACAGCGTTTCATGGGCTGTGCACATTCGTTGCAATATAAGCAATGCCCGCATGGTGTAAAAAAAATTTCGGCAGGCGCTTCAAGACATCCGTCGCATTTTCCACTCTCAGGAATCCTGTAAATAAGCATATGCACACTCTTATCGCATGCGGCAATAAATTTTACATTCTTGAGTATCTTCTGCGTGTTTCGTAGCAACAACATTTGAAATTGACGTTAATGCGGACATTTTTACGGTATAAAGCGATACTACTCTCAAAAGGTGTACCGGAATTAGCTGAGGGCGCAGGTACAGGCGACCAAAGCCAAACTAAAATTGGCGGGGTATAACTTTCGGAAGTGAGCAAATTTTCGCTTTCAATTAAAACCTGATAGCATAAGAATGGTGATAAAACAGATTCAAAGTTACATAATACAAAGCATAAAAGAGAACCCGCATACTTTTGTACTGCACGAATTTGTTGTTTAGCGCGTTCGCGCATGCGACGAGAACCGGGAGCCGCCACCGGTAGCGTTGCGTACGCTAGCCGCTGTGCTAAAATTCTGTATTTATTCGTTACGATAGCGCGAATAGTGGTAAACGATAGAATGGCATTTTTAAAAACCATGGAATAAGAAAAATGGAAACAATAAAATACAAAAATTAATGGAATAAATAAAAAGTAGGTATCTTGTACATCGCAGAACGCGGAGACTGAACGAAAACATTTCGCGAAGAAAGAAAGACAAAAACACGAATAAAGAATTCCGGTTAAACAAAAATACGAATTGCATCAGCAGATAACTACAATGTTCGCGAAGAATAGGCACATCATAGCTATACTATGTAAACTGACAATACTAGTGAAAAGGAGCAGAAAATTGTAAAAACGATTATGTAACTCCACAAAATTTGATACTCAGCCAAATTTGGCTGTAAACTACTCGCCATGTAGACAAGTGGGGGAAGAATGCTACGACTTGGTAGCAATAGTACGAATTTATACGGAGGCTTTGCTCATGGGCACCGCCGCCAATGACCTCGAGTTATCTGCACAACAGGCCCGCGGTACGCCAGACTGCGCTAATGGTGCTCAGTTATGTTTATACAGTAGTTTTAAAAAGCGAAAACCAGAAATTCAAGCCAATCGTCATGCTTTTCGACGGTTTTTCTGTGCGGATTTGAAGCCTTCTTGCCATATGACATTTATCGAAGCAGCACTAGCAGGAGTATAGGCTTTGGGCGAAATCTGCTATCTTCCCGCGGCCACCGCTTGCGCGACCGCAATGTTCAAGGGTTGAACCCGAAAGTGTCACAGCTACCTGCAGAGAGTGTTGGGTGATCTGGTATGTGCTGTTAATTCAGGATGCCCACACACTCTTGTGTTCCACGCTGCACAAAAACTGTGAATAAAGATGTCCAAGGGAGAAAGGAAAAGCTCTAGAAGTGAAGATATTATTGCTGATTGAGTCACCGGATGTGCCGTAATGACCGTGTGCGTTGCAACCTTCTCTTGTATATGTGTCGCGTCAACTCCAAATCTTATCTCTTTTACCTTCATTCATGTAACAACGACTAGAGTAATTTATAGTAATGCGAAATACAAGGTCTTACCAAAGAAATCTCTGCTTTTCTCAATTATGCCATTTTCTTCGCGCTAACACAGCGACGACTGCGGTCTACTACTGCGGTGACCGGCGCGAACGCGACTGAGGCGCTAAAATGATTTACAGCCAATATTAAATGGATCGGCTACGTACATGTGTCTAATTCTATGTTAGCATTCGTTTTTGCTCATTTGGTCTGTGAAATTATTTTATTATGAAAAGCAAAAATGTGAACTGGTGGTTTATGGGAGAGGGTGCAACCGCTCTGTCGATATACACGATTTGCGAGCTCAAGGCAAACTTAGCTGCTACAATTCATCGCGTGATGTTCTTTAAGTACTGTTAGGACGAATTACTGTTTAAACGGGTCTACGACGAAGAAAACTCTCTGCAGTAAATTTTGCACGCGATGTACGTACTCTTTTTTCGCACCCAACGACATACGTAATGAGGTCGAGTGGTCGCGTGAATGAACTCTGTGCCGAATACGAACTACTGTTTAATCTCTTATTGTTCTTGCCACAAATAACGATTATTTGGCGAGCGCAATTAAACAACCAGAGTGCATGAAGTGAATAGCGCAAAAAAAAAAAACGCTGGGCACAGATGTCCTACAGCGAAAATGAGAACATGAAAACAGGCGAAGTTTGGATTCATTACATATACGTAGTCTTGTGTGCTTCTGTGGGTGACTAGCTCAATAAATGATTTTTGAACAACGTTTTCAGTGCGAGCAGATTGCCCAAAAAGCTAAGGGCTGAGAGCGGTACTGTTTCTTTAATTTTGTTCTGTGTGGTGACCACCGTCATGATTCATTTCAAAAAAGATTGCTGTTCACACGCGCCAATGTGTGAACCTATCATATCATATTTGCGATTACAAGCAAGCACAAATTTTTAGTGAGGGAAACAGCATGAAGAGAATAGTTTCTTTTTTTTTTGCCTCTCATAGCAATCATCTCACCTCATTGTTCGCATTTGTCATTCAACTGTATTCCTCACGATAAACAAGGTCGTAAGGCAGAGCTTAGGGCCACGCGTTGCGTAAACAACCAGCCCGTTTTTTTCACAGCATTTCCCCGCCGATGATTTCATCAATACGGTGGCAAGCTTGCAAACTTGTGGGATCCGAAGTGCTGGGGAAACAGCTCCGCCGGTAGCGTAGTGGTTATCGCACCAGACCGGTATTCTGGAGGTCGTGGGTTCGGATCCCACCCGGCGGGCATTTTTTCACCACATTCTTTTCGACTAAAAAAATTCTTCATCTCTTTCTATGACCCACCACAACCTCCCCTTTGCTTTCCGAGGTTTTCTTGACTGCCAACCCTTATTTTCTGCCTTATTTTCACGGAGCCCCTCATTTCCCTTTTTCTGATTCGCTACATGCTTAGCGAGGGCCTCTGTTCTGGCAGTCTTGGTGCCAAAGGGAGCTTAAGAAGGTTAAACGCTGGTCGACCACTCTCGACATGTCGTAGACACTCGAGTAACGGGCCGGGGGTTAAAAAGAAGGTTCCCTTCACCCCGTGTAGTCCGAGTGGCGCTGGCTACCACCCCCAAGTGCAGGAAACAAAAATTACTTAACATAAATACCCGAGAAAGTGCTGGGGAAACAGCCCCGCCGGTAGCGTAGTGGTTATCGCACCAGACCGGTATTCTGGAGGTCGTGGGTTCGGATCCCACCCGGCGGGCATTTTTTCACCACATTCTTTCCGACTAAAAAAATTCTTCATCTCTTTCTATGACCCACCACAACCTCCCCCTTGCTTTCCGGGGTTTTCTTGACTGCCAACCCTTATTTTCTGTCTTATTTTCACGGAGCCCCTCATTTCCCATTTTCTGATTCGCTATATATATATATATATATATATATATATATATATATATATATATATATATATATATATATATATATATATACGGTCGAAGAAAAGAAGTTTCCAATGGTCCAGAAGAAATATCACAAAGTAGATTCCGACGCAAGTCTCAAAAAACAACAACAAACATGTTTACTAACGTTTCGACAGGTGGTCTAGCCTTAGTCGGAGTAACATTTACAGTACGCTGCAGAACGCTTTTATGGGTGGGTGTAGAGAGAGGAAGTTGCGCTACAGTGCGCCCTCTTTAAAAGAAATCATACATCATCATTCAGCAAAACAAGAAAAACGCAAGACATACACATGAGAGGGAATGCACTGCCCTCCCTCTTTTTTGGGAGAAAAGGTGCCCTACAATGCGCCCTGTTTAGAAGTATTTATTGGCAAGTGGTACAACACAAAGAGAAAAGAAAAATGCAAAGGGACGTCTAGGAAGGAGGTAAATTGGCGCCTCTCCTCATAGGAATTAACAGAAGAAGCGGGGGCGGGGAAGAGAAAGCAATAAAGGCGGCCGAACGAGATAAGGAATTGGGGAACGCGCGTCAGCACGCCATCGCTTTTCGTCTTAGGATTGTGTCACGTGAAGCCGGCGCTATGTGGCTAAGCCGGCGCTAAGAGTCTAAGTGAGTGAACCTGGAGAGATGAATTCGGCGCTGGTATGCCTAAAAAGCGGATTGGTCACGCAAGAAGCGAACGGAAGAAAGGCGAGTAATTACTGTGGCAAACATGTCAGCGCGCCCACGCCTTCGTTCAACCCAGAGGATGCGGTTTTGAACTTAAATATGAGATATGATTCGCGAACTTCGCGTGCGTGGTTGCTGTTGAAATTGGATTCAATTATTGTTACCTTCTTTGGTCGTAGAAGTAAGGACCCAAGAAGTAAGGAAGGCTTTGAAAGAAATGAAAGGGGGCAAAGCACCTGGTGAGGATCAGATAACAGCAGACCTCTTGAAGGATGGCGGAGAAATTGTACTTGAAAAATTGGCAAACCTGTATACGCAATGCCTAATGACCGCAATGGTACCGGAATCTTGGAAGAACGCGAACATCATCCTAATCCATAAGAAAGGCGACATGAAGGACTTGAAAAATTATAGGCCGATCAGCTTACTGTCAGTCGTCTACAAGGTATTTACCAAGGTAATCGCTAACCGAATCTCTGCAACCTTAGATTTCAGTCAACCTAAAGATAAAGCAGGGTTCCGTAAAGGTTATTCAACAATGGACCATATTCACTCGATCAATCAGGTGATAGAAATGTGCGATGAGTATACTGAACCCCTATATATAGCCTTCATAGATTATGAGAAAGCATTTGACTCGGTCGAAACCCTAGCAGTCATTCAGGCATTACGGAACCAGGGGGTAGATGAGCATTATGTAAGAATACTAGAGGATATCTACAATGGGTCTACAGCTACCATCATCCTCCATAGGGAGAACAGTAAAATACCTATAAGGAAGGGTGTCAGACAAGGAGACACAATCTCTCCAATGTTATTCACAGCATGCTTAGAAGAAGTATTCAGAACGTTGGATTGGGAACAGGTGGGAGTAAGGGTTAATGGAGAATACCTCAGTAACCTCAGATTTGCTGATGACGTTGCCTTGCTAAGTAACTCGGGGGACGAATTGCAAAGCATGCTTTCCGCACTGGGCGAACAGAGTAGAACCGTGGGCCTGAAAATTAATATGCAAAAAACTAAAGTAATGATCAATAACCTCTGGACAGCACAGCAGTTTGAGATAGGTGGCGAGGCAGTGGAAGTTGTAAGCGAATATATCTACTTAGTCCAAGTTGTGACCCCAGATCCCAACCATGAGGCAGAGATAATTAGAAGGATCAGAATGGGGTGGGGTGCATATGGCAGACATTCTCAGATAATGAATAGCAGCCTACCATTGTCACTGAAGAAGAAAGTGTATGACAGCTGCATCTTACCGGTACTCACCTACGGGGCAGAAACTTGGAGGCTCACTAAGAGGGTTCAACTTAAATTGAGAACGACTCAGCGGGCAATGGAGCGGAAAATGATAGGTGTAACATTAAGGGACAAGAAGAGAGCGGAGTGGGTCAGGGAGAAACTGGTGTTAAGACATATTAGTAGAAATTAAGAAGAAGAAATGGACGTGGGCAGGGCATGTAATGCGAAGGCAAGATAACCGCTGGTCATTAAGGGTAACAGAGTGGATCCCTAGAGAAGGCAAGCGTTGCAGGGGGCGGCAGAAAGTTATTTGGGCATATGAGATCAAGAAGTTTGCGGGAATAAATTGGTCACAGTTGGCACAGGACCGAGATAATTGGAGAATAATGGGAGAGGCCTTTGCCCTGCAGTGGGCGTAGATAGGCTGGTGGTGATGATGATGATGATGATTGTTACCTTCAAATTATTAAATGAATGACCCGTGATTCCGACGTGACGGGATTACGACGTGCCCGTTTTCCAGTGCCTAATGTGACTACTTTGAAAATGCAAATATTGATGGGAGTCCGTCGGTTTTCGGTAAAGGGTGGACTCCCATCAATATTTGCATTTTGAAAGTAGTCACACTGCGCACTGGAAAACGGGCATACCCTACCGTCAAGCGCACCGCTTCCGACGGATATGCTCCAAGGAAACAGATTTTCTTTCCAACTGTGAGGGACTGAAAAACGATCTGCTTAAACAAAAGTACCCGCTCCAATTATTTGACGATTCCATTCGCCGAGCAGGAGCGCTGAGCCGCAATCAACTCCTTAAATCCAGGAAGCCAGCCGACCGACGCCCTTCAAGTAACCTAGTTCTCACTCACTCCGCATATGTGCTGATTGTTTCTGGCATACTTCGAAAGCATCAGAACATAATAAGTCAAAGTCCTCGACTAGCATCTATATTTTCCGAACCACCAGGTGTTGTCTACAGGCGAAACAAAAACCTGCGCGCCATTCTGACATCTTCGAGGCTCAGCCATTCACCAGTGACCGGTGGTGGGCCCTGCAACAAGCATCGCTGTCAGGTGTGCCCCCACATGACGAAAACAAAAACCGACTCTAGCACCGCCTCGCACTTCTCTGTAAAACTGAAGGGAAATTTTAACTGTGACAGCGCCAACGTAGTTTACCTGCTCGAGTGCAATACCTGCCACCTGCAATATATTGGCCAGACGGCGAACGCTTTTAGATTATGGTTCAACAATCATAGGGTACACGCCAAGTCTCTTCCTAACCTTCCTTTGTCCCGTCACGTCGGAATCTCGGGTCATTCATTTAATAATTTGACGGTAACAATAATTGAATCCAATTTCAACAGCAACCACGCACGCGAACTTCGCGAATCATATGTCATATTTAAGTTCAAAACCGCATCCTCTGGGTTGAACGAAGGCGTGGGCGCGCTGACATGTTTTCCACAGTAATTACTCGCCTTTTTTCCGTTCGCTTCTTGCGTGACCAATCCTCTTTTTAGGCATACCAGCGCCGGCTTCATCTCTCCAGGTTCACTCACTTAGCCTCTTAGCGCCGGCTTAGTCACATAGCGCCGGCTTCACGTGACACAATCCTAAGACGAAAAGTGATGGCGTGCTGACGCGCGTTCCCCAATTCCTTATCTCGTTCTGCCGCCTTTATTCCTTTCTCTTCCCCGCCCCCACTTCTTCTGTTAATTCCTATGAGGAGAGGCGCCAATTTACCTCCTTCCTAGACCGTCCCTTTGCATTTTTCTTTTCTCTTTGTGTTGTACCACTTGCCCAATAAATTCTTCTAAACAGGGCGCATTGTAGGGCACCATATCTCCCAAAAAAGACGGAAGGGCAGTGCATTCCCTCTCATGTGTATGTCTTGCCTTTTTTTTTGTTTTGCTGAATGATGACGTACGATTTCTTTTAAAGAGGGCGCACTGTAGCGCAACTTCCTCTCTCTACACGCACCTATAAAAGCGTTCTGCAGTGTACTGTAAAAGTTGACTCCGATGAAGACTGGACCACCAGTCGAACGTTAGTAAACATGTTTGTTGTTGTTTTTGAGACTTGCGTTGGACTCTACTTTTTGATTATATAGATATATATATATATATATATAATATATATATATATATATATATATATAGCTATAATATATATATATATATATATATATATATATCTATCTATCTATATATATATATATAATATATATATATAGAAAGTAATGCCGGCAGTCTCAACGCAAAGAGGCATAGGGGGGAATGGTTAGATTATTTTTACCGTTAGTGACGTTACATTTCTTTTTTTAATTATAACGTGAGAAAGAAGAAAGAAAAACACGCGCCCAGATTGGGGCGCGTGTAATTAATAAAAAAACAAATGTAACGGCACTAACGGTAAAGAATATTCTAAACCATTCCCCTATGCCTTCTTGGCGTTGTAGACTGCCGGCATTTCTTTCAGTATTTCCTAACGAGCCCCTCATTTCCAAACCCTATTATCGTGCGAAAGCTGAGCGAGGGCTTCGGTTCTGGCAGCCTTGATGCCAAGGTAGCATAAGAGGGTTTCCCGCCAGTTACCCGCTTATGACAGGCTGTAGACGTTCGCGTCACGCCCCGGGGGTTGAAAAGAAGGTCCCCTTCTCCCGTGCAGTCTGAGTGGCGCTGGGTACCACCCTCAAGCGTAGATACAGTTGTAGTAAATATAAATACCCCAGAAAGCGAAGGAGAACACAGTCGCCCAGATAGCCGAATTGGTAAGGCATTCGAGATTAATCGAAAGCGTGGGTTCGGTCCCCACTCTGGGGGCGTGTTTTCTTTCTTTCTCACGTAATTATAAAAAAACAAATGTAACTTCACTAACGGTAAAAAATAATCTAACCATTCCCCTATGCCTTCTTTGGCGTTGTAGACTGCCGGCATTTCTTTCTGTATTTCCTAACGAGCCCCTCATTTCCAAACCTTATTATCGTGCGAAAGCTTAGCGAGGGCTTCGGTTCTGGCAAGCCTTGATGCCAAGGTAGCATAAGAGGGTTTCCGCCAGTTACACGCTTATGACAGGCTGTAGACGTTCGCGTCCGCCGCGGGGGTTGAAAAGAAGTGCCCTTCTCCCCGTGTAGTCTGAGTGGCGCTTGGCTACCACCCTCTAGCGTCAGATACAGTTGAAGTAAATATAAATACCCCAGAAAGCGAAGGAGAACACAGTCGCCCAGATAGCCGAATTGGTAAGGCATTCGAGATGTAATCGAAAGGCCTGGGTTCGGTCCCCACTCTGGGCGCGTGTTTTTCTTTCTTTCTTTCTCACGTAATTAGTAAAAAAACTAATGTAACGTCACTAACGGTAAAAAATAATCTAACCATTCCCCTATGCCTTCTTTGGCGTTGTAGACTGCCGGCATTTCTTTCTGTATTTCCTAACGAGCCCCGTATTTCCAAACCATAATATATATATTAATATATATATATATATATATATATATATATATATCTATATATAATATATATAAGTAAAGAGGTCGGACACACAGCAATAAAAAACAATATTTACTTACGTAGCGGCACCGGGACTTGCCTTCATCAGAGTAAAGTTACATGATTTTGCTGTCGCAAACATTTCGAACTCATTTCTTATATAGGTTTTCATAAAACTGCGAGAAGGAGCGGAAAATGTTTCGGAAATTGAGATTGCGCATACAGTCAGGCTACGCCTATGTTACAACAACAACAAACAAACAAAAAAAGAGAAAAAAAAGGTGGGGGAGCGAGAGAGAGAAAAGGGGGTCGTGTTAACAATGCAGCGTTCAAGGTTGCACCATGACGGTCAACGTATGCCGCGCGGGCTGCAAGTTCAGACAATGGGGAAACTGGACAACCGCGGATTGAAAAGAAAGGGAAGAGTATACAGTAAGGTATTCAGTGGCTGGGGAGACTGGTTCGGGCAGAAGCGAAGATGGGTGTGCCCCCCGCGGATGAAGAGAATAGATAGGGGGCACAAATGAGCATTTCACAGAAGCTAGCAACTGAACAGGAATAGGTAGGGTCACCAAATAGTTAAACATGAATAGAATCACAAAGAGTTAACATTCTTAAGTGGTGGTGGGAACGAGGCCTCCTTCCCCAGGACAAATGGCATTGTTGAGCTGCATTAGGCTAATAAAGCTGCTGTATTAGGAGAGTTTCTGCGAATTCTGATGGCAAACTCGAGGGTAGGAATAATGAACATAGTTATAAAAATTATGAAGCAGCTAATTTTAATCGAGGGATAAGCACGTTAGTTTTCCGTAAATTTAATTAATTCCAAGTGTGGCTGACCCAAACTATAAATGAGATAAGATTCCTGAACCTCGTGTCGTGGTGCGTTTTGAAGGCGGATTCTAAAATCGTTGCTTTAAGATGTTCAAATGCATGCCCGGGACTGTTCACATGTCTTGACAGGGGCAAATAAGGGCAGCTTTTTGCATGAGAGCGGTGATTATTGAACCGTATTCGGAAGGGCGTTTTAGTTTGGCCGATATATTGTTGCCTACAAACAGTGCACTCTAGAAGATATACGACATTAGCGGAGTCACAGTTAAAGTTACCTTTTATATTTACGTAGTAGTCTGAAGCCGTGCTGGTGGCGCGCTGTGTAGTGGTCAAGTGTGGGCATACTTTACATCGGGGTCTATTGCAGGGCATGCAGCCAGTAGTTGCCGGTCGGTTGATACGAGAGTTAGTAAGAAGGTCACCTAAATTATTATTACGCCGGTAGACAACGCGTGGTGGTTCGGGGAATATGCTTTTTAAGCGGTCACTTTGCATTAGGATATTGTGATGTTTTTTAGCACGGTTGACACTCTTGGAGTGGAGGATGAGTGGGTTAAAACTAAGTTAGTTTGCGGGTTCCCGTTCGGGGCTTTTTTCTTACAGATTTCGTTGCGGTCTAATTGGTTGGCTCGCACAATAGCGTCGTCGATAACTTTCCGGGTATTTTTTATTCAGGAGGGCGGTCTTGAGTTCTCGACAGTTTGAGTCAAAGTCGGCTTGGTTTGAGCAAATTCTCCTAAATCGGTGGGCTTGGCTGTAAGGTATTGCTGTCTTGCAGTGTCTGACATGGCTACTTTCGGGAGTGCCAAATACTGCCGCGTGTCTGTCGGTTTTCTATATAGTTTAGTTTGAAGCCGACCTTGGAAGGTAGTAACGGTGACGTCCAGAAAGTTTACACTGTGTTCCGAATAGGAATGAGCAAGGGAAATACTAGGATGGGCTAGGTTAAATGCCTCAATGAAGGTGAGGAGCTCCGCCTCACCGTGTTGCCAAATCATGAATATGTCATCAATATACCTTTTATGGTACATTGGCTTTAAATTTTGGGTGTCAAGAAAGTTATTCGAGGTGAGCCATAAAGATATTAGCGTAGTTAGGTCCGATTCGAGTTCCCATTGACGTTCCGCTGAATTGCACGTAATGAACGTAATGAACTTTTGAGTTCGACGGAGTTCATTACGTGCAAGTCAGCGGAACGTCCAATGGGAACTCGAATCGGACCTAACTACGCTAATATCTTTATGGCTCACCTCGAATCAAACTTCTTGACACCCAAAATTTAAAGCCAATGTACTATAAAAGGTATACTGATGACATATTCATGATTTGGCAACACGGTGAGGCGGAGCTTCTCACCTTCATTGAGGCATTTAACCTAGCCCATCCTAGTATTCCCTTGCCTCATTCCTATTCGGAACACAGTGTAACTTTCTGGACGTCACCGTTACTACCTTCCAAGGTCGGCTTCAAACTAAACTGTATAGAAAACCGACAGACACGCGGCAGTATTTGCACTTCCGAAGTAGCCATGTAAGACACTGCAAGACAGCAATAACTACAGCCAAGCCCACCGATTTAGGAGAATTTGCTCAAACCAAGCCGACTTTGACTCAAACTGTCGAGAACTCAAGACCGCCCTCCTGAATAAAAATACCCGAGAAAAAGTTATCGACGACGCTATTGTGCGAGCCAACCAATTAGACCATAACGAAATCTGTAAGAAAAAAGCCCCGAACGGGAACCCGCAAACTAACTTAGTTTTAACCCTCTCATCCTCCACTCCAAGAGTGTCAACCGTGCTAAAAAAGCATCACAATATCCTAATGCAAAGTGACCGCTTAAAAAGCATATTCCCCGAACCACCACGCGTTGTGTACCGCGTAATAAGAATTTAGGTGACTTTCTTACTACTCTCGTATCAACCGAACCGGCAACTACTGGATGCATGCCCTGCAATAAACCCCGATGTAAAGTATGCCCACACATGACCACTACACAGCGCGCACCAGCACGGCTTCAGACTACTACGTAAATATAAAAGGTAACTTTAACTGTGACTCCGCTATGTCGTATATCTTCTAGACTGCACTGTTTGTAGGCAACAATATATCGGCCAAACTGAAACGCCCTTCAGAATACGGTTCAATAATCACCGCTCTCATGCAAAAAGCTACCCTTATTTGCCCCTGTCAAGACATGTGAACAGTCCCGGGCATGCATTTGAACATTTTAAAGCAACGATTTTAGAATCCGCCTTCAAAACGCACCACGACCGCGAGCTTTAGGAATCTTATCTCATTTATAAGTTTGGGTCAGCCACACTTGGAATTATAGAAAGTTACGGAAAACTAACGTGCTTATCCCTCGATTAAAATTAGCGGCTTCATAATTTTTATACCTATGTTCATTATTCCTACCCTCGAGTTTGCCATCAGAATTCGCAGAAACTCTCTTAATACAGCAGTTTTATTAGCCTAATGCGGCTCAACAATGCCATTTGTCCTGGGGAAGGAGGCCTCGTTCCCACCACAACTTAAGAATGTTTAACTCTTTGTGATCTATTCATGTTTAACCTTTTGTGACCCTACCTATTTCCTGTTCAGTTGCTAGCTTCTGTGAAATGCTCTTTTGTGCCCCCTATCTATTATCTTCATCCGTGGGGGGCACACACATCTTCGCTTCTGCCCGAACCAGTCTCCCCAGCCACTGAATACCTTACTGTATACTCTTCCCTTTCTTTTCAAACCGCGGTTGTCCAGTTTCCCCCATTGTCTGAACTTGCAGCCCGCGCGGCATACGTTGACCCGTCATGGTGCAACCTTGAACGCTGCATTGTTAACACGACCCCTTTTTCTCTCTCTCGCTCCCCCCACTTTTTTTTTCTCTCTTTTTTTGTTTGTTTGTTGTTGTTGTTACATAGGCGTAGCCTGACTGTATGCGCACTCTCCATTTCCGAAACATTTTCCGCTCGTTCTCGCAGTTTTATGAAAACCTATATAAGAAATGTGTTCGAAATGTTTGCGACAGCAAAATCATGTAACTTTACTCTGAGGAAGGCAAGTCCCGTTGCCGCTACGTAAGTAAACATTGTTTGTTATTGTTCTTGCTGGTATCCGACTCTTTAATTATACTAGTTCTGCGCGCCTTTGTGAGTTTATCTTTCTCTCTCTCTCTCTCTCTCTCTCTCTATATATATATATATATATATATATATATATATATATATAATATATAGTATAACACAGAAATAACGGTTGGCCGTCAAGAAAATCTCGGAAAGCAAAGGGGAGGTTGTGGTAGGTCATTGAAACAGATAAATAATTTGTAACGAAAGAAAAAGCGGAGAAAAAATGCCCGCCAGGTGGGATCCGAACCCACGACCTCCAGAATGCCGGTCTGGTGCGATAACCACTACGCTACCGGCGGGGCGATTTCCCCCCCCGCTTTCTGGGGTATTTATGTCAATGTAATTTTTTCCTGTGCTTGTGGGTGTTAGCCAGCGCCATTCTGACTTCTCGGGGTGAAGGGGACCTTCTTTTTAATCCCCGCGCCGTGACTCGAGTGTCTACGACATGTCGAGACTGGTCAACCAGCGTTGAACCCTCTTAAGCTCCCTATGGCACCAAGACTGCCAGAACAGAGGCCCTCGCTATGCATGTTGCGAATCAGAATAGGAAATGTTCTGGCAGTTTTGTTCTGGAAACAAAAGATGACGCGTTCCTCTACGGGCGATTTCAATGGGCAGTGAAAAGTTGATGCTTGCGGCTTCTGTGGGTACCCAGTGGGGTTAAAACAGAAATGGGCTCAGTGATATTCTTTTCAGGGGTATATCCTTTTTCGAGAAATGTTCAGGTGTTTTAGGCCGATAGGGAAGAAGGAAGTATTTCAGAGATAAGGGAATTTTAAGAGTCCTATGTAAAAACGACAAATAGCGGCAGTTAACCGGTTTTACCATTATTTATTGCTTTGTTTTCTTTCAAAAAGTTCTCAACTCTTCGTCAGATTTATTTTTTTTATTTTTAAATGTTTAGAATCGCGTTCGCGCAAGCCGAATGCATTTAATACCGCTTACAATCCCGTTTATAACGCAGGAGGGAGCCTAGCGAAAAGAATACTCCATGAAAAGATTTACTAAACAGTGAAACGGCGGCGCCTGAAGTGCTGGATCCTGTTCGCATGTATACCGGCGCAATATACAAAAACATATCCCAAGTGCATTTTAATCCGCTTTCCGTTAACAAGCGATGGCACCAGTGGTCCCAGCGCTAAAATACGCCCATCTTCCCGCGAGGGAACCCTGATGTGATGCGACACATCAGGGGGGAGCGTTTGGACTGACGCTGGTATTGGATTGCTTCAGTCCACTCGCTGAAGGGTCTGTCGCTTCCATCACGTCTTCATCGGAAGATCTTGCACGGAGGTATCGTCAAGCAAAGTAAAGTCAAGTGCGAGAGCCGGCGCTTGACTGATCCGGCTTCATGCGCTTCCCCACTTATATTCCTGCTTTTGAAAGGAGAGGAGCCGGGGGAGGGGGGAGTCGCGCGCATGCGCACACATGCGCGCACCCACAGTAGGGAAGCGCACACGCGCAGCTGTTGTTATGATAATGAGACGGATTGAGAGTGCGCAGACATGCGCGCGCCCAGAGCAGCGAAGCGCACACGCGCAACTCTTGTTATGATAATGAGACGGATTGAGAGTGTTGCGCACAGCTGTCGGAGAGAAGAACGGAGGAGAGTTGCGCATGTGCAGTGAGCGTGCGGACAACGCCGCGACAACGACAACAATGGAGGGACATATCCGAGAGCAAGAGATGCGTCGCATCTAAGAAAGTTACTTGTAAGAATTACCTCAATTACATAGCAATGTCTCGTTCTTTTGGGTACAGGCTGTTTTAACTTACAGTTTTAGCGTGCAAAGTAAGCACGCTCTTTGGTACAAAACGTGACATGCATAGTCAAATCTGCTTAGCGGCCGATCCAATGGAACGGTAGAGTTCACGCTGAAAATATGATTTTCTGTACGGCATCTGCGTCCGGAAGGCTAGATAAAGTGGCACTGGCTAAGGCCCTAAACCGAGCAAAACTCCACGTGAAGATCAATCAGCTGAACAAAGGGAGTAGAGAAAAATTTCCAAGGAATGGTTGAGAATTTTGGGTGAAAAATGGTAAAAAAAGAAAATTCCTCAACCAGACGTAGGAATTTTCGTCTCCACTACGGAACACCAATGAAAGAACTACATACGACCTATCAGAATGTTCTTTAAAAATAGTTATGCCGGTATGAGGTAACAAGCATTTGGCCACAACAATACGGCATAATACTTTCGCAACAATGACAACGTGTGGTGGAAACATGTTGACTTACCATGTACATGAAAGTACAAATACCAGCACTTGTAGTGTAGGCTGCCCAAGGCCGTGCGCGATCTCTAAAGGGGTGATGCCTTCTTCGTTGCGGCAAAAAATGTCAGCTCCGCGTCGAAGAAGAAAGCATGCCATCCGAAGTCGCGTGTCAAAATTAGTGTGGCCGTGCTCACGAATTTTCTTCTCGACCTGTGCAACAAACGCCATGAGAAATCAGTTTTCAAGAAAACTATGATTACAACGTTGTTTGTTCTGTTGTGTGAAAAAGCACTAAATTGTATATTGATTAAACAGGGGCACACATCTGTCCAATTACAACTGTTCAACTCAAACCTGTGTCGAAAACGTCTTGTGTCTCGCTGAATTCATTGATTGGTTGTAGTATTTAACGCACCGACGCTACACAGGTGGTAAGAGGCGCCGTAGTAAATTGCTCCGGGTTAAGTTTGACCACCTGGCGATTGATAACATGCGCCTAAATCTCGAACGCACGGGCGTTTTGCTTATCGCCCCAATCAGAAAAGCGGCCGCCGCGGCTGGGAATTAAAACCGCGTCCTTGTGCTCAGCAGCACAACGCCATAGCACCTGGGCCGGTGTCTGGTTGTCTTACCTACGATGAATCCGCTGCAGTGCATATAGGAGTCACTAGGTTTTCTAAGCCTAACTTATTTACTACCTCCTGTAAAATCCGGACAAGAGTAAAAACATTGAAGCACATCGTCGAGACAAAAATTGGCCGGTTATCTGCTCCTTTCGTTGCAAATGTCAAAAGACGATAGTCTATGTAGACATTTGCCAAGGAAATGCCCCCCCCCCCCCCCTTTGCTTTCCCGCTCACCTCTCATGCTGTTCCTGTACCGTCGCGCTTATCCCAAGGTAAACACACTAAGGATTTGCGCAAGGCGATTTGAATTTACCGCGTTCCACTCCTACAGGCCGGGTTCCTAGATGCCAGCGCTGCAGTAAGGCGGAGACGCGCTTGAATAGAGGCGGCCGACTACAAGGTTTATAGAACTGCGTGACCGTGCGCCGCGTGCGTTCCAAGCAGAACATGGAACCTAGCTAGTGGAACCTTTTGTTGCGGTTGCCGCGTGATTTTTCATATGCCGCCAGGAGGCGGCGGTTTTCTGCAGTAGATGTAGAATATTATTTCTTATTGTTAAAAACTAGCATCCATGAACTTTTTAAATAAGGAACACTATAAATACCCCTAGTGCACTAATTTCCTGTCTTATATTTGCGTAATGTCTTGTTCTTGTTCAACACAGTTGACAAGTATGAACATATAAACCGGGCTTCGACGTTTACATTTGGCTGTGAGTATATAAGACTATTGCGCAATATCAATTTTACTTTGGCCGGTTGGCTGAATCGAGTTACAGACAGACAGACGGACAGACATGCAGACATACAGGCAGACAGACAGACAGACCAAAATTTCTGGGTTTAAGTAGCCCAAGAAAGACTATCGTCTTCAAAATCCAGCGCCTTCTTTTGATAGTTAGCTCTGTGCAGTGTTTTTGTGAAATTTACATAAACAATGACTGTACTTGAATACTCCTCCCGCCTGTCAAGTCTATCCCTTCGCTCTAACTGCCTCACTCTCTTTGCAGTCTTTTTCTTAAAATCGTACACATAAAAGGTAATATCTATATACCTGAAAGTCGAACCGAAAGGAAAATCCGGTGTGGTCAGGGTTCGGGTTCAGGTGGATCCATTTCGTTCCGGTTCAGTTCCGGATCAACAAAATCACGTACCGAACCGCTTCGCGAACCGGTGCGAAAGGTTTGAACTGGTTCGCGAATCGGTTGGAGGAGTTAAATTACAATCTTACTGAGAAAAAAATTTTAAGTAGTTTAGACCGTGAAAACAATGTATCTGTATGTATGTTTGCGTTTATTGGCGCAAGGGTATATAAGACCAAAGTTCGCCAAAACTATGCTACGTGGTCCTTCAAAGTCAGCTTTGATCATAAAACGTGTATGACACGAGGAGGATATATTTTAAAACACTGTATATATAGGCGTAGAGGGCCCGTAGACTAAAACATCAAGCTATTATGGCGGATGAAGGGAAGTACGGGTGGAACGTTGCTGCAGCTCAGGCAGAAGAGCGTGCTACGCGAGCGGACTTCCCCGTGTTAACAAAGGAAACATCAGGGCCTTTCCCGATGCTTGTAGGCTCCGAGGTCATGCACTGTACTGGATGAGCTTTAAAAACTTGATGTCTGCAAGATAGCTTTAAAAACATTTGTTTGCGAGCCGAGGTTCATCTCCTAAAAACAGTGAAGGGTGTTTCGGAATGTTACAAGCATAGATTTTAGGAAAGTGTCATTTTCGAGCCTCATTGAAGGATGTGCACTCAATTAGCCCATGGTGGACGCAGAGCCTGTCCCCACACTTCAAATTATATGCGTGTGGAGCGTAAGTAAGTCTGCAAATCGATACTTCAGTGAATCTGTTTTTGTTTTTGTGTTGTGTAGCTTCCTAGGTGTGGTTTTATTAAGTGGAGCTTGTTGTCTGTAAGCGTGCCCCATGTGCGCTGCCACCATTTACGGATTTCCCTTCCGATCACTGGTTTCAAATCCAAGTAAGGGACCTGCGGTATGTCAACAGCGCTATGGAGGCCCGCCAAACTGGCATGGCGGTCGGCTATTTCATTGCCCAGAAAGCCACTGTGTCCAGGGATCCAGCAAACAAGTATTTTTAGTTTTCACTTATAAGCAGCCAAAAGAGCTTTAAAACGGTGACTGGGGAGAGAATTTTTAGCCGTAACCACACTTAGAGAGTCTGTGTATATTATTGATTCTTGTATTTGGTTCTGAGTAATGTGCTCCGCCGTTATTAAACTCCCATAGGTTTCTGCCTTAAAGATACTACTATTTTTTGCTATATCCTTGTGCAGAAAAAATTCGGGCCATGGGCAGCACACCACACAGCGGAAGCTGACTTGGAGGCATCTGAGTAAAACGAGGCACACGGGTATGTATGTTGTAAATGTAAAGAATGCTGCATGATTCATTCTCGGGGTGTACGACGCTTATCAATGAGTTTAAAGGATGCGTCGCAACGGATGACCACATCGGCGATGAGGGTCGTCATGCCCTCATCAAAAGTCATCGCTTCTTCTTCTACAACGCCTTTGGCATGTAAGGATAAATGGGAAAGAATCGAGGGGCGTGCTGAATACAAACGGGCAGATGAGGCGTCATTCAAAATAGAACTGCACAGGTGATTCTTCGCACAGGTGATATTATCCTAATAGCATATAGCAGTGCTGTATAAGCGCGCTGGTGCTCCAGGCACCAGTGGGCACACTCTACATAGAGACTTTGAATTTGACTAATAACCCCGGCATCAAGTGCGACCTTTTGCAGTTCCTTCATATGTTTCCTCGCGCATTGACCACAAATTCAAGGTTGAAGTGCCATCCTGCCGTACAAACTTGTGCTTCAATTCATTTGTACCGAAAACTGCCACGGAATGGAACCACCTCCCCGCTTCGACGAGCCAGCATCACTGAAGCTTCATTGATCAAGACGGCCATATCAAACTCTTTTTAAAAAACTTGTATGACCCACTCCTCTCAGCAACGCCCTCGAGGCCCTGAGAGTATTGTAATAAATAAATAAATAAATAAATAAATAAATAAATAAATAAATAAATAAATACCAAGATGTAGCACGAGGTCTAACATTTTTAGAGCAGTTTTATACGCTGGCCCATACATTACGCTTCCGTAGTCTATATGTGACTTTACTAAACTTACAAAACAGGCAGCCTTTATCAGCACTGTAAGACTGGCGCGACAGCACTTTTAAAATGTCCATGGTCTTTAAGCAATTTTGTTTGAGTGTCTTTATGTGCGGTATGAATGTTAGCTTTTTGTCAATTATCACACCTAAAAACTTACGTTCTTTCAATACAGGAATTCGTTCCCCGTTAGGTGTGATGTTGGGTTTTTAATGAATACCATGCTGTTTTGAAAAAAAACACACCTACTTTTTTGAGGATTTAGTTTAAAACCATTTTCTTCTGTTCATTTTGCGAGCCGGTGTACGCTTAACTGTATCTGCCTTGCACATAGGGACAGGTTGCATGATCTAACGCTAATATGGACGACGTCAACATACATTCAGTAGGAGATCGTGGATGGCAACGATTTCCGAAGCGAATTATTTTTACTACATACAGAGAACAGCTTAATACTCCACCTTGGAGAACACCGTTTTCTTGTATGTACGTTCTATGTACTCCTGTCGATACTCATACCCGAAATGTTCGCTGTGACAAATTGAGCATGTCTCACTATTGAGCATATTGAGACACGACCGGCGCCAGAGGCAGAGGGTGGTCGTGCCGCTGCGTGAGAGTACGATGTGATCATTACAGGAGCGGGAGTGTCGGTCGAAGAGGGACCAGGCATTGCCTCAGGTTCCTCCCTAACAATTTCCCGTAGGCCGGTCGCAAAGAAACTCCACAGTTCGTGTTCACCTTTATCTTCAAATGGGAGGTAAGCTCTAAATTACTTAGTCGAGTATATAGTGTCCCCAGAAGACCATCAACAGGGGAGAAGAGCAGGGCGCTGTGTTGATGCGCGCGTGACGTGCGGGGGAGCTCTCACGGGACAAACGTAAATATATTACTGGACCATACCTCAGCTCACGTTGATTATTGCGGCACGTAACAATACTTGTATCGATAGAAGCCGTTGACAAACGGCCTTCATTAAATCAGGATATTCCAACGCACTCAATATAACAGTGTTTTTTCGCGGCTACCAAAAAGCGGAACATTGAAATATGCTGTAATATGATCCACGTTCTTATGGCGGAAGGGTGTTTTTAGCCGAACGGCGCCAGGCGAACAATGTAGAAACACAGGGTAGCAGATAAGCGAAATGATCGTAATGGGTTCACAGAGAGCGTCTAATCAAAACAAGAGAAGGCGATGTAGGTATCGAATAGCACCAGCATAAAGCGTTTATGTGATCTGAAGAAATCTCTGCTCTGTCACCCGAGAACAACTGTGACTTATATCGCGGTAAAAGGGTGTTACGTACCGCTTTGATTGCAGGGTGTGTTGGTATATCTTGATGGTCGCCTGAATGCTCGTTCAATGCCATCAAGCTAAAGTGCAATGCTGTGTTTCCCTGCCGGTCTGCTAGGTGCACATTCGCCCCGGCTAGGATCAGCAGCTCTACAACAGTCCAGTAACCTTGTTGGGCGGCAAGCAGCAGTGCCGTCTTCTGGTTTTTGTTTGGTAGGTTGACTGTACACGACTCCTGTTGGCAGATAGAAAGAACGAGAATATAACCTTTAGGTATATATAGCGCCAGGCGCGCCCTGGAGGCTTGTAAAAGTCAGGTTTAAGGAAGTCTCATGTAACGTTATGAAGGAGTATAAAACTGCTCCATGCTATAGCGTTACTCAGACATAGCTTCCTTGATTCAGTCACTGTACTTCACGGTTGAGTCGCAAAAAATATTAGTTCTATCTTCTCACCTACGAACGCCCTGAGGACACAAATATTCGCCCTTGAGTGCGATAACAGCGTTTGCAAGGGAATGGGCCGAGGATGCCGTGCCCAATGTGAAATAGCAAAATTGGTCAAATTCTCGTTGTAATATTGGGGTTCTTGTTGACCTCAAGAAGTTACGGAATTTGTTTTTGCATACGAACAGACTTGTCACGGCTTTCTAGAAACAATGGGAACACGGAAAACAGGTTTTATTTAAGAGAATCTTATACGACACATGCTTTGGATGCTTGCAGCCTAGTTCATGCCGAGAATAAGGTGTGTCTCTTAGCAAACACAATTAGCAATGGTTAATTTACTAGTGGTAACAGAAAGAATGTTCTGCTGATACTTATTGGTAGTAGTATAAAAACATCTCGAGAAATATTAACAACACGCGTATCGCGTCACCATTCTTGTGCGTGGTTAGGAATTAAATTGGTGCGGTTTTGCCTTGTTCCTCCTCCCTCTAACCCTCCTCCTATTTTTCTGTATGGTTTTGGTAATCGGCAGGCATGTATAAAGCTGGTGCCCCGATTAAATAAATCATATGGTTGTAAGCAACCGTCGGTTTGTCTCGTGTCCTCTTTGTCCCGTTTGTTGCGCTGCCCTACCATCTCTAGTGATTGGCCATCCGCCACAAGGCCGTAGAAGATGACGGTGGTAAATGGGAGATTTGACAAGTGGCGGAAGAAAGAGGGAAAGGAAAAAAACTCCCCCCACTTCCCCGAAGGGGATCGTGCGGAAATGCGAATGCATTGGGTGCACCGATGAGTGCGCTCCGGCAAGCAGTAACGGAGAGAGGCGTGCGCTCCACTGCATTTATATACATTTTCCGAGCGCAGCGAGCGGAGAGAGGGTACGCGGAGAGGAGAGAGAGACCCGCGCAACAAGCCCGCCCCGCGTGCGAGCTCTCTCTCCCACCGAGCTCCGCGATGCGAGCGCCCTCACACGCCCGAGCGCGCTCCTTCTCTCCACTCACTCTCCGCTACTCCGCCCGAGCTCCGCGATGCGAGCGCCCTCACACGCCCGATCGCGTTCCTCCTCTCCCCTTGCCCTCCGCTACTCCCGCCCGAGCTACCACCAGCTCCGGTTGCTAGGCGCGCCAGAGCTGTTGCTAGGGGCGAGGAGCAGCGCGGAGAGATAACACCTGCGGGCGCACGCCGACGAAGCACGACAACCCCCGACTAAGAAATGCATTCGCATTTAAAACGACGACGACGACGACGAAGGCAGAACTACGAGGCGCGCGCTCACGTGCGCTCGCGCTGGAGGAATGCAGGCGCACGCCGACGGAGCACGACAACCCCCGACTAAGAAATGCATTCGCATTTAAAACATCGGAGATAAAAGCTGTCGGTGAACCCGGGTGTGTCTGGCTGACGTATCTGGAAGGCCCGTCTTCACATGGTGAGGCTTGCGACCAGCGAGGACCTTGTCGCCAGTCGCCTCGGGAGGACACTAGGACTCGCCATCGCGTGTGGCTCCAGCTCTACGTGGAACAATCAGGCTCAGTCACCGGTAGAATACTCGCTGTTGCAGGGCGAGGCCTGGCCACTTCGCAATGCGAGCGCCTCACGGTCGTCTGGACACGCCACTGCGTGTAGGTTCGCATGACCCAACAAAGAACAAACCACCTTGGTGTTCAAGGGTTGTCGCCTCGACGTTAGGACAGCAACGCATTTCTCTTGCCTCCCCGATACGCTCCTGCATCACAAGAGTCGGCTCCTGCGCCGTTTTGTGGACACGGCAGTCATTACGCCACGACCACTCGTGAGAATGTGTTGATTTCCTTGTGCGGAATTGTGACAAACAGTGGAATGGTTTACCCAAATATATGCATCGTGAGCTGCAATGAGCGCGGGAGAAAAACGTAGTAAGTTTTGCTACGAAGTATCAGGTTGGTGTAAATATAATCCTTGTTGCGTTTTCGCTCATTTTTCCTGTCACTAACCTTCTTGTCACTGTATATACTTGCGTTCCTTCCTCTCTCAGCTTTGAATACCGTGCAGTTTCTTTTCCATGCGCCTATCCCCTCTCTGTTTTTCCTCGCCCAGACCAGCAAAAATCCCGCTGCAATCTTCACACTCTCCAACCGCCTCGAGCTCCAACTCTTCTGAGGTGACAGACTAGTTGCAGGCAGCTGCGAAAGCTCTTTTCCTGCTGAAAGAAGATGTCAGGCGTGAAATGGGCTTGAAAAGCGGCCCAAGTCAAAATTTCATAGCTTGCTTCCCTGAAGTTCACATGAGCGATTAGACCCGCCGCATGCAGGCCAGAAGATAGGGCAAGTGGAGATAAAAAATAATGGAGGTAAAGACGCAAAAAAAAACATGGAAGGTTTGGCAAGCCCTGCTAAAATTTTATGCGTAAATTGTTTCAGAATTTTCCAAACTATTTCGAAGCTCCAAGTTAGGCCAATTTTGCAGATGCAAGATTTTTATGGGGACCAATTGTTAGCAGTAGTAGGAGGAGTATTAAAATTTATTCATCTGAAATGCAGAGAGGGGTGGAGGGAGGAGGAACGAGTTAGCCTCCACTGCCGCTCACCCTCGCTGCTAGAAAGGTTCTAAGCACGGCAGGTTGCGTCCCTACGGCGATGATTGGGTCAGTGCTGTCTCTCATTGCTCAAGGGAGGAGTTGGTGGATGGTTGGTGTTGTTTGGGCAAGGGAAGGCAGTTGGCAGTGTCAGCTGGTGAGAGTAAGGTTGCAGTACTGCATGAGAGGTCGTAGAGGCAGGAAGACATAGTGGTAAACCTGGCGCCACTGTAAATCACAAGCGACAGTGCCTGGTTGCCAAGCTATCAGCCACCCATCGGCAAAGCCCGGAATACATGGAGCGTTTATGCGACGAATAGTCGACGAACTTCGCCCGGCGGCGTCCGCTGGACGCCCGGCGGCGGAAATAAGATAAAATAAGATAGACCTAAAATAGATAAGATTAGATAGATAGTTGTCCGTGATTTCATACCATCAGTTGTTAGCATACGTTTCGACGCAGTGGCCATGTAACCACGAGGAAAAAAAAACATCCCCCTCGAGAGGGGCACGATCAAATGCAGAGCATTTCCGGGGGCGCACGACGTTAAGTAGTTTGCGTTACGTTATTGTTCCATTGCGTAGCACCACTGGTTGAAGGTCTTGATTCCATCTCGTGCAACGGAGACTCGACGACGGCAACTGCTGACGAGAGCGCGCGGCGATGAGTGCGTTCCAGCCTCGCCGACACCCGCCTTTATCACGCCACGATCACGCCACGCGCGCGCGATGCTGACGTCACGATCACGCCACAGATGTTGTTGATCCCGCGACGCGCGCGCCCCCACCTGTTGGGCGCGAACCGACCGCGGAGAGAGCGCGCCATGCGAGCAGAGAGTAGGCGAGGAGGAGTGGGGGAGAGGGCGCACCTGCGAGCGATGCGGACTACTACGGACGCCTAGAACGGGTGACATCGTGAGTTAAAGAAATTCTCTGCATTTAAAACATCGTCCGCCGCCGATCTATCCGGGGCAGAAAAAGTTCTTCGCCGTCGACGGCAGCGGCAAAGCGTTGCCAAACATGGCGGCGCCCTCTCCGCCCGCATCACAGCGATAACAGCTTAGTCGCTAATCCCTCAATGCGATATCGGGTTCTAAACCCGTTTACTTCGAATTAAATTTGTCCACTGTTGCCCTCACATCAATTTTCAAGCGACAAATAGCGTTCTTTTTTCAGATAGAAGGGCGTTTTTCTAGCTGTTAAGCCTGACGCAGTATCGTTTATCGTCGTCATAGCAACGGTCTCGCGATATGTGGCGAGACAAAAACATTAAAAACTTCTTCTCACAACATTTTACGCCTTTCTAGAGGGTTTTGCAACTAAAAAGCAATAATAATAGTCTTGACGGCTTTTTTTGCTTCTCCTGTGTTTCACTTCAATGTATTTGCCTCGTCTAGCCACACTGACATTTCAGCGCAGCCCGACGAACATTTGGCGTCATGACGCGGCTGGTCTTCCGCCGCGCAAACTTCGTTGTGAAAGATCGCTCCATGTATTCTAGCCTTAACTCGGATGAAAGCGCCACGCAAACGGTGACCGGAAGAAGCGTCACACGGGAAGCCGATCGGAAGCCAAGCTTATGCAGACGAATAGAAGCGGTCACCGGCCGTGCGAATGACCTGTGCGCGTCGTGTGCAAACACGACCGTTAGCGCAGTGAACAGGCAACAAAGCGCAAAAAAAGTTACCTATAGAGTCACAACACCGTGTCATGAAAGAACGAATAATCAAACTAGAGTGCAACGTATTCAAAATAGCGTGCTAAATAGTGCTACCAGTTCGGTAGAAATGGGTCGTCTCTGTGTCCTAACGCAACAGTTTCCGACGGACTACTTCGATAGGCTCTTCGGCGCTCACTTTGGCTCTGCGGTTTCGGACAGGATGCACCCGTCGCTGTGATGATTGCGCCTGTGTTTTGGCATAAAAAGTGCCGTAGTACTCCTGTAAGTGTATGCAAGGTGTGTTCCAAGGTCGGTGACTGTGTTTGAAGTGTACCTGGCTGGTGGAATAACGCCGTTTGCTTACCGCGACAGGAAGCTGAAAACGAGAGTCACCATTTCATTTTTTATTGCGCGGTACGCCAGAGTTCGCGCATGTTCCAGCCTAAATTTAAAGCTCTCGATTATAACGGTTGACGCGCTTCAGTGCTGCTAAATATTGTTGGTTCTTGCGAAGAACTAAGCGGTCGCATACATGTGCTTCCATTTTCGGTACGCCAGCTCTAGCTACCTCTTTCCGTGTTTGTGTTTTCTGAACCAGCGGCCGTGCGTCGAGTGCAGGTTCAAGACATTCAGCACGCGTCGACGGAATACCCGTGTGTAGTATAAGAGTTGCGGATGTAGTAAGCTGGCATCATAAAATGCTGGCTATAAATGAAGCTTTCCTTTTAGTATTTTTGCGAGCTAAATAGAGATATTGCCGAGCGACAAATTACACTGCCGCTGGGCTTCTCCGTCGGTTCCGTGCGCTTACAGCACGTAGGACGAGGCAGAAGTGAGCGACAGCGACAGCAACCAGTTTAATACCCAATCAGTTGTGTTTGTAGGGTCACTCGGTATTGCCGATTTATTTGGCTACAATTGAAAAATACAACGCATCACAGGTCACAGCGCACCTCATCTAGGTCCAGGCTGGCAAAGATGTCTTGCGAAAAAACATGTGGAAGTTCGTGCGTTTACAACCCATTGGGGATTGCGTTACCTCCTAGTTTCTGATCCCGCATTGTTAGAAAAACACTGACGCTAATAAAACGTTGAAGGCACAAAATTTCTGCCTAAGTGAATAAATGTTCGTGTGACTGCGAAAGGCACAACAAAATTTCACGTGGCCGCTGGCGTGTTGCTTGTCGCCTAAACTTTTTCCTATTACCTTCTTCGATTGCCATAGTGTGGAACACATTTTCGGTGGAATTGCGGACTGTTTTGTCAAGAACGAGCTAAGTAGCAGCTATCGTAGTATTCGAAAACAAATAATAGTAAGTGCAGTACATTTCATTTTTGAGAGAGAGGGTTAACAAGCAAAAGTTTAGGCTGAATATCTTCACACGGGCATGCGTTAAGGATGCTGCTAGGTCCTGTATTGAGTAAGCAGGGCGCACTTACCATTGTAGTGAACGATTTTTTTACTTATTACAGGCGCTACAACGTAGAGGTGTTTCCCGTGGACAAGTGGCAGTTGCAGTAGAGAGAACAAGTCTTCAAGGCTAGAGTATTCTGCAATAAGGCTGTTCAGTACATGTTGTGATCTTGGGAGATCGGCAAGTCAACGAAGCAAAAGGGTTTTGGTTCCATTTACCTGAATTATTCGGTTTTGTAGGCATCTCAAGCAGGTAAATGAAGCATAAATCGGTTCGCGCTTCATTCGATTTTTTATTTTATATCAACTATTGCGTTTGGGTTTTGCTTTCATGTTTCAGTTTTGAACACACTTATTTCGTGTTTTTGCCATTGTTTTGTCAGCTTTGTCGTTGTAAATTTCATGTGCATAGAACAAAACTAAGCAAAGAAACGTGTTGTGTTATGGTGCTCAAGTGTTTTTGGGAAGTCAGGTAATTGTTTCCCAAAGTTGATGCAGTTAATTTATTGTGCCTTGGGCTTAATTTATATTTTATACGTGTTATTGTACAGAAAACATTTATTCCGAGTGCATTATTAATTTTCTGTATAATGACATGGATAAAGAAGAAATCCGGCCTGTGAGGCAACTAATAGAATAGGAAGTGGCCTTAAGGACTGGCCAGGCAGCTAGAAACGTGGATGAAAATAGCTCGTGTTCCACACATACGCATTATCGTGAGAATATGCTTTGTCAAGCACTGTCTGATATTGGCATTCCGGAGCTTGGCGAATTCTTGGCTTCTCATTTTTCCAAAAACACCAGCCAATAACAGCGGTCGAGGTCCATTGCCATAACCGGACAAACTGGCCACTGATGATTTGGCATTCTTGGGCGTGGAAATTTTTGCTGTATGGGATGAGGCTGTTTTTGAGCCTGCGCCAGGTGTCTACCCCATTGATCGGTAGCGATTTGAGGGAGTAGGGTACCGCTTCCTTGAATGCCGGTAGTGGACGAGGGTGGCTCTGTATGTGGGTTCCATCGGGGAGAGGGGACAAGGGGGCACCCGCGTTCGACCATGCGTGTACCTCAGGGAAGCCCGGAAATGAAAATCACAACCTGCAGCGTGCGCTGCTTCATTGTCAGGAAGGCCATTATTACTGGGGTTCCATACAATGATTGATTTCACCAACTGCAGGAAGTTTGTCAAATATCTGCAGTGCTTAAGCAGATGCCAGGCCTGCTTAGGAGAGGCGGCGCGCATACCGAGAGTTAATGATGGCGTTGGGGTAGGGTTGGGCTTTATGCAGTTCAGAGCGTGGTCGAAGGCAAGTGAGTGTCTCAGCTGTGTCGGCGGAGATATTAAGGTAGGAAGTCCCCGTCGCCTAGTCTCTTAAGAGTTGATGACGATTACGGTAGTCCTCCGTAAGTGTGAGTGCTGTGCAATATCCGTATAGCAGATGTACTGGTCATCTGCGTAGCGCCTCGTGAGGTTGCAGACGCGAGCACCATTGCCGACCTTGTTGTAGGTAGGGTCCTTGTGTTTAAGTATCGGTGTCACTCTGACACAACGCCGAATGTAGGACGGGATGGGTTTAGGAGCATTGCATCATTTGGATGGGGGTCAGCCGATGTCAACTGCTCTAAAATTTAGAACACTTTACACAGTTGGCAGGCAGTGAACTTAACAGAATGATGATGTTATCCAATAATTTTGCAAATACATTTTATACGTTTTTCATGATTCCACACTTTTCTTGAAGGTGAAACTATGTACCGCAAGGATTTCTGCAAAAAAATGCCTAATTCGCCAGGGCACCACATTTAACCGCTACAATAGCGTAAATAGGCCTCATAGGCAAAATAAAGGATAAAATGATTCAACCTATCTAGCTACTCACCACATTTTTTTGGTAACGAGAGCGCGGAAGGTTTATGTGTATTTTTTGCTTTATAGCAGCAAAGCAGTACAATGTAGCCGGTTGTATATACAGCCCAGTTTCTCTGAGGGCGCCTGCAACGAATCATTGCTAATAAGAGAAATAGACGCGGCTACTAGCCTAATGTCTTACCTCCGTCTTTAAAATAACCAACAGAAAGACGCCAGACCTGTTTGGAAATGACAAACTACCCCTCCTAACCCTGTTACTATTATTATGCTCGTGTGAGCCCTCCCAGATTGTTGCCCCTTAAATATTTGATTACTTGCCTGGCCTAAGGGCTGCTATAACACTTCGCTAAACGACTCGGATGAACATAAAATGCACAATGCGTGTTAACCTGAAGGATCCGATTTCATAGGATAATATTAAATGGAAGCTGTTATCCTCAACCGAAATGTCTGTAGAGGTTGACATTAATATTGCATATACTGTAACAAAAACGACAGTACATTCCGCAACAACACCTGTGCCGTGCCCCATCGCATATCATCACCGCCATGTTTCTGGCATCCCGTCATCTACCATCACTTAGAAATGATTACAAAGAAGAGGATAAGATTGCTCGGCATCGCCCCTAACGGCTTGCTGAGTGTGTGGGCTCTGCTGAGCACCAATACACCCCTTTACAATTAATTCCGGTGCACAGTAGTAAGCAAAGAGAATTATGAGTCCGTCAGCGTGGTATGGGTGGTCCCCCTCTGCTTTCCAGGAAATTTTTGTTATTTTTATACATGCAGCCTGATATTGGGCGGTATGAATCTTAACACATTTCAACAAAATGAAGACGTTGCATTCGCTTGCACTGAAATACATATTGTCCTGCGTGCGGACCCATGATAATAAAATCTGGGAACAACATCGCACCCCAGTTTACGAAAAGCAGCACTTGAAAGTAGTGTGACATCGGTTTTGATGAACAAAGCTTCAGTGTTCACTCGTGCTTAAAAAGAACTGAGTTGGCCAACCGCACGCGTTCGATGTATGGTCATTACAGCGCCTTTCCTTTTTGATTCGAAACGGCTCGCTGATTTCAAGAGAAATCTGTCTTCGCGCGTACAGAGAAATGGTGTGTCATTTTAAATTAAGTTGTAACTGGACGAACTGGCTCATGCCCACAAAGGAGCCTATCACATCCCCTTAGGAGAATGTCTGTCATGACTGCGTCCTGTTTAAAGATGAAACACTTAAGAGGGCTTGTAAAGAGGTTAAAAACACACCAGGAGCGAATCCTCGGCGACAAATTCTATAAAGCCATAGAGAAGTGTTCGTGAGAATATAAAAATGCACGCAGATAGATTTTCATGCCAGCTTAGTGCGAACAGATATGTAAATTATCCTAACGCTCTAACGCTCTAGCTATGACTGCCTGTGCACCATTGGTCGTCATCATGGCTTGGTTCACATGAATGGGCCTGGGCACTTTTGCGCAATAAAAGTTTCATTAACTATTCTGCACACCAAGAACGTTCCTACTTACCTGCGTTAGTAGCGTCTCCACCACTTGGCAGTGGCCATTGACAGCTGCGAAATGGAGGGCCGCGTATCCATGGTCCTGCTGCTTAACATCAACAAGGCTATTCATTTTTGACAGCAGCTTTTCCGTCATTCTGCATAAAACACAGCGTTAAATAGCAAAAAATTAGGGTTTACGTCTCGTAGATAAGTATAAGATTTATATTGAAGAACAAGAAAGCACAACCACGCATGCGAGCATTTAAATTCCAAAACATTCATTGGTGTCACAAACAAAAACCATGGCTTGTGGCGCCCACGCTACTTAGTAGCAGTGTAGAGCTTAGCCTGGTATCCTGACTCAAATCATGCCTCAGAGAGTATTGGTAGTTTGCCAGCACGAAAGGTTTGAGCCGGGCTAATGAAATGCGCATTTTCTTCGCCACAATTTGTCGTACGAAGGTTAAGTACGACTCAGAGCTTTAGAATTTTACAATATTTTCTCTAGCGGAGTTGCGTAGTATAGGTTCGTGAATTAGAACGTTATATCCAGTCACAGTTGCGAAGAACTTCACCTTTGGACGTTCTTCGTAGTGTTTGATTCATGGTGATTCTCTCATAAGATTATACACACCATGTACGCTTACTCTCTGAGCGTATGTGATGGTGACAGCAGCAAAATTACAATGGCCGTTATTCATTTTAAATCTTCCATAAACAAGTATGTGAGCAAATGGGGAGCACAGGACACAGTATTCTCGCAAACGTAAAATAGGCTCTTTAACTGAAAAGACTTGAGCACGCAGGCAGTAATAGTATAGGCCATTTGAGACTTAAATAGACAGCAAACGAGAGCAATTTCTTGGTGTATCATTAAGCCTATGAATATCAGTGAGCCGTTCCATACAACGCAGCGGTGGTATAAAAAGTTCGTTTTTCTGTTTCTTTCCTTACGGTTGACAACAGAGGGTGGTCACATCATCGGGATCGGGACCACTGGACGGAAGTGATGAAGGTTCTACCAGTTAACGCAACAATTACTCTTATTTTGCGGCACCACAGGCTGCATTGCTCTCCAATTATTCTGAGATCTGGGAAGGGACGCCTCAAGAACGTGTGATTTTTCTAGCCGTGGAGGAGAGAGGAGGCAAATCTATTGATCTTTGTATGGCCGGCTATATTCTTTGCACAGCGTACGTACTATCGCATGACGTCTTTGTATGAGGAATCGGTCAGATTAAAAGTATTACAGCGTATGCTTGATGTTTTCCAAAAATGCTGTTAGGAAGAATGTCATACATTAGCTATAAAGAGGTCGCCAAATGCACTGTGCCGAAGTGCCATCATTATCAGTGAGCGAAAATGCACACGACGCTGACGGTGATGCGCGGGTATTTCGATGGCTTGCTTGCGCGTCGTTCTCTTCTATCATGCCTTCTGTCACCCGTAACTTGTAAATGAGTACTCTAAATACACTTCTGTAAATAACGCTCAACCCCGTATCATTTGGTAAAAGCGATTTCATGGTTAACTTCAGCCACTTGGATCTGGACACGGATGGGGCCCTAAGAGGCGAGACGCTTGTCAAGACGCCCTACTTGGCGCGAAGGACACCAGACCAGCACGACGGATACGGGCATAACGTCTCGGATGCGGTGGCGTCGATCCCAACGGTTTGTTCGAGGTTTGTTCGATATGTGAGGTTTGTTCGAGTAAGCTGTGCAGGGATATAAGGTCGGCTCTCGAGCGAAGAGGAGGTAGCAGAGAGAAAACCCGGCAGTAGTCTGATGGGACGAGGTATATGCGAATATATTGTGAGGCAAAGCAGTGTCCCAGTCCTAATGGCAGTAGGACACGTCCATGGAAATCATATAAATTGAAGTCCGGTTAAGGCGCTCCGTAAGACCATAGGACTAGATATGATAGGAAGCCGTAAGTTTGTGCGTTGTTCCACAGGAGCGGAGGAGGTCATCGGCGACTCGCGACAGGCAGTTTGGTCCGCGGTCAGTCCTTAGCTGGCGAGGAGCACCATGGATAGGATTACCTCGTATAGGAGAACATCTCCGACATCGGGACGGCAGCTTTCTGGACTGGTCCATGTAATTGCGTAGCGTGCCGTATAATGTGGCCAACTGCAATCTACCAATTTTCTGCCGCAGAGTGGCGAAAGGGGACAAGCAGATGTTAAAGAACGCGGCAAAATGGTTCAGCGGGCACATCCAGTGGCTGAAGAGGGCCTGCGGGTGGTGCGTTTTGTGCTTTTTGACATTAGAACTTGTCGCATACACCAGCGTAACGGCAAATAGGGCGGTAAAGCCTTGGACAGAAGAAATGTCGTCGGATGCGGCCGTATGCTCTGTAAAATCCTAAATGGCCAGCTATGGGAAAATACTGGAGCTGCTTGAGGGTGTCAAACGACGGCCATCACGTACAGCTGGGAGGAGCTTAGGATCTTAAAGGCGGACATTCTTAGGATATAGCACAGCGTCTTATTGTTGGAAGAATCATACTGTTGAGTAAGGGATGGCGTTACGCAGGCGTTCAATATGTCGCAAAAATGCATCCTGGCGCTGCTAGTCACCAGGTTGGAGGAAAGAGGTAATCTCCAATATTGATGCAAATGCGTCACAACACTTGAGCTCAGGTGGTTCGTCGGCGTAGCGTGAGTGGCAGTTGTTGTCTTGGTGTTGGCTGCCCGATCTGTAGTCGACACAAAAGTCTGGTTCGAACTTTTGTTAATCTGTTGTTCGTGTCTCTGGTCAACCTTCATTCTTCTCTGGTGGGGTCGCTATAGAATGTTCATTGATATTTGCTTCTCAAAGGGGCATTCATAAGGAGGAAAAATTATATCACTTCTTCCTCGGCGCGAATCCCGTGACCGCCCTTCATACCTGCGTGCGCTTATGTGCGCAGCCGGCACTAGTGCGAATGCCGAGCCGTCGGAAGGGGCGCAGCTGGGATCGTCGACGGTTTGCAAAAGCGGTACAGACAATCTCCGCATCGTCGGAGAAACATTGGCTGTTGGCGCAGTGCTTCGCGCCCGTCTGGACACTCAGCTTCCTTTACTTTGCTGCTGATTGCGGCCGCGGTTAGTCCCGCGGTCCAAAGTTCCGCTTTGTATGTGATGGCTGTTGGCGAAGCGCTTCGGGTCATTGTACTGCCAAATACCGGCAGTGGAAAACGTAATAGAATGGATGAACAGCCTATCCAAAGAGCGATGTTTTCACATAAAGCTAACGCATTTCGAAAGCGGCAAAAGAATCCCCGCCACGGCCGCCCCTGATTCTCGCGGCGCCACTTCCGGGGGTCCGCCTGCCGCTCATCGTCTGGCTTGTTCTCATGATGACGCAAGTAGACATTACGTGCGGTCACGTGATAAACCGTGTGGGAAGGGAGTGGATGGGTTTTACACTCCGTGTGAATCGGCCTTCCCCCTCTACGAATGAGGCCTTGTGCATAGTGACGCGCAGCGGTGTTCATGATGCTTTGAGCCAGAGAAGCAACCTCTAAAATTGGCGTACAAAGAACGTCTGTACTTCGTTGGACATTTTTTCTAAAAACCCTCCCAGGGCGCAGCTGTTAACAATTTGTGGAGCATTCTCCATCACCCTGATAAAGAACCCTGATCTGACTTGGGTATTTCTCTTTCCCCGAACGCATGCCCGGCTCACGCTATATTTTTTGCGCTTCTCTGCTTCACGAAAATTATGTATACCTTATCCATGTTTATAAAAACAGGGCGACATCTAGTGCGTTTTACTTTCGAATGTTGCCATTTGAAAAGAAAAGCATTGCCCATTTTCTGCCTTCGGTGTATATGCGGGTATGGGCCAGGTCTTCACAAAGTATGGCATTAAAATATGTCAGTGAAGAGAAAAACGTCCGGATGTAGCGGGTGACGTCGGATGTAAGGTTGCCCTATAATGTTTCATCTTAAGCTTACAACTGTGTGTACCTTGCTGCGCATCCATGATGAGGGTTCATCGTGGCACACTTCCAAGATGTTGCTCTGTATGACAGCGGAACGAGAAGTTACTTCGTCGTTGTTGTAGGATCCATGTTATTCACTAGCTCCAAGTTTTTCCCGCAGAATACAGTGGAGTTAAAAACCCACGGCAGTATCACCTCATTCGAGGTGGTCGATTACGACGCGTAGCTCGGGGCTGGCAGGCTGTCGTGCAGCTGTGTCGCTTCCATATGGATGACAATAAATTGGGTATCTTCATCGGAGTACGGTGGCGGCGGGTACATGGGGCGCGTGATAGGCAGTCGGAGTACTTATATTTCCTGAAGGATTTCTAACCGATGGTGACGTCGAATTCCTGTATGCACGGCTCCAATCCTTAAGGTGCCAGACGGGTTTTAAATGCGAATGCATTTCTTAGTCAGGGGCTGTCCTGCTCCGTTGGCCGGCGTGCCCCCGCAGGTGTTATCTCTCCGCGCTCCTCCTCGCCCCTAGCAACAGCTGTGGCGCGCCTAGCAACCGGAGCAGGTGGTAGCTCGGGCGAGGGGAGCAGCGGAGGGCAAGGGGAGAGGAGGAGCGCGCGCGGGCGTGTTAGGGCGCTCGCATCGCGGAGCTCGGGCGGAGTAGCGGAGAGTGAGTGCAGAGGAGGAGCGCGCTCGGGCGTGTGAGGGCGCTCGCATTGCGGAGCTCGGCGGAGAGAGCTCGCGCGCGGGGCGGGCATTGGTGCACCCAATGCATTCGCATTTCAGCACGATCCCCTTCGGGGAGGTGGGGGGAGTTTTTTTCTAATTGGCGGGCGTGCACAGCGGAAAAAACCGGTAACATCTTAAATGGCTTGCCGCAAACATTTTGGCAAAACGTTGAAATGGCCGAACTTAATATGGCAAGGCGCGCTTTTTTGTAAGGTCAAATAGTTTCTTTTTGGATGGACCCTGGATAGTGTAAAGGTTTACTTTTTCTTGGCCCTTCGGCTTTTGAAAAAAGACATCACCCAAGCCGACATATGTGTGCATGCCAGGCTTGGCGTACTTGCCGAATTTTGCATGCACAGGCATGGGCTGAAGACTATTTAAAGCTCGCAGTAAACGTCATACGGCTCTTCCCCTACCAGAAAGGAAGCCTGCCTTAAGTAGACCGTGTGAGCTGTTCAGCTTTTACGGTCAAGCACTATGCCTCCACCAGCCAAGAAAATGTTCGTCTCAGCGTCAGCAAAAAACACCCGGCTTATTGGAAGAAATTGCCGCCAGGAATATAACTTACACCCGAATAGAGAAACGTAGGTACAGCCCGTCGTCTTACCGACTAAGCTACGCCAGACAGACGATGTAGTAAACGAGTACAGCGGCGGGTCTACGCCTTGCGCTCATCCAAATCCCTCGTGTGCAGTGCAAAGCGCATAGTTCAAACCACATATGACAGCGGCGTCCACCTGGTTTCTACTAGCGGCGAACGGAAGAGCGTTTGGGGAGGGCGAGGGCGGGAAGGGAGCTTTTTGGCAGTTGTGCATGAAACCATAGGACGGGGAAGCAATGAGAGTAATGACGTCATAGCCGCGCATTCCGCCCTCATCCTCACTTTTTGCAGATGCTCCTCTCCTCATTCCTTCGGTTACGCATTCTTTCGGTTACGCGGATGCCACCCCCGCGAACTCAGGTAACGGCTGCAAGAGTGCTGCTGCCTAAAAGGGAAACCAGTAAAGCAACTCATTCAATTTATTCCAGGCTACCCTGGATAGGCCACGGAAAGTAAATAGGCCAGGTTTCACTCTTTGTAGAGCCACGCGTGTGAAATTTAAGTAACGTCTCAGGGGTGATCGTTATTGGTGTCTTTTACAGCTTCGCAGTACAGCCATCTTCACAGGGTAGATTGGAGCCACATTTTTTCAGCGAAGTTTTCAACGGTGAAGCAGTAGCACACACACAGTTCATGGAATATTCTCACGCCCTTCTTTTTGACCAGTGGCCTTGTGAAGTTCGCAACGACAAATGTTTTTTCTGGGCCACTCAGGAGTTTCTTGACGTTGACGCAGTGGCCCAAATTCTTCATGACCTCGTACATGAAGCATAACGTCTCAGGTGTCAGCGTAAATCCTGTTGCTAGGATTTCTTCGTGTACAGGCTTTAATCCTGCGAGGTGCTCGTGTAAAAGCTGCGGGCGAATACAACGTCCTAGAGGTAGGCGACGCAGCTGGCCACTTTATTCTGACTACAACAAGGTCTTTGTCCCTTTGGAATATTACTGGGTTCTCAAACAGTACAAATCCCCTTGAGCTCGTAGCCCTTCCAGCCGTAGTAACGCTGCCTTCCCTTGGGTTTTCCCTGCCACATACAATTGGCTGTACGGGGTTTTATTATCCATTGAAGAGAAGTAGTTCGCAAGACCGGGCGTCGTCACCGAATCACCATGTGTATGTTTTCATAATTTTGACCAATAGTCGGCATTTAACATGAACCTCCGAGCACCGTCTTTTTACTCCAATTGCACATGTGTTGCCGTCCAGGGGCTTTTCGGGAGCTGTATGATATTGTTGCAAGCATGTTTTCCGCTCTCGTTTGGAGTGCTTCGCGCTCGTGTGAATACACCGTTCCGGTCACTGTGGCGTATAGGGTGTGCTTTTTGCGGAGATGAATTGGTAGGTTTCAACAGCGTGGTCTGCATCTCCAAAGTAAAAAACAGCCATTGCAATTGCTTGGTTATTCCTAAATCTTTCCTACTTGCATCAAACGAAAGCTAAAGCTCAGAGGGGATCGCGATCACGTCCTTTGCTTTGCGCATTGGCCGGGCAGTATTTATATCTTCATATTTTTCATTCAATTCCGTCACCGGGATATTGGATATTCTTCCTTTCTAACCCAGAATGCATCTTGCGAAGGAAACGTCCCGTTTGAGAAGTAAGATACGCTCCCCGGATCGTTGTCCCGTTCTTTCGCGCTGTTAATTGTCAGAAGCTGTGCTCCTTGGTTGGATTAGTGTCGCTGCCATGATTAGCAGCATGGTAGCAGGCAGCAATCTCCAGGCTGGCGCGGGGAGGCATGATGACGTGTTCTTGAGCAGTGCTTTGAGCGGCACGTTGTCTTTGGCTTTGCGGCGTTGTCAATGTTTGATGGATGAACAAATGCTTTCAAATCACGGGATCGCTGGTGTCTGTAAGAAAGTCCATGCTAAGAATTACGTCGCAGGAGCGGTTTCGAAGTATTACGAAAACAGGAGAGGACGTGGTCATTTTTATGGCAACGTGCGAGGCACATGTTCCACATGGGGGCGACAAGATGACCTGCTGCGTGCGGATATGGGGATCATGTCTGGTAGCGGCAACTTGTTCAGCTTTGCCGCGAGGTATGAGCTTATAACTGATTAGTCTTCTGCGTATCTGCAAGTGGGACTGCACTACGCCCTCAATAAATACCTGCATGTCGGAGGCTGTTATACTAAGAAATTCAGGCGTGTGGGGTCGTGTTAGTGCGGCTTTTGTGCGCTCACGGTCGGTTGCTACGCGTCGTCGGTGTCGCTCCCTTGTTATCGGCGGGCTTTTTCACATCGAATTTGCGTTGTCCCCATGGCTGTCCAATTGCTCGGAGATATCGACTGGACAGACCTGCGGGACCGGTTGTGGTCGCGTCGTAAATATCGGAAGAAATTGCATATTTGCGTCCTTGGGGAATTATAATTTTTCTGCAATTGTTCACGTTAAGCCCCAGAAACTGCTTCTTTTGGGTGTTTCTTTTTGAGCTGGGTTGCCTTCCATGTGCGAGGTCAGCGGTGCTGCGGAGGCTGGGCGATACGTAGGGACCAAGCGAAAGTAAGCGGTTACAACTGGAAAACTTCGGTGGCTTTGTGACAGCTATTCGACGATCTTGTTCAGGCGTTCCGCGCAGCGAATACGTTGTGTTCATGGAGAATAGCCGGAGTTTCTTCTGCCGGCAATGATAGAGAGGGTAACACGGCATGCTTCTCCGCTGTGATAGCCCAGTGAATGGCAATCGGGAGTACGAAGCACATCGCTCTTCCTCAGAATAGGGTGTTGCACCGTAGATGCACCGGGAGATGGGAGAAGAAGTTGATAGGGAGCCTGCCATGCAGTAGGCTACAAGTTGCGAATGGTGTAAACGAAGAGTCACGTAGGTGACGGCTTTCGGATCTCTGAGAGTAAACGAAGTCGTAGCAGTCCAAAGTGCTTGCTGTATTTCTTCCCGAATGGCGTCGGTGAAGCAAGCGACATAAGTTACTGTGTTTAGAGGAAAGCTTGATTGGTTTTTTGTTAATAACGATGTCTTCTGGTCTCCGGCCTGACATCCGTTTTCGATTCCAGTGATGTTGATTGGGCTGGCCATAAAAGCAGTGGCTTGACGGTCGTTCTGCCCGAAGTGCATGTCTAGGGCCTTATCAATAGTGCTAGCCTCAAATACAAATTCGGCATTTTTTTTCGAGGATTACAGCCCAATACAGGAGAAAAGTGTTTGCTTACCGGAGAAGCGCTCTTCTTCTTTTTGAGCATTTCAGCGTGATCTCACCAGACAATGCAACAAAAATGGCAACGGCTGTTTCAGAACACTGATTTTGCGTTTATAGAAATAAGTGGGCCGGTATAGGCGCTATGGTGGGAAACCTCGTTATAAATTTCGCCTCAAATCATTTTCAGGACATGATGAAGCTGTGATGGTCTTCAAACCCATTAAAAGCCGAATATTTCTGGTGAAAAAACGTTTGCCGAGGTGCTTCTTGATTGTCCTGTCTATTGAAATTCCAGAATTCATCAACCTGTTCTTGTTACTCCACCGGATGTTCGCTACGGTATCCCCGAAATAATGCGGCTCCTGGTGTGCTGCAGAGAGATACGGGTATTCACTTCGTTGGGCATGGTGCCAGTCACGACGTTTATTTTCTTAACCGTATCCGGGAGTACCTCAAGTTCGGGTAGAATAATTTTCGTTCCCCGGCGGGCACAAACAGTGCCAGCTTGCGACTTTACGCACTGGCTAAACGCATTTGATAAAACTGTTAAGCAACCCGCCGCGGTGGCTCAGTAGTTGAGGCGTTGTGATGCTGAGCATGAGGGCGCAAGTTCGATTCCCGCCCGCGGCGGCCGCTTTTCTGGTGGAGGCAAAAAGCAAAAACGCATGTGTGTACGACATTTCGGCTAACAATGAACACCGCGAGGTGGTCATAGTTAAACCGGAGCCCTCTACTACGGCGCGCCCGATCGTCTGCGTTGCGTCGGTGCTTTGAACGGAACAATGAATCAATCAATCAACCTGTTAATCATGCGGTGCGGCTGCCGAAAGATATTACAACAAACTGATTTATTTGCAGTTTTACATGTCATTTATTTCATGATTAGCCGATAAGCTTATTACCCAATAAGCTTAGTATGAATGCTCTGAGATATGACAACTTTATTCCTCCAAACAAAAACGTAGATGTATTTTATACCGGTAGCATAGGTTGAACTCATAAGTGTGAGCAGCCAGAAATAAACGCGACAGTGATTTGGTGTCAGCATTTGTTTAACAGCGCGCCCTCTAGGCATTGAAAAAGTAAATTGTTGAGCTATGGTTGTAAACGTGGCTTGTTGTGCACAGGGGGATGCGGCGAATCTAACGACACACTTAGAAATATAAATATGTAACTACGTTTGCTTGTTCCAACAGGGCGTGCTGTTTTGCTAATTGTGCAAAAATAGAGAACACGCCTGCTGAACCTAGCATATTCTCGAAGGGTTCCTAACTCAACACGACCACTAACGGTATGTAACAACTCTTTCGAATGTGTAACCAGAAACTGTAAGAATTTGATATTGTCCTTACTCTCAGGAACCCCCGCAGGAAAACATAAACTAAACAACATTCGCGAAAGCATAAATTGGTCCCTCAACCAAAAAGACGCTTTCTGTAGTCGGCGCCTGCAGCAGCGGAATAAGCGGATTAATACGGAATAATACGTCCAGCGGAAAAAGAGAAATAAAGAAGTTGTTGATTTGAAAAGAAACATCATTATAACCTGTTATTTTATGGCAATTGATACCGTGGCTTTGGCAACACTATCCAGTTTGCATAGACCAGGCTACCTCTGTTCTTTGTATTTACCTAGATAAAGGTAACCGAGTGAATGGGTTTGGGGTCAATGAATTGCGAGGGGCGAAGAGGTGACAGCCGGTACACGCAGCTGGACAAGAAATTTCTTCAGCGGGACGTCAGCATGATTCCTTTGGCAGTAAGCATATCCAAACCACATCAACACACACTTGTAAGGGGGTGAGCAGTGGGCCATCTCATATGACGTTCAAATGAAGGTAGAGCAAACTACTGGTTTCCCAGATATATTTACACTTCACTACACGTCCTTGACACGGCTACACACGGAGTTGGCCACTCAAACTCAGGGTGTCGAACCGGAACCGGAACCGAACCGAAAACCGGAACCGAACCGAATTTTTGCCCGGAACCGGAACTGAACCGGAACCGTATTCTTTCCGCAATTTCGGAACTGAACCCGAACCGGAACGAATCGAGGGAACCGTTCCGAACCGGTTCCGGGGCCTCAAAAATGTGATTTCTAGTTTTCCATTTCGTTACCCTACCTTGCGTCTGAAGATATTTTGCCACTCGCCAGACAGAACCATGAAATATTTTGCGTAGCCTGCAGTTCCCAAGGCCCATCATGTTCTCTTCTAATTATTGCCCTCAATTTAATGTAAAGTTGTCCGTATATACTATCAGTTTGCGTTAGGTACTGCCCATCTCTCCCAATTATCTTTTACATTTAGCATAACTTAAGTTATAACGCATATTACGAGGCAACATATCATGAAATATTCTTCATGGTTTCTATCTACAGGCTGTTTAAAATCGTGTAAAGTTTTCAATGTGTTGGTAATTCGCATCCATCCCTGTCCGCTTGTGAAGGCCTTCAGGGCACCATCAACAATAAATCCATATCTTCCACTTATTCTAGTTTAAATGGGCAGTTATATACAAACAGCACTGAGACACAAACACTCGCAGTTCTCAAAATTAACGTCACTTTTTCTTGTATACAGTGCCGTTGTGTCCTTTGGTTACTGCTCTAAGAGAACATGAGATATAAAAAAATGGGGAATCCTAATTTCCACTTTTAAGGTATATTTGATAGCATTTTCATGTTATATTGAATCTGCTCAACCTTACAGGAGCTATGAAGAGAAAACACAAGTTTGGTTCATTCGAAAGATTGCCTCGTTAGAACCATCCTGACACCACTTTTAACACAAACTTCGCTCAAATAAGCTACATAATTAGGAAAAAAGGGAATGACCATGCGACCCACCAGCTCATTCCCCGCAACAGAACCTATGATGTCACACAAGAATGCTCTGCGATTGGCGGAGGCCGGCAAAAGCAAACGCAAGTTAGGCAGGGCGTACCAGTTTGCATAGTGAACTATATGCCCGTTAAACATACTGCACATTCCTTTTATGACACAAAGAACGGTGGAGTAAACGGTTGAAGTTCCGAATAAACACGCAAGCGTGTACGCCAATGCGTACGAAACTACCGCCAGCCGAACTCGACATCTCACTGTCGCCACCGTCGCGCAGACGAATTTTCGGGTTCAAGGCTCTTCGGGGCCAACGAACCGTCCAAGCACGCACAGCCGCGACCTTGCTTGGTATCGTAATCCCTTCACAGGAGGTTGGCCGTCATATCGCCAACCAGCAAACGTAAAAATAGAAACGAGGGGAGTAAGGAACAGCAAGCAGCGACGAGATAGTGACAGTCAACGCAGATGTTTCGGAATGGTGTTGGCTTGCTGCTGTTGTTAGGAGCTCGTTTCCAGTTTACAACCACTGAAAACTTCAGTTTGTTCCAGCACTTTACAATTAAATTTCGTTGCTGCGTTTTGAAATGCCCATGTAGTACGGGCAAATCGTCCAGGGAGTGCACATCCCCGCCGGTGAGGAGATCTTTCATGTGCTGCCCAACGACGAACCTCGGCGAAGCAAGTGGTACGTTTTGTGAACTTTGCAAACGGAGGAGAAAGAGAGGTAAAGGAAGTAAGAGTGTGCTCGCTTCATTTCCGAGGAAGTGAGGAAGCGACCCTTACGTTAGCTCACTCCTGGGACATGCTGGCGCTCGTCGCTGACTTCGTCAAATCGCCGTCAAAGCGCTCTGACCTTGGGGGAAAAAATGCCGTACACACCGCGCATTGACGCTCGTATCTTTCTTGTTGGAGCAGAGAGCTCGCGCGAACGGCTTTCCATACACGACGCCGGCCAACTGGCATAAGCGATACTGCTACTGAAATTGAACTATTATTAACCGTAACAAAAATACGGCACATACGTACCAGTCTGTATTCGTCCGTCGCGACTGGGCTGACGGGGCAGCGGTGCCGACGGCTGGGCGCTCGTCTGTTGTGGCTATCGGGGAATGGTCACTTTCCGGACCATTCGTGTATCCCACAACTCCTTCCGCTCGTGCACGTAGAAGCACTGAGCGTTCGAGTGGTGTGAGGTTGTTAAATGCAAGCCCGAGCTTCTCGGCGAGAGTTTCGTTCTCCCGATCAGGCGATTCCATGACTAGGGCTGCGGGTGCACTAGGTTTTACTAGTATTTTTAAAATGGCCGCCGTCTCAGTTTCGGCATGAGTTCCGGTTCCTGTTTGATTCCCGCGTGTGGGTGCTATATGGAGTCGACATACTAAGTATCTGTTTCATGAACCGGCTCGTATGACTCCATTGTTCACGTCATGAAATGTGCAATGTAGTGGGAGATTTCAAATTTTTGCTTAAATTGCCTTATTTCTAAGCGAATAAAGCATCATTTGCTTCTGGGAAAGCGCTTAGGGTACTATGAAACACCTAATCTTTCGAACAAAACAAACTTGTTTTCTCTTCATGGCTCCTTTAAACTTAAGAGGTGGATGGTTTGAAGTCGATTAGTGCGGGTTAGCGGGTAGACTGGGGTAAATTAGTTAGGTGAGTGAATGAGCTAATGTGAATTAGTGGGACTGGTGTGTTGATTAATTTGGATTAAAGGAATTAGCGGGTCAGTTAAGGCAGATTCCACGGTAAGACCAAACATGATATCTTTGGGGTCCTTGGCATTTGGAAATTTTGCAGCGTTCTCCTTCTCGACCAATCAGGAAATTTTGTCACGCACAAAGTAGCCGCAAAGCGATATGACTACCGGCTGAATGCTTAAAATGTCTTTCTTTATGCCCATATTGCGCTATTATGTTGTTGCTATATTAAAATTGACATCTCGCATTAAAGTTAATAACTTAATTGCCTAATGCATATTTTATATTCATCAAAGGGTTTTCAAAACGTCTGTACATATGAGGGGAGACAGTTGGAAAAAACTAAACTGCAAGAAAAAAAAGGGAGGAACGATGAACTGGTTTGATGCAAGAGACTCCCGATACCATTCTTCAATACCTTCTCTTTCTTTGTGTTACCGTTCTGCAGCCTCCCACAGGTGTAGCATCTCAACCCCCGAACACAGCACCCTCTAAGCTGAGGAAGCGGCGATAGCACGTGCCGTTAGCCAAAGCGGCGCCAAAACTCTCATAACAGACTCTCAGCAGGCGTGACCCAACTTTGCCAACGGTCGATTGAATGTTCCAACACTTCCGATGATCAACCAGAGACCACATACGAGACCAGCCACGGTTGTATGGGCACCAGCTCATACTGCCATCCCTGGCAAACAAGATCACCAACCTCGTGGGTCGAGATTTGACTCGCTTAGCCAGCGCTGATGAAGCCCGGCCCGAGTGCATGCATCCTGCAGTCACAGACCAGGAAGTTACTCAGCACTATGGCCTCCTCCATAGAACGTATTCTTCCCGCACAAATCGCTACCGATTAACCAGGAAAGATTACTCCGAACCCTGTGGGCATGCAACTTCCCAAAGAACACGAGACTTCACCTCTTTGACGGGACACAACTCTCTCCATTTCGTTGCTTCTGTGGAAAGCCTGGGAACCTCATACACATAGTAGGCGGCTGCGACAAGTGTGGCGTAGATCCATCCAACCTCCACGTTTCAATAGAGAATTGGGAGACAGCCATGGCCAGCTCCGGCCTGGAAGATCAGTTGCTCTTGATGGAAACGGCTGTCGATTCGGCCCCGTAGAATGAGGACGCCTATCTGAAACTTTGCCTCGATTGAATTAAACTCCATTTCTCTCTCTCTCTCTCTCTCTACAAGTGATCATTACTGCTGCTTGTGACTTCACTTGGCTATCATCTTTCCTAAGCCCAATCGCTGTCACCGGTCGCTGAAGGGTAATTAGCAAGTTTCTATCTCCGGTGGTTTCCTATCCAATTCCGTCATATACACGCCGTCCAATAAGTCTTTATAGCCATTGTTTCTTTCTAACAGCTCTGTTAGGAGATAAAAGATGAGCAGAAGGAAATTTCTCTAAATGCCACCTGCCACGCTTGGCAGTTGGCGCCACATACTCGTCACACTACCATATAAAACATTTTGCAGGTACAGTTAAAGGAGCTCTTCAACACTTTAGATAAACTCGCCGCGGTGGTTCAGTGGCTAAGGAGTTGCGCTGCTGAACACACAGACGCGGTTTAGATTCCCGGCCGCGGCGGCCGCTTTTCTGATGGAAGCGTAAAGCGAAAACGTCCGTGTGTCCTGTATTTCGGCGCACGTAAAGATCCCCAGGTGGCCAAAATTAATCCGGAGCCCTCCACTACGGCGCGCCTCGTCGTCGGCGTTGCGTCGGCGAGTTAAACTCAACAATAAATAAATAAATAAATAAATAAATAAATAAATAAATAAATAAATAAATAAATAAATAAATAAATAAATAAATAAATAAATAAATAAATAAGAAAGCAGTAAATAAATAAATCAACACTTTCGATAAACGCTTTCACTCTTCTTCGCATCTGGAAGCACTGCGAAAACTATCGCTATTGCCAGCACAGAGCAACCGTGCGTGATTTGCTCGTCGCTGCAGAGTGAGTGAAAAACTTTATTAGACGAGATGCCATGGGGCCCTGGGGGGGTAAGGATTAGAGGAAAAGGGGAAGGTAACAACTCGCACAATGAACACAGTTGCAGTCTTGGCGTCCTAATCACAAAATGAACACACCTTCCGTTTCTGCTTCGCTTTTGTGGCTTTTTTTAAGTGGCTATCAAATGCGTTCTATTCTGCAACTTAAGGAAAGCCGGCAAACAGCCGCTACACCGCTGTAATGACGTCATTCAGCGGTCGAAGAACGCGAAGACCGGGAAGGAGAGAAAAATATTTTGAGTAAGTTTCAATGTTATCTGACTAGGAGAGAGCAGTAATTTTTGGCTGAGGCACATTGCGACCCCATAATCTAATGTGTTGGTTGACTACTTCCTGCAAGCACTCAAGATTTAGAAAAGAGTTGAAAAAAATGTTGCAGGGTCGCTTTAGTTTGGCGAAGACGAAATATTTGGACAAAGAAACCTTCATTATGACTTTGTCTTTATGCCGACTTGATAACGAAACGAAAAAGGAGCACAAAAAACTAACAGAAAAAAATAAGCCTGCTTTTTTTCTTCGAACCCGTTTGAACCCGTTTGAACCGGTTCGAACCGGTTCGAACCGGAACTGAATGGTGCTCTGGAACTGAACCCGAACCGAACCCGAAAGGCTTGAACCCGAACCCGAACCGAACCCAAAAAAATTCCGGTTCGACACCCTGCTCAAACATTCACAGCGCACATCTTGGACGCCGGAAAATGGTCCCTCCCGCAGGCGTTCTATGTTCTGCACACGTTAACAAGGCCCGTGTAAAACGAGGACTGTAGGCGTGGGGAACCTGCGATACTTTTGTGGTGCGGGTCTGGAGTCCCTTCTCCATCTCACAATCTGTAGGCGTGGGGAATCTTCAGTAAAGTATGCTCTTGGGGTAGTTGGTGCATAATTCTTCAAGATAAAGAGCACTACAAAACACCGACAGAAAAAACGAAAAAGGACGAGACAGATGCGCTTCTGTCTCGTCCTTCTTCGTATTTTTCTGCCGTGGTTTGTAGCGCTGTTTTTCTTGAAGCGCGGGGTATCCTTGGGTATCCCGCATCCAGGATTCCCTAGGCTGGGGGATACAAAGACTGGGGTATGATTTGTTGATAGCCCACATCTGGCAGCTTCATATCCTGCAAAAGCGCAAACGGTCTTGGAAAACGTCTGCGCCTTGAGGCAATATGAGTCACTAGGCACAGCAGGGGACATACTCGAAGACCAGGCTAACACTCCGACACAACACTGCGAGCCCGTGTCCAAATGTGCAGACTACATAAACACTTTCATGAAGCACAAAAAATCTCGCGCAGAGAAACTCTAACGCCACAACAAATATGGCGGCGCTTTTTAGAAATTTATTTTGTCCTTGTGTGAGGTGAGGACTGCTCTGAGCACATGAAAGCCTTCAGCTACAGGCGCAGACGTTACATATGCTATACATATACACATACTCAGACCCACTTGAAACGCTCCTGCACTTTTAGTACAAACAATGGGTTTCGTTGTTCGTTCCGAGGTTGAGAGGAAGGCCATTGTAGCAGGTATTCTGAAGAAGGGGAGGACCCGTCTTATTCCTCCAGTTATTATCCCATTAGCCTTACACACTGCCCATGCAAACTTCTCTAGAACGTGATCCTTAGGAGACTTCCATGCATCTGTATTACATTGGACTCCTTCAGAGCTTCCAGGAACGCGTAAGAGTGATGTGATTGACGAACGATTTATTCCTGATCCTTCAACAGTACACCAAGGATGCCTTCGTCTGTAAACACCTTTGCGTAAGTGTTTTTGACCTGTAGAGGAGTTGTTCGTGATCCCCCAAGACTTTCTGTAATATAACTGTGAGGCGGTTGCGTTGTTCCGTCTTGGAGACTACCGGATCTACAATGTGCCTTAAGAGGAACCAAGGGCGTTTTATGCCTAGGGTGACTTTAATGCCGTAACAGATCTCAAAACATCGGTTACGGGTAACCTCAACCGAGTATCTGAGAATTTCCGCTTCGAGACGAGCTGACCTAAGCCTAAGATTCCTATTATGTTTTTGCTTCCGCCATCGGCGCTGTATGCCGCAGTACGCTGCCCAAAGATGTTGTAGGTGTGGGTCGACCATTTGCGCTGGTATGCATGAATCTAGGGGAGTACTAGTTTGTCGGACATCAACTACCATTTGTATGGATCCAGCACTCGAGACCTTGCGGTGAGGTTTCTTGGTCGTCATGACCACGGAGCACTTCTCGTAATTAGTCCCAGTTGGGTAAATGGGTCCTGCGGATATGATTATGAGAGTGTTTGCTTAACAACAGCGTGGTTTGAATGATGAAATGATCGCTGCCTAGTGTGTGGGTCAGGTTGGCCCCGGCTATCTGAGGGGCGTTAACCGTGACCGTGAGGTCCGGGGAGGAGTCCTGAACGCGGTTACCCACACGTGTTCTGGTATGCAGGTCCGATCAGGCCCTGTGGCCTGAAGACCAGCACAGGGGTCAGGCTTCGGTTTTTCGATGAAATAGGCGGACACGGTACGTCGTTGAGCGATATATATGCGCAAAGGTACCCTTCTTCTCTGAAAAAGAATCTGGACATTGTTTGACGTGTTCAGTCTTTTCGCGTCCAGAATTGGAAGGTCCGGGTTGAACTCGCAAATACTCATGTAGACTTGTCCCTCGGTGTCGTCCTCTGGGATATTACAAATTAGCAGTGGCTTAGGTCGGCCATGGCAGGATATACGTAGTGTGAGCTAAGGTTCAGCTGGTTATTCTTAGGTTTCCTGGTTGTCTGGGATTAGCTGATTATCATGCTTACTGCTACTAAAACGATTTACAATCCAATCCAACCCAATCAAATTCAATCCAGTCCAGTCACTGCTCCTCGATCATGCGCAGCACGGCTCTCCAGGAGCCACGCGAAACAGCTGTCGAGCGGCTCCGGCGCAGCGTCAGACGTGGCTACTGCGCAACGAAGGCGCAGAGCTAGGCACGCGCCGGCGCCAGTGCGTCTGCCACGGCTATGACGTCACTCCTCTGGAATGCACAGACCGGCGAATGTGCAGACCCAATTGTCTACACACCCGTACTCCAATTGGATTGGATTTCAATCCAACACAATTTAATTTATTTCCAATCCAATCCAATCCAAAGTATATCAATTACAATCGAATCCAAGCCAATCTAATCCTATCCAATCCAAACAGATTCAATGCTCCTCGCGCATGCGCAGAACGGCCCTTCACGGCACACGCGAAACCGCTCAACTTCGGACAGTGTAGCTTACGCTACAATAGTACTCCCGTGACTGCGTTGGACGGAGTGGCCACATGGGTCGAGGCAGGGAAAGGCTGGTGCTTGATTTGAAGGGAGGTTATTGCCGCATATGTTTTTGCGCGTTCTTCGGACGGTGTGCTCACCAGGATATATTTGGCGATCCTGTGCGGTCGTATTTGGTCCGCGTGGCTGAGGGGAGATTGGCGTGAGTCAACACTGCGTCGGCAATCGTAGCGGGAGTTATCGCGGAGACATCGAGACCACCGCGTGGCCTGACAATGATAACATCCTCGGAGGGCAGAGGGATTAGAGGAGGCGGCCTCGCTACCGGGCATCGACGTCGTGGGAGCGGAAGCTGCTGCAAGGCCGGCATTAGGCTTAGTGGCCGCAGGAAGGTGGCCCTGGCGATGGCTTGTTTGGAGTGAACGTTGGCGGCGGCGGACGTCCTTCCAGTCACGGTGATTGAACTCTTCGGTGTCCACATCCACCCCCTCGACGCGATTCTCCATGGCGACGCCTCCGACGGGTGTCCGTGGTGGAGAGACCGCGCCGCTGTAGGTGGCAAACACGTCGTGGTCGAGCTAGGCCTAGTAGGCCTAGCTTTTGGAACAGCGTTGTGGAAGCTTCAGGCACCGATGATTTAAAGAACGAAGGTCGAAATCACAAAAAATTGGAGCCAGCAAACACTCACGTTGTAGGGGATTTTCTGGTATGCCACTCAACGTGGTGGAAGCAGTAGGTTTTGTCTGGGAACAGGTTTTACCGGAGCCGACGTGTGTTGCGTGAGCATTCCTTGGCCCCCTAACGGAGTTCCGGCCATGTCGAGAGATGACATCACAACCGCTGGTTCACCGGGGTAAACGGGTGCACAATGTACAACCGGCCTCAAAGAAGGAGGAGGCGACTAACTCGTGGAGGAAATGAAAAAAAATAACAGTGGCTTAGCTGGGCTATGCCAGCACATACGTAGCGTGAGCTAAGGTTCAGCTGGTTATTCTTGGGTTTCGTCTTTGTCTAGGATTGCTGATTATCATGCTTACTGCTGCTAAAACGATTTCCTATTCACTCCAATTCCAATCCAATCCAGTCCAGTCCAGTCCAGTCCAGTCCAGTGCAATCCAGTCCACTTCAGTCCAGTCCAGTCCAGTCGAGTCGTGTCTGGTCCAGTCCAGTCCAGTCACTGCTCCTCGAGCATGCACAGCACGGCTCTCCAGGAGCCACGCGAACCGACTATGAAGTGGTTCCGCCGCACCGTCAGACTTGGCTAGTGCCAACTGAGGCTCACAGCTGGGCATGCGCCGGCGCCAGTGCGTCTGTCGCGGCTATGGCATCACTCCTCTGGAATGCGCAGACCGGCGAATGTGCAGACCCAATTCTCTACACACTCGCACTCCAATTTTATTTGGATTTCCAATCCAATCCAATCTAATCCATTTTAATCCAATCCAATTCAAACCCAATCCAATCTAATCCTATGCTCCTCGCGCGTGCGCAGCATAGCCCCTCAAGGTCACGCGAAACTGCTCGACCTCAGCCAGTGTAGCTTACGCTACAAAACAATGGAGGGAAAGGAAGGACTGGGCCTGACAAGAACCAATGGAGATCAATTGAAGAGGTATTCGCCCTTCAGTTGGGCCTAAATTTGCTCTTGATACATTTGATGTTAATATTTGCAATTAAAAAAAACTGTTGAGCATTTAAAGAAATTCCGGCGAGCCAATCTCCATACATTTTTCTCAGCCCCCTGGCGTGTTTTGTTCTTGCCCATGACATGATTTATTCAATCGACAAGCAGTTTTCAAATGAAATAACTAAATTGTAGATATGAAAATATTGTTATTTTCGCAAGAAACTGGGTACTTCTAACGTGTGTGCTCGGTGCGATTCTGTCTAATAAAGCAATAAACAGGCAGCCAGAAACCGGTTTTTCTAATTCATCTCTTCGTAAAATTTTTACATAAGTTCAACAATTTCCGTGAGGCTGACCGAAAATATTTGTTTTTAAAATCTTTCAATACTTACGCGGCGTCTCCTTTCAGGGCTGCCATGTGCAGGGCGTTGAGTCCATATTTGTTGGTGAGAGTAAAATCAACATTCGGAAGCTGCAACAGCTCATGGAAAATCCCAACATTTGAATTGGCAATGGCCACATGTAGGGCGGTATTTCCAATATCGTCCTGCAGAAACAAGCAACGGGATATTATTTATTAAAGCAGCACTCGGAGGAAATTTCAAGTACGCTAATTGGCATATGATATTCAGGTGACCGCAAAAAAACAAAAACAAAAAAACTGACGAAGCTTGAACTCAGTCGCACAAGGCTTGACCCATAGCGAAGCTGCAGGATTTGTTTCTACGTGAGCACTGAAGAACACATCGCGACGCATTTTTAGAAGCTACAAGTTGTTTCTTTGCATGCTCCGTCGTAGTTTTGCCCTGTGCTAGTAGTAGTCATCGTCATTTGCACTGATGTCGCCGTGTTCCTGCTGCCAAGCGCTACATGCGGAGTAGAGCTCGACGGCAGCTGGGGCGCAGCAGTGGCGCCTACTTGCACGATGTATGCTGGACGTTCCGGGAGCCGCGTCGAGGTTCCGCGCTTCAGGTGTTGACAATCAATTTAATTGACAAATAAAGAATATTGTCAATGTGAATTCGGGCGGAATTTTGTATACTCGAAGAATATGCACTCACAGTTCGACTCGCCGGAAATGTATCCGTTTTGTATTAGCTGTAGAGGTTGCCAACGCCGTCATCCAGGAACAGTCAGCCAAGGGTTTTCATAGTGATCCAATTATATTTATCTCACTCATAAAACATCGTACTCATGCAAGCGCTTACGTTGAATACAAAAAGGAAGCATTGAACCCGAGTAACTGGATGCTGTATGACCTTGGTTCGTAGAAAACTCGTGCAAAATTCACTCTGTCCGTATTGATCGATTGGGTGCCCAGCCAAAGAAGACACGAGGAGACAAGGCGCTGGGTCTCACAAGCGCGTAGAGGTACTGTGTGGTGCAGGGTGGGGAAGGTTTGCCTCCTCAAATACAAAATGATACAAAAAGACGACAAACAGAAGTGGAGGAGTTACACTCGACAGTAACCCCATCAAAGTTGACTTTCTCAAGGTTTAATGATGTCGGTGATTCCTGCAGTAGTTCTTCATTCTAGTTATGTACCGGAAGCGTAGCTTGCGCGGAAACGTTTAGTGGCACATAATACTGGTGTTTGCCGACTTCATTGAAACGGCAGAGTATCGTCTTAGATGTTAGCGCTAGGACTGATGTGCTGGATGTTGGTGGGAAGCTGAGAAGAACGACAACTGAGCGAGTTAGTACTGGTTCATTGTAAACAATTGCGAAAAAACACACGCACAACAGAAGACGAAACGTATGACACAGGCACGAAGTATCAACTACAGTTTTATTGAGATGCACAATCAAGAACGGTTTTATTGAGAGGGGCACTGATACCCAAAACGAACTCGTACTTCGCGATGCATATCATGACAGTGATTATGCTGAAACGTAAGTGAGGTGATATTACACGTGGACGCTTTAAAGTGCCTGCCTTAAACGAGAGGGCAGAAGTGGCACAATGGCAAGTATATGTTGACAGCACTAGAGCAAAAAGTAGCGCGTTGGCGTATGAGTGTGGTCACTGCAAAAATGCAGAGTGCTGCAACTGGTAATTTATAAACGCTGAGACGACAACGAAAACCACAAGAATTAATGCGCCAGCCGTTTGTTTTAGCGGGGCGTCCACAATCAGGTAATTGCAAATTGCGCCACTTGCTGTAGCACCATCACTCACTAAGCCCAGAACATTTGCCAGGCAGTTTCGTCCAAATTTAGAGCAAAATCACCAGATTTGTGCCCGATGGGCAGTTACAAGTGGGTTAAATGGACGTTCTCGTTCCAACGGCGGAAAACCTTGAGGTTCAGGAAATACCTCCTGATCTTGACTTTGTAAAACGAGATCTGGCGCCAGTGGAGCAGAGATGATGTAGAAGTACATCGACCAATGGTAGTCCAAAGTAGCGTTCACGAACGTTGACGGCAATGCTTTTCGCAGTGAATTGTTGAAAGTTATGGTGCTGCAGGTGTTCTTTCAAGTAGGAATCTTCTACAAGGATGTCACTCCCGTACAAAAATAGAAAGTTCATCCGCACGTGGCATGGTCGATGCATCTTTGGAATGGTTTGTTTGTATCGTGTTTACCAAACAGCCTGCCGCCGAACCTAATTGCCCAAAAGCAGTGGTGATAGCTTTTTGGGCAGTCTTCCTCGGAAACTACAGGTGATTAATATGTCTAAACAAGATCTGGTTCAGAAAAGAATTTGGTATGTACTTGGTACAGGCACTGTACGAAGCTCCAATGTATAATCTAATAATCTGCAGCCGATCCTGCCTCCGTCAGGGGAGGCCGCCAGAACCGAAAAATGTACTTGAGTAGGTCACGCTTCACGGCTTATTTCGCTCAGAAAGGGAGTGTATGCCTGAAAAGCCCCTCGGAAACATTGTGAATGCAATGTGCCGCAGGCGTAGTCGCCGGCGCATTAATGCTTCGTATAAAAAAGAATGTTGTGCCTTTGCTGAGACGTCGCCGCTTGACCTCGATAATGTGGCACTGATGCCGGAAACAAAATCTCCGATATTATTACAATTAAGGTTATCGACGTAACAACTTATCGGAACACTGTCCGATCAAAATTTCGATCATGCTGAAGTATCCAAATGCCGCGTGAGGGAGCGCTGACTGAACATGGGAGAAGAGGGATAAGCGTGTGAAGGTGAGGTGCTTCACAGGTCAAACAATGGAGACGGCGATGACTCGAGAGAAGGGGCAGCTGGCCTTGTGCAGTAAAGCTAGAAACGTTGTGGTGATTGCCGCGGGGCTTAACGATGTTGTTAAGGGAGAGGAGGAAAAACCTCGCCAGGAGGTAGCGAAGGGGGTAAATGACCTGCGGGCGACGGCCCCAAATGTGCTCATTACAGTCTGCACCGTGCCGGAGGTGAGAAAGCAGGGCGTGCACACCGAACGGGCAGTACTCGCTGCTAACAGCGAGATTGTGAGGCGTCGCAGGGAACTTGGGCTTGAAGTGATAGACGTGAATAGGATAGTCGGCAGCATTGGACATTGACAAGCTTTTCAGTGGGACGGGATTCACTTCAGCCCAGGCTAGGAAACAAGGTGGGGTGGCGCTGAGGTGGGAGAGCGGTAGCTTTTTTAGGGGGTTCCGCGCAGCTAAGGAAGGCAGACTAGGAGACAAAGGGGAAGCGAGTGACACATGCACACTCAATTCTGGGTGGCAGCCAGGTCTAGAGCTAACTGGAGAACCTACAGACACCACTGAGAACGTTGACAGAAGCGATTTAGGTGGAAACAATAGAGCGAACAATTTTGTAAAAGACAAAAATAGACTCCGCAAGCGGAAAGGTAAAAACAAATGCAACAAATATTTCATCAGCTACATAAATATGCAGGGAGGCAGAAAGTCTGATAAGTGGGTAGAAATTAAAAATCAACTTGAACGAGAAGAAATAAACGTGTACGCTTTAGCGGAGACTCACCTGCGAGACCTAGAAGCCCCACATGTCATAGACAATTACGTCTGGGAAGGTTGCAACAGGACCGCAGGAATGAAAAGAGGGGGAGGTGTTGGCATGCTCATTAAACAAGGGACCGACTGGCAGAGAGTGCATTAAAGATGTAAAGAGCATCAATGGGTTAGAGGCACCATAGATGGGAAAAATACATGGTTAGGAGCGGTGTATTTGTGGACCGGACGTAGTGCTAGAGAAAAAAATGAGGAAACGGTAAACTGTTTCAGAATAGATATAAACGAGTTTAAAGATTCGGGTGAAATAACCTTATTTGGAGATATGAATGCCCACATAGAAGGTTTGGATGGATGCACCGACCATACCGATTCACTAGTGCTAGATCTATGTCAGCAAAACCGGCTTGTAAAAGTAAACACCCAAAGCAACGTGTGACGGGCAAATAACGTCGGAAAGCGGTAACAGACGGTCATTATAGACTATAGTTTAGTATCCGAGACAGTACAGGGAAGGTTGCGGGAAATGAGACTAGATGAAAATGGAACAGACAGCTTAGGAAGCGACCACAAGCGCCTTACCTTGCAGTTTGGAGACGCAACCCGGACAAATTTAGAAATAGGTACAATCGGAGGAACTAATTTTAACAATGAGCAGTTAAAAATCATCGCTGATAGAATGGAGATGAAATCAATAAATACCCAGAGAAAAATTGGGATTACGACGAAATGATTGCGTTCATGAAGGGTAAGACGAATGAAGAAAAGCAACGAAAGCGATGGAAAGGGAACAGAAAGCCGATAAGCTGGTGGAATACGGAAATAAAGAGGCTATTGACGAGCAAGAAAGGGCATCCAGATAGCATAGAGAAGCAAAAAGAACTGGTATGGAACCGGAGGTGGTGAAGGAAAAGCAGGATATCTACCCGGCAACAAACTAGAAGTGCAGAAAATGGGGAGAGCAAGGATCGAGCAGAAAACCGAACAATGGATGGCAGAAATACGGAAGAAGGACAAAAGCGCATCGAAGAAGTTTTAGAACCACGTAAAATTACCAAGCTCAAAAAACGATACCCATCAAAAAATCTTGATTGATGCGTAGGGGAAACATTTAGAATGAGAGCACGCCTTGGTGCATATTCATCGAGTGATTAGTGAGATGTCTAGGGCAATAGTGGTAGGGAAGCCTGCACCAATAACATCAGTGCCACAGACTACTGGGAAGAGCGAAATAAATTTGAGCAACCTTTACTAGAAAAAAGCAGAGCAAAAGGTTGCCCCCCAGACAGCAGTGGGCCCAGACGGAATACCACTGCAACTGATAACATGCTTGGACCTAAGAGTAAGGAATTGTTTTAAGAGGGCAATAGATAAGGTGATGCAAACCGAATACCAAAGGACTCGCTAGAAAGTCGGATGAATTTAATATATAAAGGCAGAGGCAACAAAGCCAGCATTGATTCATACAGACAATACCCAGTAACGTCAGTGGTGTATAGATTCGTAATGCAGGCGATGAAATGAGAGATTCAAGCATGGATGGAAGAAAATGAAATACTTTGGTAACTGCACAATGAATTTATACAAGGCAGGCGATTGGATGATAATTTGTTTGTGATAACGCAATGCATTGGAATTGCGAAAGCTCAGAATAGACCATTATGGATTACGTTCTTGGATATCAAAGGGGCATATGACAACGAAGAAAGTATGACAACGACAGCTGAATCTTACCGGTACTCACCTACGGGGCAGAAACTTGGAGGCTGACTGAGAGGGTTCAACTTAAATTGAGAACGACTCGGCGGGCAATGGGGCGGAAGATGATAGGTGTAACATTAAGGGACAAGAAGAGAGCGGAGTGGGTCAGGGAACGAAGTCGTGTTAAGGACATATTAGTAGAAATTACGAAGAAGAAATGGACGTGGGCAGGGCACGTAATGCGAAGGCAAGATATCCGTTGGTCATTAAGGGTAACCGAGTGGATTCCTAGGCAAGACAAGCGTTGCAGGGGACGGCAGAAAGTTAGATGGGCAGATGAGATCAAGAAGTTTGCGGGGATTAATTGGTTGCAGTCAGCACACGACCGGGGTAATTGGAGATTAATGGGAGAGGCCTTTGCCGTGCAGTGGGCGTAGATGGGCTGGTGGTAATGATGATGATGGTGATGATGTTGATGATGACAACGTAAACAAAGAACTGCTTTGGAGAATGCTGAAACTCCAGCGAATAAATGACGAGTTAATACAGCTCTTTATAGCAATCTACAGGGTGTCCGAGCGGTCATGCACGAAGATTTAAAAACAGCAATGGCGTTACTCGAAAAAAACTAGTGCGTAATGTTTGCAGTACTGTGGAGAAGCGGATAGTAATTTTTTCGTAATGATACCTAACTAATTATTTGTAATTAACTATCTAACTGGAGAAGTACCGTCCTAGTCCCTGAAGTGTGAATGAGGCACTTCTAGGTACCCACGAGGGGCATCTAACGGCGGTATATTCAGCGTCGAACTCATTGCGTACTCATTTATTCTGACTGATAAAGAAAACCCGCGAAATATGAAAAATACCACGTGACGGCGCTTCCGCCCGCACTGTAACTCAGCGTCCCCGAATAAGCTGATTGAAAGCAAATGCTTCGCCTGTCACCCGCCTGAAGGGAGCGAATCACCTTGATAATGGCATGCATGGAAGGAACAACAACAGTAAGATTCGGGGGGCGCGTGTGCAGATAAGACACAAACTGGGTCGTGGTTTAATCTTTCTCTTGTTTATTTCATTCTGGCTAACTCAGAGGCAGCCTGTTTGAGGGCATTGCTTTACGATGCGCGCTAATGCGCGCGGAGGCGGCGTCACGTGGTATTTTTTATATATTGCGGGTTTTCTTTATCAGTCAAAATGAATGAGTACGCATTTAGTTCGTCGCTCAAAATACCGCAGTTAGATGCCCCTCGTTAGATGCCTTATTGACCCTTTAGTGCTTAGGACAGTACTTCTCGAGTTAGATAATTAATTACAAATAATTAGTCAAGTCTCATTAACGGAACAAAATGCTGCCCGCTTCTCACAGTACAGCAAACATTATGCAGTACGTTTTCTTTGACTTAAGCCATTACTCTTTTTTTATATCCTTGTTCATGATAGCTTGGAGATCCTGTGTAAAGGCAATAGAGTGCACCTTACATGGGAAGGACAGAAATGCGCCCAGCAGGTCAACACCCATCGGGGACTGAAACAGGGATGCCCTTTGAGCCCAATACTGTTTATGCTTTACATGGCAGGGTTAGAATAGAAACCGGAAGAAAGGCAAGCAGGTTTCAGCATAACCCATATGCTGTAAGGCGAAGTGGTACAACAGCGTATTTCGGGAATGTTATGCGCAGACGACATTGTTTTTTAGCTGATAAACAGACCGATGCGCAACGGCTAATAAATATTAGCGGCAGGAAGCCATCGACCTCTGGTTATATTTTCGCGCAGAAAAATCGCCAATAATGGTTTTCATGACACTACCACTGACGCAGTGGCTATCCAGCAAAGCGAATGACCCATAGTGAAGGAATATAAATATTTGGGAGTGTGGATAAACGAAGGGGATAACTACTTAAGAACTCACGAGGAGCAACTTAAGGGTAAGGGAAAGCGAAACGCAGCTATAATTATGCATAGAGCTATGTGGGGGTATCACAAAAATGAAGTACTGAGAGTAATGTGGAAAAGGGTTATGGTTCCGGGTTTCATATTTGCGAATGCTGTACTCTGCCTAAAATCAGACGTTTTATCATGCCTTGAAGGGAACCAGAGAACGGTAGGCCGTTTGGCCTTAAGTGCGCATGGAAAAACAACTAACGAAGCAGTACAGGCAGGTATGTGCTGGGCGTCGTATGAAGTTAGAGAAGCACAGGGTAAAACATGTTTTGAGATCAGGTTGAATGCAAAGAATCAACGAAGGTGGGTAGCTAAGGTCTTTAGGTATCTACACTTGAAAAGCGGGGACACGCAGTGGTTGAGGAAGAATAGAAGGCTAACGATGAAATACCGAAAGAACAGTGAAGAATCAAAAACAGCCAAGGTAACCAAAAAAGAGGCAAGGCAGATTGAAACGAATAAATGGAGGGAAAAAATAGAAGTTAAAACGTCGTTTGAGATGTAAAGGGCCGAGAAATTGAACAACACAACGAAAAATTTCTACGATAATTCCCAGTGGAGTACTTTGCTTTTTGAGGCAAGAGCAGGTTGCTTGCGAAGTAAGAGCTTAGAGGGGAAGTATTCAAAAAACGTAGGGTTATTAGCGGTCAGCGGAAAAGAAAGAGAAACTATGCGGCACATGGTGTTAGAATGGGAGGATATCCATCCAAATGTACCTAAGGGAAATATTCGGATTCTAGAAGCCTTAGGGTTTAAGGGTAGCACAAAGGAAGTTAACTTCAATGCTGCTGAGGCAACGAAAAAAAAGATTAGAATGCTAGTGGACGAAAAGCAGAGAGGGGAATATTGCCTAGAGCAGTTACCACCTGTAACAGAAAAAAAGTATTTTGTGCCTAATAAGCTTTTTGTGGCTGCCCTAAGCAGCGCTGGTATTAAACCAAGAGTATAAAACATAGGTATATTAGTCCTTTTTGATAAGATGACATGTCATCACCCCGCTACAAAGGGGAAACCAATAGCAACCACCATGATCATCATCAGTCCTACTACCGCTGTCAGTTTGTCTGCACGCGATCACGGTGGGCGAGGACCCCGTACGTGTAGTTATTCTATACCGAAAGGGAATGCTGAATAGACTAGATATTTTAGTGCGCAGCACTTTGGCATCCTCTACGGTGGTTGGGCGACGGTGACGGCGTCGTACACGAGCAAGCGAAGACTGAAAGAAACGGCAGAAGAAAGTTCGACGAAAGTGTGAGTGGCGGGGGGTGAGGGGGGGCGCTACGGCCAAGCGGATGCCAAGCACGCCTGCGTGCTGCAAGTGGCCTTTCGGTGTCCTCCTTGCTGCGTGGCTCATCCGAACCATATGACATTTGCGCAGGAGGTTTGAACACGATTTACGCAGAAATTGCTCTGCGGCAGCGCTGCGCTGCTACATAGCGGCAGAGTAGCGTGCACCGCTGTGTGTTCTCTGATCACGCGTTAATCTTGTGGGGCGCAGCAGATATGCGCAGTAACTTATAAGACTTCGGTTAGCGCTGCAGAGAAATTGCGCATTAGGGAGTGTAGTAATCGTCAGCATTTTTTGTTGCTGCAGTTGCAGAAGCAACTCGGATTCCCGCTCCTGCAGAGCTACGCTGGAACCGCTCATTCAAAAGCAATAACTCTGCAGGGCGTATAGTGCCGCCAACAGTCCAGCTATATTGATTTGTTCCTACTCGTTCTGCAGGCATTAGGGTGGTCGAGGCAGTCGCCGTGACAATTGATCGCTTGCTGGTAGTGCAGGTGAACGGGGACGAATGCATGTTAAAAGCGGCAAGAGTTGACGCGGAGGGGACTCAGCGTTCTTGACCTCATCAGGCATGAGAACGAGGCCATTGAAATCCGCTGAAGCGGAAGTGAGCGAGTTAATCTGCACGTTACTAAAGAGAAGATTTCGTGGTCTCACTGGTAGCGGAGGGGTAATGTAAACGCACTGCCAGATAGCCAACTCAATACAATGAGAGAACACAAGATGGCGATGAGAGCAGACAGAAAGGCTTCCCGTAGTGGGAATATAAACTGAGTTCATTGCTGTAAAAAGTCCACGTTCATCCGATTACCTCATTTTCTTTGAGCATTTTTATTGAGCTTGTTGCGCGGGCGTTGGCTTTGGGCTTTGGCTGAGTTAATGAAGGCTTTGGCTTTCGGCTTTGGCAGCTTGGAGTTTTGACGAGGACGATGATCGTACGACAGACACGGGTGCGGAGCAGTCAGCTTTCTTGTGAGTGCTTCGTTTGTTGCCGTTTGAGTTTGGGTTTTGACTCGCACGCGGTTTGCACTGATCTCTGGTGCTTTGAGTTTCATTCTAAGGTTACTTGCGCTTGAATCATCGACGCTTTGACGCTGATCGCAGGGGCTTTGACTATGGCCTTTCATTATTTTGTTTTCGCTCGCAAGAAAGGTTCGTGTTGCAACCATCGTCGTCCTACACGAGGAGCGTTCATAGTACTGCAAACCGCAAAGTAAACATAAGCCTAACGAGGAGTCGTCTACGGGGCCTGTGATACAACCTCCACAATCACAGCACCTGCAGCCTAAGTGAGCATATCGATATAGTAAACATATTTTTTTAACAAAGAACCATCGCGGTGGCTCAGCGGCTAAGGCGTCGTGCTACTGCCCACGACGACGCGGCTTCGATTCCCGGACACGGCGGCCACTTTGCTGATGGAGGCGAAAAGCAAAAACCGTGTGTTCGAGATTTCGCCGCACCTTAATGATCCCCAGGTTGTCAAAATTAATCCGGAGTCCTCCACTACGGTGCGCCTCATTGCCTGCGCTGCGTCGGTGCGTTAAACCCTACAATAAATCAATCATTTTTTAACAAAGCCAAACCCTATAATTCCACGCCTTTTTAGTCCCTAAATAATAATGAGGACCGGTCGCAGTGCCTGAGTGGTGATGGCGCGTTATGCTGCTGAGCCCAGGGACAAATTTTCAATCCAGGTCGCAGTGGTCGATTTTACGAGGAAGCGAAAAAGCCCAAATTCCCGTGGGTCATGATTTTGGCGTGCTTTGAGAATAACGTGGTGGTCGAAATTATTCCTGATCCCTTGGAGTAGATTCGACGCGTAAAATCCCACAATCAATCAATCAATCAAGATTTGAAGGGAACTGGCATCTCTCCTTTAAAATGTATGCATACCCGAATAAAACAGCCCACAATAAAACAGAAAGAAACAGGCCACACGCGCCGTAACGAACCTGTATCAGTGAATAAGATATTCAAAGTATTAAAAATGAAGCGGTATTGTAATTTATAGAACACAAATTTTTCAGATGATCACGCTCTGCCAGATTCGGGCGGTGTATCTTTTTCTTCCTTTATTTTATATTTTTTGTATCGCTGTCATATATACGCTTCCCTTTTCAAAATAAACTCAGTTGATAGTAGCACATATCTCGCCTTCCACCATCGTCGTATTTTTTGGGCTGAGCCTCTCACTATATATTATTGTACTGTATTTAAGAAGTTTTATTTTTGCTTGGAGCCATGATGTATGTAATATTACTTATTTATTATGATATTTCTTTATTTACAAGCTATCACCCAGCCAACCACACTGATTTTATTATTCTTCAGGTTTTTTTCATACTGAAAAAACATTGAGGTCAGTAATATAGTTATATGTTATGTCTTTTTACGCTGTTCAAGAAAGAACTACGCTGAGACAAAACGTATCGGAACATCTGCGAATTCAAAGACTCCGGACTGTGCCTCATAGGGACACAAGAACGCTGACCTAAAACAGTGCCGAGCTTATTTTGAAGTATTTGTTACTTTGTTCTAAACACAGCAGGAGGTTGTTTATGAAAGAACAACCGCTTTCTTTTTTCAAGAAACTGCCAGGCTCAAAGTAATTCTTTCAGAGATTTTTTCAGTGGTTATTGTAGAGCATGCTTGTGCTTTGTTAATGGACGCAAAAAAATCAATTGTGGCCTTAATTTACTCGTCTACTGTTGTGGATGGTATCTGAAGCAAAAATGCGTTCGCAATGGTAGACCCCCACTGCCAGCGCCTGTCATCAACGACAATGCGCATGACATTGTTCTTGCAAGCTGATGCTTGAAGTCTCAGCCAAACGTAACTGCGCTGGACTTAGAAAAATGGTCAAACGTGAGTACACTGAACTTGCACCAATATTTGTATGCATCTTCAACACTAACAAATATGTATCGTAGACTCAATATGCTTCAAATTGCAAAAACCTGTCTAATCCCGTTATCACGCTAAATCAAGTTATAAATGTTTGTCTGCAGCATGGGCTCCGAAAGAAGCTAGTGACTGAGTAGGGCTGCGAAAGCAGATGCAACGTTAGGCCGCGTTGAGGCGGAACCGTAAATCGGCCCCCGCCTACTGCAGGATTTTTGTCAATAAAGTCTTTTCCAATCCAAAGAACGTAACCACAGTTAGTATTTAACCACATTGTTATCTCTATCTCGTGATTGAATATAGAGTCGGCTATCATAACAGACTGGCATAACCGTCGTCAGAAATTGTAATATTTTGCAAAATAAGTGAGAATGAGTTGGTAGGTTGAATAACAAACATATGAGCGTGTGGCTTAGATTGCACATTACGGCTGAAATTACTGTACAGTTACACTTACTGTACAGTTACTGTAGTTACTGAAGTTACTGTACTGTACAGTTGGTATACCACAAATACGTTCCCCAGTTTTCAAGTCGTAGCGAGTACATCCGTTATGTCTTGGTACGAGCTTCGGAAAATTTTCAAACGTCTGTTTTACTACGCAGACTAATAAAATAACATAAATCGAACAAAACAAATTAGAGAGAGGTGAAAATTTACAGTTTCATTACTGCCGTACTTGGCGTGCTGACGGACATAGCGTATCGAGGGAAGACTCTCATTGCTGTAAAACGAGATTAGTTTGTTCACACGGTTGAAATGTTCCTGGCCTCTTTTTACGATAAGAAAAATAATTTACGACGGCCGTCGATGTAAAGCATTGCAAGCCCGCCTAAAGAAAATCCGTTTGAATGCGCCATGATGCACGTGGACAGCACTCATTGGCCGATTTTTTATTAATTTAGATAATTTTCTGACCTCAAAAAAGATGACTTACCTGGATGTTGGGATTCAGTGTGTTGTGGTGCTTTGTGAGTTCTCGCACACACCCGAGAAAGCCTTCTTTCGCGGCAACTTGCAGAGCTGTGTGGCTGCAGTTGTTGGTAGCATTGATATTTGCTCCCAAACTCAGAAGATGAGTTATCATTTCTGGTTGGTTGCTGCGAAATAGAAAAAGAAAGTATTTAAAAACAATTAACCATACGCCGATTTTAAAGAGGTGTTTTTTGCAACATTGCACGCTGAACCCAATGCAGAGCCTTCGATATATGATATTACATGTAAAATTAACGTTTTCCTCTGATTAGCGGCCAGGAGAACGATAATACGTTAAAAAAATCAATTTCAGCAACTCATGGCTGACGGGTCTGTAAACACATATATATTTTATGGGCGGATCCCTTTGGGGCTTGGGCTGTCTGCGTCCCCTGTCGTCGTCGATGTTGTCCTCCCATCTCGCCTCGTGGAGTCACGTTACTAAAGGGCCGCGACACTGTTTTTAAATGCAGAGCATTTCTTAGCCTCGCCTCTTCCTGCGTCGGACGGTGTCAACAGCTCCGCGTCCGCAGCAGGTGCGCCTCTCCTTCCCTCCTCTCTCTCAACAGCAGCTGGGCGCGCGCATGCGTCGTAGTCACACCGTTCGCTCCGTCGCGGTCTCGGCGTAACAGGTGCGTGATAGCAGCGCGGTGGGGCGTGGAAGGGCGCGCGCTGCTTGCGCATGCGCGCTCTCCCCCCCCCCCCCCGTACTGCTCTCCCTCTACTGCGCGCGCTGCAAATATAGCGGCTAGCGGTCACTCGTGTTTCAGTCACTGCGTTGCTCCTTCCTTCCTTGGTTGACGCTCGTGCCCACGTTTACTCGTGTCTGCTACTCCGGCATCACAGAAGAAGTGATGGAAGCAACACTGCCTTCAATCAGTACTGAGGCCCCAATGCTCTGCATTTACTCGTGTTCCCCTCGCGGGAAGGCGCGGGAATTTTTCGAACACCTAGTGGTAGAACGTAATGCTTATTAAAAGAACCCGCACGGACACTGCTTTTCCAACGCCTCGCGCAAGAACGTAACATGTACGAAAGAACACACCGGCACACTTGTTTTCTAACGCCTCTCGCCGGAATGCTTCGTGCTCCAAAGACACGAGACATTTACACCAAAGCTGTATACATCTACCCACCAAACTGTTCCACATCCGTGGGCAAAAACGCCAAGGTGCCAAGAAAACATACATTGCATAGTTCGCCCCTCCCCAGGTTTCACGATAGAGGTAATGGGCCGGGAATTTTTCACTGCGTTCAGCCAGCGAATAAAAAACACCAAATATATATTTGCGTAATAATTTAAATTCAATTGAATTCAGTTTATTCAGAATTCTTTTTACATTCGTAAAAACGCCAGGACTGAAACAAAAACCCACAAATGTAGCTTGACGTGGTTTGTGCCCCAAAATTGTCATTGGAAACAACGTGAGAAAGACTCATCATACTCTTTCATAACATACACTTAACATAGACTTAAAAGATGATACATTTAAGTGTATTCTGAAGACAAGCTTGCTGTGCGGTTGTTTATACAGGTATGCGGTAAGAACAAGAATACGATCCAAAACAAAAGGGTGCGAACACATGTGCGAAAAAATATGAGCAACTGAACAGTTACATACACGTCAACATATTATAAATGAACGAGTGCCGGCAATTTAGGACACAGTGAATGAGAAGTTGATAAAATGTTCTTTCCACTAACGCTTACAACGAGTATATGTATTAACGTTAGTGTTTTCTAGGCAGTTTAAAAAGCTCGGCATAGCATACTCTTTTCTGGGCATGCTAGGGTTTGTTCTGCAAAAGGGTACAAGCCAATTCTCTTTTTTGTCTCATATCATAACGGAGTTGTGCGGGTGTACGGATATTGCATAATTTGAAGAACAATTTGTTTTTAAGATTTAGGAATTTGGTATATTTTGTAATTAAATTGTACCTATCCATTTGTGTGACAGGAATAACATTGAAGGCGCAAACAGCTCTTTCGTTTGGTTCCTATATGCAACGTTCACAAAATGTCAAATTGCTTTATTCTGCAATAAAAGGAACCTCTGAATATGTGTCTGAGGTGCATCCCCCCGAACAAGGTTGCAATAACTTCAATGTGAAGATAAAATTGCGTCGTAAATGCAAAGTTGCCTGAAGAACTTATGCCCAATTTATGGGTGAGAAGCAAGAGGACTGTTTCCAGCAAATATTGTAACTTTGCGATAACACTAGAGCTTGCAGTCCTACAAGTGCGCAAGGGTGGAGTTAACAGAAGTAGAGTGGAGCTATTCAGGAATATGTAATAACTGTAAATGTGATAGACACTTAAGTACAAATTGATATGTAATAATCATACATACCTCCATATGGAGTAAGGGCTCAATCGAGTTACCCAAACTTTAAAAATTAGCACAATCACGATTCAAGTACAGGACAAGACCGTCTATGCGGTTTCTAAGGATAACTGAGACTGAACCTGAAAAACGTGAGGCTTCAGGATACTTTTTGGGTTGTCTAGTCCAACCAAATTTTTGTGGAAAAGAGCATTTCTCAAGGGTCTGTGCTCTGACCGTTCCACCTTCGATGATCGTCACCTTGAGCAATACACATAAACTCTTTTCCCACTCTCCCCTAACGATAGTATAAACTTGACAACAGGCCATGCCTCTTAAAAACGGGGAAGTGTAATTACGGAACACACGCTCTGATACAACTTTTTTGACTCGAACAAAATATTCCACCTTAAAGACCGAACTCTTTTTTTTGTTTGCGAGACAAGCCAACAACACATTTTTAAGGTAAGATGACATCAGTCCCACACCCGGTAAGGGCCAACATCTTCAATTGGACAACCATGTTCCATATTTTTCTCAATCTACTCCGACGTAGAAGTTCTCTAAAGTTTCCGAGGTCGCGTAGCCCAGCACTTCCAAAACATGTCTCGTGTGGTCACTCTCCGGTAGAGAAATCACTCCTGCCAGACATAACGACCCTCCGCTTTTCTGGCGCGTTTGCCAATTAGACAGACTCTACTGCTGTGAACCAAATCTTGTGTCGCATGTGGCCCAATAAGACACTCCCAAATTGGGCACCATAGTTGCGCAATAGACGACGCAACCGTCTCAAAGGAAAAAAACAAGTTGATTGGAACGAACTTGTGCTCCCCTAACAACTCACAGAATACACAGGCGGTGAACCAGCAGTCAATCAAAGTGACGCTCGTAGGCGAGTGCCAGCGAATCGAATGTTGCGGCATGTGCTCTGCGTACATTTATCTTTAGGGGCGAGCGTATCTCGAATAGTCGAATTGTATCCAGAACACTGTCGATTAACAAAGATTATTCTAGGCTGGTGACACAGCAGCGCTCTCTCTATGAAAGGAGATAACACGTGCGGTAGAAAGAATGGAACATGCGCTTCACTTGGCCCGCGGATAATACAGATAACATAGCCTGGCGCAGTCGGTTGGCGAAAACAAAACATAAACAAACACACCAAAAACATGGTTCGCGGCACTACCCCCCCCCCCCCCCTCTAAAAGGGCAGCGACCCGATGTTAAATAAAAGACAGTCCGAACAAACAACAAAAAAGTCTGTCATCTTGCGTAGTAAGCTTTTAATGAACCACGTGGACGACGTCGGTCCGCGTGCGCCGTCGTTATGTTCCGGAATCACCGTCGGAGATTACCTCGTAGGTACGTTGGCCAACACGCTGAAGAATCCGGTAGGGTCCGAAATACCGTCTCAGAAGCTTCTCAATGAGTCCACTTCGTCGGATGGAAGTCCACACCCACACACGATTCCCTGGACAGTATTTGGCGTCTCGGCTTCGGAGGTTGTAGCGTCCGGCATCGCCCAGCTGCTGGTCCGTTGTGCAAAGTCGAGCGAGCTGGTGGGCCTCCTCCGCACGCTGAAGGTATCCTTGGACATTGGCGTTGAGGTCGTCGTCTTCTACGTGCGGAAGCATGGCGTCAAGCATTGTAGTCGGCCGTCTTCCGTAGACAAGCTCGAACGGTGTCATCTGCATAGTTTCCTGAATAGCAGTGTTGTACGCAAACGTGACATAGCGAAGGACTTCGTCCCAAGTCTTATGTTCAACGTCTACGTACATAGACAGCATATCCGCGATCGTCTTGTTCAGACGTTCCGTTAGTACGTTCTTATGGGGGTGGTACACCGTCGTTCTTCGGTGATACGTGTTGCTGTAGGGTAAGATTCCCTGCATAAGCTCTCAGTGACGGCCGTTCCGCGGTAAGTAATTAGGACTTCAGGGGCTCCATATCGCAGTACAACTTGGCTTATGAAGAACTTGGCGACTTCTTGTGCGGTACCCCTCGGAAGAACGGCGGTTTCTGCGTAGCGTGTAATGTAGTCTATCGCCATGACAATCCACTTGTTCTGGGATCGTGACGTAGGGAACGGGCCCAGAAGGTCCATTCTAATCTCTTGGAAGGGCCTCCGTGGGACGGCGATCGGCTGCAGAAATCCGCCAGGATCTCGTCGGCGGCGTTTTTAGTCGCTGCAGCATGACGTGATCATGGGCGATCCTTACAGCAGCACGGTGATCGGCGTTTGGTTGCGGCGTCGTGGAGTGATCAGACGAAAAAGTTAGCGACTTGGTCTGCAGATCAATTATTGCGCCCTTGTCCGTCAGTAAGACCATTCCGAGTATTACGTTGCGGGAGAAGTTAGGCAAAATGACGTACGCAGCAGGGTTCGTGGTGCCGTCTTTGGTGGCGCATGAAGTGCACGTTCCACTTGGCGTTACGAGATGGGCCTCCTGCTGTGCGTATGTCTGGCCCATCCCATCTTGTCGTAATATTTCTTCAGCTTAGATGCGAATGACCGACTCCTTACCCAGTAGTCGGCTCCCGTCTCGATGAGGGCGACTGTGTCAAAGCCGTCGATGGACAACTGGACGTCGGACGCCGCCTTCCTCGAGTTCCGGGTGCGTCGGGGCGCCGCATCTCGGCTTGTGCGTGTTGACGATCGGGCACTGTGCGTCGTCGTTGTCGTCGTTTTCTCAGCGGCGCTCTCGGTCATGTTGGGTACGCGTTGCGCCGTGTAGCTGTCGTCATGTTCCAGAGTCTCGTCAGGGTTGGGTCGGGTCGTCGCGATGATGGCATGTCGTGAATCACGGTCTTCGGCGCGCCCTTGCCTCGTTTGAAGGTTTTCATTTTTCCGCCGTTGTGCAACTTCAGCTCCGGATGTTGCTGCCTTTAGTTTCCACTGCGTGGGCTGGGGGACGTTCCACGTGCGAATTCAGCATTGCTACAGCCGACAAGCGAGCCCAACCCGTGTCAGTTGCCGACAGCAAGGTCTTCAGCCAGAGTTTGGACAGCTTCCGGATAACGTGAAGAAAGAAGACGACGTGAACACCACCATGATTAATGCAGGCACAATGACCAGCGCTTCTAATCCTGCCCTAGTTCTGCAACAGCCCCGGGAATCAACATCGTTTCGCGTATCCCCCATAGAATGCTTTGAGGACCAGTTGGAGAAACTGGAGCGCGCCCGGATCTTTAACCGATTGGATGACGCAGAAACTTTCCGCCATGATTTGCTCTATTTAGAAGATACGTACCAAGCGTGGTTTGAGAACCATGAAAGCTCCTTAACCAACTGGAGTCTCTTTAAGAGCGAGTTCCTCAAAACAGTCGTCATCGCCGAGCGAAAAGAACGACCCGCCCTTTTGTTGCAAACGTGCTCCAACACCGCATCGAAGGGGTCGTGATCTTCGTTGAGGAGATGAGGCAACTATTTCGCCGCGCGGTCCCCGAAATGACAGAAGAAAAGAAGTTACGCTTTTTAATGAGCGGTGTGAAGGAGGAACTGTTTGCTGGGCTTTTTGCGCAATCTGCCCAAAACATGGTTCGGCGCAATATAACCTGGACCAGAGGCCATGCCTCTTAAATACGGGGAAAAGAAATTACTGAATTCACGCCTCGGTTAAAACTACTTCGACTCGAAAAAAATATTCCACGTTAAAGGCTGATCTCTGTTTTGTTTGCGAGACGGGTCAACAACGCATTTTTAAGACAACATGACATCAGAACCCCCCCCCCCCCTGTTAAGGGACAACACTCTTCAATTAGACAACCATCTCCCATATTTTTCTGAATCTACTTGGAGGTAGAAGTTCTCTAAAGTTTCCCAGATCGCGTAGCCCAGCCCTTCCGAAACACGTCTCGTGTGGTCAGCCTACGGCAGAGAAATGACGCCTGCCAGAGATAACGACCCTACGCCGTTTTGGCGCGTTTGCCAATTAGACCGACTCTGCTGCTGTGAACCAAATCTTCTGTCTTATGTGGTCCAAAGACACAATCCCAAATTGAGCATCACAGTCGCGTAACAGTTATGTAAAGTATGTAAATTAATCACAGTTATTTAAAGTATGCCGCTGGATCCCGGGCGCAACGTTTCCATTATTTTGCCCTCCTCTAGCAACTACACTGCACCGGCACCACACTTCTTCTGGAGCTGAACCTCCTCCAACAGCCCATTGTGACTGATGCGGTCTTACTTGAGTACAATGTTATTTTTACAGATTGTATAGGTTTTGGCTGCAAAAATACTTGCTTGATAACAACGTCGCACATTCTTCTGCACAGAATAATACACTGATCCCCCTCCAATACCTCTAACTACAGCCTCTCCATTACCGTTGATGTTTTACACTGTAAGCAATGGCACACTGAAGCGACTCCTGTATGACTCTTATGATGCCTTCCCCTCTTCCTTGAGCCAGGAAATACTTCTTCAACAAGGGCCTCGTCCACAAAACTTCTATCCCCAATCGTGAGAAAATGGGTCGCCACCGACTTCGTTTCGCATGAGTCCTACAAAAATGTTTTCCTGTGTGTCCTTAAGAATATTCTTGGGAAAATATTTTTGTGGTCACATCTCTTAAAATGTTTACTATTTTCTCAACGCTCCAAAAACTACAAAACTTTGCAGCAGCGGTTGCGGCGGAATGCTCGACCACTAAAGACTGTACTTTATTCACGCAAGTGGCTTTGGCAGCGGTACGACCGGCGCAGTTTCCAGCCTATATCATCGATCCCGGAGCTGACGGCAAGTGCGGGTGTATCTCGCGCCTGCGTGCACTGGCCCCTCTCAGCTGACTACCTCTGAAGATCATCCTGCGACTGCACCTACGAATCGCTGCTTTCGTCGAAGTATAAAAGGATTTGATTGATTGATTGATTGTAGGGTATAACGCGCCGACGCAACGCAGGCGATGCAGCGCGCCGTATTGGAGGGCTCCGGAATAATTTTGACCACCTGGGGATCTTTAACGTGCGCCGAAATCTCGAACACACGGGCGTTTTTGCTTTTCGCCTCCATCAGAAAAGCGGCCGCCGCGGCCGGGAATCGAACCCGCGATTTCCTGCTCAGCAGCGCAACGCCTTAGCCACTGAGGAAGTATAAAAGGACTCTCCAAGCACCGTGAAGGCACTTTGGAGCAGCGGTTGCGACGGAATGCTCGACCACCAAAGATTGTACTAGTAATTCACGCAGGTTGGTCGGGTGTCTTTTGCGCTTCTTTTGGCCATTTCCTGCCGCAACTGTTGCTCAATCGTTTGTTATTGTTTCTGCTTGTTTTCGGTCCGTGCAATGGTTTCGTGTGCTGAGCTTGCCAAAAGAATTGTTGCAATTCAGTCAAAGCTAAAAAGTAGCCTAGATGCACTTGTCCAGGAAGCTGCCGCTAATCTTAAACAGAAAATGGACGACTTAGGAGCCCCTGATCCCTTGCAGCTGGCAAAATCTGTTGAGTTTGTTAGCGATGATTACGACCCATTGAAGGCGAAGTATGCGGAAGTAGCCGAAGATAATAAGATATTAACAGCCCGCAACCAAGCTCTTGAAGAGAGAATGGCTGTCCTTGAACAATACTCTCGCCTAAATAACATCGAAATTAAACGTGTACCAGTGACAAAAGGTGAAGACTGTGGAGCCATTTCGAAATCTGTGGCTGAAGCACTCGAGTGCCCCATTGAAACGTCAGACATTGCAACTATTCACCGCGTTCCCGCCTTTTCTCGAGAAAAGAACGTTATAGCTCGCTTCTGCTCCCGGGTAAGAAACATTAATTCATCCGAAGGGCCCGCAAAGCCCGATTGCGTGCTAACCAGATTGGCTTCTCTAAGGAATGCGACAGCCCAGTGTATATAAACGACCACTTGACGATGGCCAACAAGAAACTTTTCGCGAAGGCGCTTGCTCTCAAGAAACAGAAGAAGTGGAAGTTCTTGTGGACATAAAACTGTCAGATAAAGGCACGCTGGTTCGAAGAAAGCACGGTCTTCCACATGGCAACAGAGTCCGACCTGAAAATCTTCGCCTAATGGTTCCCCCTTATGCAGTTCACAGCACAACACTTGCTCAACGCCGGTATGGCTCTGTATTCACCGGACCAATTTAAACTAGCTCTCCTGCGCAAAAATGGATCCCTCATTCACTTTAACGCACGAAGCATCCGAAAAAACAATGATTATATCAGAACATATCCTAGATCGCTAGAACATCCCTTTTCTTTTATTTGCCTGTCGGAAACTTGGCTTTGCAATGACGATGCTCTCTTATACGGCTTTCCCCATTATCAGTCCGAGTTTTGCCATCGTCCATCTAGTAGCCATAGGGGTGCTGCTATCTTCATCTCACAACTAATCTCATACTCACGCAGACTTGATATCGCAATAAACGTCACTCATTGCGAATCCATATTTATCGAACTTGAGACATCTTTTATTGAGGGTGCGGACAAAAACTTTTTTCTGGGATGCATCTATCGTTCGCCGTCGTCATCCGTTCCTGAATATTTGGCTAGCCTTGACGCAGTATATGAAACACTGTCGTTGGAAAACAACAACGTTGTTCTTGCAGGAGATATTAACATCAACCTGTTGGATATTGATTCTAAAATACCCGCAGACTACATTGCCTCTTTCAGTGGCTATGAATCGTTAATTCAACATCCTACTAGATGTACGTTGCTTGGCCCGGAAACTCTACTGGATCATGCCATATCAAACATATCACCTGCACAGGCATCTGGAGTGGTAAGTGTAGACATCACCGACCATTATCCCATATTTCTTACGTTTAGCGCTGCGCCGGCAAAAAAGCATCCTGTGTTTTTCAACTTCTGTGTTCAACAGAGATAAATGTGTAGAAATCGTTACCTCCACTGACTGGTCCCGTATCGACACCTTACAGGATGGAGATAAAGCGATAGAAGAATTTTGCAACATTATCCATAATGCCATATCCGCTAGCACCTCTACAGTGAAATGTAAAAAAAGGTACAAGTACCCTGGCAACCCTTGGGTTACACAGGGGCTACTACGAAGCATGCGCAAGAAAGAAAATTTATACCGCAAAACTAAAAAGAAACCTTTCAATTTATCACTCGCTAGGCGCTACCAGAATTATTCCAAGGTTTTGAATAATTTGTTGAGGGAAGCTAAAGAACGTTACTACAGAGGTGAATTTGATAAAAATAAAAATAATCCTAAAAAACAATGGAAGTTATTATAAATTTTCTTGACAGGTCCGCGCGCAATGTGCCTGTATCGGAAGTAAACTACAACGGCGTCATTCACAAATCTGGCGACGTTGCCAATGCATTTTGTGAATACTTTTTCTCGCTTCCGAAACCACAGCTTTCTTCGTCATATTCCTATATATACCGTTGTAGTCATACATTTTACCTTTCTCCTGTGTCACCTGAAGAGGTATACTTAACAATTTTGGGATTGAAAGATACTAGTGCAGGACTAGACAATATCCGTGCAAGTCATTTAAAAGCTGTTGCTGATGTTATTTCCAGTACCCTATGCATAATATTCATCGCATTTTTGAAGGTGGAATTTTCCCGCAAATTTCAAACAAGGCGTAAATATTCCTGTGTTCAAAAAGGGAGATAGGTTACTAATTTCCAACTACAGGCTGATCTCTATTCTATCAAGTATCAGTAAGAGTATTGAGCGGTTATTTGCACAGCGTTTGAATGATTTCCTCGCAAAATTTGACCTCCTAAAGCCCAATCAATTTGGTTTTCGCGCTGGTAGCTCAACTAATCTCGCACTCCTATCCCTAACAGATTATATAAAAATTCAGTAGACTCCGGCATGCTAGTAGGCTCAGTGTTTATAGATTTCACAAAGGCATTCGACACAATTAATCATGATATTTTATTCCATAAACTTGATATGTACGGCATACGCGGCCCTGCAATTTCTTTTTTGAGGAGCTATTTAAGTAATAGGGAAGGCAAGGTTTACAATGGCGAACATTCCCCTGATACCAAAATGATAAATCAAGGGGTCCCTCAAGGGTCAATTATTGGTCCCTTATTGTTTATAATTCATATTATTGACATCGTGGGTCATCTTCAGTTAGATCATTGTGTTCTTTACGCCGACGACACCACATTATCTTGTGCCAACAAATAGCTACTGCCCCTTGTTTCATTGCTAAATGGTGTTTTCACAAAAGTCATGGATTGGTGTCACAAAGATAATCTAATTATAAACACATCAAAAACTAAATTTATGTTATTTAGATCGGAACAGAAGCGCGTCCCCTTTAAATCGGCTATAAATCTGGGTACCGACACTATACATGCCTCTGACCATGTCATTTTCCTTGGCGTTCACCTTGATTCTCATCTCAAATTTCGCAATCACTTTAATTACTTAAGACGAAAAACTGCACATGGCATTAGAGCCCTTATTAAGGCTCGTCAGTTTTTTCCACGTCACGCGCTTCTATCTTTGTATTTTGCCTTGATTCACAGTCATTTGACATATGAAATTGTTGCGTGGGGTAATACGTATAATTCTCACATGTCATACTTCCAACATGTCCAGAACCAAGCCATTCGCATAATCACAAATAGCTGCTTCTATTCCATCCCTAGCACACTTCTTGCTCAAAATAACGTGTTGTCAGTTCGCAAAATATTCCAATATAACATTATAGCTTTATTGTTCCAATTGCTGACTAATCAACTTCTTTTCCACTTTATTGAGTTAAGTTGTCTCACTAATACCAACCCAACCAGATTCGCTGCAAACTACAATTACTTGCTTCCTTCAGTTTCAACTAATTATGGCAAAATGACTTCGCATTTTTCCGCTATTTTGAGCTGGAATAGTCTGCCGGATGTAATTAAGTCACTTTCTTCTTTATCGCCATTTAAAAAGCACCTTAGAAAGTTTCTTTTGGAGTTTTGACTCGTTCACAGTAGTTGTACGAATGTGTAATTTTGCGTATGTTTATTTTTTGTGTTGTTCCATGGTTGTTTGTTCTCGGTTTTATTGAATATGTGTGTGTTTGTGGTTTTGGACTGCTACTGGGATACAATTTTTTTTCTTCAGTGTCGTCTACATTCCAATTCACTTTGCTCATTTTATTTTCCACTTTTGTTTCAACCTGCGCAATACTCGCCCCTTGAACTGCGTTAGTTTTTGTCCTCCCTTGGCATATTTTCTTTAGAGATTTTGCTTATATGCACTGTTTCGTCTATTCGTTTTTCCTGCACATTCTGAATTGTTGTTTTGCTTAAAATTTTGATTTGACGTACAATACAGTGTAGTCTGTCCAGTTTTTCTATTTTCCTTTCTTTTTTCTTTCTTTTTCTTCGTTCTCTTTTGTCATTTTTCTTCGCTCCATCCTTTTTTGTCTTTTTTCTTTTCGTCTCGTTATTTTATTTAATTTAGTCTGTCTTGTAATGTTACGACATGAGCTCTTGGTTTCCATTGCTCTGTTGTTACTTTGGCTCTGTAAGTGTAACTCTGAGATTTGTGACTATTTAAATTGTCTTTAGTTGCTTTCATTGTATTTTTTCTATGTAATTATATATCGAGGGTCCCGGTGCAGTATCAACTATGGGACCCTCGTCTGGATATATCTTCACATGTAACCTTCCTCTTTTACAAGTCTTCTTCTTCTTCTTCTTCTTTTTAAATAAATAATATCGAAGACAAAGATTTGTACTCTACGTTAGGCGACTGTTTTCAATGAAAGGTGTCTCACAGTAGGTTATTTTCATGGGTCGATAAAAGTACCCATTAAACTTGCAACATTATTTACAGACATGCTTGCATTACATTATTTTTTACAAAAACCCAGCGTCTCCAGTTGGCGGTCAACAGTGTTACAACAACTTTTATTGCCGAAGTAACGTCCACTTAGTGCACTCACCTGCGAGCTGCGTAGTGAAGGAGCTCGTTTCCACTTTCGTCTTCACATTCCACGTTCACGTCCCCCGTGATCATCAGGCTCAGTAAATGTTTGTTGCCGGAAAAGCAGGCAGCGCGCAGGCATCCTTTGTGTAGCTGCGGTAAAGAGTGCCAAGCGGAAGACAATTGGGTGCTACTTTTACTCGATTAGCATTTCTTATATTCTGTACTTTAAAGAGTTCCTCTATTCTCTGTCTTGAAAAATTCAGCTGCAAGGCCGCCCACTTCTTTCTGATACTGTTTGGATCACGGAATAGAAGTGAAAGCAGCGTCCTTCTACTAAAATCAAAAATGCGTACGACGTGGCAGCGAAAAGGGCAGCCCCATGTTAGTAATTTAAAATAAAAGTCGAGTTCCTCTCTGTTACTTGAAGGTAATTGGTTTAGACCTGCTAAATCGCGACGTAGAAAACAAACATATTAAAGAGAAGCTTTCTATGCGTCACTGATGGTGGCGTCGCCCCAAAAGACACTCAAGGAAAGCCAGCTTTTTCTCATCATGATGGTGACCGCAGGGAACGTTAAAGGCGGTTCAACCGCGAGGCGTTCTCTGGTCGATAACAAAGGTATTTAACGTTCAAACTTAAAAATTCAGAACAGTATGCCCAGGAGGCACCGCAACCTTCGAATGTGCACAATGATTTTTTCAAGGGCTTGCTTGTCGTAGTCGCAATTTAAAAAAAAGAAACACGTCGCAATCGCTAAAGTCGCATAGTTCTAAAGAACTCTTGCTGTAGCATCAATCCAAACAGTTTTTTTTTTCAAGTTGTAACGCCCACGCCTTTCCGGTGGCGCCAGTCTGACATAGTAGAAGCGTTTTGTATTTTGGTTTCTGAATTTGGCTCAGTTTGCATGAAAGAGAGCTTCGCATTGTACACGTTTTGTATTTAAAATACATTCATTTTTTGTTATCACACTTGCTCTGAGCCGAGGTTCGTTGCATATCTTTCACAGAGTGGAAGGGCGCTCACTTTTTATCTTTACCTATAGCTGTGCCCCGGGGGTTGGAAGCAGTCAACTTTCATAAAGGTTGCTATATATCCTCCTGTCTTGTGAACATTTCGTCCTCGGAGAGCTCATGCAGTTATATGGTACCTTGGGGAATTGTTTGACCCTAAAATGACTTCGTTTGGCACTTGGCAAGAAGTTATACGTTTGAAAGTGACACACGCATCACATACACGGGCTGTAGGTTAAAAGCTGATCAGTGAGCCTCTCTGCAGTGTGCTAAGGCATTCGAGATTTAGGCTGTAATTGCAGGTGCAGTCAGTTGTTAAACAGTATTGTTATATCCCCCCTGTTTGAGAAAAACTATTTGTCGTATTGCTGTGTGTGTATACTTGTTTTTACATAACGTTTTGTCGTCTACTTGTGCCCTCCTGCATCATACGTTATCACAGCCGAGTGCCTAATAGCGGAAGTCTTTTATCGAACACACCGAATCGAAAGGCGTAAACGATGTTTTTCTCCTTTCAACCGAAGTTGCAAAGTTTTTTACTAGTGGAAACTTTTCTGCAGAGCATCGCCATTTACGCCTTGTAGTTGTTGCCTAGTAATTTTTACCTATGAATTCTAAACAAGGGAGAACGGCAATATTGGAAAGTAGAACTATACGGAAATGCAGATTTTTAAACGCCAGTTATATCTTTGCGTTTCTGTACATCTGAGCAGAACAACCCCTCTGCTTTATGTCTGCTGGGACATCATTTAGGCCTGGCCGAAAATGTATGGCCGTTCTTTAAAATAAGAGCTAACTGATCTCGGAAACATTTTTAGTAAAAATCTCTGAGTTTCTGCGCGCATCTCCTTTGAATAAAGAACCGTCTGTTGCTTTCTTGTATCTGAAAGGTTCATACAGCAGCGGTTACAAGTTGTAGAGCCTCGGCAAAAATAACTTGTAGTGGCCGCGGATTCCACAAGAACGTTTTTATTATGCGCAACGGTAACCCAGGAACTAGACAAACATGCTAATCAAGAGCGAAGTGCTAGAGTTGTCATGTTGGTGTTAAAAACAGTGTGCTCAGCGTGGGCAAAAAAGCAGATATGCTACATGTCCGACTTTCACAAGAAAAAGCATAGGCAGCCTCTTTATTCCATTTGTTACGTTTCATGGTACGCAGAAGCGATAAAACCTTAACAGTTTTCATTCGACACAAATCTCCTGCCCCTCTAGGAGATCAGATGCCCCTTTAAGAGACCCCTCTAAGAGATGCCCCTCTAAGAGACGTACTGAGATGATCCTATAGTTTTTGTTTGCTCCCCACTGATACACAAACGAAGGCGCCATTCAGATATGTCGGGTTGCCCCTTGGTCACCTTTAAAATTTTGTGTAAGTTTTGTGGGAATTATGGCTGCCCTCGATCCCGAATTGGTGCGCGGCAGCGCTCGGAGGTCCGCGCGGCTTGCGCGGGATTGCGTAACAAGACGGCAACAATAGGGGGGTTCGCTTGCATGTCACGAGATGGCGCCACCGGCGCGCTTGGGAAGCAGGGAGCTGGGAGTCGCTTCGGCGGGGAGGCGGCTGCGTAGAGCGACGGACTTCGGCTGTGGCGCTCGGCGGCGGCGGGTGGCCGCTCCGAGCGAATACAACACGGCGTGCGGCGGCGGAGCGACCCGGCGTCTTCCCCTCCAGCCTGGACTGACCATCGTCCACCGGTAGCGGCGGAGTCGAACGACTCCGGCCGCTCGAGCAACGCGGCACCTGTCGATGACCGATAAGACGGGGCCAGCTAGGGGAGGGTTTTGGGAATAAAACCCCCTTAAAGGGACCCTGAAACACTTGCCATCGACTACTAGTAATGTGTTTTGGGATAAAGTCTATTGTCCCAGAAATCTCCTCCCGCAAGAATTATGAAAACCCGTTCACAATTAACGAAACTACGCGCGATGAGAAATCGCGCATAATCGTTCCCTTTCAACTCGACCGCGGAACGCGACGAAAGCTGCGCGCTCTCTCCCGGAGAGGGGGGCGGCTCGCGGCGTTCTTTTCGGCGGCCTTCGATATATCACATGCCGGGGAGTTTTCTCCTTTTCTCCGCAACGCGGAGGGGCCTATTTCCGGTCTGGTGCCACAAAAAAGCAGGCATGGGTGCCTGCTCGCAAGTGCGCGCTCGGGCTGGTAGGGCGTTTTTGAAGCAATAAACGTTTGTAGTCGAGTGGTCCCGTTGAAAAGGAAGTATTGAGCTCATCACTCAAACTCCGCGCGCACTTAAAACACAAAAGAAACGGCAAAACTGTGCCTACAGGTTCAGGCATAGAAGAGGTTCGTACACAGCGATGACGACGACGGAAATGGGAGAATCTAGCCGCGAAGTTGACCAGTGACAGCCGATCGGGCAGCCATGGCCTATGTGACGTCCCTTAGGCCATGCATAGTGAGGACAACTGAAGAGAGAGCGGTTTGTTTTTCCGCGTCTTTCACATCGATTTGCGCGCTTACCGCTTCACGTGCACGTGTAATATTTGGCTCAGGTATTCCTGGCAGTGTAATCTAAACGTCGCGCAGGTTTACTTGCACTGCTCAAAGAGTGTTGAAGGGTCCCTTTAAAGGTTGGCGTCGGTTGCCTTTGTCTCTTTCCTGCCTCTCACGCCGGCGCCGTATACACGGCAGCCGTGTGAGTGGGATCGTCAGAGTCAGACCCAGATCATATTTTGGCGCCCCAACGTGGGGCCTTGACAGCAAACGCAGTTGAGGCGCATACAGGCAAGATGGTAAGCAACTCCAACGAGCGGAGCGACGGGAGGAGGCTGGAGATACGTAGGCCTACTGTCAACATGGCGGCGGGTTGGCTCCCCCGCCGCGCCGCGCCCGCGCACACGCGCCGGCGGCAGCGATGAATTGACCCCCCAAGCACCAAATTGTGCGGCGGACTCTGCGTACAAGGATGCAGCGGTTGGGAGTACGCAAATGCGCATCATAAACCCGTGACTATGCCGCTTCGACTTGGCCGATGCAACGTTGACAAAAAGCGAGGGGGACGTTGAAGGTCCGTCTTCCTTTTGCTACGCGTGGTGCGACGGGAGATGAAACCTTCTCCACGCTAGTGGGTGCTTGCGTCTCGTTGTCGGAAAGGTGGAGAACGTACCGCCCGAGATTGCATTCAGGCAGTAAGAGCTTCGCGCGGCTCGGCAGGGGGCTCGTTTTTTCGGGAACCGATCGTCTGTGTTTGTAAGAGACGGACCTCAGGCGACTATCACCGGAGAGCAGCTCCCGTAAGCCGCTTGTAACGCGGTGGGCGCTGGCGTTACGGCAGCCTGTATGCTGCGGTCGGAGATATAGTCCGTGTGTGTGGGCGAGCGTTACTGTGGGAGTGTGTGGCGTGTGTGTGTGTGTGTGTGTGTGTGTGTGTGTGTGTGTGTGTGGTGTGTGTGTGTGTGTGTGTGTGTGTGTGTGTGTGTGTGTGGTGTGTGTGTGTGTGTGTGTGTGTGTGCGCGTGCGTGCGCGTGTGTACGTGTGTGTGTGTGCGTGCATGCGTGCGTGCGTGCAGCCACCTGTAAGCCGCTCAGATTGCGGCGGGCGCTGGGTCTAGTGCAGGTGCTAATGTTGCGACATAGGGTGTTTAAGAATGTGTGTGTGTGAGTGCGCGCCTGTAGGCCGATAATATGGCGGTTGGCGCCGGCAGCTGATATTGGTCCAAGGAGTTGTAGGAGCCCTGCCTGCTTGACGCTAACGCAGATCTGCTGAGTAACGCACCCGGGCAAAGGAAACTTGAACGGCTATTTCTAAGCCACCACCCGTGTTATGTCAGACGAGCTGCATCCTAGTAGGCTTTCTCGCCAGTGACAGGAGTTGGCGGAAATCCGCTGCTCCCTTCCTCAAGTATCGGAATCGCTCGCATTGAAGGGTGAGAGCGGAGCCCTCCGCACGCGGACGGCAACGGGAGTCACGCCAGTTGCCAGTCGCCACCGCCAGGGACAGCGAGGACGGACCAGGTGAACCACGGGGCGGGGACGGCCAGTGAAGGTGGCACCGGGCGCAGCGTGTTGAGCTGGCGCCAATTGCTACTCCGCCCCCCCCCCCCCCCCCCCCCCCCCCCTGGGCCAGCGCCTGGCGGGGCAACCTTCTGCTGTTCGGAAGCACCAGGCGCCGAGGCAGCCACGGAACCCAGGAGGCCGAGGGTGCCGCCATTGGGGAGAACGCCTTGCACTGGGAGCAAAGGTCGCGTCAGCAAGCGACCTCCGCATTCTTCGGCTGCGGCTCCCGGCTTCTTCTGGGCCTGCCAACCTGCTGAGCTTCCCAACCATGAGAGACGCTGACCAGTGCAATGCGTGGCACGCTCATCAGGCCGAAATTCGCGGATACGGTATCATATGGCAAACATTGGGGGTGAACTGGCATGGGGATGACGTTTGTTGGCGTATTTCGTAACTTGGGATTTGGGATTGACTCTTGTGCTTCGCGGCACCGTTTCAATGCGGGTGGCGTCGAGTATTTAGGGAGGAGGAGTGTGGGAATTGTGGCTGCCCGCGATTCCGACTTGGTACGCGGCAGCGCTCGTAGGGCCTTGCGGCCTGTGCGGGATAGAGGGGTCCGCTTGCGCGTCGCGAGATGGCGCCACCGGCGCGCCTGGGAAGCGGGGAGCTGGGAGTCGCTTCCGCGGGGAGGCGGCTGCGGAGAGCGACGGATTTCGGCTGTGGTGCTCGGTGGCAGCGGGTGGCCGCTCCGAGCGAGAACACGGCGTGCGGCGGCGCAGCGACCCGGCGCCTTCTCCTCCATCCTGGACCGACCATCGTCCACAGGTAGCAGCGGAGTCGAACGACTCCGGCCGCTCGAGCAACGCGGCACCCGTCGATGACCGAAAAGACGGGGCAGCTAGGGGAGGGTTTTGGGAATAAACCCCCCCTTGGAGGTTGCGTCGGTTGCCTTTGTCTCTTGCCTGCCTCTCATGCCGGCGCCGTCTACGCGGCAGACGCGTGAGGAGGGTCGTCAGAGTCAGACCCAGACCACAGTTTTTGAATTGAAATTCGGAATAATGAAAACACAAACACATAGGGAACAAGCAGGTTTTTGTGAAGATATAATTAGGAAATGTATTTCATAAACTTAACCTGCCTAAAAATATATATTTAACCAACTAGGCCTCACCAACAACTTACCATAAGAAACCTCGCCTGCTCTTGCGAATAGGCAGTGAAAAATGCCGCAAGCAAGAGCATGGACATTTGCTGAAGTTTTGTGCATGAGGTCTGCAAAATTGGTGCTTCTGGAAATACAAGTCTGCGTGCTAAAATGAATCTGGCGCCAGTGAATATATTGCAAGTGCCAGCCTGTAATATCTAGGTTGTTTCTATGTAAAGCCTGTGTATTTTATAGCTGTGGATGTTATTGAATTGTAAGCCAAGCGACAGCCAGTATAATCCAAATGCTAGACATATCATTGCATGTTCCTTAATCATCTTCCCTAACAGCGCGCACACACGAAGACTAAGGCAAAGAAGGGTGACAGGACGAGCGCTGACTCACAACTACTTTTCATTGAAGAAAGACATGAAATTATGTACTAACAAAACACCAGCTGCGCATGACAAAACATCAGATGAACATAAAGCTTGATATGGATAACCAAGGCCAAATCATCAAAAGGTTACGCCACTGCAAGAAACAAAACTTCACCGGTTATCTAAAAACTCGAATTTCCTCGTGGCTAGCGATACCGATGGCTGACGGCAACGTTTTGGCCAATTGGAGATATGGAATGCCTCCACCACCTCACGAGTCATCCTATCTTTATGTTTAAATAGTACTTTAGTTTCTCTGAAATGAGGGTAGCACTGTGTAGGACAAGTTTCGCAATGCATTGCCAGGTGCGCCTGCGCGTCATTTTTTATGCTATTCCTGTGCTCCATTAGGCGCACATTAAGTCATCGCCCGGTTTGGCCTATATATTGGCTTGCGCATACCAACGGAATGCTGTAAACCACCCCCGTGCAACACGGAACAAATGGGTCTTTGTGATTCACCCTGCAGCCTCGGCGCCTGCTAACTATGCAACTATGCACAAAAACCAGTAATCACATGGCTTTGCAGTACATTTGCGTTATGGCTATTTGTTAACCGAGATACTGTATGAAACGTGCGCAGTAACCACGTTGTGCGCAATGTTATAAGCACTTGGTAGAACGCCCAATCAAATCGTGCACAAAATTGTGTGCGATTCCAAATTGCATTCCCATATTTATAAGAGTGATCTAAGCTACCGACTAACAAATATGAGACCAACGCATCTGATGACCTGTTCATTCTGCATGATAGCGTTTTATCTTGATAAAAAGTATTCAGCTCTAAGAATTGCAAACGCAGTTATTACAACGAAAAGGTGTCTTTGACCTCGTTTTGCGAATGCTCTGCACACACTGTTTTGTAAAAATTAGGTTACAGCTGTTGCAATTCATCTCCCGCATTTGCAGGGAACCAATGACGACACTCTGCGCCCAAAGGCGTGCCGGGGAAGCAGCCGCTAAACCCTCGGCACGTGGCCTTAAGGAATTCTTGCCACGCTGCAGCAGCTCAAGGGTACTAGGAAGGGAAAAATGACCTTGCAAAACGTGATAAATAAAACGTTCTCTATAATACGATTTGCCGCTTCAGGAAAAACGTATTAAAGATGGCCTAATAATGGCGACATTGTTTCAAAACTCTAGAATATGGCTAGCGATTTATAGGATAATGAGAGGAAAATTTATTAGTTATGTTGTACACTACACATATTGGCATTTGACTTGCAGGTCGTTTCGTATAACTGATATTTCAATGTTTCAAGGCCAGAAGAGTATTACATTAATGCATTCAATTTGCGTGTTTATACCATTGGTGAGAGAAATTTGTCACTGAGAATATGATTACTTGTGACAGTGTCCCTTATTGATATCATGAAACTTTGAAGAAAAATGGCAGAGAGGTGATAATTGTGTTCCTCGCCCCGAAAACAACATATTCAATGCGAACGACATAAAGTTACTATATAACCTCTTATGTTTTCCTTATGATAATTTGTGCCGAAACACGACATCATGAGTGTCAAATGCACGCTTTTGCATAGTATTTTCACGACATGCATGATGTGGTCTAAAATGTAAGTATTAGTGATCATAATATCCGCACCTATCGGCCAGCTCTAAAAATTCCTCCAGGCACCTGAATCTGCTAAGGTGGTTTGAAGACAAAAGCCTGGCGATAATTTTCATAAAATCTATTTTCTTTTACCTCGCATTTGTCGCATTTTTTCACTATTGTTTCCTCGTGTTTTGCTGAGAATTATTTTAATCACTATTTTTTCTGCTGCACTATGTATCCTTCACCTTTTTCAATTCTTCGTCTGAGTACACTAATTACCTGTGCAAACAGGCTGGCGCAATCTACAGCTTCCATAGTACGAGGCACATGTGCAACTGATGCAAACCTATTGTATAAACGCTGCTGATTACAGGCCAAACTCAAAAGTGTTTATTAAAAAAAAGAAACGTCAATTTTCGTCATCCGTTGCCACTGTGTGAATATACGCCTCGAGCTTCGCGATCGCTGCGCCGCCTGCCGCCGCTTCTCTGCGGCGTTGACGGGATTTGCGCTGCATGGCTGATAGGGGCTCCTGCAGTGTTCTGGTTCTGTTTTGCTTCTGTTCGCCTTTCCGCGCCCAAAAAAAACATGTTATGGTGACGTCTATAGCAAACAGTACGTTTAAGTCAGCTGCGAAAAAGCAGCTGCGTCTTCGTAGAGTACGCGAGCGCCTGCAAGAGCTACCCGAGGACGCGGTTCTGCGCGCTTCGTCGCCGCTCTTTCGGGCGTCGGCGACGGTGGCAACATATCACCCCTGTCACCTCCAAATACGTCAAGCACAAATAAATTCTACTGTCGCCTCGTTTAGACCGATACTGGCACAGTGAGAGGGTTGGCTTGATTTTTGCAGCGTGGACAAGAATGCGGCTTCGTTTCGAATAGATACGTCGCAGAAAAATATGTTTCAAGAATGTGATTACCCAATCCCGGTCAATAAATTGTGCCTTTTATAAGAATATAAACTATGTGAAAATATTTAAGTATATTCCAAGCCTGTGCGTCGTTAAATATGTGCCCACACACGCCTTAAAGCGAGAACCAAGGCAGTTAATGAAACTAGGGGAAAATAAATTATGTGCAAATGCGGAAGAAACATAATAGCTCTAAGGGAAATGAAAGAAAAAAGTGCAGCTTCTGACATGCTAAAGACGTTCGTCGAAACTTAAGCCAGCTGGGGTTCACCAGACCAACTATACGCGAATGCACTGATATTTCGCGAGACAATCGGTGTGGGGGGTACGCGAGGGGGACGCTGTGTACAAATGCGGAGCGTAATCAAGCAATTAATGTTTTAGTAGTCACCCCACACAAATCTCGCGTTCACTTTCCATTTGTTTTTCGACTTCAACGAACAGCTGATCGTACGGCGGACGCATTTGTGGAAGTATACAGGGTGGGCAGCTCAACAAGCGATGAAAGGTGGCGTTGGAAGAGTGTGGCATGTGATAGGCCCTCTGATTTCTGTTTCTGCTTTATTCTGCAGGCTCCCTGTGTCATAGGACGATATTTCGAAGCAGCATTTATCGCGGACGCGGATTATATTCTAAGCCCATCTCCGCGCTGTTCGCAGATGATATATGTAGCAGATGAAAGTTTGCGGGTGCTCACCTCACGACAAGACGACTCTGTCGTGTGCTGATCCCGAGTATAATTATGGATTGTCCATCGTACTTTTGTTGAATATTCCCGAAATTAACACAGACTGGCATGTAAATGGTGGTTGTCAACATCTGAGGTGCAATATTGGCATACGTAACTGGCGTGCTGTCAGGTATGAGTGCTCAGCTGAATATTGTAAGCGCACAAAACTGATTTACATCGTAGTGTATAGCCGTAGCGCATGAACATCTGAGGAACCGGTGGTACGGAGACACTGCTAGTAAATTCAGGGCAGTGTAACTACAATCGGCTCATGATACTCCGGTTCCGCGACGCTGGCCTGTCACACACACCTGGCGCTTATACAGACCGAATATACCACACTAAGATCGCGGTCAGAAACATTTACAGTCACGTAAACACACCCCATTTGCGAACAGAATGTCTGATCCAAATAAACATAGATTTCAAACGCCCGCAAACGGTAAATCTCGGTCGGTGAACGTGCCGCAAAAGCAGAGGTGACAGTGGGGAGCGGGACGCGGACTCCCCCGGCTGCTTTCGAAACGGACCGCTAGGGGGATTTCCAGTAGCGCCCTACAGGCCGCGCCTCGAGGCGTATAGCCCAGTTGGAGAGCACCGGGATAGCTGGGATGGCATAACTGGGTCGAATGACCCAGTTTTGTGGGCATAACTGGGTTATGTTCGGAACACCAGCTGAAACGATGTGTTATTACCTACTGGAGGACAGTGGTCCTATTACTAGCCATTAGTATTGATTTCAAACCATGTTTTCACCGAGCCACGATACCAACCGTATCAACAAAACAAAAATTTCAAATTATTTTCTTGCATGTGGGATTTTGCGGCGGTTATTCGTTTGCACAAATACAACAGTTTTATATTTTGCCCAAGATATTTTAAATAACGCGTTTCATGACTAGGTGTGTGAGATACGCTAGCCCTATGCCTAGCAGTCCACCAAGTTGAGGTGTCTTAGGTATTAATTCAATCAATTTATTTAATTTTTTGACACTGTGTTTCAAGGGCGTTTCTGTATACAGTATTTTTTAATCATTCCACTGAACGTAAGTGCGGACAGCCAGTATGACCCAGATACGAAATTGTAACGGGTGGCACTGTCATCTATGAACAAAAACAAACCTCGTTGTGAACCAAGCGAGATTATAAAATAATCGTAAAACATGTGATGACATTTTATGGGCACCATTCTTTGCCGTCTGCAAAAAGGCCAGCCCCATGTATTTTTACAAAACTGCATACTTGTGGGAAGTGGCATTATTAAACAATATATTAGCGTAAATGGTCATAATAATTCCAACTGCTCCAAAAGTGCCCCTAAGAATCTAAAATGGACACCTTAGTCATCACCCCAAAACAATAAAGACAAAAAAGTTCATATAAATACAGAAACAGGAATTTCCATGTACCGACTTCATTTTAACGAAAGCTGAAAATGCGGAAGTAACACATTTATTCAATATATTAGTGTAAACGAAGATTTTTGTCGGGCGGAGTATAAAAAATCAAAAAACGAAAAAAAAACATAAAACAAATATTTATAGAAATGAACACAAATGAAAATATGGAACGTAAACTCTACCCCACAAAATACAAAATAAAAATTGCCATAACAACGTTGAAAACATCAAAACATTTCTGAAGCAGCCCACCGTGTAACGGGCCGCACTTGTAAAAATTGTGCAATTGCGTGCGCTAAAGCATTTATGCAATATATTAGCTTGGCCGAAAATACTCGGCGAATTCAATTTTGAAAAATCTAGCCACGACAAAAATACAATTCTTACTAACACGGTCCGAGAAGTCAACAATAATCTTTATATGTGTGCCCTCCAAAAAAGAAGATAAAAATAAAAAAGCTAGAAAAAATTGTAAACTGGTCTATGTATCTACAAAGATGCCTGCTTGGTGGAAGTAATCCAATTAGTCATTCTGGCACCATAACTTGGAATAATTTGTGGGACAGTCACGAAAAGCAAAAAAGGAACAATGCATTTTATGAAAATAAAGTAAAACAAAAATACGAAGCTTACATATGACTACCAAAAACGAAGAATAATGTCAATAAGGGCGGAAATACACATTTGAAAAAGGAGTTAAAAGTAGCAGATTGGGTCAACTGTGTAACACCCTGCATTTGCACTAACCCGCATATTTGCAAAAGTAACACGTTTATTCGTTATGATAGATCAAATGAAAGGTAGTTGGTGGAACGCAATTTGAAAAAAAAAACCTGTATATAAATAGAAACCAGAGAACAAAAAATCTACACAAATCAACTACCTGAATAAAGAACGACATCTTGTAGAGATCACCCCAAAAGAGTACAAAATTAATAAGACGTACCAAAGAACACAGGAAGCATCAATAGAAATATCAAAACGAGACAAAACGAGACAATAACCTGCACTGCAGAAATGCATATTTAGCTGAAATAACACGTCGTTTAATAGGGATCGGGGTTTGAAAAACTAAAATATATAAAAAGAAAACTTCATTTTCACAAAATACGTATCAATCAAATCGAAAATATGATTCAGTAACACCGTAACAAAACGTAGGCTACAATAAAAATGCCGGGAAAACAATAATAAAAAAACAAAGTTTAATATCCGGAAATTCTAACAACCGTAAACAATCCCTTATATTCCAAAAATACATTTGGCGAGGTTGAGGCAAGTAATATTTAAAATGCCGTAAATGTACTTAATTCCCGTAAATACTCAAACAAACCTAGGCACTTTCCCATTTATGTTGAAATCTGGCTGTAAATATTCCCCATGAAGATAAGCTGCTCAAAAATGCGAGGCATTAGTAGCCAGTTCTCCGAACTTGTGCATTCTTTGAAGCTGAATCTCCTGCCAGTTGCAGCATAAAGCGTGCAAAGTAAACCCGCAAAAACTGTTTTTTTACATGCCGTTTGAAGAGAAGTTTGGCTGTAAGGTTTTTTGGTTTGGCTTTAAGATTTGTCGTTTTTCATGGTGGCGGAAGGACGTGTGTTGTATTATAAGTACGAGCTATGTGTACAATAAAGTGCACAAGATTCAATAGGGGTGAATATGGACGTCGATATCAACTGTACCTTTATTTTAAGTGAACAAGTTAAAATATTCATGTAAGTTGCGGCCGCACTACTAAGTTGTCGCAGACTAAAGACTTCACGGGTGTGAAGAAGAACGCGTTTGAATGCTTTTTTATTTGGAATAACTTGGTATACTCGTAATTTTGCAGTTTCTCATGTCACTATTTCTTGGAAAGGGCAACATTGCACTAGAGTTACATCCATATAAAGCACATAGACATCCATATAAAGAATATGCTTTTGAAGAAAGCTATTCTTCTGAGCCGAAAATTATCACATGCGCGCCATTCATGAATTTCAGTTAGAACACGACGTGTTCGCTTAGTTTTGTGGCCTGCTTTGCTGGCAGTAAGGACATCTACAGTGCGCCTGTGGCCTTCTATAACACTGCCGGTTTTAAGCTATGGCGAAGCACCAAATGTTATCAAGGAAGGTAGTCGTACCACTTGCCTTATAATAACGACCAGTTATTTAAAAGGTATACACGGTAAAAATCATGCACCCCTCCATCTAACGACGACGATGCTTCAATCAGAAGCTTTCTCGTGACGGATTCGTTAGTTGTCGAAGTTCAGACTGAGTATCGACCATATCTAAATAGAGCAATCGGATAGACGTCGGCTCCATAACGCGGGGGATACAGGTTTGACTTCGGTTATGGGGAACAGCTAACATCGCCAGGCTTCATTAAATTAAAGATCTCTCTCTCTCTCTTTCTCTCTCTCTCTCTCTCTCTCTCTCTCTCTAGGTTATGGGAAGTGTTTTTTTCTTTCACTTCATTCACCATCATTCATCATCATCACGAGATAAAGTTGGCTTTCTCGCATGGCGTTTTCCTTTACAGACGCCATAACGCGAAAGCTTCGCGATAATTACAACACATTTTCGTGACCCAAGCAATAAAGATTTCTTGCATGCCCATTGAATTAGCTTGACCTTAACATTATCACTAGGATACTTTGAGCATTAGAAACCAACCGATCGGCTTGCTTTCTCATCGAGTCAACACGGAAATACCTACCCATGTAAAAACCAGATGTATGGTACTAGTTGTGCTTGCTTAGTTCTCGTGAGCTTACCTCCATATTGTCATGACGTAGAAGGTCGTGAATCAAGGTGTCGACCATCGCCGCAAGGACCTCCGGAAAAAGCGTCCCTTCACCTTCAAAAAAGAACGTATGAAATGCCGAGTTTGCAAAGCTTTACGACTTCTCAATAAACAAGCCAGCAACCTATTACATGAGTATGTCTGGTTGAATGGGAAGGACTATTTCTTCTCCGTTAGCACACGAAAGATGCTCATCTACGTGTCCCGCCTCATGCCTTCGTTAAAAAATGAAAGCACCGTTACTCTAGCAGATACAAAAACATTCATTTTTGAGTGCCAGTAACCACTACACACTCTGTTTTTCCTCTTTTAAGACAGACAAAATTTCCATAAATGCGCGACCCCATCCACGAAAGGTATGCTCACGTAGCCATGGACGAAGCAGGTTTCTTCAAGGAACACTGAAGTGAATTTGAAATTGTCAAACTCCCGGTTTTGCTTGCACTGCGTAGACTGGCTCAAATTACCACACTTTTCATCGTTTATCCGGTTGATAAGTCGTTAATTATTTTATAAAGCGGGAAAGAAGAAAAACTACCATGCCCGGTCTGTGGCGGCCGCACCAACTTAAGGCTTTGACGTCGGGAGGAGATGGCACCGCGATTGGACGATGTCCAAGGTTAGCATTCAAACAATTTTCGGTTTCGGTTCTGTGAAACAACATGCTTGACATCCGACGGCATCGTTGGATTGGCATTGTCGATATCTCAGTAATCGCCGTACCGCGCTTCTGCTATGTTGCCCGCTGTAAAATGCCTGAGATAAGCCTCCCAGGACGGCTTGGAATCGTAGAAATCACTAGCCGAGGCCTACGCAGTAGATGAATGCCCTCCGCGTCACCGCAGGCGCTCAAATGCCATGCGCTTTTCCCTCATATTCGGAGCTTGCCTCACTCGTGCCTGTATCGTAAAAAGCGCGTTCGCACCAGGCCAAGGGTGTGCTGATTCAGGCCTGTGCCCACTGCCCGCAAGCAGTCGGTGCTTGTGGCAACAGCACGCTAACGAAAACTCGCTAGCGTGTCAGTGGCAATCTGCGCGCGTTCTGCGAACTCACTCGTGGAGCAGTGAACGTTACGGCCCAAAAATGGTGAACTCAAATTAAAAACCATCGGCCGAAAACGAAACAATCAACTTTCAAAAAAAAGAGGATGTACCCTCAGGGATTCGAACTTTCGACTTGCAAAACAATAACCTAGCGCCTCCGACCACTCGGCCACCTGCCAGATTTCTTTGCTTTCTTTTTTCTTTAATGCATGGAAATTTTAGAAAACTTCAAAAGACAAGACACTTAACACACAGTATAAACACTAACAGACAGCAAATGGCAATGACATCAGCCGAACAAAGATCAAAACTGAGGCAAGCAACCGCACGCATCCAAAAGAGGCAGTCACTTTGGTGGATCACTCTGCGCAGCATAAACGCTCCGCACAAACGCCGCCTGTTCCCGAAAAATGCACTTAGTCGGCCTAGGGGGTTCCGCATGCCGATCAGTCATGCGGCATTTTCACAAGCTAAACAATCCTAAGAGAACGAAACGTCATATGGCACCCGATTAACATCTTCAAATGGCAGGAAGCGAATGGTGTACGGGGTGATGTCAATGTCCTTTTTTAGAGTCCGCTGCAAAACGTACCAGAAGAACACAGCGTCCCAGCTCAACACAAAAACAATGACCAATTGTCTCTGGTTGATTACAGAGGCGACAATTGACCGACCAAAGAATAGACATTTCTTTTTCCCGCAGCCATGTCTTAACTGGGAGTGTGGAAGAATGAAGCCTGAAGAAAAATGTTTTCCCATTTGGCGGGGTACACATGGTCATTACGCGTTTTAAAACATTGCTTTTCTGGTTGCCTAAGTAAGGCTGGCGATAAACAGGCACGGGGAATAGACTTTCAATAACAGTGTTCGTCATAGTTTTTCTTGACATGCTGAAAAGATATTCCAAGGAAAACCGCGCGGTAAGAAAGTTAAATGGCTCCACAACCTCTTTGAGAAATCCCCATGGAGGCTTCGTATTGACTTTGCCCGTACATACACGCAAAAAAGGCAAATGGCAACTTATGCGCTGCTGAAATACAGTTAGTAAAAGTGGGTGATCAACCAATTTGTAGAAGAAAAAACGAGACACAAGTTGTTGCACAAACAAATGCATGAGCCCAACACCCCCTGCCTTTAAAGGACGAAACAAGTTGTCCATGCGCATAGCCAGCCCTGCCGAGTGCGGATATAAGGTATATAATGTATAACCAGTTCACACTTCTATTTAGTTTTATCATTTCAAGTACTTTAGGTGACTGTTGTATAGAGCCCGTGAAGTAAGCGTCTCCCAAACTTCCACAATATCTCACGTCTAGCAATTGCATTTTTTTGACGGAAAGCCGTTCGCAGATGTGCCGTCGTGCTGCTAACAGCTGTGCTTGTTCACCCAGCGCAAAAATGCGCTGTACGGTAAAAGTTTCAGTTGATTTTATTTCCTTAGTACCAATATTGACTTCGTTGACTCTTCTCCCGCCTTCAAGTGCCCTTAGATTTTCCAACTAGCGTAACGTCAGCGAAGCGTCCCATGTGCACTTGGGCAGCGCTTGTGTGGAGCGACCCGGACTCGGAGCTTGATACAGTGTACCAACTAACAAAATAAAGAAAGGCACGTTCTTCCATTCAACGAACGTCTTGTTGGTTAGTTTCAATTCAGAGAGCGAATTGCGATGACCCGTCGGCGGCCGGCGGTCTAAACGCTGGGCCGACTGACTCGATTGGACCCGAGTAGCGCAGCCAATTGCCAGCTCGTCTCCTCATGACGTCACACAAAAACGCCACAAAAATGGGCGAAGGCTCAGAGAGGAGGACAACATTTTCGAATTGCTTTTTCTACAAAATAAATTCTCGTTAACGCGCTCAGAGTGGTCGAAACATGGCCTATGGACTCCGGACTACAGTTTGCGCTAGTAATGCCGCAATGTTTACAAATCACTTCAGTGTCAAGTAACAAACTTTATTGGTGCAAAGCAGTGCCATCCTAAGAACTTAAAAGAACACATGCGGCGACGCGGCACGGGCGGTGGTCGGCGAATCAAATGCCGCGGTGCTGGCCCTGCGAGCACCGTCATCATTCGTAACCCTTAGCCATTAACCTTAACCGTAACCTTTAAGCGTTAATCATACCCGCAACCGTTAACCGTAACCTTTAGTCGTTAATTATTGGATGATCATCCAATCACACCGAGAAGATTGGAGATGAAAGGAGGACATTTTAGTCGCAGATAGCCTAATATAAACTTCTGTTTAAAGCTTGCTGCTTGCTTAATGCCAGAGGCGGCAACTTGGTCCTTACCAGTCGAGGTATTACGGCTGATGAATTACACCTAAAAAACAAGAGAACAAAGCTGAAAGTACAGGTTAGTGCCAACCGTAGGTTTTCAAACAGCGGGCTCAAATTTCCTCGAAGATCACCACTGTCGATAAACCTCCTCAAAACCTCCTGCAAGCTTCAATCTCGTCGAAGTCGGGTTATGTTTTAAAGAAAGTGCCAAAGATTGTTGGACTTCAGCTTCTTCTATACGAAAATACGCTGGCAACACTGCCAAATTGTTCCGTTCACTAGGACACACAAGCAGCGCACGATAAATTGGCGCCAGACAATGATAAGAAGTATAAACTACCACGCCAGCAGCCTAGAAGTCCACACCATCAATTCTTTTACCAGATGTAGCACTGATTTTCGGCAGCTCACGTTGGAGCTTCAAGGCAACATTCCATCATACCTCGAACTCCTAGTACAGCACCGAAGCACTCTCAGGTACAATGAGATTTTTTTCATCTCGGACGCATCCGGCAAGTCGCAAACAGACAAGACGCCGTCATCTCTGACAGTTTCTATCTGCGACACCACAAGTCGCCAAGGACTAGTTCTCCAAGGCAAAGTAGTGTTACTAGCACTAGCATTGTAAAAACCATCGTATGCGCTGGGGAGGTTCCCAGTCACACCCAGGAGAGAGAACGGTAGGGGAAACGCTTCAGGTTCACGTTACACTGCTGAGCATTCTTGCCAAGAATGCGCGGTTGATTATCCAACTTTTCCTACCCGCAAGGTTAAACCGACGGCGTAGTACAGCCTATTGAATTGACGTTGACAACTCCGCCCGTAAGAAAACACTTCTTCCTCGGCTCCGGCACATTCACTCTGTCACAGATCTACACATGGTTACGCCGCCATAGCACGAGACCCTTACTGAAGCTGTCCACAGGCTGCACTCAGGTAGGAAGCGACCTCCGTCTTACGTCGCAACGCATGGGCCCCTCCCAATGACTGGGTCAAGGTGGCGGTCATTGAGACAGATATAGTCTACTACGCGACCTTGTTGTTAACAACCCTCGAGAACGAATAAATGACGCAGATGTTCTTGGAGTCCTTTTTTCCTTGTCCGATTGTTTAAGAAATTTGTAAGTATAATCACGTTCTTAATGGCAAACTTTGACTAATAGAAGTGCTCTCATTTGGGGTCGCTGTACCGCTCATTTTCTAGCACACTGTCAACAACTGCGTGCAATTCATTAGCAGCCTACTGAACGTCGGAGAAACTCCAGGATTTATAAGGCGCTCGCTAAGTTTTCCGAACATCGTAAAATGCACAGGGGGGTAGAGGTTAAAGAAATCATTGCTGATAAGCCGGTCAGCGAGCGAATTGGACAATGTGCAGGGGAACTTTTCTACGTTGAGCGCACCAAAAATTGTGTCACCTTTCTTCGGAGAATCCTTGTTTTATGTGTCATACTGGATTTACTGTGCCTTTTAATTTCAAACTGCACCTGGAACGCTCGCACGCAATGTTCTAGGCTCTGAATCAGTTTTCCTGTATTTTAGCCCTTGTTGCAGGGCGCTTGCTTTCGCAGGTATTTCTAATTACGGTTATGGGCACGTGGCTGCCGGTACGAATCAGTGCCTTTGTAATGTTTTGTTTGGGTTGCTTGTCGTAAGCCTCAGCCTCTTATCTCCATGATGCTCCGTATCTGGCGCTGGTATTTGTGTACGTATGCGGCATTGTGGGCTTTCCGGTATAATCGCTGTTCCTCTTTTGCTCTATGATAGCATCCGTAAAACATTCTGCAGCCTGGCATTTTTTCTTTGAAAGCCGCCACGGTTGATCTTACTTAGCATTTATCCACTTTCGTTTATCAGCGAGCGGTCAGTGTGGTGAAAACAGAGACACTCAGGAGCGTACCACGTACAGTGGTGAGCTTGCTTAGGGCGAACACGGCAGCGCGTGGCGTCGGTACTATCGGAGCAGCCTACCGTGGGCTCACCGAAGCACCACGCAGGCGCTGGGCGTATCGGGTCAGAATTTGCTTTCAGCGCACGGATCGCGTCATCGGAGCGTCGGTTCGTCTTCTGCTGTTTCGCATCATCTGCTAATAATGTCTCGCTTCGAACCTCGAAGTCTCGGTCCGTGTATGAACATGCTTAATAAAAATCATCAAGACGCTTTTTCACCATAAATTGAATCGATTCTGTAGTGCGAAAGCTCACTCCAAGCTCTCATTTTATTTTTGATAAGATGTGCTCATGTCTTCGTTCGGTTTCAGTTGCAATCAATTACAAAAAATCAAGTGCGCACTAAAATGAACGTAATCTTTTCATAGAGTCTGGTTGAAGCAACCTGGCAAGTTGTAATATGACGAACCTAATGCAATGCTTTCCAGCTAATGAACGAATAACTGCGGACTCACAACTATTTTTAGCAGATTCTAGTTTCCAGTTATTCATACAGCGGCCGATTGCTGGACCGCTATAGGCAACATGAAGTTACCAGAGGACGCTCAGACGCTGCGATGAGACCGTGCGCGCACTGAAAGCATAGCCTCGTTCGACACGCACAATACATGCCTGTTACTTCACGATTTCCATGGTAGGCTGCTGTGATAGTACCTGATACCGCGTGCTTCAGTGTTGACTCTAAGTGCGGTCACCGCTGTACTTTAGGCAGTCATTTAAACGTTTTTTCGCCAGCGTAGTGAATGAAAGATCATTTGACTCCATCGTCTGCCGCCCACGACAGGATATGCTCTAAATCGTGCCTCGCCGGTAGTACAGGGTTGGTCTGTGAGGAGTGAATAACCTGTATGTGCAGGGATCTGTTTTCACTTGACTGACTGTCCCCTGTGCAGAACAAGGACAATGTGTGAACGTCTGCAACGTTTTTCGGAGCTAGCGTAGTAGACACGGACCTATTGTGTGGCACTTACAAGACGAACTGGTTCTGTACTTAGTACGATGCAGCTTTCAGAAGCGGCAGTGTCGCGCTCCATTCTCATAGACTGCAATTTATTGTTTAACCCTTCAAGACATCTTTGTTCGTTGTATGTCGATATTTGTCAATAAGGCAATTTCCACTGCGCGAAGCCTGCGACACCACAAGCGTTACAGTCAGTTATCACACCAAGTCCTCCGAACTGCTGCAAGAATAACTAAAGACACGCAGGCAGCCTGCAGACACGCTACATAAACTTAAGAAACTCCCTCGTTTAACTTCGCAAGAGAAGTTTCACATGTTTGCTCCCCTCTCAGGGCGGCCCTACCGGCCTTCTGAAAACAGCCGCAACCGTCTGGCGGCCGCAACCATTTGTTAAAACGATTTGCTTTTTAAAAAAAATCAAATTTTAAGCCTCTCATGAGAGGTCAGCCGGGCAGCCTGAATGATGCCGGAGGATATCACACGATACCGGAGCTTCATTTGTGTCAGCAAAGGACACTGCTATACCACAGCGAGGTGGTGGTACGTTGAGCAAATCAGAGCGAAGTTCTGCCGAATAAAAGGAACCCAAAGGCCCCACAGGTGTTCCCGCCATGGCGGCCGACGTTTAGCGCATCCCTAAGTAGGATTAAGAAGCGCTCTATAGGTATACCGAAGTCTGCAGTAGTAGGATCTGGGAAAGGTTGGCTGTAAAGCCTACATCCAAAACACTACAGCACATATTCTCTTTTGTGATAGCATGGCTTATGTTCCGCTGTGGATGTTTATGTAGCGCACCTGCATCCGCTAAACCTCACTTTCACGTCCCGATACTCGCGAGGCTCCAGCTACCGCAACCTGCACCATATCGTGCTCCACCTCCAGCTCCGGTCCTCTTTACAGCACCGACGCGGCATGCAGACGAGCAAGCGGCAGAGCACCGTTTCGCCACACCATCCCTACGCACCGAGGAGCCCTAAGGGTTAAAGAACATTGTTGAACGGCACCCGGATCTAAAACTAGGTAGTGTATGGCACAGGCATAATCATGGCAGGCATTGTTGTACCAGAGCGCGCGGCCCAACGTCATAACAGCGGTGCCGATTCACACCTCGACCAAAGCAGACCAAACCGCCCGCGGCCGACAGGCCCAAACTTGCATCGCTGGAGAGTCGCCTCTCCTCTTTCCGTCGTGGTGGCTCGCCCGAATCATGCATCAGGTGAACGACCGGCAACCAACATGCCGCTACTTCGCTGGAGGCGGCTTCGCTGAGACGGCGACGGCGTCGCCTTCCTTTCCCTGTCGGGGCGGCTCGGCTGACGCAGCAGCTTCGCCTCCATTCGTTGGATTTCAAACTTCGGCCAGCGAGAGTCCTGATTGGAGCGATTCAAACTTCTCGGGGCCGAAACGGACTTCCGGGGTATAAACACTTGCCCCGAGGCACTACCGACGCCACTTTTCCGAGGTACCGAGTGGAGAGATGCCGTCGCCTTTGTGTGCGCCATGTAACGCCTTTGTTAACCTTGTACATACTGCATATTTATGTTGCTTCAACTTTTCTTCGGCTCGAGAACTTCATCGCTCTGCTCTGCTCTGCGTCGATAGCGGACGGAGCAAGGCAACGTCGCTACACCGGTGACTGCGCTCGGTCATGGGTCTTGGCCAGTCGCAACATTGGTGACGGCGGTGGGATGCCCAGTCCAAACATCGGTAACAACGCTAGGAAGGCCAGTCCCAACAGTGGATGGCAGCTGCGGGATTGACCAAAACGGTTACTACCTGCTATGGTAAGTGCTCAATGTTCGCTCTCAGTTCACCAGACTTCTCTAGCACAGGTTATCGTAGTAAGAGAAGGACTGTGTGAAGCACTGTGTGTAGCTTTGATTGTTTCAAGCCTAGAGAAAGTGTTTGAAACTAAAGCTAGTGCCGAGAGTGCAAACAAAACACTGTAGGGAATTACTTGCGCCTGCCTTACTAGTACCTGATAGTATAGGAACGGTAAGGGAATTCTAACGTGGGCAAGCAGCAAGAGGCTAGTGCATACAATGAAGGACCTTAAAGTGAAGGAAATCGTGAAATTTGCGAGGCGCTAGGCCTTGACTTAGACCATGCGAAAAGGAAGCATGCTAACCTTGAGATCATGGCGAAGGAGAAAGTAACGTTTCATGAAGTCCATGCCGTAAGGGCTGAAATCAAACTGCGCGTGAGCACGAGGAGGCGAACCAGGGCCGTGAGCGCGTAGACGCGGAAAGAAAGGAACGGAGGGAGGATGCCGAAAGGCAACTCCAGTTGAAGCGGTTAGAGTTGAGGCTCTGGGTGTGATCCGCGGCATTCAGAGCGACTTCTTCAACGGTTCAGGCGAGCGGTCTGAGAATTCGGGACCAACTGCCGCCGTTTGTTTTTCAGAGGTCATGGCAGCAAAACGGAGCGTCCCAGGGCAAACACGAAGCGACCGCAATCGTATTCTTGGACAGAGAAACGGGCCAGGAAAACGAGAAGCGCTCAGAGGCAGAGGAGGCACGTCGACAGAACGATTTCGAAACGCAGAAACAGCCCGCGAGTAGTGGCCGGTGCATGGCACTTACGAGATCGCAAGCGAGGAAGCTCTCGCAGAAACTTGACGATTCCATAGCGAGCGAAACGCGAAAGGATGCCGAGCAGCGTAGTCGAGTTCAAGGTCGAAGCGCTGGCGAGAAAGACATCTAGTGACCTCGTAGCGAACGACGCTAACTAACGCACTTTCTGAGACGTCCGATAGAGGGCCGTACGAGTCCACTGATCGCGTTCATGTGTGGGCCTCGGGTTCAGTTATCTATGCAGAATGCTCAGAATCGGGGGAGGCCTTCGAGACGACTTGCAACCGCAACGCACACATTGCGCGCGATAACGAGGTTTGAGGTTTCGCGAAAGAGTGTAAACTGCGAGGCCAGCCATACGAAGCCGCTCGAGCCCCCGAAACAGAAGCTGTTCCTTCGGGTGCGATTTGTACCATGGGCGATGCTGTGGCAAAGCCTCAGAATGGGACACGATAGACGCGCGAGCAACGCAGCCCACGCAGCCCATGCAGCGAGCGGACCAAAAGCTCTCGCGGTAGCTTAGTCGAGCCACCAACGGCTGAAGTGGGTGTCGTCATCCCCATCGGCAGGGAAACCCAGCCTGCCGCGTGTTGCGATGCAAACTGAAATGTCCCCAGTTCTCGATGGCTTGCTTGAAATCGAGGTGGGGCACTTCCACCCGCTTCCAAGCCAGTGAAGCGAAGGTACTCAGGGAGAAACATGAGAGCTCTCTGCTTTGAGCGAAAATACGATTGGGAGGCATGTGTGCCCGCCTCTATGTTGACGTTGAAGTTCGCTCCCCACGAGATAACGGCCGTCAGGGGACCGGGGAAAGAGAACGCGTTTCAAATGACGAAACGAGCCAGGGGCAAAGAGCTAGCTCTAATGCTGCGTTCGTTTCCCTGTTCGGAGCATTCCGCTCCGTCATGTTGAGCTGCGGTCTCAAAAACGCGCCGTATTCCTTCTCTAAACTGATGGACCACGTGCTTCGTGGCCTGTACACGCTCCCTTACCTCGACGATGTCGCCACCTTTTCTAACACATGGCAGGACCACGTAGAGCAATTACGAGTCGTGCTGAGCAGGCTCACAGAGGCCGGCCTAACAGTCAAACCGTTAAAGTGTCACTTTGGTTGCGCCGAAGTAACGTACCTAGGGCATGTAGTGGCGTGCAGCCGATGCAGACCATCGGAATTCAAAGTAGCCGCGGTCGTGAACTATCGCCGACCAATCACTAAGATTTATTACTAAGGGTTTATCACTAAGGGTTTATCTAAGGGTTTATCACAATCACTAAGGGTTTTTTGGGTTTGGCTGGATATTACCACCGTTATGTGAAAGATTACGCCACACTTGCTAGTCATTTAACTGACGCCGATAGAAGGACTGAACCAGTAAATGTGGAATCGGACGTCAGTAAGGAGGATGTGCATCAAACGAGGAAACGAGCCTTGAGCGAGGAGCCAGTTCTAATGGCCCCCGCCTATTCAAAGAGTTTCATGATTCAGTGCGATGCGAGCGATCCTGGCATGGGAGCCGTACTATGCCAAAAGGATGCGAACGGCCGGGAACAGCCAGTTTTGCACTTAAGCCGCAAGCTAACTTGCAGGGAAGAGGCATACAGTGCGTACGAAAAGGAATGTGCTGCGTCGTGTGGGCAGTGCAGAAGTTGGCGTGCTATGTAGCCGGTTCCCAGTTTGATAGAAACTGATCATTGCCCCCTAACTTGGCTAAATAACATGTCGACGAAAAGCGGTCGTCGGCTAAGGTGGAGTATAATACTACACCAGCACAATCTTCTCGTTCAGAACAAGAAAGGAAAGTTGAACGCGAATTCTGCCGCACTAAGCCATGCGTCTATTTTATACTGTCTTGTGGTCCCCGTGACTTCTGTTTCGTATCTTCATAAACAGCTTTTAGCTAACAGGTATATGGGAGCAACATTATTGCCCTCATTTGCTGCTTCAGTTAATTATATCCGCACCGCGTGATTTAAAGCAATCAAGCTTAGTTACAATCATTTCGTGTCGTGGGTTACGTTTTACTCATAGCCTTAGTTCTTATTTCAGGAGTCTTGCGTCCCGAATGGGTCTCTTGGTGTAGAGGGTCCATATTGGGGATAGACACTTAGCTAGGAGTGTTTATTATGTTTTAGAGTCTGGTGTTCTGACGGAGGACAGAGGGGGCTTCCTTGCGCTGGGTGTTGACTTGTGTCGGTCGGTTCTTTGCAAGCTGCAGAACGATGAGCGACCGGTGCTGAGAAACGAGACCAGAATAGCCGAGTGAAGCTGGTCGAGACACCTGGTCAGCACGGCGATATACCTGTGTTCCGGACGTGGCAGGTGGTACCTCTTCGTGGAAAGGACCTAGGAGCCGCCCTTTATCTGAATCACTGGAGGTGAACCTGCATGAGCCTGGAGAACTAGCGCCCCCGGCAACCGAACCACGTGGGGGCAGCTCGTCTTCCTGGCACATTGTCTGGTGGCGGGGGCTGCTGGTGTGGCAGAGCGCCCGGTCGAAATTCGTTGCACGGGGTGACGCGGTGACAGCGCGTCGCTGAAGAGCCGCCTCTCCTTTTTCCGTCGTGGCGGCTCGGCTGAATCATGCATCAGATGAACCACCGGCACCCAACATGCCGCTACTTGCCTGGAGGCACCTTCGCTGAGACGCCAACGGCGTCGCCTTCCCTTTCCCCGTCGGGGTGGCTCGGCGGACGCAACCACTTCGCCTCCATTTGTCGGATTTCGAACTTTGGCTGCGAGAGTCTTGGGTGGGGGGATTCAAACTTCCTGGAGCTGCCACCGACTTCCGGGGGTATAAAAATCCATCCGCAGGAACTTAGCGGCGGCACTTTTCGGAGGCACCGATGGGAGAGGTTCTGTCGCTTTTGCGCGAGCCATGTAAAGCCTTTGTTAACCTTGTACATACTGTATACAAATGTTTTTTCCACTTTTCGTCGGCTCGAGAATTTCATTGCTCTGCTCTGCGCCGCCTCGATAAAGGACGGAGCAAGGCAACGTCACTACACCAGTGACTGCACTCGGTTATTGCCAGTCGCGACCATTCGTGACTGCGGTGGGATGCCCAGTGCCAACATAGGTGACAGCGCTCGGAAGGCCAGTGCCAACAGTCTGTGCCATAGAGGCGCAGAGGTTTCGCGTCCCATTGAAAAGGATGTATAACTGCTTGAGTCGGTTGATGGCAAGGGAGAAGTCCGTCCTGTTGATGTGCAGGGTAAAGGTTTTGTCGCCACGATCTGCGACTTGGTATGGTCTGTCGTTAGGCAAGTAAAAAAGCTCAAGTCGTCACAGAGAAAGGGATTTGTGCCTGTTGCCATGTTTTTAGACCCGCTGCACTTCACTTACGGAAAACAGAAGAATGAAGAGTAATGACCCGCCCCCAAGAGTGACGACCCGTTCCCCGCGAGTCATTATAGCCGTCCCTTCCTGCCGGTCTGCTAGCACGTAGAAAGTGGGTGGAAAGATGATGAAGGTAACTAGTCGCTCTCTCGTTGTCTCGGGGCATCGGTTATGAGGAACCAATTTTCCTGTTTTATTCAAATTAATTGCCCTACTCTTAGCCAACCTAATACGTCTCCCTCTCTCCCCTTTTTTTAAACTCCCACCGCTCCTGATGTGGTGTAAGCCCATGCGCAAGTCTGAATGACGCCGGGAAGTCACCGCCAGGGACACGCTGCACGTGCGCAACGTGGTTTTTAAGTGCAGAACACTTTAGGCGCTCGCCTTGTCGTCCTAGCTCGCTCGCTGGAACCAAGCATACCGCCACGGCGTTACGGTGTACCCTGTCAAGGTCCCTTCGCCATGGCGTAACCCAGCGGCTTCGAAAGCCCAGCGGCTATGCCAGAATACACGTAGCGTGAGCTAATGTTCAGCTGGTTATTCTTAGCTTTCCTGGTTGTATGGGATTATATGATTATCATGCTTACTCCTGCTTATCACCCAATCTAGATCCAATACAAAACCATTCCAATTCAATGTAATCCAATCCAATCCTCGCGCTTGCGCAGCACGGCTCTCAAGGACCTATGTGAATCTGGACAACTTCGGTCACTGTAGCCCATCCAATCAAATCCAATCCAAGTAAGGTGTTGTTCGCATCGTACCCAGAGGCTTCGGAAGCAAAGCGGTTTATATAGTCAAGCTTTCGAAACTCGTGAAACGCTGGAGATTCCCATGCATCTTCCCGTTGTTTAGCGCAAAGGAAACGATAGGTACATTTGAGGACAAACATGCGGAATTAACCGGGAGCGCCTGCGTTCCTTAATATAAGTACGCCCGTTGCGTTGGTTTTTACGATAGTGAACGCAAAATGTGGCAGTGCAACGCTGGCACGTGCGGAGAAGAAAGCACAAAGAGATAGTACTCCCGTTGGCGCAGTTTCAGGCAGGGGTGCGCGAGCACTGCGAAGGCGGTAAATTTGAATTGCATGGGGTGGTAGCCGTAAGCGGATAACGGCGGTGCAGCCCATTATGGCGAATTACTGCTCTGCACTTCCGGCAGCTTTCACATTGAGTGGAACGGTTTTAAGTTTTTTTATTTTGTAGCGAAAGCTACAGTAGGCTACCACGGGCAGCTTTCGCGGGGTGACCAGTTTTGGCCTTGAGAGCTAGAGGTCAAGCCTCACCACCTGCGCAAGGATTGTAGCAGCGCCCGATGGCGGGTAGAGATAGGCAAGGAGGGAATGAGAAGTGCGCGGGACCCGTGCCGCCACCTGGCGGAGAATGGCGAGGATGCTGCCGCTGCAGCGATAAATTCACGCTACGAAGAAAGGCGACGTACGCGAAGAGCCAGCCGTGTGTGATGGAGTTGGACGAACATCCAGCTGTGGTCGCTCGTACAGCAGCGACGCTTGAACAACGCCTTGAGAAAAAAAGAGGAAACCCGCTACTGTTGGATCCGGCTTCGCTTACTTCCAGTCTTACGCGTTAGTGTGAGCTTCCTTCATTTTTTGCTAAAGCCACTGCACGAAGGTCGTGCTCGGCGGCTCACGCCTTGGACGACGGGCGGTAACCGGGGGGCCGCGCACTCGTGCGGTCGGGGATTTCTGCATCGGCCGTACAGATTTGTGTCGGCCAAACCAGCGCTGCGGCTAGAATTTCGGTACGGCACCGTCTTGGCAGCCTGCGGACGCCTCTAATAAAGCTGGTGTCGATGTGATAGACTGGTTCAGTCGTAGGCCAAGCAACGCGTTCTGAGGAGGGTCCTGTCAAGCGGAGGCTGTAGGCACAAACACGGTGTAAGATATACTTTAGGTGTGGACACAGCAGCCAAAATCGTCAAAAGAGTTGGTGGTGGCGCCGGCGTGGACCTTTGATTGAAAGGACATCTGGTGGCAGAACTCTTAACTAAGCTTCGAGGCGACCGAGGCTTCAAGTGACTTGAACAACGACTGTCCGAAGCCAGGTGGTTCTCAGGCCCAGCGGCATGCGTGTAAAACAACATTGTTGAGCTCACCGTGTGAGCTACACAACGCGATCTTAACGGGTAATTATTGCATTGTTAAACAGCTGCGAGATTTCGGGCGTCCTAAGTTCTTTAGACGCGCGCGCAGCTCTTCAGAACAGTGGACACCGGCAGTGAATTTGAACACATCGATTCGTCTCCGCTGCTTCGTGCATGGACTTAACCCAGTTGTGCAACGTAATTTACGACGAAGAAACATCAGCGTACTCGCCGCCAGTTTATCATTTCACAAACTGCCTACTTTCCTTGTATGTCGGGGCGTTGTTCCGGCAGCGGACGCTTTCTTTTGCCGCTGCTTGTACGGAGTAGTGGGGGCTGTAGCCAACGTAAAGTCGACGGCACTGCACGTTTGCGAGCGCGACTTCGAATTCAGTAGACATCTCACCGGCCTTTCGCGCAACCGCTCTTAGTGCCGCGAGCATCATTTTCTGCTGGGGATGGCTGCAAGCACGCATTTCGTTTGGATCGCAGGCGTTATTACTGTCACGTTTTCTTGCCATCGTTGCAGTACGTACATTGACGCCTTTGCCAAGCTAAAAAGGGCAGCATAAAATCTCATCTCGTGTGAGCCCTCAACGGCACGCGCACACATTCCTTCGGTTAGGATCCTTCTTTTGATTGTTACAACGCATGCTTAGAACCGCTGGGGCGAGCGCAAAGGCTTGCATGGCAAATTTCGTCTGCCGCGGAACCAGCCAAGCTGCGTGAGCAGAAATCGGTTCGGAAGCTGCCGGAAGTCCGACAAGGAGCCGAATCGAACACGCTCGGGGCGGCGCTCGGGAAGCTCGTTCTCCCGTAGGGCCAATCAACGGTTCAGGGGGGTTTTGGCCTGAAAGCGGTGTTTGCTGTACTTACACCGTGGGCACAAAGCACTTGCAGAAGTTGAGCATACAAAAAAAAACGGTGGAAGCCCTTTGCGATGGTAGCCAGAGGATAGTTTTGTACAGCGAAGTGGTCGTCAGACACGGGTCTGGTCACTTCTGAAGATATTTGGTAACCGAAGAAGGTGACGACGGGGAGCCGAGCATGCTGTTCTGCATGTTCATGATTATGCCGCTGCTGGCGCTGGTACTGCTCACTCAAATAGAGCATTAGAATGTCCTCTAGGTAGACGAAGAATAAATCTAGGCCTTGGAGAACCTCGTCAATGAAGCGTTGATGTAGGTGTCCGGCGTTACGCATGCCAAGGATTATAAAATGTGAGTCGAATGAGCCCAAGGGTGTCAAATTCGAGTCTTTTGGCCGTTATCCCCGTTGCAAGCAATTTAAGTGTCGGCCTTTAATAGATAAGCAATTGAGAAGACGGTGCTTCCGTGTAAGTGGGGGAAAGGTGCTGTATGTGACGGACGGGGTTCTTGTCTCAGATGATGCTGGCGTTGAAGATTGGGTGAACTCCGCAAGGTCGCCAGCCACACGGCTTCTGTGGCACCATATGGAGCGCTGACGAAGAGGGTCCCTCCAAGCAGCGGGAGACTGATTCGGGGTGAGTTGCTCCCAACTCGCCTTGGACAAGCCGCAGGTGGTCTGTAGCAAGGCGACGGGTTCGTCGGGCGACCGTAGGGGCGAGCGTGGTACGGATGTAGTGAACAGATATGTGGCGCAGCCCTAGAAGACACCCGCTTGATCGAGTAACATAGACAAATTCTTCTAGGAGCCAATGGTACTTGATTTATTTTGAACGGAAGCTCCGTTATGCTCCACTGTTGGGTGGTCGTACGCTGGCTCGACGAGGATAAACCTAATGTGGCATCGCTAAGTGGATCGTGTCTACAGTCCGATAGGAGATGGCAATTTTCCAGGAAGATGGACCCGATGATTGGCTCTGGTACGTCTGCGATGCAAGAATACCATAGAAATTGGCGGCGTAGGTTCTCGAGATGGATATTAGCCGGAGCAAGCCGGAGCAATAATGTTCCAGGAATGGCCACACTTACCTCAAATGGATGGCAAGTAGATTTGTCATGCACAAAGGCTTGCGCATAGCAGCACATGACCGAACCGCACTCGACGAAGAATTTGTGCTTAGTGACTTAGACGGTGATCAAAATGCGACGGGCTGCAGGTTGGCAGTTCGGGGTCATCTCTATGGGCTTGCGTTGCTGTTTTAATGCGGTTCGGCTGAACAGGGTGGTTGACATTTCCGGGCCCTGTCCCCGAAGAAGCAATGATGGTAGTACCACGGGCCGTTGTCATTGCGTTGTGATGAGTCGTCGTTGCGGTCTCGGCTCCATGAGAGGTTGCGGGAATTTGATTGTGGGCGTTTATTCAGGTGCCTTACAATCGAGATCAGAATACGGTGAACGGGTTCTGGGGTGGCTGGGGGCCGCCGACGACATGCGTGGTTGTTGGCGTCAATCGCCTAGAGACTTTGACGTCTCCATCCGCGAGCTCGGCCAGTTGGTATAGCGGTGTATTCCACTAAACCTGGAGGATGGTGTGTGCCAGTGACGGTAGGCGCTGGAGGCATGGGAATCGAAGGACGGAGCCATCCACACGCGTGTTCTTTGTGGGAGTACACATTGGGTGCAGACCTGGGATGGCTTGGGGTCACCACACTCTTAGTGCGGATGTAGTTGACGAATTTTCCGAAGGTTAAAACGATCAGATATTGTCCGCCATCAACTTCCGGTAATTGTCCTTAGCCGGAGAAATCGCGTAGTGGGAGTCCAGGTGGACGACCACCTGTTTGTAGAGCGTCCGGCCCAGGGTGATACATGCCGGGCACAATGGTGCGGTGAGTAAAGCCCATGTTGGATATGCTGTTGCTGTTCACTAAGTGCATGTATTTATGTTGTGGTACCTTGAGGACCATATGGTAGTAGAGAAGGGAGTGATAACAAACAGAAGCAGGGCGTTACACGATACAATGTTTTACACTTGCTTAAGAATTATGGTGATCTTGGATGCTGTCATAAGCTCGGGAAGATGGTGGCATGCAATGAATGTACGACGTATGCACACCTAAAAATTGCTATTAGTTTTTTATAATGTCTGCCCTTCTTTGTGGACATGGTCGAAACGAGCTGTACTGGAGAAATGAGTTCATAATGCACGACTGAATCGTAAAATATTTTATAAAAAAGGCTGAGGCGAAACATTTTGCTTCGAGATCTCAAAAGTCACTGGTTAGCACAACATTTTATTGCTGTTATTCTTGTTGTTCGATTATGTAGTAAGTACAAAAGTAACTGAGTTGTTTTGGATAATTAATAGTTTATGTGTTACCTTAGTTTGCTTACGGCCCCGACGGAGGCGGGATATTGCAATGTAGGTGCTTTATATAAAATGAGTTTTTCTGAAGAATGGGCTTTAGGAAATTTAAGGCGGAAATAACCAGACATCCCGTTCACAACATCCCTCCACAGTCTACCCATCAATTTTGAACTTGTAATTACCGCATTATATTGCAATGAATATTGCCATTATTACTCAAAGATTACATTGAATTTTCATGCATAATTGGTCTCCTTCCTGCGATGTAACAGGTGGGGTTCTGCAAGGGTCTGTAATGGGTCCTCCATTTGTTCCCATATTTATTAACGACTGTGTTAAATTCTCGTCGATCAAATAAACTATTTGATTAAGCGGATCATTGCATAATTACAAAATTTCTAACCCCTCTGACGTTCACAATCCTCAAAATGACTTTAGGAGCATTACTAATTGTTGCGATAACTGGTGTATGCAATCAAGCATTTCCAACCGCAAAAGTAGGCTAATACTTGGCCGGACTCACAACACAATTACTTGAATGTATTTCCACAATAACGTTCCCTTGCTGTCTGGTAATATAGTTACAACCACCTAGGGTTTTACATCTGTAATGACCTTTCTCGGAATACCCAGATATAATAGGTTACAGACAATGCTGGTTACCACAAGGGCAAGGGTTAGCATGCTGGGCACAAGGGTTAGCATGCTGGGCTACTTAAGCCGCAACTTTTCGTCCGTTTGTTCATCCATTAAACTAACACTGTACAAACTACTTGTACATTATAAATTAGAATACGCATGCTTATTGTTGGATCCTGGTCAATTCACACTCAGCCTTCGTCCCAAAAAAAATTAAAATTTATCCGCTCGCTACATCTTATCTTCGTTCACGTACCTGCAGTGTTACGTCGGTAAAAGTAGCTTTCCTCCCTGACAATTCAGCGCACCGTAAATGTTCCCGGTTTATTTAAAAAATATATCAACACACCCCACTTACCCAGGTTTCAGGAAGGGCTTCTAAACATTAGATCATATTCACAATATTCAGAGAATAATGCACCGCTGTATATGGTATTCATAGGTTCTGAAAAGGCATTTGACTCAGTGCCCAATTCAGCTATTGCCAGTCCGCCTGTAACATGGCTTTAATAAGCGCGGTACGTGATAACGACGTCCACGAGGCATATATTGCGCTATTGAAAGATATATACGACGGAATTACGGCAACTATCCGGCTCCATCGCAGAACCCGTAAGCTTCCTACACAAAATGGGGGCACAATATCGCCACAATTATTCACAGCCTGTCTGGAGGGTGTGTTCCGAAAACCAAAGTGGAGCAAAACCAGAGTGCGCATCAATGGGCAATTTCTCAGCTATGGAAGGTTTGCAGACGACATTGTCTTGTTCAGTAATAGCATACATGATTTGCAGAGCATGCTTTGCAAATTGTGCCCGGATGTTATGATTGCAGGCTTAAACATAAACACACAAAAATCTAAGGTAATGCAGAATCAGCACGCCAAATACATCATTTCCACGTAGGCAACGAAATCTTGGAAACAGTCACCGAATACGTATATCTTGGGCAAGCCATAGCTGCTGATCCAAACCATGAAAGGGAAATTGCCCGCAGAATAAGCATGGAGTAGGCTGAATTTGGTATGAACTGCGACATACTGACTGGAAAGCTTGTATTTATTCAATACGGTCTTCCAGTAATGACTTACGGTGCAGAAACTCGGGGTAGTTAGTGTCCCCCTATGACAAATCAGAATTATGTTTGTCTTTCCAGGCTATGGGCATTTTGAAGTCTTTAAATAGAGCCAAAAGCGTTTATTGGGCAGTATCTCCTCCTTCTTTAAATTTACGTATGCTTATGCCGTCGTCTTCGGCAGCTTTCGGCATTTTCATGCCCTTCAACGTCTTTACAACTTCATCGTTGGTTATTAGTGGGACTTTGGTTATTACGGCCATGCTGAAAAGCTTTTCCAAGGATCACGCTGTCCGGTTTTGCTCATAGGCATAAGATGTTATCGCACCTTACGTTGGTCGTTCAGTAGTGTCCCTTGGCACCATAACGATAGAGTTTATCTTTGTGGATGGGCGGCAAAACAAAGCACGGAGAAAAAGAAAACGACGAATAAGGGTGAAAAGTACGATCATATAGCTGGACTTTGAAAATTATATTGCTGAATCACACTAACAGTTCTTTAAAATTATTTAGGTGTTTCCTGTGTTACACGTTTTACTCCGAGATTTAGCCTCATAAATGCTACAGGGACTGACAGCAGGTGACCGCAGAAAAACTGCAAGGTCTGCGTGCCCTGTGCTTCGATTTCTTGCTATGCTTGTCACTGCTAATAACGCACTCCAGCTTAAGACGGCCTGTTGTTATGTGGACGTGGTTGTTATGTGGACAGGTTAATTCTACGTAAAAATGAACAAATGGCATTCACCACTTATGTTATCCGCGCGCAGCCACCCTCGCTGAATATTACCTGGAAATTAGTAGTTCTTAGGTTTGTTGTGGCACAACAAACCACCTACCATATCGAACGCCTCAGCGTCTCCATCTTTTGCTGGGGGTTAGGTCTATGCTTCATCTTAAGTAACTGTGCGTGCAATAATTCTTATACGAGCGTACAGGGAACGACGATTTGTCGTGAAATTGTGCAGAGACACTTGAAAATACCGACGCGGTCACTATAATGACGACGTCATTCTAGACGCCCTTCCGAAGGAATAATGGTGCTTGATTTCAATTATGCCAGTTTTTCATAAACCCACGTGCATTTTGAGAACAAACAGATGACCTATTGCCTGGAAGGAAAACTTTTCTCTACGATATATTGCTCTCAAAATTTCCAGTGATGTCATTCTTCGTTACACTTACTGGCAATGCTCATTATACTTGACATTGGAAAATTTTTGCTTCTATATGCATGCGAGTTTACTATTGCCATATCTTGTTCATTATGAAAGGCAACGGTATCAAATTTGGCATCGTCCTGCAGAAGCCGGTTGAAGCGTTCAACTGACTCTACGGTCAGGGTAACGCGGAAGAGGACAAATTCATGCTTATTTCTCGGGTTGGTTTTTTCTGAACTAAGAGTAGAATGCACTGACTCCTTTTCGAAATTTAGTCTTGTATTTCAGGCACTTTTAAGTACGCTAGCCGAGAAAGAGAATTTGCTTTGCTCTCGTCCATTTCTTAACAAACACGGTGCCCACTCTCATTAACGCACAATTGTTTTAAGTGTTTCCATCAGAAAGAGGCTAGAATAAAATAAAACGTGCCATAATATATGACTTTAACCGACACGCCGAGAAATGGCGTTTTTCTGAGCCAAAATCTTTGAATAACCACAGAAACTGAAATTCTCGTGTTTTTTTTATAGCTACCCTGTGTCCTTATTTCTTAGTATTTTATTTCTTATAGCTTCCCTGCCCATTTGACCTTGCTGTGAACGTCCATACTTTTCAACAACAGCATAAAACATTCGCGCTCAGAATCATTACAGTAAAAATTGAGAGCGCTGTCCCAGCCTTACCACTGCCGCAGCCTTTCGAGCTTTGGACGATCTGGAGAAAGCTGGATTGTATGTGCCACACAGTACCATCAGTGAACAGTACAGTGACGTATCCAGAAGAGTTGACCTGAAGTACTTTGCCGAATCTTTTCAGGCTTTCAATCCTTTTCCAGGCAGTCTGAAAAGCGGAATAAGAACACGGTTTGAGCCTGAATACTTTCGTTGTTTCTTTATTGACAACAGAAAGCACCGAGCTCACGGTATTTTTACACACTAAGTTTTTGAACTGGTGCATGTGTGTCTTCAACCCATTGGTATGGCGCATTCCGAGGTAGCACCCAACCTTCGGACGCCCTTAGACACTCCCGTTTACTCCATCGAAGCTAATGAATCACAATGAAACTGCTTTCAGTAGAAGCCCCACAGACACCTTCCCTTAATCATCGGGCTGCAGCGCCTATATCGAGCTAACTACCGGACAAATAAAAATCTTTAACCACATCCAGGGAACTTATAACGTGTAAACAGCAGCTGCGCTTGGTCATTTGCAGCCATCACACCTCCATCATTTCTTCTTCGCTTTCCCTAGTTGCTTATCAGCTTCACTGTTGGAGACCTAGAAAGCGAGCAGAAAATTGTTTGCCGGAAGTGGTAGCTAAACCTTCAAGAAACCGGGGCCGTCACATAAGAGCAAAGTACAAAACAGAACCAACAGAATTCCAGGGTGCTAAATCAGCCGTGCGACAGTGCAGCGTTCAAAAAAAGAAAACTATGACATCGCAATACAGGAGCCAAACAACAAGTCCTAAATTTAGATGGAATATAGTTGCGGACAGTGGTGGTTTGGTGTAGAATATTTATACCGGGAAAGTATTTCTCTTTAACATCTTTCAATTACAGCCGAAACAAAGGTGTTTGTGGCATCCTGCATAACGCGCTTTGCTTTCAGATGTATAACAAATAAGCAGCAACTTAATTCATAATGCACCGCTCTTGTTCATTATTATTTTTTCCCTCCTCGCTAGCCCATCGTAACTTGTCATTTAAGCTTTGTTTGAAAAACCCGGTTTAGTGAATGCGTCCTTAGCATGTATTTAAATCCTCTCACAATATTGTGTCTGACCTGAGAAAGCAAGTTTTCGTAAATCGTGGTTATGAGTGGCACTGTGAAAGCGCTACATCACTATGGCATACTGGTACAAGTACTGAAAAAAATTTAGCCCTTCGACGAAAACTGAAGTATGATGCGAGATGGAGGTCAGGAATGGGGTCGATGAAGTTTGCCGTAGTGTTCACATCACATGAACGTTTACAAACGAACGGAAAAAGCCTAATAACTGTAGGCCGTTGTCTCACCCGGATTTCCCAATCTAAATACCTTATGTCGTATATTGTTGAAGCCGAAATTTGAAGCCTTTTTGAGGCCGAGGCAGTTTATAATTCTATTTGGAAGCTTATGACACTCTCGTTGCGTACGTAATGTTGTCTTTCTGCTGATGTTCAATTTTCTCCGTGCCTCAACCTACGCAAATAGCTGCTAACGCGGCATGACAACCACCAACGTGCTGTTAGGCTTGATCTTCATTTTGCATGCTGTTCCTGCGTTTTTGCAGCCACCCCTTTGTATAGGGGAGATTTCCCGTGCAAGCCGGATGAACTTCCCAAGCGTTGTAGTCCCAGAGAAGGGCCGAGGGCCAGGCCTGGTAGTCGCTTGTACCTATTTTACTGGTAGTTGTCCGGCGCTACCAAAGCACACCAATGCACATGGGGCATTCCACAGCCACGGTGGACGCTCAACTTGCAACCGCCTGTGGCAGGACATGCCGCCAGACTCTTTCATCCCCAGCAATTGCGCAACGCTGAATGCACACGAGTAGCGCAGGACAGGAGCGGTTCAGGGCGACGGGAGAGGTCTTCGTCCAGCCGTGGACCTAAGTAGGCTGATCATGATGGTGATGAATGTCTATTTGTTGTATTATAGAGGCAAAAATGTTTTTTAGGTGTTTTCTTCGGTGTGTTTGTTTTTCTTATCATTCATAATTTTCTTTGTTGTTTTTCTTGTACCTTGTGCTTGGGACTTCAGAATTGTGTTTCATAGGTCTGATTGCAGTACGCAGAAATTAACTCTGCTTCTTCTCTCTTTATTCAAGAGAGCTTGCTTGGCTGCATACTACGTGTCACCCATCACGGCGGAGCACTGTGGATTTTTGTAACCAGAATTTTATCAAAACATGCCTCAAAAGCAAACCAACAGCATACAAATAAAACACGGTACTATAGCAGTCAAAGAAACTATAGAGGTTATTTGGCTGTCATTAAATTGAAGATAGTTGTTTTTAATGTTACGGAAGATGGGAGACAAAAACACAGATCAATTGTTGGCTGAAGTTCAGCGGTCGAAATTTCCCTAGCGATTCAACATGGCCTCGCTTACTTTTCTTCTTCACTTCACTTGCATAATTCGGCACTTTCAACAGTTTGCATGTTTTGTGTCTCTGCCCTACTCTCATCTGTGAGAGACAGCGCCAGAACCGGCGCGTATGGGTGAAAGCCATCTTTAACCGCCCCCCCCCCCCCCAGCCGCGCCTAAAGCTTCCGCATCATGTGTGCAGGAAAGCTTTTGTGGTACTGCCGGCCCATACGCTGCCATAACTAAGGACCCGGTGTGCACTTAGATTAATAATAATAAAATCATACGAAGCCGTAATATCACGCAGGGATATTTCAGCTCTCGAATTGGCTAACTAATGTTTAGTGGAAGTAGTTTGCCTGCTTCAATTAAGACAATCTGTGTTGGAAATGTGTGGGGAGCTAGGCGAAAAAACCTGCCAGTAGAAAGCGAAACGTCTGCCGGAAAATATCACACATCTGTTTTGTAGTCAACGGTGCGCAAACAACCTTTTTTTTAATGCGAATATTCGCAGCCTGACCCCTTTATCGCACCACACTTAAATGCCCAATGGTGAAGCTGGGGCGACGCTCTAAGCATGCAAAAACATAGTAAACCAACTTTGAGAATTCTTATTGTAACGAACCCTATTCTTGGGTATGCGAGTATGCATTCATTTCCGTAACTTTGCTAGAGCTATCTTTGCGGACTCCCAAAGAAAAAAAGATCTGTGTGTGTCGGACACTTCACGTGTTGTCAGAACTACCTCGGCGTTTTCAAGATAGTTCAAATGTTACGGGAACCCGGCATTCTATGAGTTTTTTATTATACCGGCAGTAAGTACAGAACCCCTTGTTTTGTCTCGCACTCTCCACTTCATCGTGTATGACAATTTTTAGCCCATTTCCAGAACCTTTGTGAGGATAATAACAAAATTTTACCAAGCCCTAAAAACTTCGAAGATTCCTTACTCCCAATCACAAGAGAAACCAAGCAAAAAGGATCCCTTCATCTATCCCAGATTACTTTCCTTTTTGTGTTTCATTCACTAATATTCTATCCTTTTATATTTCTATTTTTACTTGTATGACAAGAATAATTTGTCTTGTCTTTTAGTTTATAATGATTATGGCTTCTTTTAGTTTGTGAATATGTGCGACAAGTTAATCATTTGTTTTACTGTATGTGCTACTGCCCCTCCATATCGAGTACCTTCCTGTGAGATGGCCTTTCGGAGATTTTCTGAATAACTAAATAAACAAATAAATAAATAAATCTGCAGCACTCGGGTCCGCACAGCATAGGACATATTTTGATTACAAATTTCATCTATATGTATCACTTTCACCGGAACCTCTCGGAATATGGCTTGAACGAAGGAAGCTGTTGCTCTCAATGAGCCGACAATAGTGACCTAGGTAATCTGAACTTCATTTGTGCCCATATTCTATCGATACCGCAGTTTCCCTTAGCCTACCCACAACGTTAACCACTATAGAATCTCCCTATTAAACGAACACTTTTCTTTTACTGTATGGTTTGTAGCCCCAGTCGTATTGCGACTGGCTACGCAAATCAATGAACCACTCGTTGATCAATAATCCCGAATTGGGAAGTTTCCTGCTCAGCCTATGGATTTCCTATTCAACCCTTGCGCACCCCTTTCATCAATGCTAGGAACGGCCATCACATTCCAGTACGTAGCATTCTTTGCCGGGTACCCCAAAACCGCAACCGTATGACGCCATGCATTTCCACAAAAATTCAGATTTCGTGGATGTTCCAAATTTAATCGTTATAATAGCGTGCATATAAATAACGGATCCGAGAGAATTCGAGAAACCAAAAAATAACAAAGGTAACGAATAGCGAAAATGGCGAACCGTGGAACACCTAATTTCCACAAAATCAAGATTTAGCGGGAGTTCCGTGTTCAATCTTTAAAATATGTAAATGGAGGTAATTTGTCGGGCAAAATCTTAAAAACATAAAAACAAGAGAAATAGGACTGGTAAAACTGACCAACCCTGTAACGCGCTGCATTTCCCCAAAAACGCACACTTTGCGGATGTTGTAGCTTTGTTCTCTTGAATAGCTTAAATGGAGATAATGTTGCACTGCAAATTTTTAAAATCCAAATAACAATACAAAAAAATGATGAAAATGGCGAACCGTGTACCACCCTCAATTTCTACAAAAATGCAAATTTCGCCGAAGTTCCAGCTTTAATCGTTATAATAGCTCAACTGAAGATATTTGCCGGAAATTTTTTTGAAAATACACAAAAATAAGAAAGAGAGAAAATAATAACGAAAATAGGGTACACTATAGCGCCTTGCGTTTCCACAAACATGCACATTTCGCTGAAGTTAAACCCATAATCACTATACTGACTAAAATGAACATTGTTGCTAGGATTGAATTACGAAAAACCACAAAATAAAGAAAATAGGAAACAATGACGAACATTGCGACCCGTGTAACGCCCTGCATTTCTACAACAACAGAGATATCGCAGAAGCTCCGCCATTACCATTTAAAATGGCGTAAATGAAGACAAATTGTCTAACAGAATTGTGAAAACCCCAAAATAACAAAAACAGACAAATAGCAAGAATTACAAACTGTGCAACCCCCTTCATCTACGCAAAAATGCAGATTGGGCGCAAGTAACACCTGTAATCGTTATGATAGCGTAAACAGAGATAGCTGGTCTTACAATTTTAGAAAAACCAAAACAAAAACTTTGGTTGTAAAAACTCACACTCTACACAAGCTGCATAAAAATTCAGGCATTAGTAGACAATTAAACAATTTTCTGAATTTCTGCAGATTTTTAACAACTATTCTATGGGTGGCCTGTATCGTTCACGTGGTCAGTGAAGTATTGAACAAGTGATGATCCAGTTTTGCATCGTAATAATGGAACTTTAAATATGTGGGTGGGAGTAGCATACCGCTAAACCTGGTAAATAGTTTCAGACATAAAAAAAAGTGCTAAAACCAAAATTGCGTCTTTGCGGCAGTTACATCACTAAATAGTGCCATAAAAACACTTCGCTCCAAATTACAAGCATTCATCTATAGTGGTTGCGATACAGACCTTTGGCACAAGGTAGAGGTGCCTGGACAAATGTCCACACCTAGTCTTGTGAAGCCGAACTCAATCTAGTAGGCTGGTGGCTTCAGAAAAAACAACGGGTCGCAATTTTGCCTGTGTTGTAAAATGCTTGCTCACTGTACTCATAAACGATGTTTGTAAAACGACCCCTCAGAATTTTTTCTGGAAACCGTAATGGTTACACAATTTTTCTTCACTTGCCTTGCAGATTCACCTTTTAAAACTCCCAACAAAAAACGCCCTTTCATTTATATGCTTTTCGTCAGCCGTTCTTTTTGGAGGTTCCAACTTTGCTCAGCAAACATAGCAGCAATTTTATGCTCCCTCCTACAATGTTCGTTTGTTAATGCAGAGATGTGGTAAATGAAAGTACGCTGACATAACAGGGGTATCTGTAGGCGCTTACACCCGTAAAACAATGATATTTCTTTCATTCAAAACGTGTTTACAACGTTTTATTGAGGGCATAGCGGTCTTTCTCTAGCTATGTGCGAGAATCCTGGCAACATTGAACGAACATGGAATATCTTACCTGACGTGCGATTTCCCGTCTTTCCTTGGGACTGGTGTAGGAAAAAATCGTTTCGCTAACGCATGAAGTGGGCTGTTTCACATGCCGACGTATAGCCAGGGTCAAGTCCTCTGAGACTTTGACAACATTTCCAGGCGCATATGGTGAAGCCTGCGGAAAATAAAAAGATTTCTATTTTGAACAATGTGCGACCGAGAATTCAGGAATTTGCACTGAAGCAGACGAATACCTTCACACACCGTATCGGCGAATTGGTAAATGGTTCTCAATCACATTCAGAGCAGCTGTGTCTTTCAGGCCCGCTGCAAGACTACATACACTGTTCTCCGCATTAAAAGCGTAGGAGCAGACTTAGGTGCCAGTGGGACACATCTCACATAAATAGGCAGCTCACTCTAAGGTATTGGGGTATATGTGAAAAATTCGTTAGAAATCCAACGTCTTAAAAAATGGTTAATCCAAAAGCCTCCCGTTTACCTTAACAAAAATGCGTAGTGCAAGAACTAAGCAAAATTCTTATTAAAAGTGGTCGTGTATCTGCTTCTCTCGTTGCAAATGTCGCCGAAAAACGATAGTCTATGGCGTCCTTGCAAGGTAAATGGCTCCCCTCTCTTTCCCGCTCAGCTCTCATGCTGTTGCTCTCCAGTGTCATTTCTCCCAATATAACGCTAGATGTTTGCTCAACTAAATTTAACTTTACCGAGTTTCACTGCTCCAAGTCGGGTGTCTCGATGCCAGCGCTGCCGTACGGCGAAGACAGGAGTAAATCGAGGCACCGCTACTACAGTGTTTATAGAACCACGTTGCCCTACTCTACAGCTTTCCATTCGGAACATGGAACCTATTTAGTGAACCGCCGCGGTGGCTCAGTGGCTAAGGCGTTACGCTGCTGAGCACGAGGTCGCGGGTTCGATTCCCGGCTGCGGCGGCCGCTTTTCTGATGGAGGCGAAAAGCAAAAACGCCCGTCTGTACGAGATTTCGGCGCACGTTAAAGATCCCCAGGTGGTCAAAATTAATCCGGAGCCCTCCACTACGGCGCGCCTAATCGTCTGCGTTGCGTCGGCGCGTTAAACCCTACAATCAATCAACCTATTTAGTGGAACCTTTTGCTGCTCTTGATGTTTGGTTTTCTAAATGCCGCCAGGTAGAGCGGGCAACAGCAGAAAGCGGTTTTCTGCCGTTGATGTAGTATTACATTTCCTATCCCAAAACAAATCATTCGTTAATTTTTATGGAACACGGCAAATATCACTCATATTGATTTTCGGCCTTACATTTGCATAATGTGTTGCTCGTGTTCAATAATGTTGACAAGTGTCAGCGTTAACACCTTAATTAGGCATTTAGATTTCGGTGTGTGTATATAAGACTATTGTGCAGTTTCTGTATCACTTTGGCCGGGTGGCTGAATGGTGCCACAGACAGACAGAAAGACAAACAGACAGATCCAACTTTCTCCGTTTAGGTAGCCCAAGAAACACTATCGTCTTTAAAAAGTAAAGAAAATATTCCAACCTTCGCCATTGGAGTTTCAAAACAAACATCAGTGTGTATTTCCTGTAACTCGCGGACTCTGCGGTAGTAATAGTATGCGACAATTCACGGCGCATATACGGCTCAGGGCAAAGAGCGCCTAGATTTTGAGGCCAACTGCTACACTATAGTTTTCCGTTAACATCCGACTATCAGGACTTCCCACGCAACTCACGTAGTTTCCAATTGTGTGAACAATTCTTTTGTGATAACAGTAAAGCATGTTCAATTGCCGAAGAAATGAAACGCGTCCTTTAGGAATTAACAGGACTGACCATATTTCCAGAAGCAAGAAAATGTAAAAGAATACAAAAACACTGGGCAGTAAATACGCGCGATCAAGAAGACCACAACCAGGCAAAATGTTTCAAATGAGATCGATCTTCCAAACACAGACAAGCTCTAGAATGTACTTTTCAACACAAGCGTAGCTTCTCCAGCTAGCAATTATTAGAAGCTGTGCTCGGCCCCCTCGCTGCCTGGAGGATCGGGTTCCTAGTAAAGCATCGTGAAGGTGGCAGTGTGCCCTCTCCAACCATCGGCAACTCCCACGAGAGGCCACTTCAATGAAGACGCCACTTCATTCACTTCAATCCAGACCTCAACATCTTCAACTCACCTTTGGCCGTTCATGCCGGTAGCTGCTTCCCCAGCATGTCTAACCTATGTTACTTGAGCCCAGACCTTAAGCATATAGTTGCAGAGTGTCGTTCTCCCCACTACTCCAAAAAGCATCGTTACTAATAGGAAGCGGAATCTTCGAACCATCGCTCATTTTTACGGCGACGCCGTCGAGAAGTCACTTCAGTGTTGGGAACGTATCAACAGGTTCAATACCAGAAATCCTATTGGCAGCCATCGCAAGCCAATAGGAAGTCGGCTTGCCAATGTTGCAGCGCCCTAGAAGGGAAGTAGTTTTAGTTCAAGCCTTAAAGCGTGGTATAGGCAGCACGTACTGCAGAAAAATATGTTGGATGCAGCTTTGGTTACCTGATTTTGCAAAAAAAGCGCCGTTGTTCCTCCAGTTGTACGATCTTAAAATGGTTAAAGCAGTACAGAGTAAAAAAAAACACACACACGCACGATCGAAGACCGCAGGGGACGCTTTTCTGATTGAGGGAAAAAGCGGAAACACCGGTAAGTCTGAGAGATCGGCCCGCGTTAACGATTCCCAAATGGTCAAATTTAATCCAGTGCCCTCCACTAAGTGCTCCAAAAGCCTGCGTAGTTTAGGCACGTTAAACCTCATAATCAATAAATCAATCAAAACTGTGATACGACGGGACTTCTACACGGGATATCACTGTAGAAGCCTACATCTCAAACAACTGGACTATCTTTTTATTCCTAAAAAATTAGCTAAATTATTACACACAGTTTAAATGCTAACAGGCAGCGACGAATCGTCACATGAACCTAACAAAAATCGGCATCATTTCAAAACTCAGGCAAGCAGACGAATATATTCAAAATATACAGCCACTCCCATGGATCACACTGCGCCGCACAGACGCTCCGCACAGACGCTGCTTATTCCTGAAAAACGCATGTTCTTGGCCTAGGGGATTACGCATGCTGGCACACTATTCAGTACCTCTACATTATAAACAACCTTAGTATAGCCACAAATTCATAGGCCACTCCATTAACACCTTGAAAAGGCAAGAAGCAATTTGCGTACGGACTGATGTCAATGTCATCACAGCGCAATGGAAAACAATCATCTATAGCGTATGGTTAATTGCACGAGCGCGAATTTTCTGATTTAGGAATGGACATTACTTTTTCACGCAGCCACGTTTTAAACGAAGGTGTCGGCTGAAAGAAGCGGAACGGAAAACGTTTGACGTATTTGATTGCACACACATACGATTGGACCGATGTAAAACACTGCTCTTTTGGACACGCAAGGACGGTTGGCGATAAGCCGGCACCGGGAACGGCACCGGGAACGGATTACCGGGAACAAATTAAGTGTTTGGCATAGCTCTCATCATCCTACTTGTGCAGAACAAAAGTAGTTGTCGTTGTAATTGGTTCTTTCTGTAACATATGCACTTGGGAGACTAGCCAAGAAGCGGGAGTTTTCGACAAAATGTTCTTCATAAAAATTTGGCTCGAATCCACGCTGGGAATGTGGTTGGAAAGCAAAGCTTCAAACGACACCCCCAAAAATTACCCATGCCACGTCACTTCAATTTACACCAGCCAGCTGTTACCCGGTATTCGCGGGGGTGGCGTACCGAACGCATCAGCAGCGTCGGCCACAGCTCGGCTAGAGCGGCGGACGCCGCCGGTGTCACCCGGCCATAAGTTGTCAGAAAAACAAAAACAGAGAGGAGCGCCTTCCGGAGGATGCGACAGCCGAACATACAGGTCCTGATGTGCTGGCTTGGGACTAGACCACCGGGCGACACAAGCGGAGACACTAAAACATTACGGGATGTGAGCTTAGTGGTTCCCATTTACACAGATTTAAACCAGTTATTTCAGTAAGCGTCAGAATTTCGAGAAACTTGAGTAAACTTTTATAATCGTTATTCGTCAGAGAAAGTTGCTACTATTCCCTTTTATAATCACGCTTAAAACACAACCGAATCGGTATTCACCAATTTTGAAAACTCAGCCGCATTCGTGGCAAGCAGTGCGCAAAAGGTAGCGTTTCTCTAGCGGCCAGATATCTGTACGTGGTTCGTACATTTTGTTTTCCCACCCTGCAAACCATTCCTTCAGGTAAGTTTGCCGTAGGCCAGCTTACTTCTGTCGGGTGCAGGTTACCCTGGAGGTGCTGTCGAACAAGTTATTAAGCTGTGCGAAGGCAGCGCGCAATGGACGCGAAGCTGCCCCAAAACAGGCCCAAAACAATTGTCGCTAAAGCAGACGGCAAAGCCTTGCTGTCGACGCCGCTGCCGGTGAGCAGTCACTTCCGCGTGGGCACGCTGGGTAAGTTCGTGTCGCGCCATCTACAGTGTGATCCGTGAGTGAAACGCTCCGCCCTGTCCCTCCCCCCCGCCGCCGCCTGCGCCGCGTTTGGGGTTTGTTGTCCCTCACGCAACGAAAGAACCGCTGGCTGGTAAAGCCAGAAAGTGTTGCTTTAAAAATTTGCCAAACTGCAACTCAAAACGTAGAATTGTAGGATATTGTGCGCAGCTACAGACCTCAATGTGAGGGCCCCTTATTAAAGCGCGAGCATAGAGCTGCTCAGAGTTGCCAATTGAGGAAAGCCGTGGTGTGTGCCAGTCTTCTTCGTGATGTAATTCGCGCCATTACACGCAAAAAACGAAACCGATGAAACAGACGCAAATACCGTGCATAAGAGATGACGACAGTCGGAACAGTTTGTGCCAAACGACGAATACTCAAAAAGGAAAAAGCCATCAATTGCAATGTTGTAGCGAACAATCTCAACTAGGTGATACCACGTTGTCGCATTCAAAGCATGCAAGCTTTTTAAGGTGTCTGGATTACTTTTTCTATTAACAAATGTGGATGTGTCTGCCAATCGAAAAGATGCACAAGATACAAAAAATCCTTTTGGGACAACCTACTCGTTATCCATACTCTCCTCTATATGTGCGCGGAACATCAGAGAAAACACCGTTGTACATGTAAAATCTCTCGAAAAAAAAATAAAGAAGGACCGCTCTGCATCCCGAAATTTTAAGTGGAGAGCACTTCACGGGCTTGCATTGTCACCGTATCTCATTCGCTGTAACAATGTCACGCGACTGCCAGTATCAGGCGGCGCAGCGAGATAACGAACCCAAGTAGAGCCCCACAACTTCACAGGGTAATGGACCCTAACAGAAGCTTGGACAAATAAGCGGTGTATATATTGATGCCTGTTAGGAACTGCTGTACTGCTAGCACTTGTCATACATCTCACCATTGGTTAGCACAAAAAAACCTGCAGGTACATTTGAGGCAAAGTCTGTGTATATAACGGGCATCGCCTGCGTCCACTTAATTAGGAACTCCCGGTTGGTTGTTTTGTACTATAGGAAGCAAAAAAGGTGGCCGGCAAAAACGACGCGCTCCAAACTGCGCTGTAAGGCGCCCGCTTAGTGCGAAATGAAAGCAAGCACAAAAAGAACAGAACTCCCGCTCGCGCTGGTTCAGGCAGGAGGCACGCGAGCACTGCGACTCCGAAAAATTAGAATTGCATTGGACAAACCTCTCTTCAATTCATCAAGAGACGAGTGAGACCGGGAGGCGAAGAGCGTGATGGGTGGTAGCAGTGGACGGATAACGGCACCGCAGCCTATTACGGAAAATGACTTCTAAGGCACTTCCGACAGCTTTCATATTCGATGGAACGGCTTTAATTTCTGATGAGCGTCGCCTTCGCATTGGTCATATTTCGGATCATTGCAAATTTGCTGCAATTGTCTTCAAAAGACTGTAGTTGCTCCCCGGCCGTACAATAAAACCTATTCCTCCGATCCACCCTCGCACCCTTCACGCTCACCCCCACACTTACTCCCCGTTTCAGGAGGGATGAAGTAAACGTTTCTTGAATGTATTCATATTTTTTCACGTTTGAAGTCTCACACACACTGTCTAGACAGCACGAAAACTTTCTTTTTCGGTTGTTTTTGCCGGGCGTGGAACTGCAAGAGCTACACATCTGTTTTAGCGTTTTCCTTGCGGGTGTATTTAGCGCGGTGTTGTTTTTTTTTTCCTTTTGTGAAAACAAAAAAAAGTGCATTAAAAACAAAACAACGCGATACGTCTTGGGTAGGAATGTACATTTTGCCTCAACCGTGTCTGAAGTTTCCTTTGCACTGTATACTGTGGAAATGTTTGGCAATGCTAGCAGTACCACTAGCCTGGAATGGGCCTTCTTATGTATACATCGGTGTGAAGAATTATTTCCCTTAGGATTTGTGGCTGAATTAGGTGACAGACAGACAGACATACAGACAGACAGACAGACAGACAGACAGACAGACAGACAGACAGACAGACAGACAGACAGACAGACAGACAGACAGACAGACAGGCAGCCAGGCAGGCAGGCAGGCAGGCAGGCAGGCAGGCAGGCAGGCAGGCAGACAGACAGACAGACAGACAGACAGACAGACAGACAGACAGACAATTTTTAGGTAGCCCGGGAAGAATATCGTATTCGAAACTCTTGGATTAGGTTCAGTCCTGTGCGGCCGCTGCATCTGACGAGTAACTCGGCCCAATAAAATTCGGTGCTCAAGTGCACGAACGACCAGGTGCGGTTAAGCGTGCCAAAACAACGCTCTATTGACCCTCAAAGCATGTGCACTCGGACGGTCGTTGACACAGCTTCCGGCCGTTAGGCCTTACTGCGCGTCAAGGGGCATTCGGATTCAAGCCTGCTGCAAAACTTACCTAGGTGTGAGCGATTTTTTTCGCACACCGTCAGTTATGCCGGGAGTAGCCGCAGTAACCTATTTGGGGCGGAAATCACCCTGGGGCACATGGTACCTCACCACCACGTTTTTCAAATGGTGTGCGAACGTTTGAATATAAGGGACAACGCTAGGTCTGGAATGTTTTTGAACAGCACGATTGTTTAATGTCTTCCCTATGCAGGAGAGCGTTACAAAAAAAAACGTAACAATTAGAAATACCAAGCCCTTGTGATCGTACTCCTCGTGATTAGCACCCGGCGTCGTTCAGACATGCGCGTGGGCTTGCGGGAGACGAGCTTGAAAAAAACACGACGAACAAAAACTGGTGCAACTTGCACTAGTGGAGCAAGGCCCAGAAACAGCAGACCTGGCGGCCCTTGTCCCTTCATCCGAGACGCGGCTCTTGCACATCATACTGATTTCAAAATTGCCGCTCAAAGTTCTCTATGACTGGCGCGACTGGAACGTTTCACATGTTGGATTTCACATCTCTGCCCAGGTTCAACGCGTTACCCCAAACTAGAACCAGCGGCCACTGGCTTCCCGAACTAGGCGTTTCTAGCGCGAACTCGTTGTGTGTGTCCCGCCTTCAGGCGGGAATCGCACGTGAACTGGTGAGAAGAAAAGGACGCCAGAGATCACGCTATGCTAACCAGTGTTCTCCAAGGTTGAGCTGGCCGTCACCGGGCGCTTCTCGCTGCGCTCACTGTTCTCCGTGCGCCCTTCACTGCCTGTGAATATTTTCTTCCATCCTGCTTTGCATGCTACTCAGGGTTCCTTTGGGTATTCTTAATCTTCGGGCATGGCACCTTTTTTATGGCTGACGAAAAAGCCCAACATAGACGGTCTTTCTGCATGACTTGCTTATTATCTAAAAAGGAAACTTGTTATGAACGGGCCCTTTATGCGTGAACATCAACTTGTTAAACGCCTTTGACGCGCCACCCACCGTTTGATTCAGCAGGTATCCAGTACTGCTTGCGCCGCCATACCCAGCTTCTGTCTGGCTATGTGCACAGATAGCTCGCAGAGCAAGCTCACCGCCTCGCATTCCGCGCAGCCCGGACACTCCTGTCAGCTGACCCATGTAATAGCAGTGTGACACTCGAGATCATATCACCATTTAGTCAACAGGTCCAACGGGAGCCGTGGCACGGCTATGGTGCCTATGAAAGCGAGAAGGCACGCCTAATTTCCACCGCTAGTAACTGCCTACGATAAATCGTTATTACCCCGCTAGCCTTCTCGAAGCTCACGCATACCATGACACTGTCCCCCGTCACTGGCCCGCCACACATGGGATTCTCGTCGTTCAGTGCAACAGATAAACGTTGGAAACTAGTTGAGGAAGCTTTGTAAGGCTGATTGTTCTCCTGAAGACTATCAAACGTGTTATTTGTTTTAGCTGAAGTAGTGTGCGTCCTCATCGTTATTGAAATTGGGGCAGCGCTTTAGTGGTAAGAGCGAAATTATGTGCTTGCCTACGGGAAGTATGCGCACCTGAACACGAAACTTCTCAATCGCCGTTACGAGCAGCGTCATTTATCTGTACCTATAATGCACGGTAAAGTCTCATCTCTACACTCCACCCTGAGCTTTTGCCCATCAACGAATTTTCGAGTGGGGCTTTAGGTCAGCCGCATCCGCCGTCATCTTGCGTCCCACGCACAATATTCACACTTGGGATACAGACAGAGTATCCCAGAATTGCGGACAGGCCACACGTACACCTGCAGCAACTCGTCTTCGCGGCTTATACGCCGACCACAACACTCTTCGTTATCCTGTTCAACAGGAATCAGTGATGATGTTGTAGCAATCATTCCGCTTTATTCCTACACGCGTCAGCACTGCTGCATGCAGTGCTCGTTCCAGTAGTGGATCTTCAAGGCTCATGGCTATAACGGCTCCTTCCAGAGAAACCTTCTCCTATAAGGCGTCACTGTCGATTCTGTTGTGTCTAGTAAAACACTGTCATAAATTACCCTCTGCTCGGTGCTTCTGTTCCACAGCAATCGGGGCCTTTCTGGGCCATCACTTACAGCACTTGGTGCCACACGTAGCTAAGGTCCCACCGCAGGAGAACCACTACTGCTACTTCAGCTCCTACAAAAACACACTGCGTGCTTGGACAACATTTGTAGAAGTTTCCAAAAAATATTTGTGCCATGCAGCACCCCATTGTATTAATACTGATGAGACCCATATCGGTCACCGATGGGTTTGCGAATCCACCATACAGTGTATGTTTGTCTGAAAGAAACATAATCAACGAAAACGTGAGTGACTTGCTTCATCGTAACAGTAATCAGCCATAAGATAACTGTTGGTCTTCCTTCAGGGATTTTTGCCAAGGAAGGCGATTTCGTACGGTATTTTCTAGGCTATCCGGTATTGAACTAGATAACCAGGTAGAATTTTCTTGAATGGTTCGCAAAGATAAGGTACTAGGTTCTGTGGACGAAGCTCAATTTTTCTCTATCATGTTTATGTGATCTGGCTACTGATGCTCCAGTCTGGCAATAAAGTCCGTGTTTCCCACTCGACATCCACTTAAAAGAAGTCCATGCAGTACCTATGTGTCTTTAGCGAGGACATAATCATCTTTGTCAGTGCCATGATCAGTAGCATTCTCAACCAGCTCGCGCTACGAACACGCTTGATACTCGGGAAGAAAGTTGAGAGCCGCTTGTCTGACCACCCACCGTCATGGCACATACGTCTCAACCACAGCAATCCAGGGCTCGGCCACAGTTTCTCGTTGGCCGCCTAGAATTTGTGAGTCGAACGTAATGTGTCTCACCGGGCTATCGCCCACTGCTCCCTTAGCTTCAACGGAGATAACCGGGCACAAGCACGACCCGCCCTCACAGCTCTCCTTGGCTGATTTCTTTTGTCTCCCCAATTTTCCCCGCCGCATGGTCCTTCATCGGGTAACTTCAATTTTACGTCAACGGCACTCGGTCTCCTGAAATTAAGAACCACTTTACCGTGCAGAGGGTACCAGATAACCTCACTGTGCATATCAAGCTACGCGCCCTTGGCCTTAATGCATACGACAATCTGCAGGCCACTGTGCTCAGCCACTAAGGTGTAAGCACCCAGCACGTAAACTATGGCAAGAGAACGTGCTGGCATTGCCACGGCCAGCGTTCCTTCATGGTGTTCTTTGGCTCCTCTACTGAATCTTCTCCCCACCTTATATTGCCTCTAGGCCCAGCGCTTGATCCAGAGCTGCAGGAGCTCTACATTATTCTGCAATATTATTCTCGTAATTCCTCCGTCAGCTGGGAGCCAGTCCTTTATCTGCGACGTGGGGCGCCAGCCATAGCGTTACCACTTTTAAGCATCGCGGTTACATTGTGTGCTCCTTCAACAGCTCGGGCTATCACCATCTGGCCTACACATATACGACTTAAAAAAAAGCTGTTCTGGAGCATTTACGGATCTCAGCCAGACACCCCACAGCGTTCACCCTGGTAATACGCTCATACCTGCGAAGGCTGCGGCCACAGAAGTCTCTGGAGAACCACTCCTTCCAACAGCAGCTGCAGATGCAACTTCACCGCAATGTTCATTATAGCCTAGCCACAAAACCGTGCCTTAGCGACGACATGAAGCGCGAGGAAGGCGACCATTCCTTTTGTAAACTCGACGTGCAATCATGCCTCAGCACCACAGCTGGTGTCGTCTGCTCCACGGACACACGCCTGTCAACTGCCCTTGCCACACCCTGCTAAGACAATGTACCAGCTTGATTGCACGAAACAGAAACGGGGGATCACGCAGACGACTGTCCTCTACCCAAACTACCCTGTTACCCTCTACAGGTATTACAGGTTCCAACAGCCGCAAACTTCTCGTACGTCGCAAGCATCTAACGTATCCTCAGAGGCTACACCTCTACTGTGCCTGAGTACAATGTACCTCAAATGATGGCGCAATCCACGGAAGCGCTGCGAGCAACTTTCGAATTTCAAATGCGTAATCTATCTTTCTCGCCATTTCATCTGTTCTAGCGCCCTCGTAACGACGGCCCACCAAAACGTGTAGCAGTTACAAAAAAGCGCCGCAAACCGGAACATCACGTGCTTTCATGCCGTTATAAAACGCATGAAATACGCGTCTCGAGAACTATACCAGTAACTTACTCTAGGGCACGATTCGGTACGCACTATCAAAGCTTGGCTGACCTACTGTGAGGTACACCGGCAAAGATGGCATGCACGCTGGGAATTCGGTTTCACTGAAGGTTAACGTACCCTCATAATTGAAACCCTCATTAATTCCACCTTTCGCAGTGGGTGCGCAGGTTACAGGGAGAGCGATGCACCCACCATGCTCAATGCAAATACCCCTCGAGCAGGCATTTTAAAAGACGGCACAGTGCACAGCTGGTATTTCAGTAGCAGTCATTACAGTTGTCCTGCCATTTCCCCAGCCATCCATTGCACCCGTCGCACCACAATCTGGAAAGCGTTTTTTTTTCAGCCTCAACCGCCCCTCCATGTTTCCCCACATCCAGGATGAAACTTCGCCGCCGACCTGTACGGTCGTATCATTTCGCCAACCCCAGCCATTTGCACTTTCACTGACCAACGTACTCTCCTTAACCATGAAAAAACAGTCTATATAGGTGTACGTGTGACAAAATGCTTTCTCCAACCTCGTCGTCGCCTTAATCTTATACTCTACCCAGAACTGTCGCTTCATTTCGCCAAGCGTGCTTTGAAACATAGGACGCGATTTTCCTTAAACGCCCGAAGCGCTTGCGAGTCTAGCGGTGGCAACGCCTCCATGACCTTTATGAGCGCCGCCATTATCATCATTTATACACACTCGCGGTCAAAACACGCAGATAGATGGGTTGAAACGTTATTCTTGGTTGCGCTAATCATACACCATCATGACAAAGCCATTGGAACGTGAATAAACATGGGATCAGACACGCTCGCTCGCTGGCCGCCTACAGGTCTATGCTAACCCACTTCCACATCCGAAAACACCACAGCTCTCCGCAGTCCAAAATGGAAACTGACCTTCTGCTTCATCTATGATAGTTTAATTATTTGCCGAACGTCGCTGAACACCTCCAGAGTCGTACAGAAACATTCTAGCCTCACATACGCAAGCCTTGCTGCGAGCAACAAGAAAATTTTGAACTATCAAGTTCTTGATCACGTTGTAAGGACAGGCGGTATCCGATGTCACCCAGACAAAAATGTGCTCACACACCTTATCTGTCGAAGAACAATATAAAATGTTCAGAAAATACAACAAATGGAAAATATTCTAGTTCAGCTCTCTTAATGGGAGTTTTTACAGCTACAATTTATCAATAACTGTTCGAATAGGTTCAAAGAGAGAGAGAGAGGAGTGAAAAAGAGAGAGATGACTTTCTCTTAAGTTCGTGATAGATTCTAAACGGTAGAGGTCTTGGACGCTTTCCGTCCCTCAGCCGTTAGCCAGAATCACTTAGATCCTCGCGATAGATTCGGCCATTCGGGCTGCTGTGAGTTCTGGCTCCGGTATGGAGCTATGGAGCTGAGCAGAAGTCTCCGATTGTTCTATTGTCTTTGTGTTGTATCTTTTAAGTGTACTCATACGAAACTTGCAGTTACAGTCGGTTGTATTTTTCGTACCCCATGTCACGAGCATATGATGTGCTGTAGGTCTACCCGAGTGCAGAAAGTACCGAGGTTTGATTTGATTGATTGCAGGGTTTAACGCGCCGACGCAGCGCAGGCGATGAGGCGCGCCGTAGTGGAGGGCTCCGGATTAATTTTGACCCACCTGCAGGGGATCTTTAATGTGCGCCGAAATCTCGCACACACGGGCGTTTTTGCTTTTCGCCTCCATCAGAAAAGCGGCCGCCGCGGCCGGGAATCAAACCCGCGACCTCGTGCTCAGCAGCGCAACGCCTTAGCCACTGAGCAACTGCGGCGGGTAAAGTGCCGAGGTTTGAGTAAAGGTGTGTATACAGCGGTTGAGGGAAACAGGGCTTAAAAAGAGTTTGTCTGCAACCTTGGTCATGTTACTGCCTCTTTACTAATAAGAGTATCGTCGCCCGGTGGGTATTAGCATCTGGCTGAATTGTAGGAATTCATTAAATCCTTGTATGTGACAAGCCTGACTTTCTGTAATGTAATAATGTGTGCGGTTCTTGGCCATTCTTTGCTGTCTGATATGGAGACGATGGTGGCGTCGTCGGTACCACAGCTGCTTTCGGTAGGAGCTGGAGCGATTGAGTGGGCCAATTCATTCGCGTATAGGCCACAGTGGGCAATAGCCGATATCACAAGAACTTTTCTTTAGTTGGTAGTCTTCTCGAACAGAGGGGCTGCTGTTAATTTTTGTAGCTATGATTTTCTACTTTTGCGGTGGTGTTCATTCGCGGTTTTGTAATAAGTAACCTAACTCCTCAAAATACACTCCTTTATGCAATGCAGGGCATTGCATGGTTGCAATCAATGTCATTTCTTATTTTGTGCTTGGGTCATTCTTTCCAGTTTCTTCTTATTTTTGTCTTCACTTTGTTAGAAAAATGTACGTGATCAATCTTTTTTTATTTCGTAGGGCAGCGCTTTTACAAATTAGTCGTTCTCTTTTTTATTTTTGTTTGTAAACGATATTCCGTCAAATATCTGCTGCAAAGTTAGTTTAATGATTGAGTTTCGAGCTGTGCCAGTTGTTCATTTTGAGAAAATGCATAGCGTAACACTTTGCTCCGTGTAAAGACAATAGCCTAATTGGTCTGTTTGTTCTGTCTGGCTGTCTGTGTTTTGATTCAGCCACCTAACCAGAAAGGTAAAAAATTTTTGAACCCGATGATTATTTCGCAAAACATTTCCAAACTAGTAAATGTGGTGGCGATGTTCATACTTGTCAACACTGCTCAGCTAAAGAAAACATTAGGTACTTGTTAGGGAAAGCATCAACACTGGCGTGGACCATGACTTTGCGGAAGGTTGATTCGTTGAAGGTTGAATCAACCTTCCGCGGAAGGTTATTCGCGAAAGCGGGTGCATATCGAGGACGTCCGTAAAATTGCTGGCGTGTGAGGGCTTCCCAGGCTATTCGATATAGTGCGATAGGAGTCCTGGCTGTCCAGGACGATGGTTCCTGGGGTTCCGGAGGCCGTTATTCGCACTATGGCCAGGGCAATGGCGCATTCCTCAGCAAGCGTTATGTTCGGCGTTCGAACGGTGGAGGCCGTGAAAGTGGTCTCTGGCTAGTTGCAGGCGACCGCACAGCAGCTGGGTCGTTGGGCATAAGGCGCAGCGTCAGTGTGCCATATGTTGGACTGCTGGCGGAGTGTTTTTGTTAGCTGCCAAACTCGTGCTTGCCTTCTCTCTGGATGTAGATCCGGTTTTATGTTGCGAGGTAGCGGGGTCGCGTGTTTGGCTGCTTGAACAGTTGTCGGTAAGGAGCGAACGTCAGGCGTTCTTAGCGGTATGGTGATCCCCAATCGCGCGAGAAGTGTGCGACCTCCAGGAGACTTCGCTAGACGTTGAATGTGCGCTGTGGCCTTGCGCACTTGAACGATGTAGTTATGTTTTCTAGTTCTTTCGAAGAACATCTAACAAGACTACGAAGCACTTTGGAGGCAATCCGTTCTTTCGAGCTGGCTATTAAGCGTCGAAATGCCACCTATGATTCCACGAGATAAAATTGTTGGGACACATGGTTAGTGCTCGAGCCGTCCACCCAGATCCGGATAAAACAGCGGTCGTGAGCTCTTTTCCAGCACTAACCGACAAAAAAGCTTTCCGACGCTTCGTACGTCTCTGCATCTATTACAGGCGCATTTTCGAAGGGTTCTCCGGAATTACGGAGCCACTCACACTCCTTACAAGAGAAGACGTACCCTTCGTTTGGACAGAAGAGCAGCAAGTGTAATGCGATGACCTGCGTAGCCGAGTGCAAACGGCCCCAATCTTGACATACTTCTGTGACGATAGTGATACAGAAATCAGAACTGACGCCAGCAACGTCGGCATCAGTGCTATCTTGGTTCAGTGGCAGCAGGGTCCCGAGAAAGTTATAGCCGATGCCAGTCGCACACTCTCTAAAGCTGAACCAACTATTCGACGACAGAAAAAGAGTGTCTTGCCATGATATGGGCTATAACAAAAGTTCCGCCATATTTGTATGGGCCCTTCAGAGCCATAAGCGATCACCATTCGTTGTGGTGGCTTGCCAAACTTAATGACACCTCCGTTAGAATTGCTCCATGGAGCCTGCGGCTTCAGCAGTATGACCGGACGGTCGTGTATAAATCTTGACAGAAGCACAGTGATACTGATTCTTTGTCGCGGGCGCCAATTCTGAATGACGCACATGAAACGGAAGAGGATTTCCCGTTCCTCGGTGTCATACATACTGCGGACATGGCGCTTTATCAGAAGCAAGGCGAAGACCTAGGGCCACGTGATCGACCACCTTCGCGGCGAAAACACCACGCCACTACGCTTCTTTCTTCGAGGTTTGGCTTCGTATTCCCGGCAAAACAACGTGCTCTACAAACAAATCTACGGCAGCAAGGAGGAAGGTCTTCTGGTTGTGCAATCTGCTCTGAGAAACGAAATTTTTCGAGCCTGTCATGACGAGCCTTACGACGGGCACCTAGGCGTTATTCACACCTTCGCTCGGATTCATGAAGGGTTTAACTGGCCCAACCTTCTTCGGTCAGTACGACACTACGTGAGGACTTGCCGGGATTGCCAATGCAGCAAGAAACCTCCCGTAAGGCTACCGGGATTTCTTCATCCAGTGGATCCTCCGTACACGCCGGTCCGACAAGTTGGCATGGATCGCCGTTGGCCTTGTCCAAAATCGCCATCGCCGGAAAAAGTCGATCGTAGTAGCCACCGATTACTTGGCGCGTTATGCCGAGACCAAGGCCCTTCCAACGGCACCACTTATGAAGTCGCCAAATTCATCATTAAACCCATGGTTCTACGCCACACAACGCCGACGATTACTATAACCGACAGGGGCACTGCTTTTACCACCACAAATAGGACGTCTTTCAACTAACTCATAGCACTCACCGCAAATGCATTGCCTACCACCCTCAAACCAAATGGTCTCACTTAACTGACATAACCCTAACTGACATGCTATCAATGTACGTGGACCTGGAAGACAAAAACTGGTTCTAAATACTTCCCTACACAACGTTTGCCTAAACACTGTAACAAAAATTACGCCCACCTCCCCATCCCGGGAACCCTGGTGTGATGCGACGCTGAAGGGGGTTCCATTGTGCATTTCCGTTGGGTCGATTCCTCGAATTGCGTGAGCAATCGTCGGGTAATGCGAGAGAGAGAGAGAGAGAGAGCAAACGTAGCACAGACGACCGTCGACTGAGAGACCGGCTGGAGCGTGGCACTCCGCTTATATGCGCAGCGCGCCCGAAGGAGAGGAGACCGCGGATAGGGAAGGCGCTGCACATGCGCACACCGCGCTTGCGCCGCGCGCAGCGCCGCCCACCGGCGGAGTGAGAGAGCTCGCCGGACTGCACGCGCCACAGATGTTGGGGTAGAGGGCGCGCTATCATGGCGAGAGGAGAGGGGGTTAGCGGAGGAGAGACGCAGCTGTGCGGACGCGGACGACGACGACGCAGGAAGGACAGGGCCGCTGGCAAGAGATGCTCCTCTCAGCGTCGCATCTAAAAACTTGATCAGGGCTAGTTGGTTGAACATACTAAATAGATTTCAGGCGCTAAACAACGGGGGCCAGAAGAAACACGCAGACACAGACAAGGCGCCTTGTCTGTGCCTGCGTGTTTCTTTTGGTCTCCGTCGCTTAGCGCCTTAAATCTATTAACTACAACACTGCCATACAAGAAACAACCCGATGCGCCCCGTTTGAACTTGTTTACGGACGCTATGCAACTACAACCTTACATACAATGTTGCCTGTCGCTAAAAACGACGTGACCCAACTGGCGGAGGAAGCACGCCAGCTAGCACGCATGCGCATTCGACATCAACAACAAATTGCCACCGAGAAATACAATGGACGCCGTAACGACGAGTATCGACCAGGCGACCTTGTGTGGGTGTGGACGCCGATTCGCCGCCGAGGACTTTCGGAGAAGTTGCTGTCAGACGCCGTCTGTCAGAGGTTAACTACAAGGTCGTACCCGAGGACAGAAAAGCACGTTCTAAACGATGAAGGTTGGACCCAGAAGTTTGTGCATGTGGTACGCATCAAGCCGTAGTACACCTCGTCTTGCGAACCCGAAGCATGATGCTATGCGAGCTTACGTGCCCTCACACTCAGGGATCCCTCAACATCTACGTGCCTGTTTTTCGTTTTGCTTCCTTGACATCGGGCCGATCCCGACTAGGAGGGGGAGCGATGCCGCGACTTCATTATTACGGGCAAACTCCCCGACCGCCTAACGGGGCTGTTTCTTGTTACGGGTATGTGCTCACTGGTGGACAGAGGAAAAAGAAATTAACGCGTCGCTTGCTCTACCTGTGGAATCGCCAGTGTTTAGCCGGCACAAGTTCGCCCTGTGAGTAAACGCTTTTAGACTCCTTACTAGAGTTCATCGCTACAATATCATGGATGACCACGCTGAAGACATCCTTCGCACCGTCAGGCTGACCACTGAGGTCAGGTTGAAGGTGCACCTTCTACGGCTTTCCGTCTTGGTACGAGGATGCCCAGTTAACAATAAGGAAGTCCAGCATTCATATAAGCACACCCTCATCAGCTAGTGGCACCACGATAATGATCATTAGCCTCATCCTCTCACCATCATGACCGCTGAGGTGGCACCGAGCGTCGCCGTCACACGATCTAAGATGACTGTTCGCCAGTGCTCTCGCTGTACTTAAGCAACTGCACTAAATTTAGAAAGCCACTATTCAGAATTTGAGTCAATGGCTCCTTTCTCCAGGTGGTAACCTCTACGTCTGCAATGTGTTGACCCAGACACCCTAGCAGTGACCGGGAAGTTCTCGCTTGGAACTCGACCAGCGGGACACCACTATGGCGACCTGCAGCCCATTGATGCCACAGTTCTAGCTACGCTATCACAGAAACTGGCTTCCCCAGCTTGCGATCACCTACCGCGTAAGCAACGTCTCGATACAGCCTCTTAAGCCCTCCATCATTTGGGAAGCGCTCTCTATTTAGATGTGCAGCTCCTGCATGGTACCGTAATCTACCACCCCCATGTGCCACCTTTCCGTATACCCCCGTGGTTCTCTGTTCTAGCATTACAATTTCAGGAGTGGTCTCAGTGCGCCTGTAGCAAAAAGTGAATGCACATGGCCTGTACACAATTTGTGACCAAACTCGGTACCCTTCACGCCATCTAGTACCGCGTCATTCCTTGTCACTCGCGTCAGCTTACTGATCCTCATCTCCAGTGTGGCAGACATGCCTCCACCAACAAGACTTGCCAAGACGTCATCGCAGTCTCTCTCCGGCCGCCACCATCCATCTTTCGCCCTCTTACCACGGCCTGCGCCAGTTCCGGTGAGCCGATCTCCTTGAATAAGTTACTCATAACTCATGCACACAATAGCCATCCACATACAGTTTAGATTATACCGACTTCAGATTTGATTGATTGTGGAGTTTAACGCGCCGACGCAACGCAGGTGATGATGCGCGCCGTAGTGGAGGGCTCCGGATTAATTTTATACCGACTTCACCTCCAGCGCTCCATTTGCTTATACTGATAGATGCCAATACCAATAGCGACGTTGAAGCAGACGCATCTCCACCAACAACCCTAAGGCACGCCCCGAAAATGAAACCTCCACCCCAGAGCAACCTGCAGGGTGCAAAATGCCCTCTACGACATTCCTCACTGGTCATTTCAATATCCCGTACCTGACACGGTTCTGCCACAATGACGTGCGAGTTGCTGTAGCAATGGCGTTCTTCGAATTGTGTCGTCGGCGCACCTCCAGCCCCTCCTTGTACGCGCTCCCTTACCGCGCCACGCGTGCGTACGGTGGGAACAGCACATAACAGCTACATGGCCTCAAGCATGGCGGGGTGCAGTTACCGGCAGTGGCAATGCAGTGCCCTTCCGTCATCTACCCGCATTACACTACACGCCCCCTTCAACTACTTGAGCTTGCTTACAACAGGATTTATGCTATTCAATGACATAAACAACGTCACACGTGGTGTCACAGGCACCACTCCCGGGTACATTTTTCCACGCGAGCGCTCTTCCGGCGTCTAGTACTGATACTCAAGCGTCGACCTCAACATCATGCTCAGCGCGCACGCTGAACATACTTTGTGCACCGCTCCCCCTCTTCGAGACGACGTCCTGAGCCCCGTCCTTCCGCGCCAAGCGCTGTCCCGACACCGACCTAAACGTGATCTCCGTGCAAGTTGCCGGATCGTCTGCCACCCGCGTAAGCCAAGACGCAAACAACGTACACTCCACAAGGTGCATTGCCGTCTGAACAGTGACTGATGTTTCCTCTGGCGAAGAAAAGTCTCTTGCCCAGCACCAAGGCCTCGTCTCTTGCCCAGCACCAAGGCTCGGCCAACAAAGAGACCAAAGCGGAACTAATCGGGATGGCGACTTGGACAAAAGGAAACCTTCTTCTACGCCGACACTCCATGACACTACTTGTACATACCTGCAGACACCTGTGGATATTTTTTGCCAATTGTTTCTTGCATGTCTCTCCACAAATCGTTTTGTGCACGTATTAGCTAAGCTAGTTTTACACCCTCAGTACTTGGAGAACTTTTTAGTGGCGGCATAATCACCGGACTACACCGCCATTATCAAAATCATGAGACGAACACACCCTCCATCATCAGCGGTGCTTTCCCTCGGTCACATGAAACATTGGCTGCATGGCTGGGCGGTTGCAAGTCTTCACTGACTACAGTTCTGGTCCCCGCTATAAATGTAGAAAGACGCCTCCACCTTCCATGTCGACGGCTTCTTCGTACGCTTGCATAATACATGCAAAATGTCAGGTCAAAATAACTGCATTCTTCGCGTCTTTTAATACCGAGATTTGAGCGCAGAGACGAAAACACACCCGTGCGGGAAACGAACACACACTAGGATGTGTCTGTTCGTCCTCACTCACTGCAAGAACACTATAATCAGCTACGCTTCTTTATCGCTCACACAACCTACAGTTCTCCTGAAACCCCATGGAATTAGGGACAGCAAAACACCGGAGAAACCTTACCATCCAAATGAATACGAAACGCGCACCAGTTCCTATCACGCGAACTGTATCCATACAAAGATTTCATCCGCGAATGTGTCCTAAGGAAACTACGTACAAAAAGAATAAAGTTTGCACACCCCAAGCACTGGTAATATGGTTTATTCACTGCAACATAATTCGGCGTAAATAAATATGAAGCGCACACGAGTTCTTGGCTGGCGAAAGAACTTTTTTGTAACTTGGTATTCAGCTGGAACTGCTTGTTCCAAAGAATAAAGCCAATAACACACCCAGTTACAGCCAAAAAATATTTACAAGACTGTCGTGCGTTATTTTTAGGACCTCTAGCTGGACTGTGGGGAGCAAATGCTCTTTTTAAGCAGGATAATCAACGACGTTCTCTCGTTTTCTCCCTATTCGCTTTGTTTCAAAAGACAGTTGTTTAATTATTTCCAAAACAGAAGCTATTTACGAAATGCACCCATCCGCATCACATACTCGACCCTTTTAGGTGTCCCCGACATGGACACTAAAATGGAAAGTTTAGTTTCTTCTATCTTGAACACAGCACCCAGTACTAAAGTCGCTACACTGAAGACCTTCCCCAGCGTTAAAATAGAGAATGCTGCTTAGACAAACACCTTGTGTAATTGTGACCTGTAATTCATAACCATTGTTGTTCAGAGCAATGAATCCACCAATTGCGCACTGGGTACTAGATTTTTAGGCAGCTAAAGTTCACCCAAATCACGGACACAGCCTGGCACACCAAACAGACGTATTTCAAGCATGCCACAGTGCCTGTGAGGGTTTCTTCAGTTCAACTTTAAAAAATATGGGAACTTACCATTCTTCTGGGTTCCATGTTGACGTCATGAAGCTCTTGCATGGAGTCTTGCATTTCCTGGAACCACTTCTCTGCGAGTTCGTCCGAAGTGCGACAGTCCTTCAGGGTGGCCCCTAAAAGATTTTTTTAAAGCAGTGTAATATTTTTACATCATGTGAAACTGGAGGTCCTGAACACTCACATTTTCTTCAATGCATCCTGTATTCGAAGTTTACCCAAGTGCAGCGGTATCTCTCGTTGCACCAAGGCGTTCTAAATGTAACGTAGTTTATTGATTTGATTGATTTTAGGTTTCAATGCGCCGACGCAACGCAGGCTATGAGGCGCGCCGTATTGGAGCGCTCAGGATCAATACTTACCACGTGGGGACCTCTACCATGCGCCGACATTTCGTACACACGGGTGTTTATAACGCAGTTTATTCGTAATGCCGGTGCGGATAAAACAAAGCTAAAGGAACTTAGCGATGTCTTTCCGTGATGCTACTTTTGTTTAACGAATTCTGCGATTGCTCCCAAAGTTCGGCTAAGCGTTTTTGCGAAGGGAATTTACCCCGTGGTTTACCCAGTGTTTTGAAGAAAAAAACCGAGCTTACAAATGCACAACAATTGATCGGTCAGTTTTATACAAGTGAAGAAGTTCTGAGCAGCACTTTGCGCACCGACTTCACGGCTGCGCCGTAAATTGTGCAATAAAAGGTCAAAGCAAGCGGAACGCCCTAACTTATGTCGACACATCCCACTCAAGTCCGTTATACCATTCGCACGCACGGGCACAAGAAACATCAAAATGGCTATTATTATCCTCCACGCAATGTCTCACCCCTTTGCCACTCAAGTAGCAATAGAGAGAGATAAACTACAACTGCAGCACACTCCTGACAATTACACTGACACGGGCAAAAAGCAGCTACGTTTTTGTAGTGCAAGCTACACTACGCTACCTCGGGGCAGTCTTCACGTGGTGACCAGTTTTGCCCTTGAGCGGTAGAGGTCAAACCTCACTCCCTTCCGCAAGCGCCCCTAACGGAGTAGCGGCCCGATAACGGGTAAAGTTAGGCGGCAGGGGAGAGGTAATGAGGAAGAAAAGTAGACGTGTGCGGGACCCGTGCGCGGAACGTGATGGAGGAAGGCTAGAAGGCCGCAGCGATAAGCGGGCGCAACCAAGGAAGGTCATTAGGCCACGTACGGCGCAGAGCCGTGTGCGATAAAGTATACGACCATCCAGCGTATAGTGGTGAGGCTTAAACAACCCCTTGAGGCGAAAAGAGGAAAAACGCTACTGTTGCGTACAGCTTCGCTGTCTCGAAGACTTACGCATTAGTGTGAGCTTCATTCTTTCTTTTGTGGAATTTCTCTATACAATCATCAGTTGTTTTGCTTTGAACATAACGGAACTTTCCTTTCTTTATACAAGCCCGTTTGAAAAGCACAGCTTCACCAGGGCTCCTGAAGTGGTGATTCACTCAGTCGCGCTGTCTTGCCTAAAGTGTGTGCCTACAGTATTTCAAGACGTGCTTTTAAGTGCACTTCGCTACAGCCTCAGACATATACGGTAAAAACTCTCCAAGTTCACTATTTATAACTTTTTCTTTATTACTATTTCACTACACTGCAAGCGTCACCATGGAAATATCAAAAGAATTGATAATAGTGCCGTATTCTCTGTAAGACTGAGACGCACAAAGGAACATAGAAAGAGGAGAGACTACAATGCAGCGAGGAGGTGGATAATGAATAACACAGGGTTTACCTAGTGATCAACATTGGTAACCACACGAACCCAGTCTCCCGAGCTGATGAATTAAGCCAGCGTAAAGCAAATATATCGTGAGCGTGAACTTAGCATTCGGGGAGCTTAGCAACGTGAGCGGCCAATATCCCTTTTATACTTCGTTGTCCTTTCTACATTGTGCGCGTTCATCATCATGTCATTTCATCTTCCTCCTCCACGGTGGATCATCATTTCCGCTGCTGGAACGGTTCCTGTTCTTTTAGTGCGATGCACTTTATAAGCGACCCCAAACCATCACCGCCGGCGGGCGGCGGCGGCGCCACTAACGCGGCGTCCGGTGCTCCTCTATATTTAAAAAAGATTCACCACTCCGGCGCCAGGTTTCGATCCGTGGACTTTGCGGCCGCAGCGCGACGCTCTACCGACCAAGCTACGGACGCGACGGTGATATCAGTGTTAGACGCGCCTTATATCTTTAACGCATTCAAACTAGTCGTCAGCGGCGTGCGTTGGACTCAGCGGCGTTATAGCCTGATAACTGCGTGGTGTACACGTGATACTACAAACCCGATGGAAGAGATGGAAGAGAAGGCGGCGAGGCGGTGGGCTGCGGGGGCCGAGCGCAAGCGCCGCAAGCGGGCCGACAACCGTGCATTCGCACTTTCACATTCTCCCCCTCGAGGGAATGCGGGGGATTTTTTTTCAGTGCCCGGCGCTCGCAAATAAAGCGGAACTCAAGCGTTCTCCTCGGCTCGCTCAAGTGGTGGAGGCTGCCTTTGATCCCGCCGTCTACCCCTCGCGGTCGCACCACTGGAGCCCTGATCAGGTCGGCTATTGCTACTGCCCACCAGCTCCATGCAGCACGAGAGCAGCCACTCGGGCAGCAACGCTGCGGCCCCGGTCCAGGCTGTAATCGCAATCACAAGCTGTCAGCGCGATCCTTCGTTTTTCTGTGGCCTGTGGGGTGACGATGTTGAAATTTGGCTGGATCAATTGAGCCAGGTAAGCGCTTTCAACCAATCGGATGATACATAGAAGTAGAAGAATGTCTTGTTTTTTTTCTGCCTGAAGTGGTTAATACCAGGTTTCTGAACAATGAGGAAGGCATCACTGATTGTACCACCTTTGTAGAAGAGGTGCGCGAAATTTCCGGCCTGTCGTCGACACAGTCGGATGGAGGCAAAAAGAAACTCGCGGCGAGAGTGCAGCACCCGTACGAGACCTACTCTTAATACATCAAAGATGTCACCGCGCTTTGCGACGAGCTGACAAGGACATGTCGGAAACCCACAAAGTACATTACGTCATCAAGGGGATCTCCTCTTTCGCCTTCAATGCTCTGGCGCTACAGGAGCCTACCACGATTGCTGACGTACGCACGACCTCTCACCGCTTGGGCCACCTTCAGTCCAATCACATTCAACAAGATTGTTTGCGTACCGGCTCGTTTTCGGATTCAGAGCTCCTTACTTAGATTCGGACTATCATTCGTGAGGAGCTATAGTAGCCTGGCGCAACCTGCCTTCAAAACGCCCAGGTCCACACCAATGGCCTGCGCGACTGGATAAGGCAGCAGCTGGCGTGTATGATCGCCGTTCAACAGCCCGGTCGTCCTGCTCCGCTACATGCCCAGTCCTACTATCAAGCTGTTGCAAGCCCAACCCTGCCAATTAAGCCAATCGCTCTTCCGACTGATCACGACCACTTGACCACCATTTGGGCACCTGTGCCTGTACCGCCTTCCTTTCCAGCGTGGCGAGCACCGCGCCCAACGAGAGACCGGCCTGTGTGCTACTATTGTGGAATACGAGGACAGATTTATCGTTTTTGCCGACGACGCCAGCTGGACGAGCGCCAAGGTTAAGCACCATACTAACGCGGAACGTACTTCGGCTACGCCCCTCATCAACACGTCTATTCGCCACCTCCGAGCCAACGTTTGCCTGCTAGTGAGGCTATCAACTAGTGAAGTTCTCGTTAGTGTGCTGTGCTCGAACGCGTAGACGCTATTCTGCTTAAAGCTTCCGCACCGCTGGTCGGCCAAAGTCGGCAACGAACTTTACAAATCACACTTCGTCCGGCAGTCATGCTGGTGGTTCCCATACCATAACGCGGCGACGGCATTCAGAAAGAACGCGAAGTTATTAAGTTCCATAGCGTCGTCCAATCGGTTACGCGTGGTTTCACGTTCATACGCGGACCGCGAATCCTTGGCCGGGTTATTATCGCTTCCGTTGAAGGATGGCGATTCACGCTGCATGGCACCATAGCACATCAGCGACGGCGATGAGGGCGCAGCTTAATGGTTAGGGTCGTTGTCCATGGCCATGGGTACCTTGCGGCTTCGGAGTTCCACAATTAAGGCGTGAACCCGGCTACTCCAGCTTTTGAAATATGATGAATTGGTGAAGGCCTTCCTACAGGTGAGTGATTAGGAATCGCGGATCAGGGAAGCAGCCACGAGCAGACCGAAGCAGGCCGAGAAAACGCCGTACTTCAGACGACGCCGATGTCGATTTGCGACAATTGTATCGTGATGATGACACTGCTTAGACTAGTCAAAATTCATTCATTGTTTCTCCCCACTTGTCATTACCCATTTTGGGTAGTGACGACTGTGGTGCTTTAAAGGAGCAAAGGTCATCTTCTATATATATTTATACTTAAGAAGATCACAATGGAAACAATCGTATTTATTGGCTGAACGTTTCCGACGGGGACAATCGTTTATCAAGAGTAACATACTACTAGAATGGAAATTGTTTACATACAGTTCAAGCATTGAAGTTCCAGGGCGGTTGCGTACATTTATTGTGGAAAGAGACGAGAAAGGGAGGAAGCAATAAAATGAGAGTCATGCAGGAATAAGGAAGGGGTAAACTAAAAAACAAATAAGTAAAAGAGGGAGAGAGAACTAACGATCACTAAAAAGTGGGAGAGAAAGGCAGGAATAAGAAAGGCCAAAAAATTAAAATGTAGACTTAACTGCGACAGGGAGTGGACGACGGACGTGCATATTTGTCTGCCCAGCGGAGGAGCGATGCGACACACATAACTACGTGGTTGACAGAAGCTGCGAGTTGTAACCCCTCTCGGTCAGCGTTCGTCTCCCAGAGTAGCACAATACGCATACGTTCCCCGCTCTGAAGCCCGCGCGTCCGAAGTGCGGCGTGTTTTCGTCGACCTCAACGATGAACGCACATCCCTCTCCCTCCACTTTTAGATGCAGAGCATCTGATTCACTCGCCTTGTCACACCGGCGTCGTCGTCGTTGTCGTCGTCGGCGTTGTCCACCCCTCGCCCATTCTCCTCGCCACGCCAGCTGCGCTCTCCACCGCTCACCCCCTCTCCTCTCCGATAGCGAACACTCTCTCGCGAGGGGCATTGGATTGGATTTGGATTGGATTGGATTAAAGTGGATTGTGTTGGATTGTGTTGCGTCATAGCCGCGGCAGACGCGCTGGGGCCGGCTCATGTGCAGTACTCTCTCTTCCGCGGTTTCCTCTCCTTCGGGCGCGCTGCGCATATAACCGGTGTGCCGTTCTCCGGCGAAGCAACATCCACGCTTGGCTCAAACACCTAGAGTCCACGCCGCTTTACAAGTACGCCAACGTCGTCATCGACTGGGACCGGCTTACGCCGTCCCCGCAACGTTATGCGCGCTATAAAACGCGGTCCCTTCGCCGCTCCGCCTATGCGTCGCATCTACACAGGGGTTCCCGCGAGTGTGGGAGTTTTCCTCTATAGTTCGCACCCGGCGCTAAAAGACATAAAGACATAAGGTGTCAGCTTGTCACAGACATTTAGGAGGCGGATACACGGGACACCCAAAGGCCGCCAAACAAGAGCCGGTCATCACAAACCGCCCCAGTTGCACCCGCGACATGGGGCTACGCTGTCGGAAAGTCCAAGTAGGAGGGATGAGTTATGAGAGGTTAGGCAAGAATCACCTTGCATGGAGAGACTGCAAATATAGTAAGTTAATAGGACATGGAAAAAAGGAAGGGCGTAGAGGCGTTCGAACTGAACCATGCATGTAAAAAACACGAAAGATTGTAAAAAATGTTCTCCCAGTTTTGACATGGCTATATTGACAGAGCCACTTAATTCTCACACCAAGCTGAGCCTTTTAACATGAATTTTCTTGCTTTTCAAACACGTTCGTGGTGTTTCCAATACTAACAATGTTCATTATTTAAAAACTGACACAGAGAAAAACGGCAGTATGTATCCCTCGGGGATAACGCCAGCAAAGGCAACAATCAATGACCTACACATGTGGAAAATCGGTGAAACAGGGGAAGGATCTTGAGCCCTTGTTACGAACCAAGGCAGCGATAACAATAGATATTAGTATGTATGGCAGAAGGGCCGAAGAAAGACAAAGCATAACTAACTTTTTTGTAACACCTTTTTTTAGAAGGATTGTCTGAGAAACAGCACATCCCGTTGCGAACTGCATAATTTAACACACGAAGTAAAGGCACCAAGCATAGCTGGTATCTACACGGGATGAGTGAAATATACCGAGAGAAGAAACTCGTAACTGGGTGCATAAAAAATGTTGCACAAAATCTTATACATCACACGGATTGAATGGAAAATCTACCAGACCTCTCGTTTATGCCACTTGCGAGAGTGTTGTATTTGTGAACCCGGAATGGCTCCCGCACTTCACGGTCTTCATCTGTCTTGAAGCCCGACTGAAGTACAGTGACTGAAAATTTGTTGAAAGCATGGGCAAGTGTAGTGATGTGCTTGGATATCGGAAGGTGTGGTAGCGCGGTTACAAGAGAACTCATTCTGAGGGCTCTTCCTGTCTGTCCTATGTACTGTGCGTGATTCAATGTGCATTCAAGGAGATAACTGACGTTTTCGGTTTCGCACTTGTAGTTGCCCTGTATGCAGAAGGAGAAGTGTGAGCCTGTGCTATGCACTGGTCATGTTTTTTGCATCATCAGACAAAGCTTGGACCGAGATTTCTCGCATGGTCCAAAACGTTTGCTTTTGGAGTTGTTAATTTTAGACGATGTTACAATGTCTTTTTATGTTTCTGGCTCACCTGTTTTTACGACCCCCTTTGCCCGCTCCGCATACAATGAGGTGCGACAACAGTTACTTATTTTTTTGCAGGGTGGCCGGCCCATGCGTGTGCACGTGTGCCGAAGTCACTGGAGTGACTCCGAGTACTTTGGTTGCTTAAAAATAGTGCTTTTCCTACCCGAACAAGACGACAACAGGACAGAGAACGCTTAAAAAAACCCAAAACCAAGAAAACCCTTAACGTATGCATCGGCTTTCTTGCACGCAGGCACTAAGCCGGAGGCACTGAACAATTGGAACAACGTGCGCGCTGGGTGGCTAACGCACAGTGTTAACAGCACACGCGACCAGAAAAAAAACACACACATCCCCAAAACACCAAATACACACGCAACGAAAAATAACCATAGCAAGTAAGCAAGCTGTAAAATACACAAGACACACTAGGAGGAGGCCTACATCCTAACCCTACGCGGGGGTAGCGTCAGTGGTAAGTTCAGAGTCAAAAGGGACCGGCGGGAAAAATTGGTCTCGCCGGGGCAGTCGCTTACGCTTTTCAGGGCGCAGCGTGCGGAGTCTGGACAGCCTTGTTACCTGCGACGACGAGGCGAAGTAGACCCCGTAGAAAAGGCGCTGGTCGTCCCGCCGCAAGCCTACCAAAGGACTCCCGCTAAAGCCGTCGCACCCCCAGACCCTCCCCAACGATTTCCACGCTGATAAATCTTCAATCGACTGCCTGCAAGCTACCGCTAGCACCCTTCTAAGTAAGCTTCGCCCGACCGTCGGACTGTCCTGCACATTTGCTCCTCCACCACCCCCATTGGTTCTTGTTTCTTTGAAACACGACACCACGGCGCACATGCGAGTGCAGCCCGCTCTCCCCATTGAGCCATCGCCTTCCCGGAATCCCGCAGGCGACCCACGGTGCACCCTACCGGTTCCTCCCCGCCGACTGACGACGGCTCCCTAGGAACCAAGCAAGCCGAACTGCCGCGGCCCCGCCACCTGCCACCTTCGGAGAAGCGGCAATGAAAGAAAAAGCAACACACAAAGCAGACGGGCTAACTCAGGTACGGAAGCGCGACCAAAAATACCTTCACCTGCCAAGAACGCCGCGATTTCCACCTACTGAATGAAAGAACTGAGGGCCTCGCGGGAATTTTTTGACATTTGTAAACCGGTCTCGGAGTCTCAGGAAAGACGGCTTTCGTTTTTTTGCTTTCCCTTGTATTTCGATGGCTCTTCTGCCATAGAGTCCTGATATCTATTGTTATCGCTGCCTTGGTTCGTAACAAGGGCTCAATATCCTTCACCTGTTTCACCGATTTTCTGGATGTGTAGTTCGATTGACTGTTGCCTTAGCCGGCTTTATTGTACAGGGATACATACTTCCGTTTGTCTATGTGTCAGCTTTAAACAATGAACACTATTAGTACCAGAAACATCACGAACGTGTTTGAAAAACAAAAAATTATGTTAAAAGGCTCATCTTGGTGTGAGAATAAAGGGGCTCCACGACCTCCAGAATACCGGTCGGGTGCGATCGCACCAGACGGTATTTCTGGAGGTCGTGGGTTCGGGTCCCCCGGCGCGGCATTTTTTCTCCATTTCTTCTTTCTTTCTTTCCAAGTTCTTTATCTGTTTTCAATGACCTACGGACAATCCTCCACCCTTTTGTTTCCGAGGTTTTCGGACTGCAACTCTTATTTCGGTCTTAAATATATATATTAATATATATAATATATAGTATATATATATATATATTGTCACGAAGACAAGGACGAAGCAGTTTGTCTTGAAGGAGAATACAGTTTATTGAGCGAACTTGTGCTCCCCTAACAACTCAAAAGAATACAGAGGCGGCGAAGCAGCGGTCACAAAGTGACTTGGCCAGCGAGTGTCGTCCGAATCGAATGCCCCGCGTCCGCACTGCAGGCTTTTTATCTTTGGCGCGCGTGGTTCTCGAAACGTCGATTCGCATCGAGAACATAGTAGATCCAAGAAGATTATTCTGGGCTGTTCACGTTAGATCGGAATGCTCTCCCTATCACAACAGATAACACATGCGGCACAGAAAGAAAGAATGGAACACGCGCTTCCCTTGGCGCAGAGATAACGCAGACCGGCGCAGCCGGGCGGTAAAAGCAAACACAAATAAACAAACCCAATGTATGGTTCGCGGCATTACCCCCCCCCTCTAAGAGTGCATCGACCCGATGCTACATAAGCGACAGTCGAACAAATGAAAATAAAAAGTTCGTCATCGTCCGTAGAAAGGTTTTAGGCGAACCACGTGGACGACTTCAGGCCGCCTGCGTTGTCGTGATGTGCCGGAGTCACCATCAGGGATCACTTCGTAGGTAAGTTGGCCAACACGTCGTAGAATCTGTAGGGGTCCGAAATAGCGTCGCAGGAGCTTCTCACTGAGTCCGCGTCGTCGGATGGGAGTCCAAACCCACACACGATCCCTGGTTGGTACTCGGCGTCTCGGCGTCGGAGGTTGTAGCGGCCCGCATCCACCAGCTGCTGGTCCGTTATACGAACTCGAGCGAGCTGGCGGGCCTCCTCCGCACGTTGAAGATATCCGTGGACGTCGGCGTTGAGGTCGTCGTCTTCTACGTGCGGAAGCATGGCGTCGAGGCATCGTAGTCGGCCTTCTACCGTAGACAAGCTCGAACGGCGTCAGCTGCGTCGTCTCCTGGATAGCAGTGTTGTACGCAAACGTGACATACGGGAGCACTTCGTCCCAAGTCTTATGTTCAACGTCAACGTACATTGACAGCATATCTGCGATTGTCTTGTTCAGACGTTCTGTTAGTCCGTTCGTTTGGGGGTGGTACGCCGTCGTTCTTCGGTGATCCGTGTTGCTGTAGCGTAATACTCCTTGCATCAGCTCCGCAGTAAATGCCGTTCCGCGGTCTGTGATTAGGACTTCCGGGGCTCCATGTCGCAGCACAACTTGGCTTATAAAAACTTGCCACTTCTTGTGCAGTCCCCCTCGGAAGAGCGGCGGTCTCTGCGTAGCGCGTCATGTAGTCTGTCGCTACGACAATCCACTTGTTCTGTGATCGTGACGTAGGGAACGGGCCTAAAAGGTCCATTCCAATCTGTTGAAATGGTCTCGATGGGACGGCGATCGGTTGTAGAAGTCCGGCGGGTCTTGTCGGCGGCGTTTTTCGTCGCTGGCAGTCACGGCAGCTCCGGACGTAGTGGGTGACGTCAGAGGTAAGGCCGGGCCAGTAGTACCCTCGCCTTGATTTTTCCAATAGTGCGGGCTGTGCCGAGATGTCCGGAAGACGGGTCGTCGTGGCACGCTTCCAAAATTTCGTCACGAAGGTCCGCGGGGATGACGAGAAGGTAATTCGCTCTTGTTCCGGGGCTGAAATTCTTCTTCACGAGGACGGAGTTTCTCAGGCTGAATGCTGGTAAGCTGCGTTTGAAGGTCCTAGGAACGGCAACGTTGCATCCCTCGAGGTACTCGATTATGACGCGTAAGTCGGGGTCGGCACGCTGCTGGGCGGCTAGGTCGCTCTCCGTCACGATCCCGAAGAACGCGCTGTCTTCATCAGAGTCTTGTGGTGGTGGGTCGACGGGGGCGGCGGGACAGGCAGTCGGCGTCGGAGTGTTTCCTGCCGGATTTATAAACGACTGTAACGTCGAACTCCTGCAGGCGCAAGCTCCACCGCCCAAGACGGCCAGAGGGGTCCTTCAAATTGGCGAGCCAACACAGCGCATGGTGGTCTGTTTACAACCTTGAATGGCCTTCCATACACGTATGGGCGAAATTTTGAAATCGCCCATATAATAGCCAGGCACTCTTTCTCAGAGGCAGAATAGTTTTTCTCCTCCTTCGACAGACCACGGCTGGCATAGGCGATTACCCTTTCGCAGCCGCTTTGCTTTTGGACAAGGACGGCACCCAAGCCTATATCACTGGCGTCCGTGTGCATTTCCGTTTCGGCATTTCGTCGAAATGAGCGAGCACGGGCGGGCTTTGCAGGCGTTTTTGCAGCTCGCAGAATGCTTTTTCTTGGTCGTTTTCCCAGCTGAAAGGGGTGCTGTCTTTCGTCAAGCGCGTGAGTGGCTCTGCAATGCGTGCGAAGTTTGCGACGAAGCGCCGGTAGTATGCGCACAGCCCGAGAAATCTTCGCACGCCCTTCTTGTCTTTCGGCCTAGGGAAGTTCGCGATAGCTGAAGTTTTTGCCGGGTCAGGTAGGACTCCCGCGGCGTTGACGACGTGGCCCAAGAACTTGAGTTCCTCGTATGCGAAAACGGCACTTTTCAGGCTTCAGCGTCAACCCCGACGTACGAATGGCCTCGAGTACAGACTCCAACCTTGCAAGGTGTTCGTCGAAAGTCCGAGCGAATACCACTACGTCGTCGAGGTATACGAGGCAGGTGTGCCACTTAAGGCCAGCTAGCACAGTGTCCATGACTCTTTGAAACGTCGCTGGTGCTGTGCACAGCCCAAACGGCATCACCTTGAACTCGTATAGGCCGTCTGGGGTTATAAATGCAGTCTTCTCTCGGTCTCTCTCGTCCACTTCAATTTGCCAGTAGCCGGTCTTCAGGTCCATCGATGAGAAGTACTTCGCGTGGCAGAGGTGGTCGAGGGCGTCGTCGATTCGGGGGAGGGGGTACACGTCCTTTTTCGTGATTTTGTTCAGTCGTCGGTAGTCAACACAAAACCTTAATGTGCCGTCTTTTTCTTTACGAGTAACGACGGGCGCAGCCCAGGGGCTTTTCGATGGCTGTATAATGTCATCGCTGAGCATGTCGTCGACTTGAGTCCGGATGGCTTCCCGTTCGTGTGAAGAGACGCGGTACGGTGACTGTCGGGTAGGTCGGGCTCCATCTTCGGTTATTATTCGGTGCTTCGCTAGAGGGGTCTGACGTAGTTTTGCGCTGGACGAAAAACATTCGCTATAGCGACGCAGCAAAGCCAATAATTTGTTCCGTTGTTCTTGCGGTAGCGCCGGATTCACGTCGAAGGGCTGCGGGAGCTTGAAGGTTTTTACGGGTGTGCGTTCAAAGTCGGCGACTGCGATCACATCACTTGCTTCTTGCGTTTCTTCGAGGAACGCAATTGCAGCTCCCTTGTTTAAATGCTGGTACTCTTCGGTGAAATTAGTGACCAAAACGTGAGATTGGCGTTGCTTAAAGTGCGCAATGCCTCTTGCGACGGAGACACCGCGGTCGAGAAGCAACCTTCGATCACTCTCTACGATAGCGTCGATGTCAGAAGCAGCATCCTCACAGTAGACGGCGATCATCAAGCTTGCGCGGGGTGGCAGGGTGATGTGATCGTCGGCAATCCTGACAGCAGCATGGTGATCGGGGTTCGGCTGCGGCGTCGTGGAGTGATCGGAGGAAAATGTTATCGACTTGGTCTGCAGATCAATTATTGCGCCGTTGTCCGTCAAAAAGTCCATTCCGAGAATCACGTCGCGGGAGCAGTTAGGCAGAACGACGAACGCCGCAGGGTACGTTGTGCCGTCTATGGTGACGCGCGATGTGCACGTTCCACTTGGCGTCACGAGGTGGCCTCCTGCTGTGCGTATGTGCGGACCGTCCCATCTGGTCACAACTTTCTTCAGTTTAGACGCAAATGGTCCGCTCATTACCGAATAGTCAGCTCCCGTGTCTACGAGGGCGACTACGTCAAAGCCGTCGATGGACACCTTGACGTCAGATGCAGTCTTCCTCGAGTTCCGGGTTCGTCGGGGCGTCGTATCTCTGCTTGTACGTGTTGATGGTCGGGCACTGTGCATCGTCGTTGTCGTCGTCTTCTCAACGGACGTCTCGGTCAGGTCGGGTACGCGTCGCGCCGTGTAGCTGTCGTCGTGTTCAGGAGTCTCGTCAGGGCTGGGTCGGGTCGTCGGGATGAGGGCATGTCGTGAATCACTGTCTTCAGGTGCGTCCTTGCGTCGTTGGAGGGTTTCCAGTATTTCGCCGTAGAGCAACTTCACCTCCAGAAGTTGCTGCTTTTAGTTTCCCCGCGTGGGCTGGGGGACCTTCCACGTGCGAAATCAGCATTGCTACGGCGGTTAGGCGACTGGTATGGGTAGGGCGATGGCGATCGGTGTGAGCGGGCTGGTCCTCGGTTGGTGTTGGACAGGTATTCGTCGATCTCAGTAGGGCGCTGGCCGGGTCGGGGGCGTGGGGCGTCGACGGAGAAACCACGCAGTCCGAGTCTCCTGTACGGGCAGCGACGATAGATGTGATCGGCCTCCCCGCAATGGTAGCACAGCGGACGATGATCTGGCGTTCGCCAAACGTCAGTCTTCCTCGGCGTCTGGGTTTGGGCTGTGTACGGCGGTACGGTCGACGGCGGCGAGAGTGGGGACGGCGGCGAGAGTGGACGGCGGTACGGTGGAGCTTCTTGTAGACGGGTTGGAGCAGGGCGGGGTCGACGAACAGCCGCAGAATAGGTCATCGCCTGTGGCTCGCGGGGTGCCTCGGATGGCATAGAAGTGCCCAAAGCGTGTTGAACCTCTTCGCGGATGACGTCAGTCAGGGAAGCCACTTGAGGTTGCGGCGTCGTCGGAAAAAGCTTCCGAAGCTCCTCCCTGACCACTGCTCGGATGGTCTCACGCAGTGTCTCGGAGCTTGTAGCCCCCGGCACCGATCGTCTCGGAAACCATCACGTTGACCGGGCGATCGTACTGCCTCGTTCGAGCTTCCAGCGTCTTCTCCATCGCGGCCGCCTCAGACGCGAATTCGGCCACCGTCTTGGGAGGATTGCGGACAAGGCAAGCAAAAAGCTCCTGCTTACCCCTCGCATGAGAAACCTTAGTTTCTTTCTTCTGTCATCTCCGGATCCGCACGTCGAAACAACCTCTTCATCTCCTCAACAAAGATCACTACCCCTTCGTTGGGTGCTGCGTTCGAGTTTCGAGTAAAAGCGCTGCGCGTTCTTTTCTGACCACGGTAGTGAAGGTCTTAGTGAACTCGCTTTTGAACTGAGCCCAGTTTGTCAAGGAGCTCTCGTGGTTCTCGAACCAAGTGCGAGCCGAATCTTCCAAGTAAAAGAAAACGTGGCGGAACGTTTCTGCGTCGTCCCACCTGTTGAATTTCCGGACGCGCTCCAGTTTTTCCAACCATTCTTCTGGGTCTTCTGCGGGGGCTCCTCGGAATGATGGCGGTTCCCGTGCTGCTGCAGAACGACAGGAGGATTGGCTTGGTTGAGCATGGTGCTGGTTGCGACGTCTTTCTTCTTCGTCTTCTCCGGTAGTAGACCGAACTCGGGTGGTAAATCTTGCACGCGGAGGCTGGCTCTTGTTGGACTGGCTTGGCGGCTTCCAGAGGTTGTAGTGGGCATGAAGGGTGCGTACCCCGCACCTCCACCAGATGTCACGAAGCCAAGGACGACGCAGTTGTCGTGCAGGAGAAACAAGTTTATTGGAGCGAACTTGTGCTCCCCTAACAACTGAAAAGAAATACAGAGGCGGCGAAGCAGCGGTCAACAAGTGACTTGCGTCAGCGAGCGTCGCAGAATCGAATGCCCCGGCGTCCGCACTGCAGGCTTTTATCTTTCGGCGCGCGTGGTTCTCGAAACGTCGATTCGCATCGAGAACATAGTAGATCCAAGAAGATTATTCTGGGCTGTTCACGTTAGATCGGAATGCTCTCCCTATCACAACAGATACACATGCGGCACAGAAAGAAAGAATGGAACACGCGCTTCCCTTGGCGCAGAGATAACGCAGAACCGGCGCAGCCGGGCGGTAAAAGCAAAACACAAATAAAACAAACCCAATGTATGGTTCGCGGCAATATATATATATATTATATATATATATATTTATATATATATATATATATATAATCTAGAGAAGGATAAACTCAAAAAGCGCGCAGAAATAGTATAAGTAAAGAGTCGGATACACAGCAAGAACAATAACCAACAAGGTTTACTTACGTAGCGGCAACGGGACTTGCCTTCATCAGAGTACACTTACATGATTTTGCAGCAAAATCATGTAACTTACTCAGATGAAGGCAAGTCCCGTTGCCGCTACGTAAGTAAACCTTGTTTGTTATTGTTCTTGCTGTGTATCCGACTCTTTACTTATACTATATATATATATATATACTAGAAACGTATTAAAAAAGCCATTCTGCAGGACTGACTAAGTTAGGGACATTCAAAAAAGCAACGAGAACAACTATGCGTGTTGTATGACCTTTGAGAAAGCTCTGCCCAGCGTGACATGTGCCATGATCATCTCTTCGCCATTGCACGATTGCGCGACCCTTCAGAGGCGAGCACAGCATTGCACTTGCTCTTACAACTTTGTTCGCGGTAAAGGTGTCATGCTGCTGGTTCTCAGCGGTTCTAGCGTGTGGTAATTTTGTTTAATTTTGAGTCTTCGAACTAACCCACACGATTCCCTAGCATGAGCACAAAACCCAATGACGTTCGCATTTTCACTGCGTGTGAAAATGCTAACACTCGTTGCGTAGGTGACCTATCGCGCAGAGTATCGTTTCATCCGTACCGCACGAACAAATTCAGCTCATTGGTGGTGCCGGCCCTGAACAATCCCATCTTAGATGACGTCGCACTCCAAATCGTTGAATGGCCGTAGCACTCACTATGGTCCGAAGTACGGGTGCAATATCTTTTAAGGCGCGGTTACACTAGCCCTACCGTTGGCCGATTTGTTCGGCCTGCACCGTGTCGGTGGGGTGTCGGCGACCACGCCACTCCGCGCCGACGCTGACCGTTCGCCAACCGTCTGCACCATCGACAAATCATTGCGGAGTCTGTCTGCGCGCTGTCGGCCGGCTCGCTTGTCACACAACGCCGCCGACCTTACGACGGCACCGCGCTCGCCGCGTCGCTTGTAGTATCGTGTGGCTGGTGGCCTGACTGAAGCTGTTTGTGCGTACTCTTGTGTGTACTACGTGTACTGTGTGTACTCCTCAGCTTCCTGCTGCATCTTGGTCATTGAAGGAAAAAGGCTGTGTTTGCTGTTGCCATGGCATTAATAATATGGGATGTTCTGGGTGAACCCCCGGCGAAAACGCTGCACCACCACAACGACTATGCGTATGATTTAGTGCGCACATCAGCGGAAATGAAACCTCTTGCAATATAGAAGGCCTTACAGTGTGTCTAGTGTATCAAGTTTTGAGAAACGCGTTTCAAAAAAGTAAAACTGATTGTTGCTGCTCTGGGAACCCGTTCGCTGTTCCGAAGAAATTTTTCCGTAACACATGTAGTTGCTCCTCGAAATCAAGCACGAAATATTTCGCAAAGAGGACACGCAAATCATACCAATTCAAAACTGCTCAGAAAAAAAGGCACCGCAGGGAATTGAACCGGGCACATTCATCGGGTGCGCTTGACGCTCGAGTCCACGCATCACCATCATCGTCAGCCAGCTCAGGTACACGGTAGGATGAAAGCCTCTCCCATTGATCTCCTATTGCTCCTGTCGTGCGCTAATCGAGTCCACAGTTTAGCCCCGAAGTTCACTATTTCTGGCCTCCATAGTTTTATTGGCCTTCCCCCTCTGTACCCACCTCTTGGTATGCATCATTCTGCTGCCCCAATTGTCCACCGGTTCTCGATTTGTCTCACTTCAAGGCCAGCCCAAGTCCATTTCTTTATTTTTTAATTTGAACTTTGGTATCATCCACTATAGTTTGTTCTGTGATCCAGGTAGCGTGTTTCTTGTCTAGAAGTGTTATTCGAAACATTAATCGTTACTTGGCCAGTTGAGCGGACCTAAGTTTGATTTGTAGTTGTTTAATAAGGCACCAAGGTTCAGCTCCGGATGTCATCACCGCTAGTATGCACGGGTTTTAGATTTTTTTCTTTTTAGTGACAGAGTTAGCATACCTTTCATTATTTAGGAGCACTTCCCGAGTGCTCCCCAGCCCATACCCATTCAGCGTCGCCTTCCTCCCTCGTGGTTAGGGTCAGCACTAACCATCTGTCCGAGGAAGTTATATTCTTTTACTTCTAGCATTTCGTTTTTTAACTGAAGATGACGTTCTTGGCGTGCTTATTCCTCGTTAATATATATATTTTTATTTACTTTTAGCCCAACGGCCCTACTTTCTGATTGAAGTTCCTCAAACATCGCTTGCTTCTGTTCTGCAGTCTCACCCAGCAAGACTGTGTCGTCCACAAACCTCAAACGGCTGTAGTATTTTCCGGCGTTTATCCTGAATCCTGTTTTCCCACTGAAGCTTTATAAATACCCCTTCCAGACAAGCTGTGAATATTTTTAGAGAGATCTTGCCTTCCTGTCTTACTGCATTTTGGATAGGAAATTTATCGCTTTGCTTGTAGAGGGTATCCTACCCGGGCATTGTTATAGATGCTGTCCATAAATCAAATTTTGGTTTCCTATATTCCATAATCGTTTAGTGCTTCTACAACAGCTGCTGTGAGTACGGAATAAAACACTTTCTGGTAATGTATAAATACCATGTAAATGGGTTTTGTGAAGTCAGCGGATTTTTCTATCACTCGGTTGACGACTCGGATGTGTTCCAGGGTATGCACCATTTCCTCAACCCAGCCTGCTTTCCGGGTTTATAGAAATCCAGGGTCTCATTTGTGTGGCTAACTATGACTTTGTTAAACAGTTTGTGAATAACTGAGAGTAGGCTGATGAGTCTGTAATTCTTCAGGTACTGGGGATCTCCCGTCTTATGAATCAGAATAATGTTGTCGTTTTTGCAGGCTATGGGCACTGTTTCAGTCTTTAACCATTCTGAACATATGTCCACCCTCCTTCAAAAAAGTTATGTCGTCGTCACCTGTAGCTTTTCCAATTTTCAAGCATTTGAGAGCTTTTCCAATTTCCTGTTTAGTTACTAGTGTGCCAGCGCAAGGAGAGCTTGTATTCTCAGTAGTTTCCCTTGGTCTGACGTCGGTGACATACAGCCTGGTGTTGAATTGTTCTGCAACCTGTGGTCTCTACCTCACAATATGCATCACCCTAGCATTGCATAAGGCATGCACTCATGCACATTGCGAGGAGCCACCGCGGGTTCGAGCTATTTGAGAACGCTCACGGAACTGAGACGCCGTCGCGCCAGCTCAACACCGCCTCTGTTGGGCAGGTGGAGTAGGGGCGACAAAGGAATAAGCCCAGTGTAGTACATCAGAAGGCGTTTATTCGCGCCAACCCCTTCAGTTACATTTCAACATCCCCGTGGGTGAAAAGGGGCGATGGGCGATCTGGCGCCACGCGCAAGTGTGCGCGTCCTCGGCGCGCTGAACCGGTGGGCTCAGCAATAAGGGCAAAATCTGGGGTGCTGGCCGATGGGCTCGCAATAGAAAGACACTGTCCTTTCGTTCCCAGGCGCGTACCGCACGGCGCGATCGTCGAGTGTCAGGTACGGCTAATATGTGAGTGAACGGACTGAGGATCAACCGAAGGCACGGGCCGGCAGCCGGAAGGGCTAGCGGGCTTAGAGCCGGCGCAAAAGAGCTGCGACCGGGCGGTGAGGAAATAGTTACGCACCTTCGGCTGTCCTCCTGAGCGTCTCCCCGAACGGACCCCCGCGCAGGGTGCGCGTTCGCGTCCTGGCGAGGGTGGTGTTCGGGCATCGTTCAAACGGGCCAATGAGGTGAGGTTAGCTCCAACACCAGGGCGGAGCCCCCGCTGCGTGACAGTGTTTTATCGCCGCAACGGTTGCAGGAGTTTTAGAAGACGGCTCGGCTCTACACAGCGGCGCCGAGACGAGCCAGAAACTCGAAGGAGACGAAGGAGAAAGGGGGAAAAGAGCCGCGCAATGCCTCGGGCGCCAGGATCCCCACAAACCTTAATTATCTCCTCCTAGTTGTGCCTAATATCCCCTGCTCATATCTGAGCCCGTACATCCTGTCATTGCCGACGGATAGTTTTTGTCTTAGTTGCTGTCATGGTCCCCTCTATTTGCAGCGTTTCCTGGATCACTACCATCTGATATGCACGAATGTGTTTTGTTTTATTTTGGTTCACCAGTTTTACAGCTCGGGTAATTCAATCCGATTAACCGCACGTGACACTATCATGATCCTAAATATGGCATTGAGCTCCTTCGCTCCCTTAGTTAGTTGTCCAGTTTGTTCTCTACATGTTCCTTCTACCACACCTGCTGCTGATTCACTGAGTACCGAAGTTAGGTTGTCATTTAGCCTGTCTACATTGGCCTCGTTCTGCTCGTTCAAAATCGGGAAGTTGTTTTGAATTGCCCTTTTAAACCCATACGATCTGGCTCTGACTGATTGCGTGCGCGGTTTCTATGTTTCCACGAGTTTCGTTCTTCCTCTGGTGAGATTCCACTTTAGCTCGCATCTTTTCATCCTGTGATCGCTGCCCCGAATCTTACTTAGCACCTCCACGTCTTGCACGATACCCGGGTCCTCCCGTAGACGGAAGTCAATTTTCTTGTTGTAGCATCGGGATTTTTTCATGCCCATTTTCTATTATTTTGTTTGCAGATGAATGTGTTTGTTATCCTGAGGTTATTTCTTTCTGTAAATCACAGCATCGTTTAGCCTCGACTGTTGTGATTTTATATTCCGAAGTTTCCAACTGACCCTACCCCCGTTTCCATATTACGAATCTAACGCAAAGGCCACTGCGCCATCGCACAAGTGCTACTCCTCCGCCAAATAACCCGTGTACGATCTTGAGGCTCACCTTTCGTGGGTTATACATCCGTAATTGCTAGCTGGTTTACAAAATTCCTGGATGGTACACAGAAATTTCTCAAATAGCACTTCCACACTACATTCTCCGAAGCCCCATCAACACCTGATCGCCATGAACTCCCCTGCTTAGGGAACGTGCTCTCAAATATCTCTGTACCCTGCTGCGACTGCGGTTTCGCATTACGGGAATAGTGCTTACCCTGCTTTTGTTTTACCCGTTACGCTAAAACCTTTGATCGGTATTGATTCCTTATTTCTTAGATTACCTTCCGAAAGTCTTCTGCACGTAACCGACCTTATATTTTCTACAAGTGTGCCGGTCACAAACGCATATGCATTTTGCAGCTCCGGGGCAAAAATAGCCAAAATATTGATCGAATTAGCGCTAGTGTTGACTTGTATGGGCTTCATGGACCTTACTGAGTATATTGCACTTTACAAACCAACAAACAGAGCCGCATTCTTTACGGGCCGAATGTTCTCTGGGCGCAGTTTTCGCTTCTGGGTCTATTCCCGACGACACATTGTGATACAGGTTGGCCGACGGCTTTTGGTGGCGTCTTCGGTCGGCGAGCCAATCAGACTAAGCAGACTTTCCATCGGCTGACGTGTTTGTGTCGCCGTGGCCGTAGTGTGACGAAGCTGTCTGGCAATTCGGCAGTTGGCCGATGGTTCGGCCACTCATCGGCGCAGCCTTTGCGTCGTCGTCGCCGTCGTGTCGGCCTAGTGTGACCGCGTCTGTAAACGACACCTGGGCCGTAGATAGGAGTCCACACCCAAACGTAGTCCTGAGTTTTTTACTTTACCCCGCAGTGTTAACCTGCAGCATCAGTCATCTGCTGTCGCTGCATATAGCATAGGGCAACCTAAGAGGCTTCTTCAGCGCGGTGGATGAGAAGCTCGGCTTAGCTTACTTCGCCGTCAATTTTGCAGGCGCCATCGCCTCCCGCCCACTCCACATCCAATGTCCGTAGACGTAAGCGAAAGGGATAAACCGGGCACACTCTTCCAAAGCCCATTTTAATGCGAATGCATATTGTAGACTAGCACTTAATTCCATGTCTGTGCTGGACGCCTGCCTAATGGAATTGTTGTCGGATATTGCATTTTGAGTATTTCAATTTATCTGCTCTCCTGTGGATAGTAGGCCGCCGTATTACCATAAGAACAACCGATCAGCCCGAAGAATTTTTGGATGGGTTAGCATGGTCTGCTTCTGTCTTGTAGGGTGACCAGCCGGGCCACGTCTCCGTCCTCAGGTTTTCCGTAAAGCCCGCGTATGTAAAAATTGTGGAGACCACAATACCTTAGTTCTAACCGATAACAAACAGTCTAAGTGTATAACCGATAACAAACAGTCTAAGTGTACTTCTAGTACATCTGGAGAAGGAACGCTACCCTAGAAACCGAAGAAGCAGCGCACTAGAAATGCATGGTAGCGATCGTGCCTAATGTGGGTTGGGGGTTAAATGGATTCCTGTACTTCACCAATCTCCCTCGTTTGCATTGCGATCTGAGATTGTTGACAAGGACAGTACGAAACCTTACTATGTGTTCCAAAAATGTAGAGATCAGCCTGTACACGCTTTTAAGTGATACAAACACCAACTTACAAGCTACACTAATATTACATTCATGTTCTGGAGAAGCACGCAACCGTAGCCTGAAACAGGTTGTGTGGTGTGTGGATGACTTCAGTTTTTACACCCTTAGTAAACCAACACGTATATCCTTCAAAGCTATACACCACAGCTATACATGACTGTTATAATACTTATAAATATTAAATAACCAATGGACACCGAAAAGGAAACAAACTATAACGCCACAGATCTCATACACACCGATTTAATCAGCAGTCAATTTTTGATGCAAACTGTAATTTTCCATTTTCACAGAAGAACCTGCATAAAATGGGCAGAAACTTGCCATCTTTGGGTAACGTACCCAGTGAATATGATTTATAACTACAGTGGTGTTATTATACGCCTAATGTACGCTTTACGCTAAAACCTTTGGTCAATATTGATTCCTTATTCTTAAATTACCTTCCGAAACTCTTCTGCACGTAACCAACCTTATATTTTCAACAAGTGTGCCGGTCACACACTCATATGCAGTTTGCAGCTCCGCGGCAAAAATAGCCAAAACATTGGTCGAATTAGCACTGGTGTTGACTTGTATGGGCTTCGTGGACATTATTGAGTTTATTGCACTTTAGAAACTAACAAACAGAGCCGCATTTTTTACGGGCCGAATTTTGCCTCGGCGCAGTTTTCTCTTCTCGGTTATTCCCGACGACACATCGGAATACAGGTCGGCTGACTGCTTTTAGTGGCGTCTTCGGTCGGCGAGCCAATCAGACTACGCGGACTTTTCATCGGCTGACGTGTTTGTGTCGCCGTGGGTGTAGTGTGGTGACCAAGCGAGACTAGAGTGGTGTTATTATAGGCCTAATTCTCTCCGTTATTTATGAGCCCCTAAAAGCATGTGGAACTCAGACTTGTTGCAGCTATCACCATTTTTCACAACGTAGGTGAACATCATTTTTGACCCTTGTGTCGCTGTGACCACAGGACGACATAATAAGTTTGCAATTGAATAAAGCAATTATGTAGCATGTGGAACACTTTACTACCAAACCGATTCCCCAGATGTCATCTGTCTTACTGAATAAATAACGATTGTTTAACCAGTTGAAGATTAACCTTTACAGTAGAAGTCCTGAAACCCGCGAAATGTCAAGCAGCGTGTGTTCTTTTTCGAAGCCTATTCAAACTATAGTTCAAACATGCCTATTCAAACATGCTCACGGAATTGTAAAGTAATTTTGTCAACTTGAAGTTAGCTGGAGCACCAACACTTTTCTTGTAAGGGTAGCAAGTTCCATAGCAAAGCAAGCGCCTGTTTTATAAATATTATTTACAAATTGTTTCTTCTGCAACCAAACCTGCAATTGAGTTTGAAGCTTGGTCAGAGTATAAAAACACCACTTCTATTGTTTCACTCCGGCTTCTATTCTTTGCATGTGAAGTTCTCACCACTTTTTTGGTATCTTCTCGGCGATCATAGTTTTATTTTGACAGCCCCTACCGCCCGATTTACGACAAAAAAGGCGTTGACCAGACCTCGCAACGCTAACGGTCCTTTCTCTTCGGCACACCGGAAACATTTGCGGTGCCAGTTGCATCGCATCAGAATAATGTCACGATAGAATATTTCCATGAAAGCCCCCGATGAAGCTTTATGTTCTCACTCACCGCTGATATTGCATATTTTAGTGTGCAGGTAACGAAGGCCACTACGTGATGATTTGCAGAAACCGAAAGGCAACTTCGTGATTAAGGTTTGTGAGTATATAATAACTGCTCGTAATGTTTCCTCCGCGTGCGGCCGTTTTTTTTAAGAAACATGATTCAGGGGTACTTATATGTGAAAAAGCACATTTTACACACCAGATCAACATGTTAGAAGATTGACCTCACTTGGTCCACTGAAATGAAAAATTCCCAACATACTCTTCTCCCGAAACAAAAGACCCTATAAGAACACTCAACTGAAATCGCCAACTGCAGGCCTTGCGATCAAGTCAAGGTTCAGGCTCGGGCAGCATTCGAAATCGTCATCTTGTACCACGGATATGTTGTCAGCGTTTCCGTCACTGTCTTCGACCACGAATCCTACACAAAACTGCAAAAAGAGCCAGATCTTAGGGCACCATGAACTTCAGTCTTTCCAACTTTTTACTCTACTTTAAAGCTAGCAACGTAACAACTCTTGCGCAGCAATGTTTGGGGCGAACGCCCTAACGGTCTCTGCTTAAAATGAACGTAGTTATAGTTTTTGGAGCTTTCCGTTCAAAAAGATTTGCAAGGTTTCGGTGGTCTTACTTCTAAAGGGAGTAAAACCGCGTAGAGTTCGTCTTCCGTAGATGAAAGAATCCCGGGACGCTCGCCGCCGAGTCTGTACACAAAGCAGCCGCGTGGGCGTATTGCCTCGAAAGCGCGTCATCCCTATTTCATATTTGCCGCGCTTTCGAAGCGCTTTTTCAAAGAAAGTGCTACGAGTTGTGCCGCGCCTCCGCCAGATGGCGCCACGGGTCCCGCGACCGAGAGAAGACGCAGTGAAACATCCCCCTCGTGAGGGGCACAATCAAATGCAGAGCATTTCCAGGGGCGCACGACATTAAGTATTTTGCGTTACGTTAATGTTGTTGCACTTGTGGCAACTGCTGACGAGAGAGCGCTCGTCAGCAGTAATTTGAATGAGTCAACGATATAAGGCGCGTTCGTAGCGTCCCATTCTGTGTCGGCTTTGTGGCGCAGTGGGTAGAGCACCATGTACATTGCGTTCCGCCCGCAGGGCCGAGGGATCGAAACCGGGCGCCATAGTATTTTTATATATATAGCAGGGAGGGGTGCGGTGTGGACTACGGACGTCAACGCGGGTGACATCGTGAGTTACTGAAATGCTCTGCATTTAAAATGCAAACGCCGCTGTAAAGAGTGAATAAGAAACGGGTGTTTGAAAAGGTGTGATTTGAAGCCCGTTATACGCGCAAGCAGATCAGAGCTCTACAAACTGTGCTCTTTCCGCAGCTTAAAAGAGCAGCACAAAAGTTGTCATTGTGTTCCTTATGGGCCACACACGCACTCATAGGGTGATTGTCCGGGAACAGGGAGCTTTCCAGGAAATGAGCGCATTTCGCTAAGTTTTCAAAGCTGTGAATTTTAAACGTTCAACTTGTAAAATAATGCGTACCGCGCCGAACCTGTTCGTAAGGCCAGGTGTGACGCCTCCTGTAGGGGAATGGCGTTACGCTACCCAGTAGATGGATGCATACGGATGTGAGGAGAAAATCGGCAACGTAGGTTTGGCTACAGAAACAGTGTAATTAACAATAAAGTTGGGCTGGTGCCAATGCGCTCACACGGCGAGTTGATGTTACTCGCAGGAGCGGGTCAAGAAGGCGGCTTGCTCTGGACCTCGTGGGTGGTGCCACTCGTTCTGGGGCCGGGGTGCGCTTGCTATGTTGTCCCGCGAAGGTGGGGGCTCTTGTTCTGGGGCGCGGTGGTGTCCACGCACGCTGCAGGACCATGTGGGCATACTCAAGGTACTGCTGTGGGCTCGCTGGTCTGCGTAGATGGGTACGAGGGATGACCGTCGTCTCGAACTCGGCCGAGATGCGAGAACGCTTTCGGATATCTCCGAAGGCGCCTCCGATGACGGCGGGAAGAGCGTAAGCGAGATAGAGCCGTGTGCGTGCTTTCTTATCCGCTCTGCTGGTGGTGGAGAAACGCAGAGCTGTGTGCTAGTTCGGAGAACTTGCGACTGGTCGGTCGTTGCCAGAGTGTCGAAGCGCAATTTCTTCGGGTTCGGTTAGGGTTCGTCTTCAAGCATATCAGGTTCAGTGCCGGATTCGGTTCCGGAGCACCATTCCGTTCCGGTTCGAACCGGTTCACACGGATTCAAACGGATTCGGGGAAAAAAGGTGGAGAGTTTTTTTTTGTTTAATATTTCTTGGGCTGTGTTTTTGTTTTTTTCTCACATAAAAAAAGAATTTTCTTTGTGCAAACGTTTTGGCCTGACCAACCTAACTATACAATTCGTTGCAAGACGTTCTCCATTGGAGGTCAACGATAACAACAATTAACTGATGCGAAGTAAAAGGTTCGAAGGACATTTAAGGCTGCTAATGTGTGTGAATAAGAAAAAGTTACTGTTTATGGCTGCCAGTAAGAGAAGCGAAAGCTTTCTTAGTTTAATCGATGGCGTCCTGTCGAATGCATTTCCCCGTGGGCTGGTGGGTCGACAGAATAGACCCGATATGTGGACACACGGCGTGTGAGCGAAAACGGGCCTCCATTTTGTCAAATAAAATCGCGAAAAATGAACGGTTCCTATATATCACGCACTAATCATGAAGGAGTGCAAGTAAATCTTTATATCGTATAGATACATATAGGCAGATGCGTTGGCATAGTGCGCGCAAAATCGTCGCGTTGGTTCATTCTTCATCTGCGTTTCGGGCGTTGCAAGGTTTGACGATCGACTTGACGCACTTTCGGCGAAGGTTGGACGCACTTTTAGCTTTCGTGCTTCTCTCAACTTATTTGGGTAGGGACTTTAATTTTCCTAATTAATCTAGTGGATCTCACCTATATAATTCAACTGAATTTTAAACTTGGTGTATAAGCCCGCAGTTTAATACCGCGAGGTTGTTTTCTTGAGGAAGTAAAAAAGAAGGCTGACGATTGTGATACTCTCTAATTCGAAATTTGAGCACACGGTAAACAGCAGCCTCATGACCCGCCGCGGTGGCTCAGTGGCTAAGGCGCCACCCTACTGAGCACTAGATCGCGGGTTTGATTCCTGGCTGCGGCGGCCGCTTTTCTGATAGAGGCGAAAAGCAAAAACGCCCGTGTGTACGAGATTTCAGCGCGCGTTAAAGATCCCCAGGTGGTCAGAATTAATCTGGAGCCCTTCAATAGGGCACGCCTTATCGTCTGCGTTTCGTCGGCGCGTTAAACCCTACAATAAGTCAACTGCAGCCTTCTGTGCGACGGCGCATAGCTACTGCGTCTGATGAAGTGATCGCGACATCGGCGAACGCAGAACGGCGCGCAATACTCTGGCGTTATCTCGTAGAGCGTCGCCACCGGGCAGCATGTCTCGAGCGGCCTCAGCATACCCCCTTCCCTTCTCACGTTCGCCGTACTTCGATCCTTAGCTTTCCGGCTTATGTATCTTCGAAAGCCTCTTCGTTCCCTCGGTTACAACAAGGTAGAGGCTGAGGGAAGTCGAAACCCAGAAGCGGGAGACTAAAGGGGCCATGCAGACAAGATACACGTTTGTTTTATTCGAAAGATTAGGTGTTTTACAGTTCCCCCCATGTTTTTCCGGAAGCAAGTAATGTTTTCTTCACCCAGAAATTGATTATTTTAATTTAAATTTTTATTCATCATTTTGATTTGAAAATTTTGGTCATGACTTTAGTGACGTCTGCAATGGTACTGTTGTTAACAAGGGCATGTCTTGAAGTGAACGTTAGTAGGCCGTTTGGTCTGCAGCAGACTTGGGAACGTCTTGTTCATTGTCCGTCCTCCTATATAGCGCCACCATACTGTGAAGGACCGCTGTCAGCCCTGGCTTTATTTCTGAGCGTATTTGGCTTTTTTGCGGCGACTGGAAGTAATCGGAGCGTAAAACATGGGGTATGCCAGACAAATCAGGCCACGTAAAACAATGGTGCTTACGTCAATCGGGCACTGTCGTGTCAGACAACCCCAAAGCGCACCGCTGCTGTGCAGCTATAACAAGCATAGTGCGCGCTTCTATGTTTACGTGTACTTTCGTGACTTTCATTGTTTCACCCTACCATTCTAACTGCTATAAACTCAACATGCATTACACTGAATCGACAAAAGCTGCAAGCTCATAAGCCCTCCCTAACTTGCGTTTGCTTTTGCCGGCCTCAGTGAAGCGCACAGCTGCCCACAATCTGTCAGACTATATCGCAGGAAATGAGCTAGTGGGTGGCATGGCTATTCTTTTTTCCTAATTACATAACCAATCTGAGCGAAGTTTACATTAACAGTGGTGTCAGTATTATTTTAATGAAGCGATCTGTCGAATGAACCCAACTTGTGTCTTGTCTACATAGCCCCTTTATGATATGCGCTCTGACATGGTTCTACGTAACCGCCGCAGTGGCGCTTTGTCACCCACTCGCGTCGCCCACGTCGTCTCCAAATACCGTAATGTAAGGGATCCAGGTGCCAGCGACGCGGAATATGTCGAACGCGGAGGGAGCGGCAGGCCCGGGAAGTGGGAATTAATGAATGGCTTTATGGCAGCCCGCTCGTTAAGAGCAAGCGGTCTCTGGGTCATGCCGTTCGCGGAAGGGGCAACATTGTCTGGGGTCGCAGCTGCGCTGTCGCGTTGTTTTGGAGCCGAAGTGCGTGGTGTAGCCGTGGGAAACATTGGTAGCCTGGCGACTCAAATGGAACCCCGGGGGCATGGCGGCCGCTGGCTCGGACTCACCGCGGTTTCCATTAGCAGGTTGTAAAAACCATTGGGTCCGTCGAGCGGCTGAGAAGGGGAGCGTGAGCTGTCAACTGTGGGTTCGACAGGGGCCGATTTACGGCGATAGCTTTCCTTTTGTTGGCCATGCGCGCGTCGAGCGGAGGCTTGCGAGGGGGCGCGCGTTTGCGGCCGGATGGGCGCGGCAGAGCGACGCCTGAGCCGGCCGCCGTGTCCTTTTGTCCCTACGCGCTGTTTCTGGCCCCACGGTCCAATAACGGGGCAATCGCCATGGTCAACGGCGGAGAATCTTGGGGACGCGCCGGGCCGTTAAGGACGGATGTTTATGGGTTTCAGCTGGCTGGAGTAGCTGTCCGGTCTCGGACGAGATGCGTGGGAAACAGGCAATGCAGACCAGCGTTTCGTGGAAGCTTGCCCCGGGCGCTTGCACGTGTTTCCTCGGATGTCTGAGTGTTTTGTCGTATTTGTTTGGTTTACTTTTGATCTCTTCCTTGTTTTCTGGTGGGAGAGAGTGACCAGCGTTTTGAGGGTTGCGGGGGCGTTGCCCACCGTGGTTTAGGCCGATTTACTAATCCATCCTATCAGGTGTCCAGGAGATACTGATTGGCCCGTGTATCGGGGGTGGGGCCTAAGTAACCCATTAAACCACGAGAACACAGGTCTCGGGGTCGAAATCCTCAGGGGTTTAAGGTGCTATGCACGCCGCGTATTGCCGGGCTATCCAGGTCAGGCTAGGGAGGATCTCAACCACTTGGGTAGTTTTTAAGGTCAGGGTTCCGTCGCTGACGGGGGTGCCGCGTGCACAAAGTTTTAGCTGACCTAGAACCCCATTTTAATTTCTTACTTTGTTAACTCTATCTTCAGTTTGTCAATATTCTGTATATATCTTTCTGTGTAAATATACAGTTTTGAAAAGCCCTCCACCAACCATCGTCGTCGTGTCGTCAAGTGCCGCAACCATCAGGCACCAACGCAGATCATCATCATCAATCTTCAAGGAACAACATCGAATCTGACATTTACTCCGTAGAACTCCGATTATACGACTTTCTCGAGACAGTGAAAAAGCGGTCAAAAATGTGCGCGTCGTAAAATTCGAACAGTAACAATTACGCAAAAAATAATATAGTTTTGCTCGATGGATTTGCTAGAAACTTCAATTTAATCTGCAAACTCAAATCGCTGGTTTCACTCTTTTTAGAGCCACGTGTGTGAATTCAAGTGACGTCGCATGGGCAATTGTTGAGGGTGTAGTTTAAAGCTTTGCTTTTCAATCCCCTTCATAGCGTGGATTCGAGCTCATTTTTTTATGATGTGGTAGCAAGACATACTACCTTCATTTTAAGGAAAAACAATACATAAAAAATAACGCTGCCACACCTAAATCCAGTTGTATCCAAGGACAAGTGTACTGTTAGCACCTTGAACTCATCAATGCATATATGCTACACGACAAAACGTAAGCGACATTTGTATCTTGTAGTGCATTTCTTTCGCCTTTCATGCTGCCGGAACGAAATAAACAGCTGGCAATAAAGCGGATAATAACCGCAAGCCTGCGAGAGCTCACAAAATACCGACCAACTCACGTTGCTTAGGGTTGGTAAACTCAGACATTAAGGCCCAAAATTACCACGCTCATAACGCCGATACACTTTATGAACATGGCTTAATGTAGTGTTAAACTAAAGTAATTTCGCTGTACATCCAAGCCGAGTGTATTCAGTAGGATAGCCTCCTCTCCACGCTAGGAGAGGTTTTCGCATCCGTTGACCTCTAAGTAGTAGAAGAACGCATGCTTCCACTGCTTTCCACGGTACCACTGTTCGACCCGTGCGTCACCACTATGCAGTTCTCTGCCTTAGTAATTGCTCTAAAATTACTTATTAATTGCTTTCGCAATTAACAGCACCAAAGTCTGCAAATTTTTGTGCAACCTCAGAGGAACACCTATGTGGTTTGTACATGTTGTAGGATTAATCACGCAAATTGTAGCCTGGAATCACCTGGGCACGTTTCGACCGCTCTCGGTGCGTTTACGCGCCTTTATGTAGTAGAAAAATGCATTCGAAAGTGGTTTCCTCTTCTCGGCATCCCCGTTGCCGATTTTCTATGACGTTTTATAAGACGCTCACTAGAGATGCTTTGGCTTAATTGGCTGCGTTACTGCGTGGCTCGCCGACCCATCGACAGTCGGTCGGTAGGTCGACAGAAGGCCGTCGCAATTACTCCGCTTCGCTGAAACTAAGCCGCGAAACGATTATTACTTGGAAGAATGTGCGTTAAGCTTGTTAGTTGGTAGACTGTACCCAGCCTAGCAATGTCTATGAGGTCCATGTAGCTCCACAGAGTGCACATGAACGCTTCGCTGGCTGGCAGGCTAGTAGAAAAAACCAGTTAATAAAAGCGTTGAAAGATTCAGCGAAATACTTTAGGTAGTAAGGAATTAAAATTTACCGAAAATATTATTGCAGAGCGTAAAACCAGGTGCGCCCAGCCCCTTTTGCGCTGAGTGGACTAGCACAGTGGTCCACTCCGCGACTACACATTCGCGATCGCTTTTCTGCCTAAAGAATGCAGTCGCTAGAGCCCAGATGTTTGTGGGAAGTTGGGGGAACCCTACTGCACAGTTCTAATTCCAGAAATGACCATCTAAGCTTCTAGGAATGCTAACATTAAGAAAACGATATGTACTACACATGACCCCACACCGCTATCATTGTTATGGCCGAGTAGCCGGAGCATCGATTTCATCGTTTTGCGATTCGCAAGTCCGATGCCCCGATAGCACGTGTTTTTTTTCCGGTTGTTTTGTTTTGAGGTATTGTTTTCTGCATTTAATTTACCCTTTTGTGCTGCAGGGTCTGTTGATGTTTTCTGGTTGTTTTGAGTTCTGTGTCCGCAGCCAAGGGGCTTGCTTCCAAGTGCTTTGTGTCAGAACGGTTCGGACGCGGCAATGCCCTGGCCCCCTTTTTTCTGAGAGACGGCTCCAGCGCGTGTGTTTGCGCTCGGACCGACCGGAGGACGCGACTGTTGAGGGGAGCGAGCCATCGGCTCGTCTCAGGTTACCGCACCTCAGTGGCGTTCCATTCCCTCCGTTGCGTCCGCGTAGGCCGCTCTGTGTTCAGATCCCTCGGTCTACTTCAAACGACCGCCTGTCTTTTAAGTGCGAATGCACTTTATAAGCGACCCCAAACCATCCACCGCCGGCGTCGGCGGCGGCGGCGGCGTCGGCGTCCGCAGTGCTCCTCTATATTTAAAAAAGAAACAGCATCCGGCGCCAGGTTTCGATCCGAGGACTTTGCGGCCGCAGCGCGACGCTCTACCGAACCAAGCCACGGACGCGACGGTGAATCAGTGGTTAGTGACGCGTCTTATATCTTTAACGCATTCAAACTACGTCGTCAGCGGCGTGCGTTGGCGACTCAGCGGCGTTATAGCGGCTTGATAACTGCGTGGTGTACACGTGATACTACAAACCCGATGGAAGAGATGGAAGAGAAGGCGGCGAGGCGGTGGGCTGCGGGGGCCGAGCGCAAGCGCCGCAAGCGGGCCGACAACCGTGCATTCGCACTTTCACATTCTCCCCCTCGGGGAAATGCGGGGGAATTTTTTTCCCTCTGCAGTTTGTATACAATACTTTAATCCCACCAGTTTTTCTTTTGCCGGAATGGCGCGTTCGAGTTTGAGCGTTGTGTCTTCTGTGCTTAATTCATTTTTCCTTTCGAAAATGTAGCTGATTGGAGCTAAGAAGCGTCTCGCGGATTGGCTGCGGGTGTGCCTTGTTCCCCGCGGTCCGCGCACTCCAGAATGCACTCTTTCCCCAAATACGTCCCCCACCGGACTGCTTGACGCGGATATAACGCAGCTCCGCCGGCTATTTGAGGGTTGCGGGCGGCAGCTGCACCAGGGGAGCCACTTGCTGCCGGTCGTCGGGGCCAGACGCCGGGAGCCCTTCGCCCGCCAACTATGTTTCTTTAAGTACTCTTGATTGCCTGTTTTCTCCTGTTTATATGTATCACTTGTAGCGTTTTGGCTCTATGTTTTAAATCGAAGTGTCAATAATTAAACAAGTTAATCTTTTGAACATCTAAAACCTTCGAGTGCTTCATCGCTGGACTCATCCTTCAACAGTAGCGGTGCTGGACCAAATTACGCCGTTACAATACGAGCGAGTTTTCGAAAAGAGTGCATACTGACAGTGACGCCCTGGCGAGTTCTCGCTGGTGCGTGTTGACATAAGAACAGGCTGTTCGTGGACACACTGCCGAATCAGCCGAATATGACTTTAGGCCTGATGCGAACAGGCTTCTTACGATAGAGGCACGAGTCAGGGACGCTCCAAAGAGGCGGGCAAATCGCCTGCCATTTGAGCGTCTCCAGTGAAGCAAAGGGCATGCAGCCACTGCACGCGCCTCGGCAAGTGATCGTTACTATTCTAAGCCGTGCTTGCAGGCCTATCGGACACATTTTACAGACGACAACATGGCCGAAGCGCTCTATGTCAGTTCGTGAGAAGCGCTCTATGTCAATTATGCCAAGCGTACGATAACGCTGGCGACAAGCATGCTGTTGCACAGTACCGAAACCGAAATTGGTTTGAATTTCAGTTCTGGACATGGTCCAATCACATCTTATCTCGACTACGGGTCAATGTTGTTAGTTGTTGCGGCGGCCGCAATGGTCGCATGGTATTTTTTCTTCTTTCGGGCTTTCTAAATTCAACGCAGCTTTATCGACCAGAGGAACGATGAAAAGTGCGTTATATTTGAGCCAGTCTACGCAATCAAACAAAAACGGAAGTTTGACAAATTCACCTCAGTGTCTTTTTAAGGATGACTAAGAAGTGTGAAAGCTGTTTCTTATATGTATACGCCCATACCGGGTGTTACGTCAATCATTGTTATTTTCAGTGTCTTCTCAGAAGTTATTCCGCTCATAATCATGAGAATAGCCATTGTTTGGGGAGCCAGGTTGGCCGTCCGTGTACGATCCCAAAATAGGGGAACGTGATCGTAATAAGCTAACCTTATCTGGCCACTCTACCTTAACAACATATTTCATCGGAAGGCAATTTCTCAACCGTCAAGCGTATGTGTATCTGTGTTGGGAAAATATCTACAAGCAAGAATACAGGGCAGCTGCGAAAGAATAGAGAAGAGCAAAAAGGTGGTACGGCAGGAAGACAAAGCTGACTCATTTGTCCACGGAGGGCAGAACGCCGTGTACGTAAAGCGGAGGCCAGAGCTTTAACGCCATCTAAGAGGCATTTAAATTCCCCAAAAACCTTAGTTGGCCGGGTTTTAACCAGTTTTTTTCCTCGTACACAGCCTAGCTACGAAGAAATGGGAGATGAACAGGTCAACCCCGTGTGTTACGAGTTTATGGCGCGGCAAGCGAACAAATGCCTATGGCTCTCTATGCGTTTGCGGAGCTTCTGTCCGTCCCGGAGGTGTCCCAAGCACCTAAATTAATCAAGGTGGCCCCAGATGATTATACGGGTTTGAAGTAGATTATATTTTTGGCCAAAAAATATCGTGCAAAAAGAAAAACATTCAATCATGCGACAAACAAAATTTTCCAAAACATTTTGATTATTCAAAAAAGTTTCCACATCTCGTGAACATACTTGGTATTATGCAGAGCATCAAAGCTTTATTTTCTCATGGGTAAGGTTATGATGAGTGATGACTAGACAGATTGACATGCATACTTGATGAGGACGCTTTCTTTGACAATACTATCCGTTTTATTCAATGTTTTTATTATACGTGGGGCAGGATAACACATTGACACATTGCACATTATACCAGATGTTTGAATGTTGTGAAAGTCAAAATGTGCATTTCCGTGGAACGTTGTGCAAGTGAGGTCCTTAGGAGTGAAACAAACATTATTTCTGTTTGCGAACTGAGTGAAATTACATCCCTACATGTCACTCCTCTCTTATAGTCAGAAAGGCCTCGTTGGTGAATAACAGAAAAATAAGTAAAAAAATTAATCCAGTTCCAAACATGTAAAATGTACTTAAACAGCGGAGCTAATTTCGGCACGCTGGTGCCCACCTCCTGCAGGGGCGGGGTCGCTCACAAGGTCACTCAACGCGCTAAGTACGCACTCAAACCTCACCGACGTAGGTCTTCCAGCTTATCGGTGCATATATGTGAAGTGGTAGTGCGCCGCGTGCCAGGACGCATGATCTGAGATGGCGCATAGACGTTCATCGCATCGTCTAGGGAGCACTTCCGGGCCCACGGAAAAAGTCTGAACGTGGGGGTCGGCAGTGGGCACGTATGGCCCAAGGAGTTCGGAACCGCGCGATCATGTACGGCAAACTTTTGTTTAACTGTGGCAGCAGTATTTGTCGACTTTGTCCCGCTGGCGGGCAGCATCCGCAAAGGCAGGGTAGCGCACAGTGCCCTTCACCGCACCATATACCCACTCGAAGCTCACCCATGAAGGTCTACTAGTTTATCGGTGCATATATAGGGAGGTGGACCAGCCTTCCGTACCAAGATAGCGCCATTGACGGCCATAGCGTCGATGAGCCCAACTGTCGACCCAGCGGGGTACCTTCAGATAACGTGACGGCCACCATCGTCGGATATGTTGAGCGCCTAAAAAGCTTCGCTGCTAAAAAAAAAATGGGTTCCCAAGTATGCTTACGTGAATCGAGTGTCAAAGCAGGGTAATAATTTCTACCCATTTTTACTACATTTTTTGTGTTTCTTTTTTCATAGTTGATTGTCTTTTGGCAGAAAAGCTTCGACCACCTTTTTAATGCTACAAGAAGCTCCTGTCTTTTGCTTTGCTTTTGGTTCTTCGTCTGAAAGGGTGAATTAAGTCAGCAAGCAAACCGGTACTTAGAAAGGTTCCCCCGATCAGGAATTTTACGCGGCTGGCCTGCACCGGTTCAGAGGTCAGGCGTCACGCAGCGGTTACTATTTTATAGCTTTTACGTTTCTAATTGATTATTTTAGCACTTTTGTGCCTCGCCACTCAACCAAAGCAAAGCTTCAAATTCATCGCCAATCCCAAGAGGTTATGTGTCAAGCAGAAAGTAACAACAACAACAATATTTGCTCTACTTCTGGCATAGAGTTTCTTACACTATACACTACAGAGGAATCTGGCGCTAGCATCTATGCGGCTCACCTCAAGGCCGTCTGTGTCATAATTGGGCCGCCATTGCATCATGCGCTCGCCTTACTTTCATCATTGGCTTGGATTGATCCCTTTTAGTATCCTCAAATTTAAACGAAATGTCACAAAAACGCTAAGAATAGTGCGCAATTATGGAAGTGGAAAATAAAACAGGCTGTATTAAATCTACGGAAAACGGAAGTAAAGCGAATTTTGCCGGAACGGTTGTGCCTGGTATTCTGCAGGCCAAGTTGGTAGTTACGTACAATGATATTATTTGGGGGAAACTCATCAAAGGCTCTTATTTTGTTAATTCTATCATTATTTTCAAAAATAGGTTGATCAAAGAGTTTAGAAAGTTTTTTGAGCGTGCCTATCGAAACGTCACCTTCGTGGTGAACAGGTGCACCGACCGGAAGCTATAGTTTACAAAGAAAAAATAAAATGTCGCGCAAAACCGTCGCGGACGACGACAAGATAGGACGGATATAGGAGCCCGTATCTGTCGTATCTGCCCTTGGTCGAAGTACCTTTCGATTATTTTTTTCGTCGGCTACCAGTGTCTTGGCGGCCTATTACCCGTTCAGTCATACGTCCTTCGACTGCGGCATGACCAATGTCAGGTGCGATCACGCACTGCCTCCGGTTTCACCAAACACGGCTACCACAGGGCAGGGAGGATTTCGGCTCCCTCGTAGCTCGTAGACATGCAATGCATAGCGGAGAATGCAAATCTCCCAAACCGCCTAAAATGTAACTGTAATGCCAAGCCAAAGCCAAAATAGGGGTGTTCCCATAAACCTCCACGATGACATGGGTTACCTCTCTCTTCCTCTCTAGTATACTTATTAAGAAACTCTATATACATTTTGCAGCGTATGGAGATCCCACCATATTATGGCAATTGGGGGAACTGTGTACACCCGGGTTCAAATTTCATCGCACCACATAGGCTCTGCATTATCTCTTTAGAGCCACGCACCTTTGGTTAACGAACAAGAAACTGCAAGAACTTTTCTCGCATAACATGACATTTAGACCTTTATCGTGTTTTTTGAACAACCTCATTATCTTTCTCTTGAACAAAATGCAGAATCGTAAGTTTCTCAACAAAGTTGAGTTACCCACAGTCGTTTGCCTGGTCTTCTGTCTTCATTTCCGTTGAAAACTTCTCGTCAATGGCTACTCAAGAAGTACGACTTACTCGACAACTAATTACAGCTCTCATAATTACTACAAAACCAATTTTCAGTGCTCACCTTTGCCCCAAATTTGCAGACATCATTCGTGGTTTCCATGCTTCGGTCAGCGCGGATATCTAACACAAACTTCACGAGATCTCCTTCCAAACGTTTTGGAACCTGCAACCATACATTATAAAAGAATTGAACAGGTTCAGCGACACCTCGAGAATTTTGTTTTGAAGCTTGCTGGTACAGTTCATGTGCTAAAATTCGTAATGTCAAGGACAAGGCGACAAAAGTAACATCCAGTGGCTGCAGAGTTCCTAAATAGTTATCCTTCACAAAAAAGAGATGATTAGCAGGGCGTATATCCAAATAATAGTTCCGAATATTTTAAAAACAAAAATAATTTTTTTTATATTTTGTGAGCAGCAGGAGTTTTAGGGAAGGAATTTACTGGTACAAAAATGGTCGAGTATAATGGAGCAACCTCAAGTTGTACTTCCCGTGCTTCACTCATAGTTACAACCATTATAAAAAATACTCCAAGAGCGAGTTTAGTTTGCGACATAGGCACGTTTGATACTGATAGTGAATTAATAAGGAGCTGGACGATGGAATGCGATTTCTTTCCATGATGGACCCATGCCGCGGGTGCTTAGTGAGTAAGCCGTTTTGATGCTTAGCCTAAGGCCGCGAGTTCGGGTCCCGGCCGCGGCGACTGATTTGTTATAGAATGAGATAGCATAAACGGCCGGGTGTCGAGATTTAATCCGCAGCCCTCCATTGTCCCGACGAGCGGCGGCGGCTAATGTTACCCAAATTTAATTTTTCTTAACTACTGGTGGAGAGGCGCAATGTTGTGATGGCGTGAGTTGCGCTTATACGGCTGGCGACGTTTTCTGCCGAGCTCTACCAAAAGCAGGGCATAGAACGAACTCCACTACGCAGCACGGGGCCTCCTGAAAATGCGTATTCTTTCTTTCGTTTCCGCAGTAGTTCATAGTTCTCCTTTCGACACTTCAGTTTCCTCAGCGCTATGTTCCGAAATTAACGCGAGCCCTCGTATATCGTTGTCTTTGCCATAACTTCCGGGTGGCAGCGAAGACGTCTTTCAATGGATGCTTAATGAGTACGGCTGACAGAGAACGGCTAGCATCCACGAGAGATTAAACAAATTAGTCGAACAACGCTATCCAGTTAGAATTAAAATCACGGTTTTATTCATTATTGCAGTTGATCGCATTTGAGGTGGGTGTATAAATAAATCGCCAGAATTGCTACGCCCTGCCTTTACAGGCGTAGCGTTTCGCTGTCATTACCGCCCAAGACAACGGAAGTCACGGGTTTCGTTTTCTACGGTCGACGCGTAAACATTATGTAAGATAGCAGTGCACGATAGCCTGACGGTAAGGACGGCTGGGAATGTGATAAGGCGAAAGGCGGGTTGCCACTTAACGTTGAACACAGAGCTCAATTATGTTAATACAAGAGATGGAGACAAACCAACCGGCTCGAGAAGAAGATTGTGTGACACTCTGTAGATTAACTCAAGCAGTACAAGGTGCAACTCTATTGCACCTCCCAGTTTTAATTTCATTTCTCACCTTAAAAATGTATTTTATTTGTCAGCTAAAATTCCTTCTTAATGCTTAAACTGCGTATAAAATGTTGCTATAATATTTGTCTGTGAAACCTGATACCTCAGTGGTGCCCATTGCAATCTAAGCGCCGAATTACACTGCACAGCGTCAGAGTCAAAGGTGCGCACGCAAGGGATTCTGTAGGCGTGTCCTACGAAAAATACATCATACAGTCAGAAAAAAAATCCCGCCATCTCCACGAAGTGAATGATGATGAGAGGGGCGAAGCTAAAATGCTTATCGGTATAACCGTGAAACATTCGCCCGCACATGATATATAGACTCCACAGGTCAAGCTTACCACCGCTCCGTTGACAAGCCAGTCAAGGACGTCGATGTTTGTGGTGGTTATGTAGGGCTTGTTTGGGATGATTAGAATCTCCATGGGTAAATTGGCGAATTCGGTGTGTGATATTTTAGCCACCTTAGCCGTCGCCTTCTGCAGAGCGTCTTATGTCGGTACCCCCGGTACGTGCCTTGAGCTCGCAGGCGGCGACTGACAACCTCTTTTTCTTCCTCTCCTCTTGTTTGGCAGCAACGAACGCGTTGAACGTTTTGACCTCTTCGGCCAATCTTTGGTTGGCCAATCCCTAGGGGGATCCTGCCACAATCATCATTAATCTGCCGGATACAGCAGCAACGAGGGACGGGACAGGGCCCGAGCTAGAGGAGCTTCGCCCCTAATTATGCACGACGTCGACAATACGGCCCCAAAGTTCCTACACCATGAATGACCCTGGCGCCCTTATTTTCTCACCTCACTACAAAGAGCGCCCTAAACTATCTAAGGCATGAATAAATGTGTGCATGATCAAAAGAAACAATATTCAAAGGAACTTGCAGTTATGCGAAAGACTTGAATGGCGAAGCTGTTGTAGGTGAGCATTGCGCCCACATCATTTTGTTCCAGCACCATTGTTTATTTGCGCAGTTGCAGTGCTAGTCATCGTCGTTATATGCATCTAAAACGTCGTCGCCTTTTTCGCGGCGAGTGGTGGACGCAAGGTCATCGTAAGCATCGCAGGCTTCTACCAGCTCCTTGTCATTGACTCAAGACAGCGCCGGAGGGATCTGCAAGTCGTCTCGAGAAGGTGTAGCACACTCGTAGCTATGTCTTGAATTATCCATATTGGCTTCTAGAGAATGCGGTGGCAGTGGTGACCTCTCCTAAGTATCGTGCCTTACATCTTAAGGCATTAGCTCTCGAGTTTTTTTTTTTTTTACGTGCGTGGTAACGTTTTATGTGAGCGCTGGAGTTTTTTTTGCTTTTTTGTTTAAGACACTGCGCGCGCCGGGGACTCGGCGATCGCCTGAGGCACGCACTGACGATCGCGGGTCATTTTGTCGCTCCTCGGAGTTTTTGAATGAGACAGGCGGTCAACGAGAGCGGGAAACGCTGCGGTTTCCGCGGTGCCCCATGAGAATGAGGTAGCAGCCTTAAGGACATCTGTCAATGGCCGGGCGATATCAGCAAAATTCTCTGTAAAACGACGAAACTAGGAGCTGAGCCAACAAAGCTTCGAAAATCCTTTGCCGAACGCGGGATTCCAAATTCTTGTACGGCGCGTAACTTATCGGGATCAGGTTGGACACCAGGAGCATCGACTGGGAAGCCGAGGATCTTGGGTTGCCGGCCACTGAAACAGCATTTTGAGGAATTGAGCTGGAGACCGGCGCGACGGAAAACCTCTAGGATGTCTGCAAGACGATGGCGATGAGTTTCAAAGGTCGGGGAAAAAACGATGACATCGTCCAAGTAGCAGATGCAGGTCAACCACTTCAAGTCACGTAAGAGAAAGTTGATCATTGTTTCTAAGGTAGCCGCCGCGTTGCACAGACCAAACGACATGACCTTGAATTGGCGCAGCCCATCGGGCGTCAAAAAAGCGCTCTTTTCACGGTCCTTGGCATCAACAGCAATTTGCCAATACCCGGACCGAACGTCAATAGAAGAAAATTACGATGCACCATGGAGACAATTAAGGGCGACATCAATCTGGGGAAGCGGATAAACGTCCTTTTTGGTGACTTTGTTCAAGTGCAGTTAAACAATGCAGAAGTTCCACGACCAATCTTTCTTTTTCTACAAAACGACTAGTTACGCGAATGGAATGGAAGAAGGCTCAATTACATTATTTTTCAGCATTTTATCGACTTCATCTTGAATGATTTTGCGTTCGCCGTGAGCGACCCGGAATGGTCGCCGGTGGATAGGGCTCGCATCTGGGGTGTTGATGCGGTGGGTCATCGTCGATGTCTGTCCGAAAGAACGATCGTCCAGATCAAACATGTTTCTGTACGACGAAAGCAGGCGATGTCACTCGCGAGCTTGTGACAAAGGAAGGTCAGAAGCTATCATTTTTGCGATGTCACCAGGGGTGGGCCAACGATCCTTGGAATCATTCGACGCAACCATGAAGGCGACAGTGGACACGGAACAAATTTGGTATTCGTCCAGGGGAAAATGCGTGGCCAGCGACATCCGCTCGGGGAGAACTTGGGGCAAAGAACCGGTATTAAGGAAAGGCAGGCTGGTTTCGTTGTTGGCGAGGGTGACGGCAGTGCAAGGAAGAGCCACGTGGTGTCCGAGGAGGACGTCGGTTATAGGGGAAACGACGTAGTCGCCGTCCGGAACTGGTGGCCATGGTGACAAAGTGACGTACGGCATTGTGTTAGGAAGCCAGCGGACATGTTTTGTGGAGCAGAGGCGGTTGGGGAGCTTGTTGCCGGCGACAGGACCGGTCGGCAGGTCAAGACGAAGGATACCCGTGACACAGTCAATAAGCGCGGCGTTGTCGGTTAGAAAGTCAATCCCGAGATTGACGTCATGGGAGCATGCATCGAAGACAGTGAAAACGACAGTAATGTAACGGTCACCAACACCAACCCTAGCGGTCCACAGTACTTCGACGGTGGGCATACGGCCATCGGCCAATCTGACGAAAGGAGATGGGGCAGGTGTCAGGATGTTACGAAGGCGGCGGCGAAGGTTGGAGCTTATTACGGAGATACTGGCACCGGTATCTATTACAGTGCTCACACGAACGCCGTCAACATTACTTCAAGCAAATTGCGTCTCGTCGTCATTGTAAACAGAGGATTTTCAGGCAGGGTCGGGTATGCAGCATCACCTCCGGGAGCTGCATTGGCTAGTTTCTTGGAGAGGTGCGTGCGTACGGAGTCGGCGGCAAAGGGCGGCGAGGCTGCGGCGAACGAGATTGGCGACGTTGTGGAGACGGGCAGCGGCCAGGGCGGTTGCTGTGGAAGCAGTTGGGAAAATAGGGGGGTTGAGGACCAGGGGGGAATTGAATAGGCCGATCGTCAGAAGAGTAGGTGGTGGACGAAAACCGGGAGTGTGCAGGAGACGTCCAACATTGTCGGCAATAACGCGCGACGTGACGAACGCGAGAGCACTCGATGCAGATAGGCTGGTCGTCAGGGGTTCTCCATTCTGCAGAGTTCCGGCGGCGGTAACGCGGTGGCGCGTCATAACGCCGTGGAAAGGTATGCGGGCAAATGAAGGCGGAAGGTTCTGGCGGACGTCCGGACAAGCCATAGCGCACACAGGGTGGATGCCAAGGTTGGCGACTTCCTCACGCACCACGGCCTGTATAAGTGATGTAGTTGGCAGGGAATTGTCGTGCCCATGGTGGTGTACAGGAGCAGGACCATGGCCTCGATTTCGCGGCGCACGATCGTGGTCAAAGTGTCAGAATGTGGCACCGGGCCTGGTGCCGTCGGTAAACTGGGAGGAGCTGTCAGATACGCACACGATGAGGTTGCTGTGGTGTGAGGTAGCCGGGTGAACTGCTGCGCTATGCGGCGGCATTTGGCCTGCTCAAATCGGCGACATTCCTTCAGCAGCGAGTCAATTGTGGCACACTCTTTACACATGAGCAGATTGAAGGCATCATCTGCTGTGCTTTTAAGTACATGCTCAATCTTGTCGGACTCCGGCATCTTGGGACCCACTTTGGTGCAAAGGGCCAACAGGTCCTGGATGTAGACGACATAGAACTCAGTACAGGACTGCGTGCGTGAAGAAAGATCTTTCTTTGCGGCTAGTTGACGGACAGCGGAGTCACTGAACGAATCCAGGAACTCCTTTTTGAAGACGCCCCCGCTTGTGAGCCTCGCTTCGTTGTTTAGGAACCAAGTCCTCGCCGTCTTCTTAAGATGGTAGACAACATTCGCCAGCATGATTGTTTCATAGCTGCGGTTGTGAACACTGACGGGTTCATGCATGCGGAGCCATTCATCCGCGTCGAAGTTATCAGTGCGACTGAAATAGCCGGGATCACGAGGGTGAGACACGATGACTATGAGCGGCGTAGATCCAGGCTTACCGGGGGGCGGCATCATGCAGCTGTGAACGTGACGCCCGCTTCGAAGCTCCGTATTTTCACAACGTGGCCCGGCGAGCGGTACGAAGACGAGACGTAGCACCTCAAGATGTGACGTGGCAACGAAGGGGGTGTATTTAGAGATTGTAATTACAAAATTAGACGGGGTAGTAAAGACAGACAAGGCAGCTGCGATGTACCAGGTGGTGGTGGGGGTTCCAGTGAAATGGCGCGTACCCAGTCAAGGGGATTGGCCAGGAAATGGGCGCCTTACCGAAAGAAATTAGGTAATTATTGTAGGGAAAGAAAAGTATTTAAATATTAGGATGGATTAGCAGTAGATGACTAGAGAAATAAAAGTAAGGAGATTAGAGAAAGATAGAAAATAAAGGTAAAAACAAACTCCTTTTAATGAACTGATTTAATGAACTCCATTTAATGAATTTAATAAATTTAATGAAAATTGAAAGTAAGAAACACGAAGAAAGTAGTACAGACGAAGCAGTGAGCTGGGGAGCGCATATTCTTGACAAGGGAATCCAGCAGGCGTAAGTGATGTCTAACACGGCAGATGGCCTGCTTCAAGGATGAATGAGTGCAACGCACTGCAAAGATCCCCGTGGCAGAATCTCAGTTCCTTCGCCCCGAATGACCAAATAACTGTAGTAAACAGCCGGAGGTTTAGCCGGCTGCATGTACTTTCTAAGTATCTTCGTTTTATCGAGGAGAACCGTCGGCAGGAGAAGAAGAAATGTTCGAATGTTTCTGGTTCTTTGCAAAAGGCGCATAACGGCGACAGGGCCAGATTAGAGCGCTGCAAGTAATAATTTAAATTTGGCACGCGACAGCGAAAGCTAGTGAGGGTGACTTCACAAGCTCGCGACTGGCGTATGCTGCACTTCCATGAGTACCGGAGGTGCTCGAGCTCCGAGTCGTCGTAAGCAGAATCAGGCAGGCTTTGAAGTAGGCACAGCCTACGGAAGCGAACCGAAGTTATGAAGGAATTGGGCGGCAGAACCTCCACTACTGGAGCACCCAATTCCATTCCCGCCAGAGCATCCGCCGATTCGTTATGCCAGATACCTGCATGTCCAGGTACCCAGACCAAACGAAGTTCACGAAGGGAGGAAGGCGATAAAGAAGCAAGGACTCGATGTAGGGGGGATGAAGTTAAAGAAGTAGCGGCAGAACAAAGAGAAAATGAATCCGTGAGAATTATTGCCTGTCGTTTCCAGGAACCGAGCTTACGAAGGGCCAAGACAATTGCGAGAAATTATGCGTGGAAAGATGCAGTAAAGTTAGGCAGCCGGAGGTGAAAGGCCCAATCTAGACCGGGAGAAAAAATACCTACGCCTGCCTTCTCCTTCCGGACAAAGCATCGGTTGCAACAATGGCGTGGAATGAGACACCGTTCAGACGATCCTTTAGGAGGCCTGTTAAAAGGTTCAGAGGGAGTAATTTCGCGTTAGAGGGAAAGATTTAATCAAAAGAAATATCTACGGGCGACACTCTGTCAAGTACTGGAGCCGACAAGAGGGCCACTTTTAATGGGCCAAGCAGAGATTGTACAAAGACCGCCTGTGTACTGCACGCACAACATTGTTGTTGTTGTTCCGTAACCTTCCTGGCGCATACCCAATCAGGGGATCGGCCAAACAACAGTCGTTAATCGAATGAGATTACTGCCTTGGTGGCTGATTCGAAGAAAATTAGGGAAATTTGGAAGCTTTTTCTTCTTGTGTTTGGGGAATCGAGTTTGGAAATTAGTCAATATTGAAACAATAAATAAATAAATAAATAAATTGAGAAGAAGAAGAAGAGGAGAAGAAGAAGAAGAAGAAGAAGAAGAAGAAGAAGAAGAAGAAGAAGAAGAAGAAGAAGAAGAAGAGAGGAGGAGGAGAAGGAGGAGGACGTCGAGGAGGATTAAGGAGGAGGATGAGAACAATATAATAAAAAAGGGTATTCAGAAATGAATGCTTCTGGGGGCTCTGGTGAGGTTCCAGAATAAGATACGAATTAGGTTGTGAATATTTTGGAATTTTCTATGAAGCGCAGAAGAGCAGAACAAACATCCCGGCGGCCATATGCAGTTTCTGAAGCCCCAAATGATAAAACAGCCGGCACTGGTAATGCCAACCCCAATCGATGAAGCAGCACCTGAAGGAGCTGACGTCTGAGGCTTGAAAATCGTCGACAGGACAAAAGGAAATGGCCGACAGACTCTTCATTACAGTAACTGCACATGGCAGACTGCGCCAGACGAGACCTGTGGAGGTATCTATTCAACTGGGGCACACGACATCGAAGGCTCGTTAGGATCACCTCCAGGTCGCGAGAGGGGCACCAATTTAGTTTCCTGGAGAATTTTAGATGAGGAAAATCTCGCAACGACAATAGGACTGATTCGTGCTGCCCTTGCATCTCGAAAACAGGCGCGGAAGGACGTAGACGAAGAAGAGAAATACACAGGACGACGCGCTTCTCTTCTTTCTCTACTTAGTCTACGTCCTTCCGCACCTGTTTTCAAGATGAATCAGCACCAACTCGCCAAACTTGCCATCCTGCCCTTGGAGCTTCAACAATCTACAGAACCTTGCGGCGGCTAATAAAGGCGTTGTCTCAACGATATCGACAACAGGCCCGGAGAGTGCTACCCTTGCCAGAGAATCTGCGGTTTTATTAAAGGTGATTCCCGCATTCCCAGGGTCCCAAATAAGGTCAACTTCAGTAATATGAGGTGGCAGATGTTATCGGGAGAGTCTCCCGGAGAAGAAAGGGCTAGGCCTACGAATAGGGAATCTGTAATTATGAGTAGAGACGATACCGATATGTCAAGCTTTCGTAGTGCCAACACAATTGCGAAGAATTCCGCATAGAATATTGGGGTAAAATCCACCAGACGAACCGAAAAGTACCAATTTATTGAAGGGGAAACTATACTTATTCCGGATTTTTCGTCTCGTTGAGAAGCATCTGTATATATGATAGTACCTTGCTGAATTGAGGCCAAATGATCTTGTAGGATACCATTCAGCAGTCGGGCAGGTAGCATTTTAGCATTTGGTGAAAGATGTTCCGGAAGTTGACCGTTATCGTATGACGCCTATCAAGAGATGGAAGTGCGTTATTGAGCGCAACCCCTAATGGAGACACCAAGCTTTGTGCTATAGTAACTTGCGGTCGATAGGACCTGGGCCACTGGGCCGCCAGAAACACAGCTGGCTCAGCTACAAAGATAAATTGTGCCCTGGTAACCCCCGCGCCATAGGCTCTCAAGAAAGTATCCACAGTGAGTTTTCGAAATCGGTGTGACTCGGGCTTCTAAATAAGGTAACGCATTAGCTGCATTTCTAGGTAGCCCTTAACAGCAGCGCAGAGCTTGGCGTTCCAGAAGAACTAGGCGATGGAGCTTATTCGTAGCTGCACCCGAGAATAGAACACACCCGAACTCTAAAATAGGCCGCACGTACATACGGTATATCATCAGAAGAGATTCACGGCGCATTCCCCTCTTTCTATGGCTGAGGCGCCTCAACATGCCAACAGCACGTGCTCCTTTAGTTGCTATACGCTCTATAGATCAACGAGCGTCTTCTTCTTCTCCAGCATATGGGTTCACTTATCCCAGAGGGCGCATGCCCGCAGAGCGGGGGTTGGCCAATGGTTCCGTTTATAGAAAGGAGCCAAAGGAACGAGCCCGTGGCAATATTTTTTTGCTAAAGCCAATGCGCGTGCCGATACCCTCGGTGGTCGCCGCGGGGCGCACGCTCACGAGCGTTGGCATTTTTTTTGTAATTTTTCCTGCAACGGTGCACCTAACGTTTGTTCAACAGCTCCAGTGTTACATTCAGTGTGAAATTAGATGTAATCAGCAGGAAAGAGCGTCCAATTCAATTACTTGAACAATACTCGTCATGTCTCCGATCGCACGGTCACAGGTGCCATTCCTATTGCTCAACCATAGCGCCCCGGGGCCATGCACGACGATTAAAACACGCTGAGCGACTCTACACTCCAAAATACTAACACTGTCGCATTCTCCTACAAACTAAGCAGCTTCGTCCTGACGCACGTTGTCAAAGATTTTTCTTGCAGGGCAAAAGCTGACGTATCCTGTCGTTTTAAAGCGAAGCTCGTTATGCCTCACTGATGTCGTTCGATGTCATACCATAATGTAGTGCTGTAAAGCCCCCTTTACACAACGGCGTCATACACAGCTGATTATGATAAGCAAAGGCACTGAAGGGGCGAAAAAAACAACGCTTCGAGCCATCGGAATCGAACATGGGTAGCTCCCATCATGAATCCGACGTCTATCCTATTCCGCGATTCCGACGCAGTCAAAGCACCTTGGTGTTTTAACCTTTGCACACAGTAAAGGTTCTTTAATTTATTGTGTCCGTAGTCCGCGTTATTGACGTAAAACCTCTCTTTAGTGCACAGGCGGATGTTCACGTGTTTTTCTACACCCCAAGGAAACTTCTCTTTTTAGTCAGCGGTCGTGGGTTTGTCTTCTCGTTATACTGTGAACTTCGTGAGTCTGTCGTTATGTACCTAGACAAACTGCACAATTTCTTCATTAATTTAAGATGCCAATTCTTCTGCTATATCATGGAGCATAATTCCGCCGTTACGAGTCAGTCAGCATCTGGATGGGGATGACTGCATTAAAGGAACACTGAAGTGAATTTGTCAAGCTCCCATTTTAGGGGCGAAGCTCCTCTTGCTCGGGCCTTGTCCCGTCCCGTGTTGCTCTGTACACGGCACCACGATGATGATTGTGGCAGGATCCCCCTAGGGATTGGCCAACCAAAGATTGGCCGAAGAGGTCAAAACGTTCAACGCGTTCGTTGCTACCCAACAAGGAGGAGAGGAAGAAGAAGAGGTTGTCGTTCGTCGCCTGCGAGCTCAAGACACGTACCGGGGGTACGCGACACAAGACGCTCTGCAGAAGGCGACGGCCAAGGTGGCTAAAATATCACACACCGAATTCGCCGACTTACCCATGGAGATTCTCATCCGCCCAAACAAGCCCTACATAATCACCACAAACATCGACGTCGTCGACGGGCTTGTCAACCTAGCGGTGGGAAGTCTCAAGCTTTGCGAGCGAGGAGTGGTGGTCTTGACGCGGCGGCGCCCGGTTTCGATACCACGACTCGCTGACGGCGACGGGAGGTACGTGGCGCAATTCCTACTGCGCTACAAACCGAGACGCGAGCACGGCTACGAACGCGCCGCGCCTTATGTCCTTCACTCATTGAGATGGTGCGCGCAGTCAAGAAGACCTATAACAATGTTTCACGGTTTCACCGATAAGAACTTGAGCTTCGCCCCTATTATCACCATTCACTTTGTGGAGATGGCGGGATTTTTTTGCTTGTAGTGCGTAGATAGATTGGCGCAGCTAAACACAAATTTATTCGTTTATACGGGCGATTAGGCGGTATTTATTTTGCTCTTGGAAACATGTTTGGCATCCGAAGTTATTGTTGGAGGGGGATTCTCGATATTTCAATAATCGCCATACAGCGCTTCTGTGACATTGGCGGCTGTAAAATTCCTCAGATAAGCCTGCCAGGACGGTTTGGGGTCGTAGCAATCACTAGCCGAGGTCTACGCGGTAGATGAACGCCGTCCGCGTCACCCCACACGCTCAAATGCCATGCGCATTCCCCCCTTCTTTGGAGCGTTCCTCACTCATGCCTGTACCGTAAAAAGCGTGTTCACATCATGCCAAGGGTCTGCTCATTCTGGCGTGTGCCCACTGCCCGAAAGCCGTCGGTGCTCATGGGAACAACTAGAGCCAGCTTATTTAGTGGCTCTGGCAACAGCACATTATAACCAGAAACTCACAAGCCCGTCCGTGTCAGTCTGCGCGAGTTCTGCGAAGTCGCCCGTCCACAAATGAACGTGACAGCGTAAAAATGGTGAATTCAGTATAAAACAACTTCGGCCGATAACGAAGAAATCAAATCAGAATTAGAAATGTTCTCTCGGGGATTCCAACTTTCGACTTGCAAAATAGCGAACCTAGCACTCCAGACCACTCTGCTGCGAGGCAGAGCTATGCGAATTGGCAATATAAAGTATGTGATGTATAAAGAGTTTACATTGTTATTCAGTTTAAGCATTTAAAGAAGCTTATATTACTATTTCTTGTACAGCGCTCGCGCAGTAAGCGCCCCCCCCCCCGAATGTCTACAATTACTCATGTCTAGCAATGGCATTTCTTAGAATAAAAGGCGCTCGCAAATGTATGGTCGTGCTGCTGACCGCTGTGCTTCTTCACCCAACGCAAAAAGTGCTTCGTGTACACTATTTTTACTCTGTACGGTGAAAGGTTCGGTTGATTTCAGCACCTATATTAACATCGCTGACTCTTCTCCCGCTTTAATTGCCCTTAGATATTCGTTGTACCGTAGCAGTCAGCGAAACGTCGCATGTGCACTTATGGGGCGCTTTTGTGGAACGACCTGGACTTAGAGCTTGATACACAGTACAAACTAACAAAATATAGGCACATTCTTCTATTCACACACACGCCCTGGCTCAGTTTCAAATAAGCGAACGAATTGCGACGACCCGTCGGTGGCCAGCGGACTCAACGCTGGGCCTACTGACTCTGCCGGAAGGTCGGGGAGCCATCCAGTAGCGCAGTCAAGCCAAGCCATTTCTTTTTTTCTTACGTCATACAAAACGCCACCATAAGTGGGCGAGGATGCAGAAAGGAGGACAGCCCTTCTGAATTGACTTTTCCGGTGAATTAATTCGCGTAAACGCAGGGAGAGCGGTCGAAGCGTGGCATGCATACTGCTGACTACAATTTGCGCTCGTACTACCGCAATGTTTACAACTCACATCAGTGTACCTTTAAGTGTTGTAGGAATTCAGGCATGATGGTACACCAGGGTGTAGAGACCTTGCTCGGGGGAGGAAGTGTTTTTTGTGTGCCAGAGTGCTTTTAAAGGGCGGTTTCCGATCCCTAAGTTACCCAAGAGTGGAACTGATAAAATTTCGGCGCACTTAAGGATCCCCAAATGGTAAAAAAACACCTGGAGCCCTACACTACGGTGTTCCTCATTGCCTGTGTACCATCGGCGCGTTGAACAACAAAATCAGCCAATCAATCAATAAATCAATAGTTTGATCAATCAATCAACCAATCAATCAATGAATTGATCAATCAATCGATCAATCAAACAACACAAACCTGGAAATATGCAATTCAAGCTACGTTCCGCGGGAGATTCTTCGTCAGTACAACATTGCCGTTGCTCCCCACGTTACATTAACATTGCTTAACGTCATTTTACAGCAGTAAGCACCGCAGAGTCAGCAGATATTCTGACCGGGAGCCATTGTGTTAAACAGGAGCCTCTTGCCATGAGCCTCGAGTAAACAAATGACCGACACAAAAAGGTAAATATCAGCTGTACCCAATGCGAATTCGTGCAATGCAGCAAACCCATTGTTAGTTACGTCATATACAAAATTGTAACTGACAAAAAGCTACCCACAACCATTATTATTAAGAGTAAAACTCGCCTTGACGAAAACAAAAAAAAACACGATACTTGTATTTTGGGTGGAAGGCATATGCAAAAGTGCAGTAAAAAATGGTTTAATATAAAAACATAAGCCTTCAATTACTGCCTTTAACCATGCTCTGGAAGATTGTAATTATATTACCATAATCACTACTCTAAATAGGTCCTCTCAGGAATGCTGGTAAATGGCTGTTTGTTTCTTTACAAGAGTGAGTCAGGCCGACATACGCTTCTTATGGAACTGAAATCATAGAGAATAGACTGAGTGAATGTCTCATTCAAGGTAAATGAATGTGTGATCTTGCACCCTACGAAAAATAAACCAACGTGCAGGAGGGCGCTTGTTACGATTGAAGAAATACAGAGCCTTAAAGACGGCGAGGTAAAGAAATGGGCGAAAGGAGGAGCGCGACATTATTTTTGCCTACGGTTCTATTCTCGCGTATCATGCCTGCTCTCAAACCAATAAAAAATATTGCCATGCAATATGTATCATCTAAACTGGACCTTAAATTACAAGAGAGGAAACTTCTACTAAATGTTGGCACTCATCCATTGGTTACTTCAGGGTGAAACGCTGTGAAATAACACGTGGTTATCTTACCTTGACAATTGCTTCAGGCACGACAGTGTGCGTGGTATTTTCTGTTGCATCAGTTTTCGCAAACCGGCTACGCGGCGTCTTTGCAGGTTTCTTTAGGTTACCAGTTCCTTCTCTGCCGCATTCAAAGATGACGTCAACATGGCCGGTTGGTCGGACTTGCACCACCTTGCCTATCCATCTGAAAATCTGGAAAATACACAAGAAATTATTAACGGGTGGGAGTAGGCATGCATACAAATGCCTTACAACTCACACGAAAGAAATGTGTAAAATCAATAAATCCCTGTCCTCCATGGGCGAGATTTAGGGTATGAAAGGCTCAAACTTCAATGCAGATATTTAACCCAAATCTTGTGAGGACAGATTTTACTGTGGCTCTTATACCGTCCATTTGTAAGTAGTGGCAAGAATATACTGTTGTGGTTCCCACAAGAAATGCAAATTTTATGGTGAGGTCTTGCAAGGCAAATAAAAAAAATTAGGGACGAATAACCAGCTGTAGGTTTAGTGCTATGATGCAGTATTGAAGATGAGAAAATCGTGTACACCTATAGTTACCCACAACTCTCAGTAGAAATCATAAAGGAATTTTGATGCACATGCCTTACAACGACCACGAAAGATTGTACACTGCATTTTTCAGAACAGCATGCATGTGCAGATAATTTCAAAAATACTGTTAAAAAGGGGGCTGGAGTTTTATTAGGCAACGACGCCCGATTAGTCGGAATGCGCTAGAGATTGGAAACTAGTCCAAAAATGACAAATTAGAAGTGATGAAAAGGCTGTGACAAAAGTGCTTAATGTTTACGTTCTCTTTATTTGCTTTTACACTCCATTGCGGCATAAAGAAATTTGAAAAATATGGAGGGGCACACTAACAATTTCACAGATAATTGTGGAAATTTGTATTACGCACTTGTCACATAGATGTTTGCAGTTTTAGATAAGTCATAGCAGCAGATAGAGCCAATGTAAGAAATCTGCACATAGGAATTTTTCTACACTTCGCTTAAATGTCCATCAATTAACCGGTGTGAACATATTTATCTGGAACAAAAAACGAAGGTTCAGCGACTTGTCGCCAAGGCGTTACTTCCGGGATGGAAATCAAATACGCAGTTTGTTCTCTAAGAAAGGTGGTCCATTTTTAGCCATCAGTCCAAGGTTTTCAAATGCTGCATTTTTCTCTCTGCTACGGGAAATGTCCTTCACAGAAAATACTAAACACAAAATCCGGATAAGCGTCACAAACCCTATAACCTCAAGATTTTACGTGCTTCGCTCATCTCGCTGTTACAAGATTTACGAAGCATTTTCAATGCGCGAGCGAGATGGTGCATGAGTCGCGAACCCTCCCCTCGACTTGTTACCCAAGGAGATAGCTTATCGGCAATCTTCAGTATTCTTTTTCTGTTGTTCTTGCATTTTCTTACTTTGCCTGGGCGCACTCAGTCATTTAGTTGGTGGTCAGCACTCGTAATTGTCTCTTACCTTCCGTTACATTTGTGAGGGCTATTTTTCACCATGATTCTAAACCAACCAGCCCGTCTTCTTACCTTAGTCCAGTTCAAAAACAGAGCTGAAATTTTTTTTTCTGTTCCAGACGCGAGTTCCGTTTTCATTTTATGTGACTTGAACACCTCCTACGTAATTTAGAGAGAAAAAATATTCTAACTTGCCCAAGCAAGCTTTAATGTTACGTCATTTCCTCCATTACTTCATTTCACGGTGCGTTACAGAGGCGATAATTAAACGGGCTGGTATACTTGGTCCAAATTCAAAATGTATAAAGAACCTTCTGCGAATTCATAACAAAGGCTCGCATGTGGCGCATTTTTTAATGACTGGCAACAGATCCGCCGGGTCGATGGTTTAGAGCTTTCGTTGTTTTGGCAGCCGCGCATCCATTGCGTCTCAAGTGACGTTGCGGTCGACCTCAACCAGTTGAGCCGTCTTAGGATTTAGGTACTATCGAGCCAGAATTCGGAGACCCCTCTATTATAACGGGAGAATTGATCCGGATAAATATTTAGGCGTATTGAAACCCACCTAATACCACTGCTCGCTTCATTATTCTGCACATTATGCCCTGAAAGCTTACTAATTCTTGGGGAACCCCCAAGTGGGTATTTGCAGACAAGAAAAAATGAACAAGAAAAGTTTTTATTCCACCGCTAGTGCCGCGGTAGCGCATAAGGCTTCAACTGTAGGCACCCTGGCATACATTGAATTGTATTGTAGGCACTTTTTACATAATTTCTCTTTGCCGTAGAGGCTTTTTTTGGGAAGTAAAAAACCAGTGTTTTTGCAATATCAGACACTAAAGCCGCTTTTTTAGTATAAAAAATGGGGTATTCCTCCATATAACAAAAACGGAAGTAAACCTCCGCGATTGTTCGTCATAACAGAAATATGCTCGAAATCATATTTGTTATATGTGGGTTGAATTGCGCTTTAATTTGCCACACTGGCGTGGAAAAGTCAATCTTTGCAAAACATTTTCAGAGCTATTAATTAGCTGAAGTATACCGCTGATCATATTCCAGTGTTTAACAGGCGAAAATGGCAAACGACAAAACTTCCACTGCTCAATTAAATGACGACTAACGTAATGATGGATAACGCTTAGGTTTCATTTTCGCAAAATGGCTTGCATAATCGCTGCCACCATGCGATTCCATTTTCTCGTATTTATGCCACTGGACTTCCTGGGGAATTTTAATTACGCGATTGAGGCAAGGCTGTCTAATTCGGCACACAGTAGCTCAGCTAATATACCGCTCCTCTGTCCATAAACACGCATGGACACGAGTTATTTTGTTTGCTTAATCGGGGGTATTGAATGTGTGGCTTTCTGAAAAAAATTAAGGTGTATCTTGTGGAAGTCAATTTATCTTGCAAAAAACTCGCAAAAATTGCAATGTCGGCTTGGCAAAAAAAGCCGTCCCGGCATGACTGAGGAAAGCACAAAATTATTGGACAGCGAGCGGAATTGCACAAACAAGCACGGTAGCAAATTAAACCTGATGCCTAAATGGGCACTCCTAACGCAAAGTGCGGGCGTTGAGAAACCGGCCGCACGCGCACATGGCCTGCCAGCCACACTACGAGGGCAATATCGAAAGTTCGCCTCGTTCTCCTTAGCCGTGCAACCAGCCGGAAGAGGCAACGGCAGCGTCAATGCTGGTCCCGGCACCTGCTGCTACGCCCAGAGTTGCTGTGACCTACAATAGTTTAGCAAAGACTGTATGTTCGTAAAAATTCTAGTGAGAAATGTTATAACTGGCTATTATTTAGCGACTGTGTCTGTTACTCCTGTGCGGTGTGCTGCCTTACCGCTTGTACACATTCGCTTTGAAGGCAACACATTGAAACATTTGCACCTTATCCAAACTTCCGCAGTCTTAGCCATAGAAGAAACTCTCACCAGCTCGTGTAAACAATGTACTGTGTGCCACAACTTCCTTAAACAATAGAGAAATATTCCAATGGTGTTTGCCTCTTTAATAAAACGCGCTCTGTAATATACTCTGGCTGTTGAGAGGCGCGTACCAAGCCTATTTCACCATTGTTTAAGCGTAGGGACGTCTCCTGTAGTGACGCTTGTAACAACCCAAATGGTCACGACAAGCTTGCCCTAGTTCTCACAATATACACCTTTATCACTTCTACATAAATCACGAAGCCATCAACATGTGACTGCTATGGAAATCGGTGTGCCAGAGTGTCATCACCATCACAGACTTTCGAGCTACCTGCAGAAGCTTCTTAGACGAAACTGTGGCCCTGCCCACTTAAGATACTCACCCAACATCACCTGCTCTGAAGTCCTATCTCTAACGTTTCCACTTACGAATAACAGACAACTTCTTATCAGCGAACCCTGGCCCTCTCTCTGCAGGCTACTGGGGAGCCCCACCTCCCGCTCCCTGTGTGCCTTCCCAAAAATCACGGAAATTTACAGTTTAGACTCCCAGCTTTCCTTTCCTTCGATTTTAGCTATCCAAAGGGGATGAATGTCCACTTTACATACCCGAATGTAATATCTCTATTCACTCCACCTACCTCTAAATGTACAGGTGCCGCCAACAGTAAATAGAACACGGTATCGTGAAGCTCCAGGAATTTCTTCTACCGGAAAGTGACTGGCTGCATTGGTGGGCGTTTAAAGTAGTTCTCCCTGATAGAAAAAAGCATCCTGTAGCCGGGGCTGTCATAAAGTCAGTAAGAAAAATATTTTGTGATATTAACCAATGCCCGTTCGTATTACTTATGACGGTACATTTGCGTCCCTTCGCAATCTCCTGCTAAATGCCACCTCTCGCCCCCCTATCACTCACCCTATAACGTTGCTTGGAAGCTTGCGAATGTCAGCATTCGCAAGCTGCCAAGCTGCGGCGCCGCTGGTGGTTGCGATGGTTATAGCAGGTCCCGCGAAGTCACATGTCACCTCCTTGTTTACATCATGGCGGCAAGTAGCGTGCCGGCCTTCTACGGTTACGCTCTTCTGTGGACAGTAACTTGCGTGTGATAGAACTAGTTTTGTGCTCCCTCACGTAGCGCTGTCTCCCCGAACGAAGTTTTGCACCCAGGCCGGCAGCCAAAGTCCTGTGTGTGCTGTGGTCTCGTTCACTTCGCTCATGAAATTCCTCGGAGTGTCCGTGAGAACGGACTGTGCTTACCAAGCTAGGATTATCACTAGCAACGATTATCATTAGCAAGTTGGAATTATCATTAGCAACCATGTATGTACAGTCTGCGCGACTTTTTAAAAACTTGCCGGCTTGCACCGGAGTGAAGTGACTTGTTCGCCCCTGTAAATCGAGGGAAGCGAGTGCTACCCTTACGGCGAACAGGGGAATAGATCACGTGGTAATTTCACGCTTCTGCACCAAAGCACATGCCGGGTCGATGTGTTTTGTTCGAAACCATTTTTGATTGTCTTCAAGTTGAATAAAAAGCGTGCGTCAAACCGGGTCTTTTGATTCAGGGCGTTGTGTGCTGCTATGCTTCCACTACGGTGCGTGCGTAGGTAAAACGATACTATTTGCATCATCTTATGCACATTTTTCATTCTATACTGGCGCCATGGCGTTTGTTAGTTGTTCTTAGGGTGCTCGTGAAAGCCCTAAGCACCCTTCTGGCAGACGGGCTAATACGCAACTCGCTTCGCAAAACATACAACAGATGGCGCCATATGCATCACCACCATACAGCGATGAAAAAAACATTTAGCGTTGCACGCTGTTGAAAGTTAAGCAAACAGGTGTCGCCACATGTTCGAGCAGAGTGCATCGAAGCGACTAAACCGAGGCTATCATTAGCAATAATGTAAATCAAAATTGCGCCCCTGTAATCGTTCTCGCTGCGGTTGCGCTATCCGCTGGGCGATTTGTAGGTAAAAAAAAGGCCACGCGGCACATTTACATAGTTTAACCACTATCTCACGTCCCGTACGGCACCAAGACTGACGTACAGAGAGTGGCAGCTAACAGAAGTGTGGGGTGGGTAAGTTGTTTTGTCGTATGCGCCGATTGCGCGAGTGCTCCTGTGGCGGCGATGTTTCGCTCGGTAGGTTTTAGTTTTCCTGCTTGACCACACCGCTGTCTCACTTGCTTCCGGAAACCATTGAAGCCACGCAGAACGTCATGAAATGGCGCGAGGAATAAAATGTGTTTTTCAATTGCTACATTTCTCCGCGTTAAAGCATTGTTCGCCGCAGAATAAACGCTGAAAGTGACTCGCGGCAGTTGAACTTTCGTCTGAGCACCACTTGCTATATGACTTAAGTGTCCCTTTAAAGGCTCCCGGAAGACAAAATGCAACTCTGTGCAGTTTGAAAAAATTATCCCTTGGTACTTCAGTCAGCTCACTTCTAGCCTCTAAAGACGCTTTTAGCAGAAAAAAACGCAATAAACGTTGTTACTGGATCATAAGGCCAGGGAGACGGCAGTGGCACGATGTCTGGCGCAGCAGCATCTGCGGCAGCGGGTGAGCTGGGTGGGGCACGTTCCCTGATCTTGTGAGACCCTTGGCCACCCTGTACAGTCTGTAAAAAGATCGTTCATCATTCTTAATCATGGCTCTCATCATCTCTTCTGCTATCACGTAACAATATTCAAAGAACGGCATATGAAAAAACCAGTGACGAATTATGGGCAGCCGTGACGCCGTGCAGGCCAGCACTAAAAACGTGTTATTATTGTTAAACTGAACGTTCGATTTCAAGTCATACGATTAGACTACAACAGAGGCCCCACATCACTCACTCAGTCATGTATCTTGGTGACGCCGTAGTTGGCTGCCGCTAAGTGCAAAAACAAGATTATGTGACGTCATTGAAACGTTGTTCGAAAGCGAGTAAGGAGTTCCCGCTACATCACACGTTGTCATTTTTTCCTGATATTTAGTTATTTATTTTTAATTTATACATACTGCAGCCCTTGAAGTTCAAAGTTTGAAGTTGAAGATTGCAATAAAATTGATTTAATGTTTATCGGAATAAAGCCGTTTTTCTGATGACACAAACTTGTAATTTGTCCAACCATTTAAGCCACATGACTGTCCTCACACGAGTGCCTTGGTTCCCACTCTTGCCACTAACACGTAAGCTGTCATCGTCGTTGGCCAACCATCTTTACTGCGCACGGGAGCAGCCCAAAATTATTCGGAACTGCCTACAGAGAAGCGAGATATTTCATTGGGGTATCTTTCTAGATGAAGCGTAACACACGCGATCCAGCAGTGAAGGATCGGCACTTGAAGCGAAATAGAAATCAGGTGACCTGCAAAGCTGTGTCTGCTGGGGCTAAGCGTAGAATAGTGGTCACGTGACTTGTTTTTTACAGCGCGCTGCTGCGTTCGTTTAGTATAGCAACTGTAGCTTTTTTTTTCTTACAGGAGCTTGAAGTTGTACCCCACGCACAGCTCTGTACTCCAGGTTGCTCCGTTTTAGGGCACATCAAAGATTTTGCAACGCAGTGCAGTGCCAGAACTCTATAAAGCCCCTCACGGTTTCTCTCCTGAAAACAACCCATTCTAAAAATATTTAGGTTGTAAAAACCAAACAAGATTACCGATAGCTTCGCTGTACTGTGTCTTCTGTTATAAAAATTCAGTTTTTGTGGGCACCCCCTAAAAAAGCACACATCAGTAAAACTGCAGAAAACTCTGCGGCACTACATCTCAAATGCAACCCGAATAAAGAGTGATCTCGCATCGAACACAGTGACATGGCTGATGCAAAAACAATAATTCGCGCTCACTTTTGCTGCTTCAGAGTCAGCGGAGGGGGAACCCACCTGAAAAAACTTGTAGTAGGCTGCCGTTGATGCGATGACCACTGCGTCACCCTCCTTAAATGTGTAGATACCCCTTGCTAGACATTCTTCATCCATGATAGCTGTACCGAATGGTGAAAGAAAGCTGCGTTTACTACTTTGTTAGTGAAGAAATTAAGCTTTCTTTAGGCAGATTTTTAGCGTCCTTGTCATGACAAAACGACGTTTTACGAGTCAACACAGCAACACATTCGCTCAGAAGCGCATTTGTCATCGCTTTCACACAAACCTCCCGCGCTTTGGAAGAAATGTCCAGCTCTAACCCTGAACGACCCACACCAATAACTGCAGTAGCGATGCAGTGAACTTAACGAGGCTTGGTGCCTCGTCGAGCTAAAGTTATGGCTGTCTCAAGTTGGACCTAGGTAACCCACTGCAGAAACTCCCAAAACGCATTGACCAACAATTCGGCCTGTATTGTTGACGCCAATCCCAGTATTTAAACAGACTAGAATACTTAAAATACTGCGAATACGTAAGCCCAAAAGTTCACAGTATCTTTCGTCAAGATTTTGTATTTCATGCGAGGCGCACAATTCACGTGATGACGCTAAAATACGACATCGCGCTTACACTACCTCTCAGACCCCGAGGATGACTGTTATGTGAAAGCCAGTAACGACACGGTCTACACCGCACCTGCAAAATTCCACAGTTTGGGTAGCGACACCTTCATAAATACGCACTCTATAAACGAGGCGCACTCCTTGCTTTCTTCAGTGAGTCTGCCAATTCTCGCAGTCACCCGATTTCGCAGCTTGCAGTACAGCTATATCTACTGTAGGATTGAAGGATCGACGTTGCAAACACAAGAAAGAGAAAGCAAAGTGGCTGTTTTCTTGGACAAGATTCAACTAAAATCACAAAGAAAAATTTGCTTGGTAGAGATCGGATTTCAATTTTTCGTTGGGCGAACAGATTGTCACCACACAGAGTCATAATAAAACATTGCGTGCGCCGTAAGCGTGAGCAGTAGTTTTGAAACATCATCTCTGGAATTCATCGCATGCATTTTTGCAAACAGATCGCTGAGCATGAACTAAGCCCGGACAGAATGGCCTTCATTTGCGGCGAAAGCATCAGATTCCTTTTATGTGAAAATTTGACGTCGGCCTTCCGAAATGGCTTATGCTTTAGTTATTTTAAGCTAAAGAAATGTAATAGGTCTAACATTTCTAAACCTAGTTATCCCATGTTAACGCAAAGAGCCCGCTTAGAGTTTTTTTGTGAAACATTGCCGTTGCTGCAGATTTCGCTGCGGGCTGTATAGCTATAAGTACTGCTTGATTGAATTTGTCGTTTTGTTGGCCATCAAAAGCACGTCACACAGCTCAGACGACAGATTAATCGATGGCGGTACTGAGCGATCAACGACAGGCGAGACAAAGCACTTCTTTTACCCTCGCCTAGTCACGTGGTACGGCAGCAGAAAATGTACGAGTGAGCGAAGCCATAACAAAGGCGCGGGTTCCGTGACGGAGGGTGAACTACACCTGCGACGTGATGCGAGACCTTGAAACATGTAGCATAGTAGAGCTTTCGCTTGAAAACATCGGGTACAAAATGGTAGTAGGGCATTCATCGACTGCGAGCCGATTATCTCTGGATTCACGAAACTATAGATGGCGTAGTTCATGCGCTGTGACCTCTGACTTATAAACCGGTCAATTTCCAGCTTGGCTTATCTGGGTTGACTTTACAGCTCGCTTTTGTGGTTTCTTGTGAGATTATTTGTCTATCGGAAAACACAAACAATGACGCGAAGTAGCCGGTCAACAGAACTGTATCATTATATCTGCATGACGAGATGAGTGAATGGATGGCATGAATGGGTACTTCGCATTTATTGTAATGGGCACTTTCTTCCCTTTGTGAAGCAGTGTTTATACTATTTATTTATTTATTTATTTATTTTTTTTTATTTATTTATTTCTACTGCAGGCCAATTGGGCTAACGCAGGAGTGGGTTGGTACATAGAATGCAAAACACTTTCCTGCACAGAATAACACATAAAAGCACAAACCATTTAAATTCTGCAAAAATTTTTCCAAAGGCAGTGACCTAATTTCACCTGGTATTAGGTTCCATTTTTCAGTTGTTCACGGGAAGAAGCTGTACTTAAATAGATTAGTTCGTGGATGAAAAGTGGCAAGGGTGAGCTTGTGGCTATTTCTATTAGATTTAAGTTTATCGGGCGACAAATAGCTGTTCTGTAATGAGTAGCGTGGAGTATTCGTAAGAGTATGTAAAAGTATAAGACATTCGCGTTCACGGCGCTCGGACAGGGGTTGTAATTCCAGTGTAGCAAGGTGGGATGACGGCAGAAAGCTCCAATCGAAATGGCGGAAAATAAAACGAATGGAGTTTTTCTGAACAGATTCAAGTGTGTTAATTTCAGATACTTTATAAGTGTTCCAGATGGTACAGGCGTATTCTAAGATGGGTCCGATAAGCGTTTTATATGTTAGCAATTTCGTTTCGAGTGGAGCTTCCCGCAATGTACGGTTTAGGTAGCCTAACTTTTTAGAGCTTTGTTGCATGTATAATCAAAGTGCCTTGACCAAGACAAGGTAGGTGTGAAGATGACGCCAAGGTACCTATATTCGTTCACCCGCTGCAGGGAAGAGCCTTTGAAAGAATAATTAAGCAAAGAAACGGAACTGCGTGTACTGAAAGATAAAGTGACTGTTTTTGTAAAGTCAATTTTCATTTGCCATGCATGGCACCACCTGCAAATATGGGCAAAAGAATCATTCATTAGATATGATCATCATTCGTGTTAATTACATTGTACAACACGCAATCGTCAGCATAGAGGCAGATGTTTGCGGATATATAATAAATAATTAGACAGATTATTTATATACAATAAGAACAAAAGTGGCCCCAGGACTGAACCCTGGGGAACTCCGAATGACACATGTACTACCGACAAATTTGTGGAGTTAAACGAAACATACTGGGAGCGATCATGTAAAAAGCTAGCAATCCAATCAACTAAGGCCGAGTTGTTAAGTATAACGCGAAGTTTGTAAAGAAGTTTTGAATGGGTAAGGTGTCGAAAGCCTTAGATAAGTCTATAAAAATTGCGTCAATTTGATTTCCTTTGTCAAGAGCGTGGGCTATGTCATCGGAAAATTCAACAAGCTGAGTTATTGTACTAAAGCCGCGACGAAAAACATGCTGGACGTTACACAAAATGTTACTGCATTCAAGAAACTCCATAATATGACTGAAGATTATATGTTCGAGAAGTTTACATGATTGAGACGTTAATAAAATCGGACGATAGTTCAATTGTGACTGCTTGTTGCCGGATTTAAACATGGGAAATATTTTTGCCAATTTCCATACTAACGGAATAGTCGTAGTAGATGAAGATTTATTAAAAGTACAGTTAAGTACCGGCTCGTCCAAACACAATATCTAACCAGAAAAGCATTGTTAATTCCATCAGGACCGCAGGATTTCTTATTGTCCAGGTGCAGAATTAAATCTAGAACCCCATCGACCGACATGGTTATATCGCCAATTGAGTAATACGACTCATGTGGGAAATCGGGTATTTCGAAGTTGTCTGGTATGAATACTGACTGGAAGTACTCATTGAAGGCAGTGGCGATAATTATAGGGTCACTAGACGGGACATTGTTAACTAGGATAGTATTAGTAGAGGCTGAAAAGCCTATAATTGAACTCCAAAATTTCGTAGGGTTTGTTTTCAGTAAACCTTGTAATGTAACCTTAAAGTAAAAATCTTTAGATGAATTCATTTTGAGGCGGAGCTCTTCTTTAGCTTCGTTAAATTCGGCGTTTTTAAGGGGATCACCTTTTCGTTTTGCCCACCTTAACCTCGCAACACGACGCGACA
>CM023453.1:124150358-124254020 GCA_013339765.2 Haemaphysalis longicornis
CAAGCATTGCTTGTACGGTTAAGAGTACGAACACCAGCTATGGCTTCGCCTTGGCCCACATGCGTTAAGAGTCCGTGTGTCGGGCGACAGCTTGTTCGTTGTGAGCTTGTAGAAGATTCGTTTGCTTTGATTTGGTTAGCCAAACCGCAAGGACCAGAATTACTTTGCAAAGAGGGACAGTCCAATGGGGGCCAGGTGGCCAGGTCCAGCCGTGACGAGAGCAGCCCAGCGGACGGATTGTCTTCGGTGACAGAATTTTCTTTCACAGAGGTTGAGGGGTCACTGGTTATGGAAGTGCACCAAGATGAAGCGGTGTCTCTGAGTCTCGGGATCAAAAGTTGCCTGAGGTGACATGCTAAAAATGCCGTTCCCTCAAAACTGAGGTGAAGGCCGTCAGCAGCCAAAACGTGGTTTGCAGGGAAGTCGTAAAAACCGTGGTCTAGGAAGTACACAAGCCAGGAGTGACGGCAATAACCCCGAACAAGGGTTTTGAACTGGTGGGCCTTGAGGTTGAAGTTCCGAATGAAGGACTGATTGTAGCTGTGCCGACGCGATTGGTAGACCTCGGCAGGACCAAGCTGACGTATAACCTCTTGATTGTGGGATGTTCTTTAGAAATGACGTCGAAAAGTCTCCGAAGGCTGTCAAAGGGAGCGCGGGGTGCGCAGAAGGCCAGGTCGTTTGTTCCAGCATGGATGACGAGAGTTGTTGCTATAGATGGAACGAAGTCTAATAAGTTTGCCATATCCTCGATGAGGGCGCCAGACTGCGACACAAACGCTGGTGTGCCCGTTATAGTGGCATCAAAATGCTGGAAGACGTATTTTGTGTGGGAGTCACCCAAAACTGCTGCGGAGACCGTGGTGTTTGGGTACAACCAGGTAATCCTTTTTGACGTGGTCGCCCGGGCGTCCATTGTGGGCATAAGTGCAAGAATAAATGTTTCTTGGACACCGGCAAATATCAAGAAAAAGAAAGACACACGTCGAAAGAGGAATAGTATAACGTTTCGGCCGAGGGACCGGCCTTCGTCAGAATAACAGTGGCGGTCGTTGTCACGAATCATAAAAGGCGTCTGTTGCAAGATCACGTGAGGGCTGAAACGATCAAAATCAAGTGGATTTATCAAAATCAGAATGGAGCAGGAAGGGTGGGGGAAGTGGATGGCGGTGCGTCCTTGATGGCCGACGAAAAACACGCTCTCCCCGCACGGGTGTCTTCGAAGCACGCACACGTATGACACCCCTTGCATATTGTTCGCCGGCGCTGACCGTGGTCGGTCACAACTCTCCGCCCCTGCGACCACGCAATTATGTGTCCCTTATCGCTCCTAAGCTTCTGCCTGTCATGTCCCCTCGGTTCTATTTAGTTTGCCTGTCCCCACCGCTGCCTTTACATCTCCCCCTCTCTTATATATTTATGCTTTTCTAGTTTGTGTTTCCTTATTGCTGGCTTTTTCTCTCATGCTTCAATGCGTTGTTTCTCTCTTCCTCCTCGCTTCCAATCTTAAACGTATGTCACCGCCCCGGAACCTCAAGTGCTTGAGCTGTATATAAACCACTTCCATTCTGCAAGATATTACTCTTGATAAAGGACAGTCCCCGTCCGAAATGTCGATGTAAAGTTATGTTTTCGAAGTAAACTTCTTATGTTTTTGATGGCGCCCCATTTTTATATATATATAATATATATATATATATATATATATAATATATATATATATATATATATATATATATATATATATATGTCAGTGTGTAGAACCGAAAAAAAATACCCTCCGTTACGGTTCTGGTTGCGTCGAAATCATTTCGTTCGGGTTCAGTTCCGGTTCGACCAACTCACGTACCGAACTCGTTCGGGAGCTCTAACCGGTTCGCGAACGGGTTCGATGAGTTACATTATCACTGAAATTGGAAAAAAAGCATTTCGTATTTTAAAACGACAGGCAAATAAAAATACTAACAAAAAATTAAAATGCTGCTGTTCCCCAAGGGCAGTGGCTTGCAAACCAAACTTTAAACAATTGCGAGATATTAGAAAAACAGATGAAGTGGCGAATATTTACCACCTACTTCCTCGCCCTGACCTTATGTTGTCCTAGCTACTATTCATAATGCTACCGCCAAAAGATATGACGGTGGGATATATTTTCTGCCCTTTCCTGTTTTGCTCAAATCGCAATCGTCGCTATGGAAGCGCCCATCATGCTAACCTTGAAGCCTTAAATTTAGGCTGGCATACTGGCGCGTTCAATTACCAGCGCTTAATACCAATGGCGCACATTTCTTTATATTTTTAACAAAACAGAAAAATCCTACAACAGGCACATAAATACTACCAATGAATTAAAATATTTGGTCACCCTGAATAATGGGTTAGCTGTAACCTTAGCGAATGTGTAAGCCACACTTTTTAAAGGGAAGCTTTCGTTAACGCTCAGCCACTGCAATATTGCTCTGAGCATTGCAATTCCTTTTGCGATAGCTATACCGGATATGTGCATTACAATCAATATGTCATCGTACCGCCTAACCCCGGCCCGCCTTCCGTGTGCTACATTGCGGAATCTTATAACAGATTATGCTGTTACAAAATGAAAGGGAAATTTCACGCGCGGAGCATGAGATATGGCTTCTTTAGGTAGAAGCTCTTTGATCCGTCTACAGCAGCACCCCCCTCCGGAAAGAGTAGCAGTAGAAGTAATGTAGAGAGTTATGCAGTCAGTATAAGTGCCACTTCGAAAAAAAGTAGATCTGAATGAGACAAAAGTGCGTAACAAGCAGAAAAGATGATCGCTCGGCGAGTGGGGCAGTGGGATGTACCAGCCTGCCTTTCTGCACGTGTCATCTGCTCTACTGCTGTTTCTGCTCCCAAGACAAGGTCGAGGGCTATAATTTCTTTCCAAGACATTAAATGCGGACTTTAACAGTTTTCCCTGACATATCTGTTCTTATTTATATCTGTAAAAAAACGGAACTTGTCCACTGTGCTGTCCTCAAAAACTGACCATGGAACTCACTTCCTTTGCATTGATGACACGTTTGGTTGTGAAAGGCAGGCCAAAGAAGAGTATAGAGCAATATTTACGTTTTGGTGCTTTTTTTACTTATTCGATCTTACCTACTTTTTGCGTAATTCTTTAAAACAACGTAATTTGCTTTTATTTTTTGTTCTTTTCCATGTAAAAACATTAAAAAAAACTGCCGAATTAGATGCCCCGTGCTATATCTCTGCCCCGAGGCGCAGCCTATGTTGCAGGCTGGCAGACTAATTTTAACCAGCTGGTGATATTAAACGTGGATCAAAATCTCGATACACGGACGTTCTCGATTTCCATCTGCTTCAGAAAAACGGTCATAGGGAAGGGACATCGAGACCACTTGTGGTCAGCAGCGAACGGCTTAGCCACTGAGCAGCTCCTGCGGTCACACTTTTTTAAGTATTAACAATTTCCATGTGTCGAACCTTTTAAAAAAATTATCAATTGCAAAACGTTTGCACACATCGGGTGTGGGCTTTCGCTATTGCGCAGTGGAGCACTCCTGCAGCCTGATTGCTTCAAATAAAGTCGCAGTTAGAGAAGGGCAAAATTGTTTTATACCCCCTGCAAGCTGCCGAGAAGGATATTTCGTTTGGTCAGTTTGCCCTATGCTCACGCTTCCAACAGCAACATGGCATTGCTACATTGGTGCTCGTTCATTTCCCCTGTTGTTACTTAAAGCGTGATAGTGCTCAGTTGTCTGGAGGGGAAAGTGCGCGAGCGGGTACGAAGTTGATGGTACGTGAAAAAAAAAAGGCCTGAATTGGATTGACTGTGCAATATCAACAACGGTGGGTCGAACCGTTTCGGCATGAACCGGTAACCGTTATTTCTTTTTTCGGTTCAGTTCGGGTTCGGGTTCAGCGCGCTGAAAAAAAGATTGACAACGTTTACCGGAAGAATCGGAACCATCGCACATCCCCTGCGGGGGATGTGCTCCACCTTATCATCATCGGTAGCAGAAGCCGAATGTGGAAGCCCCACCGTCTTCTCATAGAGCGACGGCGTTCCCTCGCACTGCTCTGTTCTTCAAGTACTGACTGTGCTCGGACTGTGCTCGGACTACGCCCTTCTTATCTTTCGCCTGCACAGCAACCTTTGCAAATACGCCTCATTTCAAGCGGTAGGGTGCGGGGTGTGGTTGAGACAGCTCGAGGTCGCACTGGCAACGTCGGCGGGTACGTCAGGGCTGACTCCGGTAATGGCCTCGCGGCGATTTCGGCATATCTGATGGTTGCGGCAATTGAGGAGAAGGCGGAATTGAGGAGAAGGCGGAAGTGCTTCGGCAACTTGATCTCGGATCACATGCTCGAGAGAAGGTCCTAGCGTCGGCACAGGCTTTGCCGGGGCAGGTAGAAGGGACAACTGGCGGGCCACCTCCTCCCGCACGAAAGCAACGAAGGATCGGCGTGCATCGCTGACAAACTTGACACACAGTCATCCTGTGCAAGAGATCATCGAGTGAGGCCCCGTTGTCTCCGTAACTTATCGAAGCTTAGGCACATGTAATGACTTGTGTGACGGTGCGTAAATCCCTCGACAAAAGCATTTGGAAAGCATCGTCATCTATCCCTTTTAAGATGTGCTTGATTTTTTACTGCAAAGGCGTATGTGTCTAACCCCCCCCCACCCCCCCCCCCCCGCCCCAGTTTTTTTCCGGTGTCATCGATTTACTCGGCGCCGCTCCGGGGCTCCTTCCTCACCACCGTTGACACCTCTTTCACAAGTATTTCCCCCTAGCCTCCGATGTTTCTTCGCAAGTTGCGCAGTCAGGAGCACGTCGGTACCCGGTTATCAGATGATTTCGAAAAATAAACAGAAGCACGCATGAACGTAAAGAAATGCACTGACAATTACTACACTCCCTAATAGGAAATTTGTGCGCAGCGTGAGCTGCAGTCTTCTCTGTCACGGCGCATTTCTGCTACGTCTCAGGAAGTGTTCGCGTGATCAGCGAACGTGCGGCGGCGTGCGCTACTCTTCTGCTACCTCGCAGTGCGCCACCGCCGCCAGCCAGCGTGTTGCAAATCGTGTTTGAACCTCCATTGCAAGTGTTACGTGGTTCGTATTAGCGGCGCACAAGGCAGCACCAAGCATGTTGTTGCATACCGTGTTTGAACCTCCCACGCAAAGGTCACGTGGTTTAAATTATCGGATAATGGAACAGCGTCTGGGGAAACTGTCAGGGGGAGGGCGGTCATTGGTGGCCACACATGAAACATGTGTAAGGGAAAGGCAGTGACAGAGATGACGCCGTAGCTGCACGTGTCGTACTCCACTTCAACCTTCGCTAGACGCTCCTGTCTGTTTTCTTTCTTTTGTCAATCCAGCGTTCGCTCACTCGGTTACGAGGACATAGCCCAGATAAGGGCTGCCAAAGGGCGCCCCCAAAAAATTCCCCGCATTTCCCGAGGGGGAGAACGTGAAAGGGGAATGCACGGTTGTCGGCCCGCTTGCGCGCTTGCGCTCGGCCCCCGCAGCCCACGCCTCGCCGCCTTCTCTTCCATCTCTTCCTCGGGGTTGTATATCACGTGTACACCACGCAGTTATCAAGCCGCTATAAGCCGCTGAGTCGCCAACGCAGCCTCGACGACGTATTCGAATGCGTTAAAGTATAAGGCGCGTCACTAACCGGATATCACCGTCGCGTCCGTGGCTTGCGGTAGAGCGTCGCGCTGCGGCCGCAAAGTCCTCGATCGAAACCTGGCGCCGGTGTTTCGTTCTAAATATAGAGGAGCACTGCGGACGCCGCCGCCGCCGGCAGTGGATGGTTTGGGGTCGCTTAAAAGTGCATTCGCACTTAAAACAATCGAAATCCACCGTCGCCGTTTCCACTCACATTCACTTCGCTAAGTATGTGGGCATCCCTCCCGGTAGAGGAGAAACTTCCCCAGTTGGAACGCCGGCTTGAGCCCATAGTTCTTTCTCACCTTGGAAGGCCTTCCGAGCGTCATTTTCGCCGGTGTCTTTCACGCCTAAGTATGCGCCTCCACCGGTTGCTGGTTCAAGCGTGCACGAATTGCGGGGTGAAAAAGGGAGGCGTGCACACACACCTAGGTTTCATGCTGCTACTGATGAAATGTCAGTTATGAGGGTAATTAGATGTCGAAATAACATGGCTCAATGCGGTTAGTTGGCGGTCCTCCTCCACCGAGCGGTTCGGGTGTGGTTGATGTGTTACACAGATGGCTTACGCACACATGAAGATGCATGATAAGGGGAAGGAAAACGGACAGCCACATGTTTGTACGCGAGAATAGAGTTCAAGGGCTTCCACTTTTAAATCGTATTGCACATATGCATGCCATTCGTTTGGAGGAAGAAGAGAAGTATCGAATCGTTGGCCCGAACACAAGCGTGAATGGGTGCCAAAATAAGGGAAAGTTCTGGCACCGCCGTTACCGCTTCAAGTTCAGCTGGCGTAGCGGCGAATCCCTCCCGAATAAACAGATATTTGCCCGCTTGGAACGTCGGCGTGAACCAATATCACTTCTTCATAGGGCTTTCAGGGGATATTTTCGACGGCGTCTGTCACTTCTTAGCGGGAGCACATTACCGGTTGCCAGTCTATGCGTGCGCAGGTTTGTAGTGGAGAATAGTGGGAGGGAGGAGGGCAGGCGTGCAGTCGCAGCTATAGGTTTCATGCCCGTACTTATGGATGACAGGTCCGTTGTGGTGGTGCAAGATTGAAACGCGGACGTGAAACGGCCAAACGGGACCGGTGCGGAGTCAATAGTGGTAGAGCGGATTGGGTTTTTTTGTGAGGCTATGTTCATAGGAAAATCCGTATCGTGATCTACGGCCGTAAAAAAATGGCATGCCACGCACTTCGGATGGCTTAGACGTGAAATGACGTCATTATTTAAAGTTATTCGACAGTTGCGGCAACAATATGAACCCGGCCCTACAAAAACGGTAAGATGCTTACGACGCGGGAAGGACACAGACAGTTCCAGGTTTATCTGGAAGAACAAAGCTTGGATCCTTGGAAGCTACATTCAGCTAGTTGGCGAGGAAGTATGCTCCAGTACAAATTACGATAAACGTGTTTTGTTTTGCGCACTCCGCGGACTGCGTCCAGCTTTGCAGGTCATTCTTGTTCACAGAGTGAAAGGGCAGTAATTTTTTAGCACCTTGCATAGAGTGGTCGACGCGCTTACGCAGGTCGAGGACGTCTTTAAAGTAACTTGTCAAGTTTTCACCGACCTGCTGGGCTCGTAAGCGCAAGCGCTGCTCCGCTCGAAGCTTGCGGACAGCTGGGTGGCCGCAAAGCGCAAGGAATTCGTCCTTGAGCTCTGTCCATGTCTTAATGCGACGCTGGTTATACTTGTACCAAAGCTCGGCGACGCCGGTCAGGGGGAAGCTCACGCTTTTTAGTTTGAAAACGTCGTCCCAGCGGTTTTATGTGCTCACCTGCTCACAGGATGCGAGCCAATCTTCCGCGTCGTTTTCATCGGGGACGTTGAAGTCTGGCGGGTCTCACGCACGGTACCGGAGCACATCACAGGCGGAGGCGAAGGCGTAGCGCGTTCGCTGGCTTGGCTGGTAATCCTTTCGGGCAGTTTTTGGCTCCGGAGTTCCAGGAATGCATCGGGCAATATTCTGAGGGGACACAAATGGAAAATTTGCTTGTGATACTTAAACGACATTGACATTTTTTCTGCCGATTTTTCCACGCACCTTCAGTGCCTGCAACAGGTTTTAACGTGCTTTTCTTGAGTTGAACTCCAACTGAAGCTAAAGAAGTGCCACTTCGCCACAAGGAAGCTAACCATCTTGGGCCACGTCGTCATCAAATATGGCGTTCTACCCGGCCCCGCGAAGCTCCGTGCAGTGGCCGAGTTCCCGAAGCCTACTACTCCAAAATCTCTTCGGAGCTTCATAGGCATTTGCTCATACTTCCGACCTTTCATCCACAACTTTTAATGTATCATTGCGCCATTGACGAAACTCCTTGTTGGTGCCAGCGACTTACCTGACTGGTGCCCAGCTTGCGACCACGCGTTTGAGACTCTGCGTCATCTACTGCCCTCGCCACCCGTACTTCGACACGTCGATAATACAGCACCTACTGACGGCAGTGGAGCTGGTCTTGGGGCCGTGCTTTAACAATGAAGAGCTGGCGTTGATGAATATGTCGTTGCCTATGCGAGCCGCACATTGAAAAAGCTGAAGCGAATTATTCGGCAACCAAAAAAGAGTGATTGGCCATCATCTGGGCGCTTGCTAAGTTTCGACAATATCTGTACGGCCGCCCATTTGATGTGGTCACTGACCACTATGCCCTTTTCTGGTTGGCGTCATTAAATGATTCGGCAGGTCGTCTTCGGTGATGGGCGCTTCGTCTACAAGAATACGACATACGCATCATATACGGGCGCGGTCAGAAGCATTCCGATTCCAACGCTCTGTGCGGTTCACCAGTTCCTTCTGACTTTTCGAAGCAGTCGGGTGACCTGTTGTTCCTTTCGGTAACCGATGTGGCCTCCAAGAAACAGACGGATCCCTGGATCGCTTCCCTCATCAGCTGCCTATCCAATCCTTCCAGGGCCGCTACAACTCGGGATCTGCATAGGACAGCATCACACTTTGCGGTACGCGATGGGCTGCTTTATCGCCGCAACTCCTACTCGGACGGCCTTAAATGGTTACGTGTCATCCCTAAACATTTGCCATCCAGTGTGTGCGCCTCTTTCCACTCTGATCCCACTTGCGGCCATGCCGGCCTGCTCAAAGCCTATCAACGTGTGCGCCTTCGTTACCTTTGGCGTGGAATGTACAGATTTGTGCTTAAATACGTTCGGTCCTGCCAAGGCTCCCAACGACGAAAGTCGCTTGTGCCTCATCTGAGAGGTCCTTTGCAACCGCTGCCTTGCCCAGCCAAGCCATTTGACCGTGTTGGCCTTGACTTGTACGGCCCATTACCCTGCAGAGCCGCAGGGAACCGCTGGCCTGTAGTGGCCATTGACCACTTAACGCGGTATGCAGATACCGCTGCTCCGCCAACTGACACGGCACGTGACGTTGCCTCGTTTCTTTGGCATCGATTTATACTTCGTCACGGTGCACCTAAAGAAGTGCTCAGTGACTGGGGCCGTGTCTTCCTGTGCGACGTCTTTTCGGCGCTTCCTAAAGAATGCTGTGTTACCCACCGCATGAACACTGCTTACCACCCGCAGACCAACGTCCTAACAGAGAGCTTGAACCGCACCCTTGGAGATATGTTGTCTAAGTACGTGGCGTCCGATGATAATAATTAGGACCTGGTACTTCCCTTTGTGACGTACGCCTATAACACTGCCATTCAAAGCACGACTGGGTTATCTCCATTTTTCCTTTTATAAGGGCGTGAGCCATCGTGTATGTTGGACACCATTCTCCCGTATCGTCCCGATCCATCTGAGTGTGCTCCGATCTCCTAGGCCGCCAAGCACGCAGGAGAATGCCAGCAACTTGCTTGGTCTTTGACCATTGAAGAACAGGGCCGCCAAAAAACTCACATTGATGCAAAGCCCATGTCGAGGTTCGTTCCTGATTCTCATGTGTGGCTATGGGTACCCACTCGGACTCCTGGTCTGTACTCGAAATTTCTCCAAACTATCATGGCCCTTAAGGCGTCATTGAACAGAGATTCCCAGTCAAATACGTTGTCGAGCACGTAACACCTTCCCAGGATCTCCTACGCCATGGTCCCGAAACAGTTCGTGTTGCACGTATCAAGCACTATTATGATCCACTTGTTTCGTCAGCGCCTTGAGTCAGCAGAATGGCTACCCTTTTCGCCAGGGGATGATTTTAATGCAGAAGATTGACAACCTTCACCGAAAGAATCGGAACCATCGCCAATCCCCTGCGGGGGATCTGCGCGACGTTATAATCATGGGTAGCAGAAGCCGAATGTGGAAGCCACACCATCATCGCCTAGAGCGACGGGGTTCCCTCGCACTGCTCTGTTCTCGAAGAGTCGAGTGTGCTCCTCGGACTGTGCCCTCCTTATCTTTCTAAACCTAATTTCAATATAAGTATATATAGCCGAACAGAAAGATACGGGACGAGGGACTCTCTAAGGGCACATATCAAGACTGCAGTCATCATTGCCAGTGCTATTCGGCTGTTTCCTAAATATTTAATACAGCCGAATGACGTGTGTTTGTAATGTTACTTTGATACAGTGATAAATAGGCGAAAATATAGGTCGAGCCAATATGCCAATTGCTAACCCCGGATATGCCAATTGCTAACCCCGACCTCCTACGCTGGTCGACCACTCTTGACATGTCGTAGACACTCCAGTCACGGCCCGGGGGTTAAAAAGAAGGTCCCCTTCACCCCGAGTAGTCCGAGTGGCGCTGGCTACCAACCCCAAGTCCAGGAAACAAAAATGCTTAACATATACTCCAGAAAGCGGAGGGGAAAATCGCCCCGCCAGTAGCGTAGTGGTTATCGCACCAGACCGGTATTCTGGAGGTCGTGAGTTCGGATCCCACCTGGCGGGCATTTTTTCTCCACTTATTTTCTTTCTTTCCATATTCTTTATCTGTTTCAATGACCTACCAAATCCTCCCCTTTGCTTCCCGAGGTTTTCTTGACTGCCAACTCTTATTTCTGTCTTATTTTGAACGAGCCCCTCATTTCCTATTTTAATTCGCTACATGCATAGCGCGGTACTCGGCTCTGGCAGTCTTGGTGCCCTAGGAAGCGTAAGAGGGTTCAACGCTGGTCGACCACTCTTGACATGTCGTAGACACTCTAGTCACGGCCCGGGGGTTAAAAAGAAGGCCCCCTTCACCCCGAGTAGTCCGAGTGGCGCTGGCTACCACCCCCAAGCACAGGAAACAAAAATGCTTAACATAAATACCCCAGAAAGTGGAGGGGGAAATCGCCCCGCCGGTAGCGTAGATGTTATCGCACCAGACCGGTTTTCTGGAGGTCGTGGGTTCGGATCCCACCTGGCGGGCATTTTGTCTCCACTTTCTATCTTTCCATATTCTTTATCTGTTTCAATGACCTACCACATCCTCCCCTTTGCTTTCCGAGGTTTTCTTGACTGCCAATTCTTCTGTCTTATTTTCAACGAGCCCCCCATTTCCTATTTTGATTCGCTACATGCATAGCGAGGGCCTCTGTTCTGGCAGTCTTGGTGCCATAGGGAGCTTAAGAGGGTTCAGCGCTGGTCGACCACTCTCGACATGTCGTAGACGCTCGGGTCACGGCCCGGGGGTTAAAAAGAAGGCCCCCTTCACCCCGAGTAGTCCGAGTGGCGCTGGCTACCGCCCCCAAGCGCAGGAAACAAAAACACCTGAACATAAATACCCAAGAAAGTGGAGGCTAAAGTAGATGATTGACAATCCAGCGCGCGAAAACACGGCACAAAAAGAACGAGAGTTAGACAGGACAGCGCTGCTCGCCCAAATCACAGGACCAACTCGCCCAAATCACAGTCCTCTTGAGGCTAAAGTAGCCCCGCCGGTAGAGTAGTGGTTATCGCACCAGACCGGTATTCTGCAGGTCGTGGGTTCGGATCCCACCTGGCGGGCATTTTTTCTACACTTTCTTATTTTCCAAATTCTTTATCTTGAGCTACTACATCCTCCCCTTTGCTTTCCGAGGTATTCTTGACAGCCAATTCCTCTGTCTTGTTTTCAACAAGCCCCTCATTTCCTAATATATATATATATATATATATTACGATAGAGAAGTCAAACTGAAAAACATAACAACATTTATTCTAACGTTTCGACCGGGGGCCGGTCCCCGGTCGAAACGTTAGAATAAATGTTGTTATGTTTTTCAGTTTGACTTCTCTATCGTACAGCTAACCTCATAGCCAGGAACCTTTTCTCTTAACTATATATATATATATATATATATATATATATACATACAAAGGTTGCAGCCGTCATTGCCAGTGCTATTCGGCTTTTTTCGAAATATATAATAGGGCCGAATGACGTGTGCTTGTCACGTTTCTTTGATTCATTGATAAATAAGCGAAAATATAAGTCGAGAAAAAATCCGCCGTTTTCCGGGAGCGGGAAAACGTCCCGCATATGTATCTTTACCGAGTCCCTCGTCCCGTATCTCTCTGTTCTGCTACATATATATATATATACGAGCGGAGGCATCGCCGAGCGGCGGCGACCCAGCATCGAGTCATGCTTCCAACATGGCGGGTCATGCTTCCAACATGGCGGGTCAATGCAACCTGGTCTTTCCCCAGTGATTTTCTCGAGCCGGCCATGCTCGGTTCGCGTAATCTGACTTTGCACAAACGGTCCAAATGCGTGGTAGGGCCACTGAATTTTGTTATTAGACATTCGTCAATGGCGTGGACGTGACGCTGCGTAACACCGACACCCAAACATTAGAATTAGCAGTGTCGTCGTAAACGGGGCACCAAAAAACAGTTGGTTTGCACACTTTGCAGCTGCACACCTCAGAAACAATTTCTCTGGGATCATGCAAAGCCCGTAGTGCAAAAACAGTCAGTTTTCATGATTTCGCTGTGCATCCAAGATGAGCAGTTAGTCGATTTTGGCGGGCAACAAACACCATCTCAGACTCGCGCCACGGCATTTGCGGTGCTTTTCAGCGTAAAACTCGCGTTGCGTTCCGTGACACCAGCACGCCCCCCTGTAAATTGGCCACATTCACTGCCACTGCAATGGGCGCGGACCACAGCCTCATGCAGTGTTTGGTCAAATTGGAGCAGGGGTAGCTCGTGCCCGGCAGGAACTTGAAACAGTCAAAGCTAGCTGCCATTGTGCACCTGAATAAAGTTTTGCTTCACTAAATACACCGTACTTTGATTCCTTGCAGTTGGGGTGCAAAGTGATAACAGCTCAACTGGTTTAGCTATTCTCGAGTGGTTCCTTATATCAAAATATCTCTTATAACGAAATTTTTTGTCATCGCGCTGACTTCGTGATAACGAGAAGTTACTGTTTATATATATATATATATATATATATATATACACACAGTGTAGACCATTTATAACGAACCCGCTTACAGCGCAAAAGCGGTTATAACGAAGTGATCTTGATTTCCCGTTTCAATTTCCGCATTTTAAATGCCTTTTAAGTCCACTTTTAACGAAATAAAAAAATGCGACTCAGCGAAGTTAGCGAAATTTTTTGTCGAGAACAACAAAAAAATCCATCAAACCACCTTTTGAGCTTTCGCCTGAATAAACTAGGCCGAAAAACCGCCAATTCTTGGCTCCCGGCAGCCTTTTCGCCCCACTCGGATCCCTGCGAAAGTTTGCTTCTCTGCACCACACGGTCGCCCGGTAGCCGTCTCGCGAACGCTTCCCATTCCTTTTTCCAGTGCCAGGCGGGCCGACCGCCGCGATCTTATCTCGTTTCACGGCGTACTCCTCTCTTCAGAGAGGAGGTCGTGGGGGCAGCTTCAGATACTTTGTGGCCACTTTAGACCGGTTCCGCTTGTGGCGCCTCATATTTGTGAAAAAGCGAAGCAAGTTGGTGCGCTCCTAAATTGCTTTTCTTCCAAGGCATTGCGCCACCAGCAAGGCCTACCTAGAGTTACTGCAACAGAAACTCTAGGCCTTCCTAAGCCTGGCTGCGGCGCTGCACCAGCGGCTCCGCGCAAACCTGTCGCACACAAAGCCCTTCTTTCTTTCGTGGTGTTCAGTCAGTTCAGTCTTAGCGGGAGAAGCAGCCGTTCGCACATGTTTTGCTGTGTCTCTGTTCACAGGTGAAAAGCGGATTATCGCAGCGCGCTTGGGCTTGACCACGGCTGAGCAGCAGGAGCATTCGTTCGCTCGTGCTGTCTCTATTTACTGTGGAAAAGCAGATTATCGCAGCGCGCTTGGACTTGCCGCGGTTGCAGCTAGGCCTGCCCATGTGCATCGGCGAACTTTACGACAATGTCGAGTCAAGCGATACCCGGAACGACCGGCTCATCGACGACCAAACGAAAAGCGCTGTCTCTAAAAGTAAAACGTTCCATTTTGGACGAAGTTCGGCGGAAAATTAATAAGACCGACATTGCGCGGAAGTACGGCATAGTACAGTCGACTTTGGCGACAATCATAAAAAATGCAGGCAAAATTGATGCCGTCTTAGACGACGACGTTGGCAGCGGTGAACAGAAGCAGACCCGCGCTGCCACTTGCGGAGATGTCGAAGCGGCGCTTTACAAATGGTTTGTAGACGCTCCTGCCAATAACATCCCGCTCAATAGGCCGATCTTGCTAGCGCAGGCCAAACGTCTGGGGTTTGCTCTCGGTCACGAGAACTTCAACCCAGGAAACGGATGGTTGCAGCGATTTAAAGACCGCCATGGGATCACATGCAAGATCATTGTCGGTGAAGCTGCATCCGTTGACGAGGACAGTCTCCAGCGTTGGATGGGGAAGCACAGGAGCTGCATTCTTGAGACATACACCGAAAGAGATATTTACAAATTGATGAAACGGGTCTGTTCTTTCAGCTGTTGCCTGCAAAATCTCTCTCGGCGAAGACTGATAAGTGCGTGGGGGGGGGGGGGGGGAACAGAAAAATGGCATCACAGTGTTGGTGTGCGCGAACGTGGACGGCTCCGACAAGCGGCCGCTATTGGTCATCGGCAAGCCCAAGAAACCGCGGGCTTCGCCAAGGTGCTGTCAATGCCTTTCGCGTACACACACAACACAAAGGCGTGGATGACGGGGGAGATATTCCGGAAGTGGCTGACAGACTTTGATAAGGAAGTGTCCGCGAAGAAGCGCAAAGTGCTGCTCTTGCTGGACAATTGCAGCGCACACCATGTTAACGCACATCTCAGCGCTGTCGAGGTACGTTTTCTACCTCCGAACACAACCACCAAGATTCAGCCGATGGACCATGGAGTGATAGCAAAATTCAAAGTGCATTACCGCCGCCGTGTTATCGAGCGTCTGCTCATTGACATCCGTACAGCCGACAACGCTGCCGACCTGAAGGTGCCGCTAGTAAAGGCGGTATTTTTCGCAAGCGGAGCCTGGTGGGACGTGAAGTCTGAGACCATTCTACACTGCTTCGAGAAAGCAGGTTTTTCGCGGGCAAGGAGCGCTGCCGAAGAAATAACAGCAGAAGCTGACATCGATGCTGCTGCAGCGGATGGTTCCGTGGCAGTGACGAGCTTGGGGCAGCTGTGGGAGGCCGCGGGCAATGCAAGCCTTGTCCCAAGCGGTTTGAATTATCTGGACTTTGCCCTAGCGGATCAAGACCTCGTCGCAACGGGGGAGCTCACCACCGATGAGCTCGCCGCTAGCGTCTCCGAAAGGGCAATGGCCGCAGATAGCAGTTGCTCGGACGGCGAAGGTGACGACATTGGTAGACCTCAGCCTGGGACCGCCGGAGCAGCTCTCGCAGCTGTCGACACGCTGCGTGTGTACTTGTGCTCCGAACCGCGCAGTTGCAATCTGTTGGACGACGTTGAGCACCGTGTTCTGAAACGCGCGCTCGCGAAACGCGTGCAAGGCACCCTTGATCGCTTTTTTCAGAAAGTGTAAATAATTTTTTTTCTTGGTCTGCATAATGTTTTATTTTGTTTAGAGTCCAGATATAGCAAAAAAGCGGTTATAGCGAAGTAATTTCATATTCCCCCCAACTTCGTTATAACTGGGCTACACTGTATATATTGTCGCGAAGCCCCGGTTCCGTTTGCTTTTTTCAATTTTTTAGCATTCCTCTTCGGCCACCGAGGCCCCGCTTTTCCAAGAAATGCATGCCGAGTGTGTGTTGGCCCTTCGGCTGACCCGGGAGACGCGGATCTCGAGAGGGACCATCCACGCATCTTGTGTTACCGCACGCACTGGCGTCTCCGACCCCCGCTGCGCTCCTACGCGGGCCGCTATGTTCTCCGACCCCCGGTCTCGTTCAAACGGCCGCCTGCCTTTTCTCCTTTTCGAGTTTGTATACCTTTACTTTATTCTCACCAGTAATTCTTTCCCCAGAAACGGGCGCCTTCGAGTGTGAACTGTGTGTCTTCTGTGTGTGATTTTTTCCTTTTCACTTTGGCGGGGACATGTCTGATTGGAGCTAAGAAGCGTCTTCCTGATTGGCTGCGGGTGTGCCTTAGACTTGCTCCCGGGCGTCCGCACACGCTAGGATGCGCTTTTTCCCCCAATACGTCCCCCACCGGACCACTTGAAGTAAATATAACGCGGCGCCTCCGGCTATTGAGGGCGAGCAACACCAGGAGAGCCACTTGCTGCCGATCGTCGGGCCCAGACGCCGGGAGCCCTTCGCCCGCCAACCATGTTTCGTTAAGTACTCTTGATTGCCTGTTTTATCCTATTTTATGTAACAGTTGTAATGTTTTTTTTCTATGTTTTAAAACAACGTATCAATAATTAAACCAGTTAACATTTGGACATCTGAAACCTTCATCTGAGTGCTTCATCGCCGGACTGATCATTCAAAAGTAGCGGTGCTGGACAAAAGTGGCCGTTACAAAGTGGTGGACTGTGCGGGGTAACGACTGCCCTGCTCTACTGTCATGGCCTCGACCCTGAGGAGACAAGGAGAGATGAGCGACGCCTCAACTGCGACGCAGTTACCTGCAACTAGCACGCCCACTGCAAGCTTCCATCCAAACAGGCCGTTCATTGGGCCTCCAGTGTTCAAGGGAACCCCAGAGGAATCCATCGTGGAGTGGATCACTTGCTACGAGCACGTAGCATCTCTGAACGCTTGGGACAACGATACAAAGGTGAAATTTCTTTATTTGGCTTTAGATGGGGACGCGAAGAAGTGGTACACCACAAAGATTTTAACCGGCGCCCCAAATTCATGGGAAGAGTGGGCTGTGCTCCTGAAGGCCTGCTTCAGCAGTCGACATGCGGCGGAAATAGCGCACCTTCGCCTACAAAACCGGGCGCAGCTGCCTTCCGAGAGTCCGGAGCAGTATTTCTATGATGTAGTGCAGCTTTGTGCTAGACTAGATCCAACCATGAAGGAGGAAGACCGTCTGAGACATTTATTGCGTGGCCTCCGGCCGGAAACAATGAAGAAAACGATTATCGCAAATCCAAGCAACTGTGGCGAGTTTTCGCAGACGTTGCAGCGCATCAACCAGGCCGCTCTGATGGCCCGCTCATCTTGTACACCGCCCAGCTTCCCACTATCGGGAATGCAGCCGTGGACACCGACCATCCCAGGGATGCCCAGTGCAGCTGCCGCCACAACACTGCCTTCGCCGGTGAGTCACCTGGCCTGCGATCACCCGCACGGCGCGGCGCCCTGCGCAGCCGGGCAGCATGTTCAGCGGCAGGATGCGAATGCGGACAACAGGGCGCTGAGGGCCATTTCGGAGTCGATTGAGGCTCTGACCGAGCGCATAAAAGCGATCTAGGAGCAAGTGCGTCGGCCCCCCGTGCCGTGGCCCCCGAAAACATCACGCGGCGACGACGGCCGCCCGCGGTGCCAGTATTGCCAGCGCCTCGGCCATGTCGATCGCCAGTGCCGCCAGCGGTACAGAGACGAGGAGCAGCAGCGAGGACGCCGCGACCGACCGGGTGAGCGAGGTTGTGATTCGGGAAACCGGAATGGCCGGGCTTAGGGGGCCAGCCTGGCTGACCTGTGTGCACAATATGGGAGAACCGGCTGCTTACCGTACCTGTCAGCGCAAATGAAGTTAGCACAAGACTCATAATTGACACCGGCTCGTCTGTGAATATTATATCCGCTGACTTCGCAAAAAAACTTTCTTTGGGCTCAAAGCAGAGTCCGACCGGAATCCTCATCAAAGGAATCAGCGGAAATCTGTTTTCACCAATTGGAGAAACTGGAATCACCCTCGAATTCGCCTCCACGCGCATTGCGCAGAAGGTTTTGATTGTTAAGGATTCTCCATACGAGCTGTTGGGTGGCCTCCCCTTTTGCCGAACAGCACATTTCCTCATAGATTTTCCCAAGAAGACGCTTCAGATTGAGGCCCGATGTATTCGAGCTCCAGGTCGAGTCGGGCGCGGCGGTGCACAACGACGTCCTCACCGCGCGGTGCAAAGGTCAGGTCCGAATCGAACCCCGGACCTAGATGGTTATCGAGGTGAAAATCCCCAGAAACGGACCCGACCTCGTCGAACCAAATACCACACTGAAGAATGGACTGCAGGTGGCCTGGACTTTGACAAATGTGGTGTGTGGGGTTGGATAAGTTCGCGTGGCCAATCCTACAAAATCACCGGTGACTGTGCATCGTGATACCAGACCTTGGTTGGGCCGCCTCGATCCACGACGTTCAGCTGGGCATCACTGCACCTGGGGACTCATGTGACGGTGAGGAGCTACACTTCGACATCGGGCCCTACCTGCAGCCATCAGACGAGGGTGAGTTATTGTCTCTCATACGCAAGTTTCGCCATCTTTTCAGGGGAAGGCATAACCCCATTCAGAGGACGAACATCACCCAACATGTTATTGACACAGGCGATTCTCCCCCTATTCGCCAACAGTCCTACCGCCATTCTCCCTTTGAGAGAGAAATCACCCACAAACAGGTTGAGGAGATGCTTAATGACGAGGTTATCCGAGAGTCCTACAGTCCCTGGTCATCACCAGTGGTGCTCGTGAGAAAGCCCGATGGAGGTTGGCGCTTTTGTGTAGACTTTTGAAGAGTAAATGATGTCACAAAGAAGGATGTACACCCTCTGCCCCGTGTCGACGACGTTCTTGATGTATTGCGGGGTGCAAAATACTTCACGACGCTTGACCTAACGTCAGGCTATTGGCAGATAGGGATTCGCGAGGAAGATAAGCAGAAGACGGCGTTCACCTGTGGGCGGGGGCTTTATGAGTTCAACGTCGTTCCTTTCGGTCTATGTAACGCCCCCGCTACGTTCCAGAAGATGATCAACAAAGTACTGAGTGGTCTCCTCTGGAAGGTGTGCCTGGCCTACCTGGAGAAAATCACTTTAGTGATTTTCTCCAAAACGATGGAGTCTCATTTGAAGGACTTGGAGAAAGTTTTTGGGGCACTCGATCAGGCAAACCTACGCCTGAAGCCAGAAAAGTGTGTTTGCTCAAGAGGAAATTAAATATCTCGGTCACGTGTTGACCGGGACCAGTATCCGACCAGACCCGAACAAAGTGGCCGCGATCGAAAAGTTGCCTGTAACGACCACTAAGAAGGGAGTTCAAAGCTTCTTAGGGATATGCAACTACTACCGTCGGTTCATTAAGGATTTCTCTCGCATTTCTCGACCATTGACGAACCTCACAAAGAAGCACGCCGTCTTTCGCTGGGACACAGCATGTGAAGATGCAATGAACACGCTCAAACAGAAATTGGCCTCGGCGCCAGTATTGCGTCAGTTCGATCCGGGGAAAACGGTCGAGACTCACACGGATGCCTGCGATTACGGTGTTGGTGCCGTTCTGGTTCAGAGGGAAGGGCCTGATGAGCATGTCATAGCAATATGCTAGTCGTCATCTTAATAAGGAGGAGCTCAACTACAGCACCACGGAAAAGGAATGCCTTGCTGTTGTGTACGCCTCTGCCCAGTTTCGCCCCTATATTTTTGGGACCCCATTCACCATTGTGACCGACCAGGCCAGCCTGACATGACTGATGAAAGTCAAGAACCCCAATGGGCGCCTCATAAGGTGGTCGCTGCTACTCCAGGAGTTTGACATCACGCTCCGTCACCGACCGGGACTAATGTCACGATGACATTACGACAGGCCACTTGGGAGTTAGGCGAACCTGGGAAAAGGTGCGGAGCCGTTACTTTTGGCCCAAGATGTTCATGCAAGTAGCCAGGTATGTGCGGGCATGCCCACACTGTCATAGCCGAAAGAGGCCGCCCGGCAAGCCGATCGGATTTCTCCAACCCATCCCGCCGGCTGGCAAGCCGTTTCAGCAGGTAGGAATGGATTTTCTGGGCCCCTTCACGAAGAGCAACGGTGGGAACCGCTACATTCTTGTGATGACGGACTACCACACCAAATGGGTGGAAGCTGTCGCTTGCACCTCGGCATCAGCGGCGGAAGCAGCGAAGGGGTTCGAGGAGAGCGTTGTCCTGCGTCATGGAGCGCCTGAGAGAATAATCACCGGCCGTGGGAAGCATTTTGTCGCCGATCTCATCGAAGAAATATTCAGGGCAATGGGCACATACCACGTCACTAGCACAGCGTACCATGCGCAGACCAACGGTCTGTGCGAGCGCTTCAATCGCACACTGGCTGATGTGCTGAGTATGTATGTGTCGTCGCACCACGGGACTGGGACGAGTTCCTCCCTTGCGTGTGCTTTGCCTATAATTCATCACAGCATGAGACGACCGGCTTTACTCCGTTCTTCCTTCTTCACGGTCACGAGCCAACGCTTCCGAGAGACGTGGCTCTGGGGCAGCAAGGGGGAGGCGACCACACCTTGGACGCTAGCCGAGTTGCTCTCCGGCTCCGACAGGCACGCAACGTGGTCGCCCGACGAGAGGAAGGCCAGCAGGGGAAAAACAAGCGACAATACGACGTCAGGTGACGCACAGCTGTTTTCCATGCGGGTGACTTTGTGTACTTGTGGACGCCCACGAAGGCAAAGGGAAAAACAACAAAGCTCCTACATCGCTACCATGGGCCATTTCGTCTCATCCGACAAGTCTCAGAAAACAACTGGGAGGTGACGGACCGCACCGGGAGAAAGCGGGACATTGTCAACGTCGTCCGTATAAAGCATTGCTACACACATCCAAGCTCCGACTCTGACGCGGACAACGAGACGGCAGACGACGACAGCCTGCAGCGCATCCACCAACCGCCAGTTTCCGAGCGGCCCAGTGGTGTAGTTCGAAGTGCCAGTGAAACCGAGGTGTACTTTGATCCAGAAACATTTGGGCAAGACCAGTGTGCGGGACTGGACCCTGTGCAAGACATTTATGACAGTGACACGGAACGATACTACAGTGCCAGTGAGAACGCGGACTGACTCTTGAGTGTGCTCGGACTTGCATTGGTCGTGACTCTCATTGTTTCTTTTGTTGGCGTTGCTATGAAGTGTTGGTGCTACGTTGTTGTTATATACCAGAGCGTGTGATGTTGTTTCGGGAGTTTAATCAAGAGAGGCTGAAGTGCGTAGATTTCCATTTGTGCGTGAGCTCAATACAGTGAGCCCTTGTATATATTTTTTTCTATTTTACAATGCCTTCTTATGAAACGTTTGTAATTCCATTCCGTAAGGCACTGAGTATTTCGTTGAGTGGCGACCGCTGAGACTGCGCTCCCGTTTTCTTTATTTAGTGATTACTTTTAGTTGTCCAGCGAGTTACTTTGCGTCATTTTTATGCGACCTGTGGTCCAAGGACACATTTTGTTTCGCGTCAAGCTCCCCAGAACTGAGTGTGCGGCATAGCGGAGCTGGTGTTTCGATCTCTTCAGTATATGAGTCCTAGAGTGTGCATGCTGTGCTGTTGGTATCCCCGTTGTCGGTTTTGTTGTTTACTTGACGTTGTAGGCAAGTGGAATATTTCCTCCTGTGATGGACAAAAGACTGTGCGCGCGTGAAGTGAAGAACGGAACTCCAAGTGACCGCGTGTGCGTTGACTGATTCGACGAGGATAGTTTGTCGACTCTTATGTTAGAAAATGTGTTTCTTCTTCTCGAGTCCGTATGCCAAGTCATTTGAGTATCGCCGTCAGTTTGTGAAAATGTTTTTTTATGTTTTAAAACTTTGTGCAAGAGTGGGTACACTCGTTTTTCCGTCGGGGAAGGTGTCGCGAAGCCCCTGTTCCGTTTTCTTTTTTCAATTTTTTAGCATTCCTCTTCGGCCACCGAGGCCCCGCTTTTCTAAGAAACGCATACCGAGTGTGTGTTGGCCCGTCGACCGACCCAGGAGACGCGGCTCTCGAGAGGGACCATCCACGCATCTTGTGTTACCGCACCCACTGGCGTCTCCGACCCCCGTTGCGCGCCTACGCGGGCCGCTATGTTCTCCGACCCCCGGTCTCGCTCAAACGGCCGCCTGTCTTTTCTCCTTTTCGAGTTTGTATACCTTTGCTTTATTCTCACCAGTAATTCTTTTGCCAGAAACGGGCGCCTTCGAGTGTGAACTGTGTGTCTTCTGTGTGTGAGTTTTTCCTTTTCACTTTGGTGGGGACATGTCTGATTGGAGCTAAGAAGCGTCTTCCTGATTGGCTGCGGGTGTGCCTTAGACTTGCTCCCGGGCGTCCGCACACGCTAGGATGCGCTTTTAAATGCAGAGCATTTCAGTAACTCACGATGTCACCTGCGTTGACGTCCGTAGTCCGCACCGCACCCGTCCCTACTATATAAAAAATACTATCCGGCGCTCGGTTTCGATCCCTCGACCCTGCGGGCGGAGCGCAATGTACATGGTCCTCTACCCACTGCGCCACAAAGCCGACACAGAATAGGATCGCTACGAACGCGCCTTATATCGTTGACTCATTCAAATCACTGCTGACGAGCGCTCTCTCGTCAGCAGTTGCCACAACTGCAACAACATTAACGTAACGCAAACTACTTAACGTCGTGCGCCCCCGGAAATGCTCTGCATTTGATCGTGCCCATCGCAGAGGGGGATGTTTCACTGCGTCTTCTCTCGGTCGCGGGACCCGTGGCGCCATCTGGCGGAGGCGGCGCACAACTCGTAGCACTTTCTTTGAAAAAGCCCCTCGAATGCGCGGCAAATATGAAATAGGGATGACACGCTTTAGAGGCAATCCGCCGACGCAGCTGCTTTGTGTACAGACTCGGCGGCGAACGTCCCGTGATTCTGGTGCCGGCCGAACCATTTTAAATGCAGAGCATTTCAGTAACTCACGATGTCACCCGCGTTGACGTCCGTAGTCGTAGTCCGCATCGCTCCCCGTCGGTCTGGCATTGGTTTGGATTGGATTGGATTGAATTGGCTTGGCTTGGATTGGATTGGTTTGGATTGGATTAGATTAAAGTGGATTGTGTTGGATTGTGTTGCCTCATAGCCGCCGCACGTTGCGTCATAGCCCCTCCACGTTGCGTCATATCTGCGGCAGGGGGTTCACGGCACGTTTCACGTTTCACCATCGACTTCATCGACAATGTCTACGCTGGAAGACAAGGCGGCGCGGCGGCGTGCTGCGGATGCTGAGCGCTAGCGCCGCAAGCGAGCCGCAGACGCCGAACTTCGCCAGCGAGAAGCCGCAGCCATTCGTGAACGTCGGGCGGCGGATGCAACACTGCGAGAACGTGAAGCGGCATCCGTTCGTGAACGCCGAGCCGCCGAAAGCGAACTTCGGCAGCGAGAAGCGGCGGTCGCTCGTGAACGTCGGGCGGCGGATCCAACGCTGCGAGAACGTGACACTGCATTGAAACACCGACGTCGAGCCGACAACGACGAAGTTCGGGAACGCGAAACCACCGCTAAACGCCAGCGCCGAGCCGACGAAAGCGAACTTCGGCAGCGAGAAGCGGCGAAACAAAGAACAAAGAGAACAAAGAACAAAGAGAACAAAACTCCCGCTGGCGCAGTTTCAGGCAGGGGGCGCGCGAGCACTGCGAAGACGGGAAATTTGAATTGCATGGTAGCAGTAAGCGTATAACGGCGGTACAGGCCACTGTGGCGAATCACTGCTCTGCATTTCCGACAGCTTTCACATTGAGTGGAACGGCTTCTAATTTTTTCCCCCAATACGTCCCCCACCGGACCACTTGAAGTAAATATAACGCGGCGCCTCCGGCTATTGAGGGCGAGCAACACCAGGAGAGCCACTTGCTGCCGATCGTCGGGGCCAGACGCCGGGAGCCCTTCGCCCGCCAACCATGTTTCGTTAAGTACTCTTGATTGCCTGTTTTATCCTATTTTATGTAACAGTTGTAATGTTTTGTCTCTATGTTTTAAAACAACGTATCAATAATTAAACCAGTTAACATTTGGACATCTGAAACCTTCATCTGAGTGCTTCATCGCCGGACTGATCATTCGAAAGTAGCCGTGCTGAACAAAAGTGGCCGTTACGATATATATACGCTTCTTCCTCGTTATAACAAAATCGGTTTGCTCAAACTATCGCTTTATTCGAAATTTATTCTGGTGCAAACCCAAACGCATGCATTTTAGGCCGCATTACTCGAAGGGCACGGTGAGCTTAACCCGCTTAGAGCGAAGTGGCGAGCGGAGGCATGGGCGAGCGGCGGCTACCCTGCGGCCATCCAGCGGCGAGTCAGGCTGCCAACATGGCGGGTGAGCGCAAGCTGGTCTTTCTCCAATGAATTTCTCGAGCCGATCATGCTCGATTCGCGCCATCCGGCTTTAGACAAAGGGTCCGAATACGGGGTAGCATCATTGAGTTTTGTTCCTAGACATTGGTAAATGGCGTGGGCGTGACGCTGCGCGAACATCGACACTCGAACCGTAGAATTAGCAGTAGAACCCAAGAACCACTTTCTTGGGTATTTATGTTAAGGTATTTTTGTTTCTTGCACTTCGGGGTGGTGGGAAAATAGCCCCGCCGGCAGCGTAGTGGTTATCCCACCAGACCGGTATTCTGGAGGTCGTGGGTTCGGATCCCACTCGGCGGGCATTTTTTCACCAATTTCTTTCTGACTCAAAAATTCTTCAACAGTTTCTATGACCTAACGCCCTCTCCCCTTTGCTTTCCGAGGTTTTCTTGCCTGCCAAACCTTATTCTGTCTTATTTCACTAAGCTCCTCATTTCCCATTTCTCATTCGCTACATGCATAGCGAGGGCCTCTGTTCTGGCAGTCTTGGTGCCAAGGGTAGCTTAAGAGGGTTAAACGCTGGTCGACCAATCTCGACATGTCGTAGACACTCGAGTCACGGCCCGGGGGTTAAAAAGAAGGTCCCCTTCACCCAGAGTAGTCCGAGTGGCGCTGGCTACCACCCCCAAGTGCAAGACACAAAAATACCTTAACATAAATACCCAAGAAAGTGGTGGGGAAATAGCCCCGCCGGTAGCGTAGTGGTTATCGCACCAGACCGGTATTCTGGAGGTCGTGGGTTCAGATCCCACCCGGCGGGCATGTTTTCACCAATTTCTTTCTGACTCAAAAATTCTTCAACTGTTTCTATGACCTAACGCCCTCTCCCCTTTGCTTTCTGAGGTTTTCTTGCCTGCCAAACCTTATTCTGTCTTATTTCACTGAGCCCCTCATTTCCCATTTCTGATTCGCTATATATATATATATATATATATATATATATATATATATATATATATATATATATATATATATATATATATTCTGATGAAGAAGAGAGCTACAAATCAAGGCAAGCTCAGGCCAAAATCCAAGCTGAACCCGGACAGTCCCCACGGACAATCCCCACGCATCAATCACGCAGCATGCTCAGCACGATCGGGAACAGCGCTGGCTTCCCTCGCTTCTTCGGTTGCTCGAGCTTCTTCGGCCTCAGTTGCTTGGTCCTCTCAGTGCCTTGGCCTTCTAAATAAACCCCAGTACATTTTTGTGGAGTGTGGGGGTTCGAGCTCAGCTGCCAGCACCCTGGAACTTCGATGTCGGTGCCTTGCAATACCAAGCACGCCCGGTGACGACAACGCCACTCAAACACAACCCACGCCCTTGCCTGTGATCTGCTCTGTCTGTCTGGCGCGCCCCGGGAGCGGGATACTGCCAAGTTGAGCGGCACTGGTGACTATGACGTTGAACATTGGCTTTCGTCCTACGAGCGCGTCAGCAACTACAACAAATGGGACGACCCAATAAAACTTAAGGACGTGAGTTTTTCCCTCAAGGAGGCCGCAGTACTCTGGTTCAAAATCAACAAGCCCGGCATTCGTACCTGGACGGACTTCAAAATTCGCTTTTTAGAGGTTTTTGACCGCTCTGCCGTGCAAAACTTCGCGCCCTACACTGCCTTCGCGTAGGAGCGCAGCAGTTGGGAGAAAATCTCACTAGCTACATCGGAGACGTCGTGGACTTGTGTAGGCGGGTCGACCACGCAATGACTGACGGTGAGAGCATCCAGTGGATCTTGAAAGGCATGGACGACGGTGCTTGTCAGAGGCTCATTGCGAATGATCCGACCATGGTCAGTGAAGTTGTATGTGTGTACAAGAGCTACGACCAACTGCGCAGGCACCGGGTCGTGGCCCCTCAATCTTTGGAAACAGTGAATACAGTGTCGGGCCTTGTTGCTCTACTTTCGGAAAGCCCTCCCTTTGGGCGAAAATACAAGATTTTGTGGCGCCAGGAGGTGGTGCGCCAACTTTCTTGCGCGCGCAACATGCAGGAGTCGTCCTCATCTCTAGCTTCTGCTCTTGAAACTGTCATTAAGGAGCAATTCGCCGAAGCGCTTCCGCACCCTCAACATTCTGCTGAAGTCACCGCACTGCTCACGTACGTTCAATCCGTGGCCCGAGCTCCACGCCAGTTCTCAACATATCGTCGTGCCGACCGAACGTTATCGCCACCCCCTTCTCAAACGATGCCGCCTGTCGCCACTTCTTGGCGAACGCCTGACAACCGGCAAACTGCTTCAGCTGCCGCGTACCGGGCCATGTCGCACGTTATTGCCGGCGTATACCGCCACCTCGTCCCGACGCACTTCGTGCCGCTGCGTACTCACCCCATACCACGTCGATATTTGAGCCACCGCCTCTCCGTCGTGCGCACATCCTGGTCCAACTCCTGGTCGGTTTTCGTCCACCCGTGCCGTTGACGCAAGCCGCCGTTCACAGTGACCGTACCGCCGCTCACTGTCACACATGCGTCGCCACCCCGAAAATGTCCAAGAGGAAAACTAACCTGCGCAGTTCACGGCGCATGAACTGCGCACCAGTGGAAATGCACAAGACTTCGACCGCCCCCAAAGAATGTCATCGACGTATCAGTTGACGGTATAAACACAGGCGCACTTGTAGATACAGGAACCGCTATATCTGTGATTCTGTGATAAGAAAAAAACATTGTCGCTCATTTAAAAAAGTGACCACACCCCTGCAGGCCTTTCGCTTCGTACCTCAAACGCTGAACAAGTTGAAGCTTTTGCGACATGTGCAGCGCATGTACTTTTTCAAGATGTCATTAACCCCATTGAGCTCGTCATTCTGACCTCGTGTTCCTCGACATTATCATTGGCTGGGATTTCCTGTTTCACCATCAAGCGTTCATCGTTAGTGCCCGCGCCGAAGTGAAGTTATCTCCTTAATATGATGAGTCTTTGTGCGATGTTTCCGGTTCGTCCTCTTCCGTCCACAAAATCATCTTCTCCGAAGACGCTCATATTCCGCCCGTAAAGCTCTGTTCTTGTACCTTAGTCTCGTTACTCTAGCTCTGATGACACGGTTCTGTTTCCTCCGTCCGAAGTATTCTTCCGCACGAAAAACGTACCACTTCCTTTTGTTATTTTGGAGCTTCAGTCTGGCTGCACATCGATGTGGATTACAAATCCGACCGCCTACCCTTTCAGTTTGCTGCGGGGCTAATCCCCCGGCAATATAAACCCACAGCCTCCATTCTCTACTTCGACGATGTCGAGAGTACATCCTCCCTGGATATCAACGCTCTCACCACTCCATCTTCCCATGACAATCCACTACCACAGATGCTTTCGCCTCTTCATTTGACAGCAGCTTGACCTTAACGCAGCGCACACAATTGCTCGTACTGCTCAGCGCCTGCCATTCTTCCTTTGACTTGAACCAAACTGCCTTGGGCCGTACGTCATCTGTTGCTCATCACATCGACATTGTCGCACAGCCAACTTTGCGCCAGCGTCCACATCGGGTGTCCCCTGCTGAAAGCCGAGTCACTAGTGAGCAAGTGGACGACATGCTTCGGCGAGGTGTCATCCGACCATCGCAATGCCCGTAGTCATCACCGGTAGTGCTCGTCACTAAGAAAGACGGCTCCATACGTTTTTGCGTTGACTATCGGAGGCTTAACACGGTGACCAGCAAAGACGTCCACCCACTGCTCCGCATTGACGATACTCTTGACTGTTTGCATGGTGCGGAGTTTTTCTGTTCATAAAATTTGCGATCCGGGTATGAGCACGTGCCGATGGCCGAATCTGACCCACCTAAGACAGCCTTTGTTACTCCCGACTGTTTATATCAGTTTAATGCAATGTGGCCTTTGTAACGCGCCCGCAACATTTGAATGGATGATGGACAATGAAACACGTGTATCTGTTATTTAGACGAGGTTGTCGTGTTTTCTCCACATCTCAAGGCGCTGCTAATCCGGCTCAAACAAATTGTGACCTGCCTGACGGCCGCTGGACTACAGCTCAACTGGAAAACATGTCGCTTCGGGGCCCGAAAATTGACCAACTTAGGCAATGTGCTGTCGAAGGAGGGCGTTCTACCTGACCCGAACCAGCTGCAGGCAGTCGCGGAGTTTCCCAAGCCGACGTCATTCAAGGCCCACCGACGCTTCATTAGCCTCAGCTCTTATTTCCGCCGGTTTGTCCGAAATTTCACTTCTAATATAGCACCCCTAAGAAGACTACTGAGCAGCGACAATGGAATATCTTCGTGGTCGCCAGACTGTGACGAGGCTTTTTCTACTTTACGGCGCTTGTTGACATTAACACCTACTTTGCTTCACTACGACCACAGAACCCCTACCGAAGTACAGGCGGACGCCAGTGGTGTCGGCCTCGGTGCTGTTCTCGCACAGCGAAAGTCTGGTTATCCAGATTACGTCGTTGCGTATGCCAGCCGGACCATCACCAGAGCCGAGTCCAGTCATTCGGTAATGGAAAAGCAGTCCTTGGCCAATCTTTGTGCGTTGGGCCAATTCCGCACTTATTTATACGGCCGCACATTACACGTTGTCACCGCCCACGATGCCTTGTGGTGGTTTGTAGTCCCTCAAAGACCTCGCGGGATGGCTTGGACGTTCGAACCTCCAGATTCAACAATACGACATTCGCGTCATTTACACATCATCATCATCACCATCATCACCAGCCTATCTACGCCCACTGCAGGGCAAAGGCCTCTCCCATTATTCTCCAATTACCTCGGTCCTGTGCCAACTGTGACCAATTTATCCCCGCAAACTTCTTGATCTCATCTGCCCATCTAACTTTCTGCCGCCCCCTGCAGCGCTTGCCTTCTCTAGGGATCCACTCTGTTACCCTTAATGACCAGCGGTTATCTTGTCTTCGCATTACATGCCCTGCCCACGTCCATTTCTTCTTCTTAATTTCTACTAATATGTCTTTAGCACCAGTTTGCTCCCTGACCCACTCCGCTCTCTTCTTGTCCCTTAATGTTACACCTATCATTTTCCGCTCCATTGCCCGCTGAGTCGTTCTCAATTTAAGTTGAACCCTCTTAGTAAGCCTCCAAGTTTCTGCCCCGTAGGTGAGTACCGGTAAGATGCAGCTGTCATACACTTTCTTCGTCAGCGACAATGGTAGGCTGCTATTCATTATCTGAGAATATCTGCCATATGCACCCCACCACATTCTGATCCTTCTAATTATCTCTGCCTCATGGTTGGGATCCGGGGTCACAGCTTGGCCTAAGTATATATATTCGCTTACCACTTCCAATGCCTCGCCATCTATCTCAAACTGTTGTGCTGTCCCTAGGTTATTGATCATTACTTTAGTTTTCTGCATATTAATTTTCAGGCCCACAGTTGTACTCTGTTCGCCCAGTGCGGAAAGCATGCTTTGCAATTCGTCCCCCGAGTTACTTAGCAAGGCCACGTCATCAGCAAATCTGAGGTTACTGAGGTATTCTCCATTAACCCTTACTCCCACCTGGTTCCCAATCCAACGTTCTGAATACTTCTTGTAAGCATGCTGTGAATAACATAGGAGAGATTGTGTCTCCTTGTCTGACACCCTTCCTTATAGGTATTTTACTGCTCTCCCTATGGAGGATGATGGTAGCTGTAGACCCATTATAGATATCCTCTAGTATTCTTACATAATGCTCATCGACCCCCTGGTTCCGTAATGCCTGAATGACTGCTAGGGTTTCGACCGAGTCAAATGCTTTCTCATAATCTATGAAGGCTATATATAGGGGTTCAGTATACTCAGCGCACTTCTCTATCACCTGATTGATCGCGTGAATATGGTCCATTGTTGAATAACCTTTACGGAACCCTGCTTGTTCTTTAGGTTGACTGAAATCTAAGGTTGCAGAGATTCGGTTAGCGATTACCTTGGTAAATACCTTGTAGACGACTGACAGTAAGCTGATCGACCTGTAATTTTTCAAGTCCTTCATGTCGCCTTTCTTATGGATTTGGATGATGTTCGCGTTCTTCCAAGATTCCGGTACCATTGCGGTCATTAGGCATTGCGTATACAGGTTTGCCAGTTTTTCAAGTACAAATTCTCCGCCATCCTTCAAGAGGTCTGCTGTTATCTGGTCCTGACCAGGTGCTTTGCCCCTTTCATTTCTTTCAAAGCCTTCCTTACTTCTTCGGTCGTTACTGGTGGGATGTCTATCTCCTCTGAACTGCTGTCTCGTTCGGCATTATCCTGGATGTCCTGGCTACTGTACAGATCCCTGTAGAACTCCTCGGCCACTGCGACTATTTTATCTCTATTTGTGATGACATTGCCTTGCTTATCCTTAAGTGCATACATCTGATTTTTCCCCACGCCAAGACGTCTCTTCACTGCTTTCAGGCTACCTTCGTTATTTACAGCGTATTCGATCCTCTCCATATTATACTTCCGTATGTCAGCTGTCTTACGCTTATTGATTAACTTCGAGAGCTCGGCTAGTTCTATTCTGTCAGCTGCGGTAGAGATTCTCATGGTTTGCCGTTTCCTGATTAGATCTTTCGTCTCCTGAGAAAGTTTACCAGTATCCTGTCTAGCCATAGTGCCCCAGACTTCCACTGCACACTCCGTGATAATGCGTGTAAGGTTGTCGCTGGCTTCCTGTGTCGTAAGCTCGGCTTCCTCGTTAAGGGCGGAATATCGGTTCTGCAGCGCGATCCTGAATTCTTCTACTTTACGTCTTAGTGTTAGCTCATTTATCGGCTTCTTTCGTACTAGCTTGTTGTGGTCCCTCCTCAAATCTAGCCTAATTCGAGATCTTACCATACGGTGGTCACTACACCTTACCCTTCCGAGCACTTCCACATCCTGCACGACGCCAGGGTTATCGCATATTATGAAGTCTATTTCATTTTTGTGCTCCCCATTCGGGCTCCTCCAGGTCCACTTCCGACTCTCCCGTTTACAGAAGAAGGTATTCATTATGCGTAGGTTATTCCGTTCTGCAAACTCAACTAGTAGGTCCCCCCTGCTATTTCTACAGTCATTTACACATCACGGCGCAAACACTTTGACGTCCATGCTCTCTCTCGCTCGCCTCTGCCGGCTTCGACGGCGTGTCCCGACTTCCCGAAGTACATCGTCTCTTCGCTCACGCTTACTAACCTGACCCTTCACCAGCAACAAGATCCCTGGGTCTCTTCCATTATGACATGCCTTACACTCTAACAAATAGGTAGTCAGTACTGACTCCTTTTACAGAGTCAGTGGCATCCTACAGAATTGACTACCTTTGGACTCTGATATAGAGTCCTGGGACTCTGAGGGAGGGAGTAATGACGAAGAGTCAAAAGTGAGTCTTCAGGGCTCCTGAAGATGTAGTCATGGTGACTCCGAAATAGTAAACAAAGAGAGTCTGCTTGACTACGTTATGACCCCAGTAAGAAGAGTCGTCCTGTCTCTGTTTTGAAGAGTCTTGCGACTCTGTTAAATCGAGTCAAAAAAGAGTCTCCAGGACTCTGTAGAATGTAGTCATACCGACACCGAATCTGCGAACAAAGGAAGTCCGCTTGGTTACTTTGGCTACTACATAACCCCAGCGAAGTCATCCTCACTTGCTGAAAGCGAGTCCCGTGACCCCTGAGATAAAGCATGCAGGACTCTGCAGCACGGTCACCGGGACTCAAAATCTGCAAAGAAAAAGTCCAGTCGACTATTTTGCGACTCGAGCAAACAGAATCCTTTCAGAGTCGAAAGGGTAAAAAAATACCATACCTATACTACTATGACCCTATAAGGTAGACTATGCCTACATGCAAGACACATCAATGCAAAGTTCAAGTTTTAAGTTTATTTCCAACATTACAGTGTTGGGGGTCCACCAGGCGAAAAAGCGGTCAGTGACTACTTGAAGGGTGCCTGGCAGCCCGTAAACACAGCAGCTGTTTGGCAACGGTAAAAAGCATACACATGCTTATATATACGTGAAATTAACAGATAAATACATAGGTAAAAATACACCTATATACGAACAACAATGCATAAGTGTACACAGTCTTAGATAATATTAGTCATGACATACACTAAGTATTAGTAAAACAAATTCATAGACAGAATAAACACAATTGAGAAATATAACAGAACCAGCTTTACCTTATCGAAGGCATGTAACTCTTCACTGTGTCAAACAAAAAGAAACCAAAACAAACAAAAAAGCCAATAAAAGAGCACAAAATAAGACAAATAGCTATCTGGCCACAAAATATTTTCGCAGATTCGTCTAAGTACATTCGTCAAAAAAGCAAAACAACTTTTTTATTGAAGTAAATCTTACAACCGTTTTAAATTATGCATTGGCTCAATGACTAGAAAAAATGCTATAAGTACTAAAAATCAGGAGTTTGCTTTAGACAACATATATACGACTAGGAGAAACGTGAAAAATAGAAGATTCAAAATTATCACCTTAGAAAAGATTTGTGCCTCAAATAACAAAACTTGTAACATTCAACGAGACAAGCAACATTTGAGGTCACATATACGAAACACAAACCTACAACAGTGATCAGCCATCAGCTGCTGGCTCAACAACTTAAAGAAATGATAAGTGAATATCAAAACACAAATTTTTTAAAACCACTTTTAAACAAATATTTACAAATGTCACGCTAGACATCTCAATTGAAAAAACTAGAGCAAACAACTCACAAATCAAAATTAGGAGAGTCAAATACACAAAACAGAGTCCGGGAGAGAATTATTGCCTAATAAATTGTAGCCTTGAACACATTCGTATTTAGTGCGTAGCCTTCAGCTGGGTTTGGCTTAATAAAATGTCCACTTTAACCGCTCATACCCAATGCGAATGAACATGTAAAAAAGGGTGTTATGAAATTCTAAATTCTAAATTGATGATTGTTTTAATTCTCCTGAGATGGCGCACAAAGGCATCACAGTCGAACACCACGGCTGCCACAAAGCAACCGCAACATTCTTGAATTTTATTTGCTGCATATGCATGCCGGCGTAAAACGTTACTTAAATTACTGCGACCTATGCCAAAGTGCTACATCTGAGCAGAATGAATTTATCGCACCTTTAGAAAACATGCCATTCATAAACACTCCGTTCCGGAGAGTGGAAGTACGTCTCATATGCACGTTCAGCCTGCTTCGGAAAATGGCATTAGTTCATTGTCACCATGACCGACTTCGCGACCCATTACGATGAAGCCTTCGCGTTACTGAGCATCGACAGCATGCAAGACGGAGAGGTTCTGTTGAAGATTTTTCCTAAACTGGAACTCGCCAACACTATTGTGATGGACAGCTGGACGAGCTTTACTGTAGGTATCTTTCAGGAAATTATTCGACTCTTGTGCATCAAGTGTCGCTGTACGATGCTGTACAATACTGTGAGATATGTGTGAAATGCGATATGAGATATGTGCGAAATATATGTGATATCAGATATGAGATATGTGAAGTGAGATATGTGTGAAATATATGTGAAATGCTACAAAGTATCTTTAGACTGAAAAAAAAAACAAGATGCTGGGTTTTCACTAGGGTAGTTTTCCTTCAAACATCGAGAGGTCTCAGGAACGAATTTGGCGATTGGTTGTCGTTTCAACCTTCTTTACTGCCGACATGCCCATGGGGCCAATGACAGTTCGGAAACATCTGTCCTTGGACTGGTGATATCATGTAGGGAGATGTACGGACTATCACTACGTACATCGCTGAGAAAAGAAATAGAACAGAAGGGACTTTGAAACCCGCTCAAAAACTGCTAAAAGCAAAACTGGCGCAAAAAAAGTACTATGATCGGAACGCAGTTACACGGCAGCTTAAGACTGTAGATCGCGTCCTAATCCTTCTTCAAACTGAGGATAGGTAGCTTGCAATGTACTATAAGGGCCAGCTTACCGAATTTCGCAAGCTCAATGATCTCGACTATGAAGTTAACCTAATTATGAACATCATTCGCTTTCCAGTGACATTTATTGGTAGGTATCATGAACCGCAGCAGACGTTTTCAGGCGTAGCGGCCCCGCAATGATTGAAGATGGTGTAGGAAGGAGACACGGTCGGTGTGGCTGGTGCGGCTTCCTTCATTTATTTGAAGAGCGTAGGCCCGGCCAGAAGCGGGAGCGGCGAAGACCAGCTACCCCCAGCTACAAAGTCGTGTTCGGCCTCTCCTGTGTGTAGCGTGGCAGTGCTGACGCGCCAGGCTCCGCTGATGAGGATTATGACGCTGATGATTACGATGACGACGGTGTTGCCACTGTGGCATTGAAAGCGGTAAAAATACGATCCTTGCATGTGCGACAACAGGTGACAAACTCGTTCAAGTGCATTTGAATTTGGCGTAGCCTATGAAAGGCCAAAAGCAGGGGAAGCAACGTATATACAAAGAGTATTGGGACGCCTTCAGTGATTTGCCACGCAAAACCGATCAATGAGATACAGCTTCGAATTGACAAGAAGCACGCCCGTTCATATGATGCACAATTCCTACTAGTTGTCTTGTATAAATGCTTCGCAGAGGGGTGCAAGACATGCTTCCCTTGGGCGAGAAGGACAGACTCTCGTCCCCATATAACGTACCACGCCTTGTCAAGAAACCAGGAATTAATATCCACCCATATGTGTACATCAAGCAGTTTATCAGACTACTTGTTTCGTACAACCAACCGATCATGACGTTTGGATAGCGCGCGTGGGGCCAACGAAAGTTTTTTTAAAATTAGACTTCTTTTTAAATTAGACTTTTTGAAATTAGACTCAGGCGGGGAGTTTTCGAAGCGGTCCAAAACATGTCCCACTACTTTGATGACGTCCTGATCGTAACGGAAATATGTCTGGCTAAAGTTAACGCAATGCCAGAGGTATTCTGTCGTATGCGGGCTACAAGGTTCATCCTTAATATAAAAAAAGTGAGAAATGAGACCATGGATTTTGAGCTTTCTGGGTAAAATTGGTGATAGTACGATGACAATGGATAAGATCATTCACAGAATATTAGACTAGAAAAAGGTAGCAACCGCAAAGGACGGTTTCTGCTTCTTAGACATTACAGGCTGCAACACCCTTTGCATCCCGGACTGGGCCAAAATAGTTAACTAACGGAGTCTACCCGCAATGCACTACTGACGTGATTGGTGGGAGTGACAGCAAAAAGTGAGCATTTCCCGCTGTTAGCTGGAATTTCTTCTTGGGCACCCTTGTACCTGCGCTAGACACAAGAAATGTTACTTCTTGAAACGAACCCACTAAACCAGTGCTTTACGGCAGTATTACTAGAAGGCTGTATCGGCCATCTGCACCCAGTTTATTAGGCCAGGCGAGCAATTTCTCCACAAAAGCCGTTACGGAACAGTCGTGTGCGAATGCTCTGTGCTAGTGCATCTACATCTATGCGAAAGAATTTTTCTTGCCAACGGTCTATAAAATACTGTAATAATATCACAAATGCAAGCACGTGGACGTTCGCGTGCTCAGATTGAGCCTGCGTTTGCAATAGTATCCATTCGCCGTTCGCAACATCCGGGTGTGTACAAATGCCGCAAAACATTTAATGAGGCGACTTTAGGCCGTAGAAATTTTATCGGTATTCTCATGCCGAAGGGAAACCTGATTGATTGATTGATTGTGGGGTTTAACGCGCCGACGCAACGCAGGCGATGAGCCGCGCCGTAGTGGAGGGCTCCGGATTAATTTTGACCACCTGGGGATCTTTATCGTGCGCCGAAATCTCGTACACACGGGCGTTTTTGCTTTTCGCCTCCATCAGAAAAGCGGCCGCCGCGGCCGGGAATCGAAACCGCGACCTTGTGCTCAGCAGCGCAACGCCTTAGCCACTGAGCCACCGCGGCGGGTAAGGGAAAACTTACGACACATGCGTTGATAAGTTGTCGCACCCCTTTGCTATTTTTATCACATTCCAAAACTTTAATGGCGAGCCGTTGTGAAAGTGTTGGTGTTTCATCCGCCCAATTTTTGTGTGGGGGGTTAGGCTATGATGTGCCCTCTATCTACGGAATGAGAGAAACAAACGCAGGAAGAGAGCCGAAGCACAGGACTGCAACTGGCTGCGAGTAAAAGAAGAGGCAGGCGAGGATCATAAAAGTCGCGAGACTGGGAAAGCGAACAAGAGTGCAAACGATATGCGTGGTTCTATAAACATCCACAAGCAAAGACGGCAACCGGGCGGGCGTCGACCCCAACGTAACATGGTGTTCTTGCCGCAATAGAACGAAACAACGAGTGCTACAGCAACACAGTGATCAGGCTCTACGCCTGTACGACCACTCGGGACCAAACGCCGTGGCGTCGGGTGGAGCCGTTACTCTGATCGGTAGCCTGCGTGGACCGCGCCAGTTCAACCGCAACAGCGACGGTGGTAGTGGTGCTATGTGGTGTCGGTACCTCCGCCGCCAAAAAGGCGGTGTTTTCTGAAAGTACTATTGAGTGATGAATTTCGAACGGCATACAATTGACACTTGGGTTCGTGGCGATTCCCGCCTATCCTTGAGATTCATCAATTTGTTTCCTTGTTACATTATCCGACAAAGACCACTTGAATTTATAACGCCAACTTCTCTCGTCAATATTGTTCTTGCGTTCAGCCCCATTTTACTTCTTTTAATGGCAGAGCTGTTTAAAATTAAGCTTGGTTAGTTGGCGGTGGCTAAAAAATATACCCAAAAAACTCCCTCGGTGCGGCATGCTCGGCACGACTTTCGTGCAGTGGCTTTTTAAAAAAATACCGAGCGCACGTGAGAGTGCGCCTTGTCAGGGGCTCCCGGCATCATCCAGGCTTGCGCGGAGGCTTGCGCCACGTGAGGAGCACCCGCCTTCATCGCAGTTGTTTCCGGCACGATGGCCCCGTGCGCGATAGTCCCTACAGGGTTTACCTCCGTTGAGCCGGAGGCCGTTGTATTTTGAATTTCGGGGCGGGGTATTTGAGGCGGGGAAGCATTGTGTGTGGGTCAGAGGCAGGCGACGTAAGCGCGCCTAATTCGGTCGTTGGCGATAACTTCTTAGCGGCGGGTAATGTCCTGGGTGACCGTCTTGGGTTATCTCTAGCCGTACAAGGAACGTGCATGTATTTGCGCTTTCTGCTTCCCCTCGCCTGCATTCCGCTGTCAATATGCGGAGAAGCTACGTCGATGCCCATCTCTGCGGTAGCTCAAGCCTCTTACCTTTAGTGCACTCTGAGCCAATTTGATTAGTTTTTAACCTGTTTGTCTACATAAGGAGTGCCGCTTTGTGGTTTTGTTGATCTACCTCCTTAATGGGAAACGCTCCCGCTACAGCTCCGAACCTGTTTAAACATCAAGAACACCATTCTTTAAACAAAGGAAGCCTTGGAAGTTCCATCCATACAAATAACCATACGAAAAATTTACTTGGTTTTGTTCTTTTTTTCCTGCATTTCCAGCAACCAACCGGGGATCATAACTTTGCTCATAAACTTGGGAGCCGACATTAATGCTCGAAGCAAGACAAACTGCACTGCCCTACACATTGCAGTACAGAAAGAATTTGTGAGCTGCGTGCGCGTCCTCACAAAGTGTGGTTCTCGGCTGGACGTCAACGCTCAAGTGAGCTTACTTTCTGATTTGAATTCTTGCACGTGTTACTTACGCTCTGCTTATTGCTTGCTTCGTCTTTCCATAATACACTCATTTAGGCATTGGAATGAAGGGCACTGCACATACCTCTGGGGTATTCCGGTGTAAATCATCCGAAAACTGCCCATGTTTATTATTTTAGCTTTAATTGCAAAAATATTTGTCATTCGCTCAATTAGTAATATTGTGTTTGTGCCAATTCTATGTATTTATTCTGTAACAAGGAAGGAATCTTGGAAAAATTGCTAGTTATTAAACGCATGGTATACGCATATATTTTAAAATGACCGGTCAAATTTTCGCATACTCGTGATTGCCGTAAAAAAGCAAATAATAAAAAAACTGCGGGTCTGTCTGGTTCGCTGCAGTTCAGGTGGTAATTACTTCCGCACTGCTAATAAGGTGACATAGTACCACTGATCATGCGCCCGCAGAGGGAAATTTCATCTCCTTCTTGTAGAGGTTAATGGGAACAATTTTATCTCCGACCCGTGCACACTGAAAGCCTAAGCTGGCACGGCCGGAACTCTTAACTGCAAAAGAAGAAGGTTTGAAAGGCGGCTGCTGGCTTTTTGGTGAAGCAGGAGCTGGTATAAATTCCTTAAACATGACATCAAGAGAGTGCCGGATGGAGCTGCGTAAGCAATCAAAGCGAAGTTCACTTTTAATGCACAACCTTAGGTTGCGCACGGCATGGTCTCTCGCGGTTTGCCCCTTTTGACCCAGTTTACCACAGATGGGGTTCTAGGAAGTGTTTTTATTATTTTATGTACCTTCCTAATATTGTTTGCACAAACCCTACAATCATTCCTCCCGTCTGTAATATGCACTGTATCACAGCAACAATATTAAGCAGCAAATATGTAATCCTAATGAAAAAACGTATTGGAAGTGCTGATAGAAAAAGGCATAAAAAACCAGCAAACAGTGACATAATTTTCTTAAGTAAACGTGAAGTCCTACTTACGACTGTTGTAGTAAATGCTGACCTAAAGACGGCACTCAAACACCTGTGCTAACAAACCAAACCATTTACAACTTTCCAAGTCATGATGTTAGTGAAGAGAACTTTTTATAAAACCGTCTCAAAATCCCTTGAATTTTTCGGTGAGCAGGGAGTAACTGATGTTTCACATATAACATTTGGGGAGAGAGAAAAAGGCCAGAAAACACAATGTCCTGGACCTAAATCCCAAACCCACGACATTGTTTCAAAGGCGAGTGGCGCTCGGGTCATTACCACCTTTCGAGACCATGGACACATTAGGTAATTGCCCTAAAATGACCATAGCACTGCCGACTACAATACTTCTTACCTCTTGTGATGTAGCTGTGGTGGTCCTCTCGTAACTTGCTCTGAATGGTGTGAGCACATAAAATATGCCACCAACATAAAACTTCATGCAACAGAAAAACTGGTTCATTTTGTTCCTTACACATTGGTTCATTACATCGGTTTCTTACACAAGCTGCGGCGATGCCGCTCGCCACAGGCGATGTTGCGCCAAGTTCTTGTTCTGGGTATGCATTCTGGGTATGTATTATTCAGGGTATCCCAGGGCTACTTTCGGCACCGCATAAAGTAGCATTATTGCTCGCGCAATTGGCATGCGTTAAGGTGGCAAAAAACATTATTTGGAGAAAGGCGTCACTTTAAAGTCCTGCTGCACTCACCTTGAAGCCCCAGTGAACAGATGAGGAAGGCAACGTATCCTTAACCACAGTGGGTGTGAGCAGCCGGTGGCACTCCCGGTACGGCAATAAGCCCTGTGACGCTGGAAGCCGTTAAGAGCCGTTGTCAACAGAGACCTTTTAATTGACCACATTTAGGGGAAGACCCCAAGGGGGCGTAAGTTTCGGGGGAGAAAAATTTCACTTCCACGGCGTCCAGCCGTACCAATGCGAATTTTAATGCTGAAGGTATTTAGCAAATCGCAATTTTTTGTCACCGGTTAAAAATACCAAGAAATTGCCCAGCGTGCGCACGTGAGCGCGGGCCTCGCGGAGACCGCCAGGCAGTTAAAAAACAAAGAAAATGCGTAGCTCTTGTGTGCGCGCACCGATCGGCGACCACCCAGCGTCGCCTGCGCACTTTTGTCAACCCAAGCCTACCCACTTAGGGAGATTGGCCAAGATTGGCCAAAAGAACTCCAGCGTTCGCCGTAATTCTGGCAACACTTCCTCGGGACGAGGAAGACACGTCATAGCGTACGCCTCTCCAAGGTGATGTTCAGTGGCATCACTTCCAAAAAAAAAAATGAAGGAAGGTTACGGAGTAAAGGTCGTTGCGGCTGCGAAGAAGCAAATCCGCCGCAATCATGGACTTAAACCTTCGTGCTGGTCCTGAAATTTGCGTACAGCTTCACTACCTTATGTCTTTCGCTTTAGTGTGAGCTTCCTTCTTTTTGTCTTGAAATGCGAAGTTTCTGAGACACCTGTACACATTTCTTCTGTATCCGCAAGGCTGTATTGACGTAGATGTCAAATTTTCCTTCGCAGAGGCACTTTGCCTGCGCGTTGAAATATGCAAGTGACGGCGGTATCACACGCTTCACAGGCCTTCACCAAGCTGCTCAATCACCAGAGGGGTAAATGAACCGTTGACGTAGAATTAAAGCGCCGAACGGCACACGGCACTGTGCAGTAAACATGAACATTAGAAAAGTCTTCTCGAAAACACCATAGACCGGGAACGTGTACTAAGATATTTATTGTAGTAAAATACGCCTATTACTTCTACTACATCCAATAAAATACATCCTAGAGTAATGTGCCTAAAATACACGCGCAACCGCTAAGCACTGGCACCTTCATAGAACTACATGATGTTTTTACAGCACAGAGGTTATTGAATCTACCCTCTTTGTGTATCACCCATGTGTTCAGAGGCCTTTTGAAACTCGTACAGTAAACCTGCAAATTTAGAAGTGGTGTGTTTGAGCTGTAATGATTTTTTGGGCTCTACCAAGCCACTCAATCATTCGGTGCTCAGTTAGGAAGTCTAGTGCATTGTTCGCAAACTTGCAGTATAGCAAAAGAAAATTTTTAGTTATACTTCCTTCGCAAGACCGAGCATGCCGATAATGAGCCGAGACTTCGTAGTGGAAACATTCCTGTTCCTTTTTGGTTTTTGCCTATTTAGAACAAAACAAAGATATGGCGTCGTACAACACATACTCATCAGTAGACCTGGCAATAGGTGCACCCTATCTGCCTGTTTCTTCTATTGAAGCGTAATATAAAAAGTTTGGGGTAGCAGGCACATTGCAGTCCTACAAAATAAGCCAACAATTCATTTTATGTTGAAATGTTTCGACAAGAGCACACGGACTTGACAAATTTAGCTTCGTTATATGTAGTGAACAACACACCAGCATGATAGCGTTGTGCTACCCCTCAGTCTTTCTTAATTTTTCTTCAATTAGCAAAGTTGTACCTCTGAAGAAGTGGCTATGCATGTGAGAAATAAGAATGGCAAACAAAAAATTCTACCAGCACCCAATTTGTGCTTGGTTAGGGCAGTATCCCTGTGCGCAGATGGAGTTAGCACCCATTTTGCTTCATTACACATTGATTTTATATAGCGCAAAAAAGTAAATCCATGCTGAGATGTACATTTTATGTACACGCTAGCCGTGACAGCTCGCACTGGAAACGAAGCGAAGGAGGTGCAGTAGAGAATTACACTAAGCGCAACCTTAATGCGAGATGGCTCAATCAGGCTATTTCTTTTACCCTGCAGCTCCGCTCTTTTTTCATGGTACTCTGCCGCAGGCTTAAGCTTCAATCGACTAAATGTGTCGATTGCTGTGTAAATATGTTTGTGTATACAGCTTTTAAGCAGTTCGGCCAAGTTGCTACAGGCTAGCAGCGGTGCTTCAACGGTGCTTCGACGGTGCTTCAACAACATGGCGGTTTATTCACTGCTCACAACTAGGTCGCGGCGTTCGACGACCGGCGCCAGTGACAATCTTCGAAGACCACGTGGTACTTCTCTAACTATCGTGGGCGGTGCCTTCACGGCCGGCGCTGGCGGCTCCAGATACGGTCGCCCGTATTCTCGTCAGGAACCGTGCGTGCAAGGTGCCGTTTACAAAGGCTTCCAAGGATCAGGCAATAAGGCGGTAGACCGGTGCCACATACGACCTCCTTGCAGAGGGTTCAAGCATGACATTGTACCGTCCCTAGCTCGTACTGTTCAAGAGGGGTGGTCGGTGCAGTCGTCGGTGGCTCTCTGTCAAAAAGAGCCCACGAACAGGCCCGCATAGCCGTTGTAAGAAATGGTCGGGACGACCGCGCACGGTTCTGCGCAGGAATAATTGCACAACGCACTCCTGGAGTGCGAGATCATAGAGATACTACGGCAGCGCTGCTTTCGTATTCGCATATCAATAACAGCACGTTTCCAAGCATCGATGGGCGGAGTGGATTCCTAGAGCTTATAAACGCGGAATTCAGCCCAAGTCTGAGATCACCGACTTCGGAGCAGCTAGTGGCTGCACTGCGAAAAACCATCTGACAAACCTGGCTTTGACACTGGGCACACGTGTCATACGCGAGTCAGCACAGCGTTTCAACGCATTCCTGCCCATCGCCTAGCGGTGGAGAGGGGTGCCAATCGTAACCACAAGGAACGGTGGCGGTGGGTCAGCGTATTACAAGGCATTATTGCAATGATTTACGGAGTGGTGGGGACCGCATAAGTCATCAGTTATATCCCGCATTATCGCCCTGGAAGGTGGAGGCACAGGGTGCTTAGCCCTACAGTGCCTAGGCATCGCCTAGCAATTAAGACTCTGTCTACAATTTCTTCCTTACTGCACTTAGTGTCGATGCACTTTTATAAGCAATTGAGGCGAGATCTGCTTGTTTGGTATTCGTTTCGCATCCGTTCGACAGGTTCCCCTGCTCCCCTTTTTTCCGTTCTGCAGCTTCTCGGAGTGCTTTACATTCAGCTGTCATCTCAGCCCGCTGCTCCGCCCGTTGGGTATCAATCCACTGGCAAAGTTCTAGCCCTAGGAGTCCCAGCTGCGTTCCTATAGCACTCATTTCTATATGAGTTCCTATAGCACTCAGTGTTCAAAGACGTCTACTCACAGCAGTCAACTTTTTTCTGAAAATGTGAAAAGTGGGATCCTGGCAGGCTCGACACTTTTTCTTGGCAAGTGGGCGCGGACCACGCCGCTAGACATACGAATGCTGGATGATACGCTCAAGACTGTATTTAACAAATGAAGGACCTGTATAGGACGTGTACAGGACGTGATCATAATCGATGACAAGACGTACACACATTACGGCCTCGGTTAACACGGAAAGCACAGCTAGTGGTTCGAATGTGCCCAACGTAGTCCGGCGGTTTGGAACGTCTGAGAACGGCTCGCGCAATGACCAATAAGCGAAGTGTTTCTCGTTGTGTTGTGGACAGTCGTCGGATTGATGGTGGCGTCGACGTTTTCGGCACCAAGGTGAACCACCCGGACGAGTTGCCGAACAGCAACGCAGCTTCAAGTCCGGATCCACCGTGAGCCTGGTCGCGCTGGGCCAGGGACGCCAGCACGGACAGCAAGGACTACATCCTGAGGAGTCAGAGCGCCAGCGCCTAGACGATGGTGTTCAACAGCGTTATCCAGCCTTGGCGGCGGGCCTGCCTTACGCTGGACCGTGGGCCAGGGGTGCAGCGTTCCACAGCCACTTGCCCTATTCAACTGCCTGGTTCCTGCCCGTCTTCGTTCGTGTTCGGTCAATCGCTTCACGTCGCGCACCTCCTTGTTCTTGTTATTGTCCTTTTTGTATAGTAAATTGTAAATCGGCGCTGGGGACAGGACGAAAAATGATGTGGCAGACGACAACGTTGTTCCTGCTGGCTCAATCGGAACGGCCATTTCCTGGCTAGGCCATTCATCTCAGTAAGAAGCACATTGACGTGATAAGTAATTTGCTTGATAAGAACCATATTGGCTTGATTGGTAATTTACAATGCCTTCATCCAAGTTGGTCGCACAGTACTCATCCAACCTGATAATTGAGTCTGATGAGGAGCCGAGTGCAGATTCAAGATAGAGCGGTAGAGGTGGCAAACACTTCTTTCCTGGTCCTCTTCATCTTCCCAACGGGTCACTGCCCCAGGAACTTCAGGCTGTTCCAATTCTGCGCACTGCAACAATGTTCGCGCGTTCGTGAAAGTTTTGCGGAGTCCCCTGGCTCAAGGGTGAGACAAGCCGCAACGGACAAGCCGCAACGTGCCTTACAGCGGCCAATGCGAGGATGCCTCGCTGTCGGCGTGATTGAAACTTTGGAGGCGACAAATGCAGCAAGTTGAGGCGTGATCCGTTGAGGCAGACGCCACATCTGAGTCCTCCTCTCACCCCTCTCTTAGATGCAGCGTGCGCCGGTACTACCTAGCCCTCACAAACTCTCGAAAGAGCGTTGTGTGTGTCTGAACTATGTTGGCTCCGCGTGCAAAAAGCAGGGGAGAACTTGTTTGACCATTAGCGCTTTGGGTGTAAGTACGGGGACTCCAAGCGCAGAAGAGCGTTCATTTTAAAGCAGCGAAATAATGCTGTCACTCTGCTAGAGTCCTGTACTTAAACCTTTCCCGTGAGGTCATTGTTCTTGTATTTATTCGGCTCATCTCTCGCCACGCAGAACACCAGTTAAGTTTGCCTTCACCTTCTGGTCGTCATCCCCATCGCAGCAACATTAGCGGTCCGCTCACCAATACGCTACCACGCACATGACGGTGGAGGCGCGGCCTTGTGCTGGGACGCCTTCCCGTATGCAACAACTGGTTGCAAGCGGTGGGATGGCAACGTCGCAACGTCGAGGAATAGGTTCGGAACGAGAAATTATTTGATTTATCGAGGTCATCCTAGTTCAAAGAAATGAAGTTCATTTATTTTTTTATTTGTTTCTCGTACCCACAAGCGCAGAGACATTGTTGAGGGGAGAGGGCAAAACCATAAATTGCAGGTTGAAATGTCACTGTAAAGTAACACTACATTTTTAGGCTGCGAGATACAAAACAAATTATAAGCAATTCACAAGCCTCCTCTACGCAGATATACTAACTGCCGATATACAAAATAATCATTCAACAATCGACCAAAAAACTGCCAATTACGCGTGCAAAGAATACTGGTAACCACTTCATACAAACTCACGCAGAAATATTGGGTTGCCTAAATGCAAACAAGGTCAGGTGGAGAGCAGAATAAGTAAAAATTGTTACAATGTCTGCCGGAATGTGATATATGCTTATATATTACGTATGAATGAGTGGTAAACTACATTCGTGATGGTCGACACGTAAAGAGCAATGAGTTTCTTTAAAAATGGGAGGATATTAAGCATTATGAAACTGCGTAAATGAAATGGTTTTTGATTTGGGGAAGGCACAAAGGAGAACTCAGTTTTGTACCACAGGCAGTAACCGGTTAATTGAAAACTAGAGTTGGCAGTCTTTTTTTCCCAAGCTCAAGTTTCTTTTCGTGAGTGGCATAACAAGGGTTCAAGTAGCCGCTGCAGTCTCGCGTTTGGAGTGGACAGGCGATTTAAAAGCAGAAAATGTTATTGAGGACGTGACCATGGTAAAAGTTTTATTGGCTTTATTTGTAATTGTCTCGATCTGCTACTCCCAAACTGGGACCATTCAGCCGTTATACTGGTTGGATTGAGCGAGAGAGAGAGAGACGCTTTTTCACTGGCTTGGGCAAAGCAGGGCTGAGCCACGGAAGGGCAGCTATGTAAGGCGGAGCGTTGTTGACCATGGTCCACTGAGGTTTGCGCCCGAGTGCACGAGGATAGACAGCCAGGAATCTGGGCGATGAGCTGGGGTAAAAGAGGGTGTTTCAGTGCCAGACGGTGTGGCAGTATCTTTGCAGTCCCCGCCGCGAAAGCAAGTGGGGTCGGGAAGGAGGGATGGTGATCTGTAGACCAAAATATTTACAAGTAGGTGGTGGTCTGTTTTTGAAATTAGGAGTAGTTTTGTCGGTACCACAACTGGATCATAATTACAAGAAATCAATGGTTTTAATGATTGCTGACGGGTCTAAGCTGACTGCTAATATTGGAGAGCAACCGCATTGCTGGGCGTAATCATTAAAAGGTCAGATGACAGAAGAATGAAACGCTCTCAAAACACATCACTAAACACCAAAAGATGTTCGGAAGGCGCTATGGGCTTGTACGACGATCAGTGAGAGGGCTTATATTGTCACGTAGCCAAAGATGACGCAGCTGTCTTAAAAAAAACAATTATATTGGAGCGAACTCGTGCTCCCGTAACAACTCAAAGAATGCACAGGCGGCGAAACAGCAGTGAACAAAGTGACGTGCGTAGACTGGTGTCGTCTGCTCAGCGGGTATTTTTCACTCGGTGCGAGGGTTTCTGGAATAGTGGAATTGTATCCAGAACACTATATATCAACAAAGATTATTCTAGGCTGTTCAGATCAGTTCGGAACGCTCTCCCTATCAGAAGAGATACCACATGCGGCACAGACAGAAAGAATCAAGCGCGCGCCTTCCTTGCCACACAGAACACTGATAACACAGACCGGCGCAGCCGGTCGGCAAAAGCAAAACACAAATAAAGAAATCCAATGCATGGTTCGCGGCATTACCCCCCTCTAAGAGTGTATCGACCCGATGCTAAGACAAGCGACTGTCCGAACAAATAAAAAAATAGAAGTCCATCATCGTGCGTAGAATGGTTTTAAGCGAACCACGTGGACGGCTTCGGGCCGCATGCGTCGTCTTGATGTTCCTGAATCACCATCGGGGATCACCTCAAAGATAAGTGGCCAACACGTTGTAGAATCCGGTAGGGTCCGAAATACCGTCGTAAAAGTTTCTTACTGAGTTCACGTCATCGGATGGGAGTCCAAACCAACACACAATCCCCGGAGTGGTACTCGGCGTCTCGGCGTCGGAGGTTGTAGCGTCTCGCATCCACCAGCTTCTAGTCCATTGTAAGAACTCAAGCGAGCTGGCAGGCCTCCTTCGCACGCTGAAGGTATCCCTGGATGTCGGCGTTGAGGTCGTCTTCTTCCACGTGGGGAAGCGGGGCGTCAAGCATCGTAGTCGGCCGTCTTCCGTAGACAAGTTCGAACGGTGTCATCTATGTGGTTTCCTGGATAGCCGTGTTGTACGCAAACGTGACATACGGTAGGACTTCGTCCCAAGTCTTATGTTCAACGTCGACGTACATAGACAGCATATCCGCGATTGTCTTGTTGAGGCGTTTTGTTAGTCCGTTCGTTTCGGGGTCGTACGCCGTAGTTCTTCGGTGATCCGTGTTGCTGTGGCATAAAAGTTCTTACATGAGCTGCGCAGTGAGGCCGCTCCGCGTTCCGTGATTAGGACTTCAGGAGCTCCATGTCGCAGCACCATTTGGTTTATGAAGAACTTGGAGAGTTCTTGTGCAGTCCCCCTCGGAAGAGCGGCGGTCTCTGCGTAGTGCGTCATGTAGTCTGTTGCAACGACAGTCCACTTCTTTAGTGATCGTGACGTAGGGAACGGGCCCAGAAGGCCCATTTCAATCTGGTGAAATGGCCTCGACGGGACGGCGATCGGTTGAAGTAGTCCGACGGGTCTTGTCGGCGGCATTTTTCGTTTCTTGCAGTCCATGGCAACTCCGAACGTAGTCGGCGACGTCGGATGTGAGGCGGGGCCAGAAGTAATTCGTCTTGATTTTTGCAATAGTGCGAGCTGTTCCGAGATGTCCAGAACACGGGTCGTCGTATCACGCTTCCAAAATTTCATCAAGAAGGCCTGCGGGGATTACAAGTATATAATTCGTTCTCGTTCCGGGGCTGAAATACTTCACGAAGATGGAGGTTTTGAAACTGAATGCTGGTAAGTTCCGCTTGAACGCCCTAGGCAAGGCGACGTTGCGTCTTTCGAGGTAGTCGATCATGACGCGCAGGTCGGGGTCGGCACGCTGCTGGGCGGCTAGGTCGCTCTCTGTCACGACTCCGAAGAAGGCGCTGTCTTGATCGCAGTCTTGTGGTGGTGGGCCAACGGGGGCGCGGTACAGACAGTCGGCGTCGGAGTGTTTCCCGCCGGATTTGTAGACTATTGTAACGTCGAACTCTTCCAGGCGCAAGCTCCACCGCCCAAGACGGCCAGAGGGGCCCTTCAAATTGGCGATCCAACACAGTGCATGGTGGTCTGTCAGATCCTCGAACGGTCTACCATACACGTATGGCCAAAATTTTAAGATGGCCCAAATGATTGCCAGGCACTTTTTTTCGGAGCCAGAGTAGTTTTTCTCCCCCTTCGACATACCACGGCTTGCCTAGGTGATTACCTTTGCGCTACCGCTTTGCTTTTGGACGAGGACGGCACCCAAACCTATATCGCTGGCGTCCGTGTGCATTTCCGTTTCGGTGTTTTCGTCGAAATGAGCGAGCACGGGCTGGTTTTACAGGCATTGTTGCAGTTCGAAGAAAGCTTTTTTTGGGCGTTTTCTCACGTGAAAGGGGTGTTATCTTTGGTCAGGTACGTGAGTGGCTCTGCAATGCTTGCGAAGCTTGTGACGAAGCGCTGGTAGTATGGGATAGTCCGAGAAATCTTCGCACGGTCTTTTTGTCTTTCGGCCTTTGGAAGTTCGCAATGGCTGAAGTTTTTGCCGGGTCAGGTAGGACTCCCGCGGCGTTGATGACGTGGCCCAAAATATTGAGCTCCTGATACGCGAAACGACACTTTTCAGGCTTCAGTGTTAACCCCGACGTACGAATGGCCTCGAGTACAAACTCCGACCTTGCAAGGTGTTCGTCGAAAGTCCGGGCGAATACGACAACGTCGTTAAAGTATACAAGGAGGTGTGCCACTTCAATCCAGCTAGCACAGTGTCCATGACTCTGAAACGTAGCGGGCGCGGCGCACAGCCCAAATGCCATCACCTTGAAGTCGTATAGACCGTGAAGGGTTATAAATGCAGTCTTCTCTCGGTCTCTCTCCTCCACTCCATTTTGCGATTTTGCGGTGTCAGATCCGTTGGTGAGAAGTACGTCGCGTGGCAGAGGTGGTCGGGGGCGTCGTCGATTCGTGGCAGGGGGGTACACGTCCTATTTGGTAATTTTGTTCAGTCTCCGGTAGTCAACGCAGAACCTTAAAGTGCCGTCTATTTTCATCACGAGTACGACTGGTGCACCCCATGGACTTTTCGATGACTGTATGATGTCGTCGGTGAGCAAGTCGTCTGCTTCAGAGACGTGGTTCAGTGACTGTCGCGTAGGTCGGGCTCCATCTTCGGCTATTATCCGGTGCTTCGCCAGAGGCGTCGGACGTAACTTTGAGTTCGAGGACAAACACTCCCTGTAGCGATGAAGCAAAGCCAATATCTTGTTTCTTCGTTCTTGCGGTAGCGCCGGATTCCCGTCGAAAGGATGCGGAAGCTTGAAGGTATCTTCGGGTGGGCGTTCAAAGTCGGCGACTGCGATCACGTCACTTGCTTGTTGCGTTTCTTCTAGGAACGCAATGGCAGCGCCCTTGTTTAAATGCTGGTATTCCTCGGTGAAATTGGTGATCAAAACGTGTGATTTGCGTAGCTTAAACTGCGCAATGCCTCTTGCGACAGACACACTTCGGTCGACTGACACACTTACAGTAGTCGGTGATTGGCAGGGTGACATGATCATCGGCGATCCTTACAGCTACATGGTGTTCGGGGTTCGGTTCCGGCGTAATGGAGTGATCGGAGGAAAATGTTATAGACTTGGCCTGTAGATTAATAATTGCACCGTTGTCCATCAAAAAGTTCATTCCGAGAATTACGTCGCGGGAGCAGTTAGGCAGGATAACGAACCCGGCAGGGTACGTCAGGCCGTCTATGGTGACGCGGGATGTGCACGTTTCACTTGGCGTCACGGGGTGGCGTTCTTCAGAGCGTACGTGCGGACCGTCCCATCTGGTCATAACTTTCTTCATCTTAGGCGCAAATGGTCCGCTCATTACTGAGCAGTTGGCTCCCGTGTCTACGAGAGCGACTGCATCAAAGCCGTCGATGGACACTTTACGTCGGATGCCGCCGTTTGTGAGTTCCGGGTGCGTCGTCGTCTTCTTGGCTGCAGTCTCGGTAATGTCGGGTACGCGCCGCGCCGTGTAGCTGTCGTCGTGTTCGGGAGTCTCGTCAGGGTTAGGTTGGGTAGTCGGGATGAGGGCAAGTCGTGAATAACTGTCTTCGGCGCGTTCTTGCGTCGTTGGAGGGTTTCCGGTTTTTCGCCGTAGAGCAAATGGAGGTGCCTCTGGAGGTGCAGCTTGTTCATGCGGAATACACGTTTCTTTTTCTTTTTATTGTTGAGTCTGGACTGGGTTTCGGTATACAATAGCGTGGTAGAATTGCATTTATTTTATCCAGTTGGCCCGAGGGCAGATATAGGTTTATCTACTTTGGCACAAAATAAATTTTAATTTTTTTGTACCCTCCGCTGATGAAATTCGGTGAGAGATGAGTCAGAATGGTTAGCTCAGGATTGGTAAACGCAACAGTTTCTTTACTATAATCAGGCATTACTTTCGTTTTTTTTATGCTGTTTGGGGCAAAGACGTTGAAAGAAACGTGAAGTGGGCAGTGACCTATGAGGCCAGAGAGGAATGCTATACTGGACAAGATATCCGGTTGTGTCGTCAAGAGTAAATCAAGAGGGGTACGAAAAATCCGGAAGACTCTTGTCGGTCCTGAAACCACTTGAGTTAGTTGAAAACCCAGAGACATTCAAAATCCCGCGTTTGCCTACAAATAGGTTTAAAAATTGGGCGCGGGCCCGAAGAGAGTTACTTTTGAAAAGTCAAATCACACATTTGAACTACTGGTGAAGGAGTGAACCGACAGGAGCAAATATATTTAGAAGGAGGAGGGTACTCAATCCAACTTTTTTAAGTGATTCATCCCGTAATAAAATGCTATTGTATCAGATAGATGTTTACCCGAGATGAATTATTTCTACTTTTTCAGTTAGTACTCACTTGCTCTTCTCCAAGAAAGGCGTTTTGAGGTGTTTTGAAGCGGTACCGAGGCCAAAGAGCTTAGAAAAGTAGTTTTGGAGCGTGTTACATTTGGTTCCTGTTTATTCACTCTAATATGGGCAACTACTAAAGCTACCTTGTAGACTTCATTGTCTTTTTAAGCAAACATAGGAATGTTTTCTCCAGTTCTAAAATCAGAATGAGGCAGCTATACGCCGCGGTCTCTGGGTGCCTAGTGTTCTATGTCGCTAGGCTTCTTCTGAAGAAGTCGTTTAAATCCCGGCCGCAGACGCTTGTTTTCAGATGGTGAAAAAAGTGCAAACTCCCGTGTAAAACAATTTGGTGAAAGTTAAAGATGTCTAGTTGAATAAAATTACGGCAGATTCCCAGCTGCGCAGAGTGTAAAACCGCCAAATGTTTAAAATAAAAAGTTGCCGACGACACCCACGTTTTGGACTGAATTTATATGACGCCCTAGCGTTACTCCGGCGTCGAGGGAGGGTTTTAGAACGGAGTTGCTGCTTTTACCATTTACGCTTTTCGAGTACTGAAGTGCAGTGACGATATCTAGGCTAGCTGGAACGGTTTTAGTCACCGCGGCAGAGGAAACTCAGAGGACATATAAGCTTGTGTGACTTTTAAGATATGGGTGTGAAAAGGTGCGGTGATGGGGTCTGTGAGTTCGAGAGAAAAAGCAACCGTGTAAAAGTTTAAACATGTTTATTGTGGGGACCTCAGTATACCGTTAGGTTTTTATCAAACAGAGAGACAGAGAAAGACAGATATAGAGGGAGAGAGAGATGGCTTTGTTCAGTAAGAGTTATTAAAATATCGGGAAAGTGGGATAAACACACGGTAGACCATATGATATGAACCGGAATTCAAGGGCCCCCGAATCAACTCACGCTGATAATGAGGTGACAAGCTGGTCAAATTGCCTTTCACGTCTCGACTTAAATTGGATATGCAATGTTTCAGTTGGTCACCCCCGAGCATATCCTTGGATATGGCCAGGGTTTGTAGAAGAGAGTGGTGTTTGCCGTATTTAGCACATTATTAGGTCGGAACATCTCCGCCCGTGTATATTTGTGGATAGATGTGTTGGTTTGTATCCCGAGCAGAGTTGGCGATTAGCGATGAGGTCCGTGTGCGGCGCGTGTGCCCCACAGGGAGCTATGGTGTTCATAGGCAGAGGATTCAGAGACGTTTTCCATATTTTTCGGAGAGCGGAGGGTGGTAGTCAAGGTCAACAGAGAGCACGGTATGTGAATTGGAGTGGACCTGTGTCGGCTACATCGCTCCCATCCAGAACCTGGTGTCCATTTTGTTAAGGCTTTGTGAACTTTTATCATTGTGGATTGGAGAAAATTTCTCAAGCGTTTAGGTACTCTGCCTGTAACGACGAGACGTATTGCCTACTGAGCATGTTTAATGATGTTTAAGCATCAATTCGATAGTTTCGCTAGGGGGGTCGCAAAGAGGATTCGATTCCCGTGTGTTGGGAGGTAATGCAACTGCAGCCATTGCGACGGTACTCCAGTACGATAGTAGTTGCCTTAGCACTTTATAATGTCCCGGCGTCGGCGTACACGGCTGTTTCCATAGTTTTGGCACTTTTCTTAAGGGAATGGGAATCTGGCTCGTCGCCTGTACTCTCGTTGGTTTGCATTTATGTTTTTTGGTGGCGGGAGAGTTTTTATGGAAAGCCGTGGGATCGGTAACATATCTATCGTGGCACTCAGAATTTTTTGTGGAGGTGCGCCTATTTTTTATAGGATGACCGGCTTCCGCTTTGTTTCTCCAAGACGTTCCCTTTGTGCTAGGGCAATGACCTCTCTGATTTGGTCACATATATTATATTACATAATTTAAACGCCCTTGCGACGATTGTGAAAATGTGGAGGTTAAGGGCTGCCGTTATGGTGCACGTATGATGGTGTTTATTTGGCATTCTTCAGTTCGGGTAAGTATTTCTGTTACTGCAGGCTGGACGTAATCGGGGTCATTGTCATTGTTTGCACAAGTTGTGTCATTTTCTCCTGCCATTCCTGCACTCCCCATGTGCAGGCAATGTCGACTAAACGGTCGAACATTTCCTGCATTTTGGTGTTTGCGAGATCGGCTCTGCCCCTTGTCTGTAGGGCAATGCCGAAGAGTCTTGCCTGACTGCTTTCGGAGAATGCATGCTAGCAGATTTTTCTGTGCTTTTTTTTAATTCGCCGCGTGGTGCCATTCACCGTTTTCCGGACAGAGCTTGCGGCGGTGGCACGACCACGAAAAGTTTTAAGTTGCAGTAAAATTCGTGTAATCAAACGGCACATATACACGGTTTTGCTTTGTAATAGGACACAGTTTAGTTCGTTTATGGTTATAATGTTGGCCTTCCTTGGATGTTGAGAGCCTGGCAGTTCTCCTTTCTTCATTTTCAAGCTACGTGACAGAATGTTGCCGCCGACATCGTTTTAGGTTTTAGAAGAGATACTTTGGTGGTGGCGTGCGTTGCCGGCTTGGCTGACAACCGTGTCTGCTCAGCAACGAAGTTCAGTGCACAGGCACAGCGCCTGCTAAAATTGCGTATCTTTTCTTTTCCCTCGGCCGTAGTATCATTGTCATTGCCACAGTTTATTTCCGCTACTCAGAATGCTAGTTTCCGGCAAGCCCTCATATGTGGCTGGCTCAGTTGTAGTACGTGTTTTCACCGACGGCGTAATACCGCGGACACTTCATGAGCGCGCCACTAGCTAGCCGGAATGGTAAAATAAAAAAGAAATGAGCCTAATAACGCTAGCGCGTAATATATCCACTACAACAAGTGTTTACTGTCTTTCCTAATGCAACGGTTTGTTCAAATGAATCTTTGTGTTGGCTTCTTCAAACTGTACATGAAAGATTTTTTTTCATTTTCTCTGACTTTCTTGCTTCCGCTTGTTTAAAGGTGTAACTGGATGGGCTAGAGGTTATTTTTATTGCCGTTGTTAACAACACGTCGTGCATAAATTTATGCACAGCTTCAATCTGTATTATAGCTTTTCACTTGATTTACCGAGTGAGCATTGATATATTGCGGGAGCCGAAAATTGCCTCACGGGAGTTGGTAGAAGGACAACTGCATGATTGAAAGGTTATAAATTATGACCGTTTTTAATATGGCTTTATGGGTGTCGTATTTCTTCGCAGGACACAAGTAGGCGCACACCATTCCACTTTGCGCTTGGATACAGGTACCCGCACGAGATTATCGATTTGCTCTTGAAAATTCCTGGCGCGGATCCCACGATCAACGACAAATTGGGTTTCAACGTACTTACCAGGGCTGCTACAAACGGGAGCAACTGGTAACAATTTACTGTGTTCGAACAGCGTTCTACCCTTTTTTCATGCTTTAACTTGTCGTTTATGCAGGCATGCTTTATCCAGGTTACATTGCTTGGTACTGCGGTGGTCACTTGGCTTCGTGGTTAAGCTGATAGCTCCGATCATCTTAATTCTTATGTATTGTGTATTGTGTAATATGTATTTGGGCTCTGCTGGCTCTACAGGGTAGTGAAGTGGGAAGTGCTTAGCAATTAACTGGCTAGAAACATCATAAGTAATAGAAAATGATACAGGTTGGGGAACATATAGTCTGGCTATTGCAATGGTGCTCTTTGTGATGTGCGAATACGTTGTGCGACGTGTGATTACTTTCTATCAAATTGGTTTACACAAAAATACGGAAGTATACATGACGCCTCGGTGATTCATAAACGCACCGAAATAAGGTTTTTTTATATATTCACGCACAGTAACGTGCCCTCTATCCGGTTATGGTTGTGACTTATCTTAGAGCGTAAGTATTGCGGAAAAACTAGTGGTACTTTCGCACCTCTCTTAGCAATTGCGTCGTTTTTCAATAGGTTAGTTCGACGCGTTTTTCTTACCCCATCCTACAAAGATGCAAATGGTTGGATGCATTTTAGGTTCACATATCTGTTAAATTTTTGATGCACTTGCCTTCTACGGCATCTTATTTGAAATAAATATATTCTAACATTCAGCACAATAAGCATTCACCCCATTCGATGCGAAATTTTCTTAGTTGCCACAACCACGCTTTCATCTAGTTTTTAAATGTCTTTGCATTTGTAATCTGTAAAACTTCTTTTCCTCTCCGTCTGTCTTTCTGGTGGTTCGGTTAAGATCGCGCATTACCGTGACCATTTGTGATTATCAGCCCTTGATGCTTTGTTCTTATGTCGAGCGATTTTCCCCCAGCTTTGCAAGTGTCCGTTACGGAATAACCTCTATGTGTAAGTTAGTGTTCTAAAGATGTTTATTATCTTATCGCTATAAAACTGCGCTTTCCGGGCGTAATATTGTTTCGAAGCATGCATAGTATTTGTTTATTTATGTTTTGTTTCTGACGCACTGCTGCGCCGGGCTGTGCTGTCTGTGTTATCTGTGGGTCAAGTGAAGCGCGTGTTCTATTTGTTATTTTTATGCCACACTTGTTATCTCCTTTGATAGGGAGAGTGTTTTGAACTAAGGTCACCAGCCTAGAATAATCGTCTTTGATGTATATTGTTCAGGAAGTTATATGACGGTTCCAGAAACGCTCGCCTTGCAAGATAAATGCCCGCAGAACAGACGCCTTGGTATTCGATTCGCTGACACCATTCGGCGCACGTGACTTTGTCGACTGCTGTTTCGCCACCTGTGTATTCTTTGAGTTGTTATGGGAACAGAAGTTCGGTCAAATAAACTTGCTTTTCCTTGAAGACAGGCGCGTCGCCTCTGACTGCGTGACATCGGGTATGTACTGGGTACGCAACCTTGATGCTCTCTACGACTTCTAGAAGCCACCAAGCCAGTCCAACTACAGCTGGAAGCCGACCTAAAGGGTTACCGCTCGAGTTCGGTTTTTCTGCCAGAAGGACACAAGACAGCTACCGTTGCAACCACCACCATGGTGCGAGAGGCAACACCGCCAATCGTCCTGCAGCAGCCCCGGGAACCGCCATCGTTCCGGAAAGCTTCCGCTGAAGACCTAGATGAATGGTTGGAGAGGCTGGAGCGCGTCCGGACCTTCAACAGGTGGAACGATGAACAAACCTTCCGGCATGTTTCCTTTAACTTAGAAGACACAGCTCGAGCCTGCCTCGAGAACCACGAGAGCTCTTTGACCAACTGGACTAAATTTAAAAGGGAGTTTCTTAAGACCTTAATACCGTGGTGAGAACAAAAGGAGCTGCGCTTTTGCTTGAGACTCGAACACCCCAACGAAGGAGTGGTGATCTTCTTTGCAGAAATGAAGCGGCCATTTCGCCGTGGGGACCTAGAAATCACGGTAGAAAATAAACTGAGGTTTCTGATGCAAGGAGTAAAGCAACAACTGTTTGCTTGCCTTGTCCGCAACCCTCCCAAAATAGTGGAAGAATTCGCGTCTGAGGCGGTTGCCATAGAGGACACTCTGGAAATTCGTAGTATCAGTATGACCACCACATGAATGCGCTAGTTTTGAGGACGACCGATGCCGGGGCTGTTAGCTCCGATACACTGCGCGAGACAATCCGCGCGGTCGTCAGGGAGGAACTGCTGCAACTCTTTCCAACAACACCGCACCGGCAAGTCGCAAGCACCCTACGTATTACAATATATGACCTGCTTCGCGGCTGTTCGTCGACCACGCTTTGCTCCAACCCGTCATCAAGAAGTCCCCGCCGTACCGCCGTTCACTGTCGCCCGGCCGACCCGCTGCAGCCCAAAACCAGACGCCGAGGAAGACAGACGTATGGAGAAGTGCTGATAATCGTCCGCTGTGCTACCACTGCGGAGAGGACGACCACATCTATCGTCGCCGCCCATTCAACAGCCTCGAACTGCGTGGTGTATCCGTCGACGCACCTCGTCCTCTCCCTGGTCAACGACCACGTGTGATCGACGAGTATGTATCTCAAAGAAGCCGTGTCCCAGCTCGTTTCAACGGTTCGCCATCACTCTAGCCATATCAGTCACCAAACCGCTGCAGCAATGCTTAATTCGCACGTGGAAGGTCCCCCAGCCCACGCACGGGAAACTCAACGCAGCGACTTCTGGAGGTGAAGTTGCACAACTGCGGAAAAGTAAAAACACCAACGACGCAACGATGCAGCGAACACCGTGATTCAGGACATGCCATTAGCCAGAAGACCCGATCTAACCCTGACGCGACTGCTCCGCACGACGACAGCCATAAGGTGTGAAGCGTACCCGACATTACCGAGCCTGCTGGTGAGAAGACAACGACAAAGACGACGCATAGTTCTCGACCATCAAAACGGACAAGTTGATATGGTGCCCCGACGCACCCTGAACTCAAGGAAGACGCTGTCATACGCCCAGTTGTCCATCGACAGATTTGATTCAGTCGCCCTAATAGACATGGGAGCCGACTACGCAGTAATGAGCGGACCGTTCGCATCTAAGCTGAATAAAGTTACGACCAGAAGAACGGCCCGCACATTCACACAACAGGAGGCCACCTTGTAATGCCAAATGGAACATGCACATCGCGTGTCACCATAGACGGCACCACGTATCCTGCCACGCTCGTCAAACGGCTTCCGCGACGTAATTCTTGGACTGGACTTCTTAACAATCCACGGTGCAATAATTGATCTAGATACCAAGTCGATAACGTTTTTCTCCGATCACTCCCTGACGCCGGAACCGAACCCCGAACACCGTGACTCTTTAAGGATCGCCGATGATCATGTCACCCTGCCACCCTGTGCAAGGTTGAACACCGTGTACTGCAAAGATGCTCTTCCTGACGTCGACGCAATCTTAGAGAATGGCCAAAGTGGGCTTTTCGACCGTGGTGTCTCAATCGTAAGAGGGGTTGCGCACTTTAACCAAAGCAAATCCCACGTTGTGGTCACATATTTTACCAAGGAGTGTCATCATTTAAAGTAGGGCACTGCAATTGCGTATCTCGAAGAAACGCACGAATCAAGTCACGTGATCGCGGTCGCTGGCTTTGGACGCACCCCTTAAGATGCCTTCAAACTTCCGCTGCCCTGCTACGTAAACTCAGCGCTACCGCAAGCAAAACGCAACAAGTTGTTGGCTTTGCACCACCGCTACAGCGAGTGTTTTCCGTCGGGCTCAAAATTGCGTCAGACACCTCTAGCAAAGCACCAAATAATAACTGAAGATGGCGCGCGAGCTACTCGATAGTCAAGTACCGCAGGTCTTCACACGACCGGGAAGCCATCCAGGCACAAGTCGACGACTTGCTAAGCGACGACATTATACGGCCATCGAAGAGCCCCTGGCCTGCTCCTATCGTACTCGTGATAAAAAAGGCGACAGATTGAATTTCTGCGTTGACTACCGGTTGCTGAACAAAATCACGAAAAGCACATGTACCCTCTGCCACGAATCGATAACGCCCTCAACCAGCTCTGCTGTACGAAGTAGTTTCATCGGTGGATTTAAAGACCGGCTACTGAAAAATTAAAGTGGAGGAGAGAGACCGAGAGAATACTGCATTCATAACCACGGGCTGCCTATACAAGTTCAAGGTGATGCCGTTTGGGCTGTGCACGGCACCAGCAACATTTACTGAGTCATGAATGCTGTGTGTTAGCTGGCCTCAAGTGGCACACGTGACTCGCATACCTCGAGGACCTTGTGCTATTTTCGCGGAGTTTCGACGAACACCTTGCGAGGTTGGACTCTGTATTCGAGGCCAATCGTACGGTGTGGTTAATACTGAGCCCTGCAAAGTCCCGGTTCGCGTACGCGGAACTAAAGATTTTGGGCGACGTGGGCAAAGCCCCGGGAGGCGTGCCTGACCGGGCGAAAACTCCAGCCAAATCCAGCTTCCCGAGGACGAAAGACGAGAACGGCGGGCGAAGATTTTTGGGACAGTGCACAAAGCATAGATTGGGCTTGTTTATTTATGTTTTCATTTTGCCACCCGGCTGCGCCGGGCTGTGTTATCTGTGTTATCGGTGGGCCAACTGAAGCCTGTGTTCCATTCTTTATGTTAGGCCCCACGTGTTATCTCATTTGATAGGGACACTGTTTCGAACTAACGTCACCAGCCTAGAGGAGGGAACGCTCTTGAATGTGAACTGGTGAAGTCAGCCCTGCTAGGAACAAGGCTTGCTACGCCAGACCAGCCTAACATAATTATCTTTGATATACACTTTTCTGTATGTATAGCGATTGTTGAGCAGGTGCCGCGGTATTTGATTCGACAACACCAGTGTGCGGAGGTCACTTTGTTGACTGTTGTTTTGCCGCCTGTGTATTCTTTGAGTTGTTAAGGCAGCAGAACTTCGCTCCAATAATCTTGCTTTTCCTTCAAGGCAGCTGCGTCGTCTTTGGCTACGTGACAATATAGTCAACGTAGTGAGCAGCCCCAAGTGTGTTTGATTGAGCAAACTGTTCAGTGAGGGGCTAATAATAGGTATATTACGCGCGGAAATAAAATGTGCGAAAAAGACGTAAAGACGCGAGCGTTCGTCCTGTTCCATCCAGCCTTGATTTTTCTCTCTGGGTGTACACTTTTATAAATTTTGTTTTCTGAATGAACCTCGTTTACTTAGTCTCGTGGATTACCCCCGGCGTGGATTACTTCCAGCAACATCCTCACTCTTACGTTATCAAGTGATCACATAGAACGGGCACAAGATCGGACGGTTCGAAGAAGCAAAATGCGACCAATCATAGTAAAATTTGCCTAATGCAAAACGAAAGAACTCGTTCTATCAAAATGAAAGCTACTCAAAGATAGCGACGTATGAACAGTTCTGTCGAGCAACACGAGCAGCAAGAAAAAACTAACTGAACACGGCAAATCTGTGAAGGTTCCGTTTAAACTTTCACGAAATGTTCTAATTGTGAATAACAAACGATGTGCCACAATGCAACCGATGACGCGATATACCAAATGGGAGTACCAACGGGTAGAAATCAAAATTGATCTCTCCGAGCCCTTTTGTCTGGACGCGTTAGGCCGTCTAGGGATACATAGGAAAATGTGAGGGGTGATGGCCGCGCACCAATAGAATGCCAGATTAGTGTTGTTTTCACCAACATTCCCAGCCCTATTTCAAAAGTAGATGCGTTTTGTGCACTAATATTTATTTTCAACTAGCCATCACTGCATTAACTGAACGCTGCTATTGAGCACAATTAAGTGAATCTGAACTTTTTTATGCCAACAAAAAATACCCCACCTTTCGGAACGATAGGAAAGAAAGAATTGGATAGGATATACTGATTGCTGTTGATGCATGCTGGGAGTTTTTTTTTTGGTAAGCCGTCATATCGGATCTGGAGTCTGTATGGTGTTCCATTACGGTGAACTACATAAAACTTGTACTTGGGGCCTGTTACCGTCCACCGTCAGCAGCTGCAGCACTTGGGGAAAGCCTGCAAAAAAAAGCAAAGCACAATTACATTTCCAGGTGTGCTTATTCTATTACTGGGTGATTTCAATTGGCGTAATATTATTTTGTCTAACGCACTTCCCTCACGTCATCCAGGCACAATGGAAGCAAAAAGTGTTTACACTTTGCCCCGACATCGGCCTTTCACAGCTTGTAACAGCGCCTACACGGATCACAAAGCATTCTTAATTTGTATTTGATCTTGTTTTGACTGCATCACCTCATACAATATCGCCTGTTGCGCCTCAGTAATCATGATGTCTTGAATTTTTCAATTACTTACCGTCGCTCATCATCTCGGAAACACTCCAAAACCATTAGAAATTACAACAAAGCCAACTATTCGGCGATCAATGAAGAATTTGAGTCCTTTATATACATTTTTTTATTGGTTGATTGATTGTAGTGTTTAACTAGTGACGCAACGCAGGCGATGAGGCATGCCGTAGTGCAGGGCTCCGGTTACTTTCGACCACCTGGCTATGTTTAACGTGCGCCGAAATTTCGCCCTCACGAGCGTGTTTCCTTTTCGCCTCCATCATAGAAGCGGCCGCCACTGCAGGGGTAGACATTTTCTGCCAGGATACCTTGTAAGATCGGTCAAACCCAACTGAAATATATTCAGAAACAAGGTTCTAGAACTAATACATAAATTTATTGCGGTTCGTCAAGTTCGTTTTAATTGTAGCGCCCCCTGGTATAATCGGAATTTAAATCGGCTCGCAAACAGAAAGAATATTACGCCGTTTTCGGCGGTCACAAAGTGCTTCTCGAGGGGCAAAGTATAGGGAAGCTGGTTCAAAGTACTTTGGCGCCTTAAGAGCTACGAAATCGACATTTTTTCCTCTACCCTTCCTAGCATCCTGAGGACAGATCCCAAACGGTTCTGGAACATCTACAAATCTACCGCCAGTAACAAACTATCATTAGTTGCCGCTACAGGTGACCATGTGCCCAGCCATCTTTGTGCTTCTTTACTAAAGGACACTTTTGTTAGATTATTCACTGCGTCAGGTATCGGCTCACAATGCCCACAACTCCCACCGTATTATCATACCTGCGTAGATCCCATTATGTTTAGCGCTACAGGAATAAACATAATACAAAGGCATCCAAATCTTCATGCGGCGTGGGCGAAATAACCTCTAAATATTTTAAAGAACGCCGCCGAGTACTGTTCTATATTCTTCCATTGTATTTTCTGCTACTCATATAACGAAAGCGTACTTCCGCACGATCAAAAAACAAAAAAAAATTGTCCTTGTAGACGAATATGGAGCAATGCATGGTGCTTGCAATTATACACCCATCTCACTTACCCCTGTGCCTTGTAAATTATGGAACGCGTAATTTTTTCTGAGCTTACCAGTTTCTTTGAGAGCAACAACCTTTCCACGGTCTCTCAGATCGGGTTCCGCAAAAAAGTTCTCCTGCGACACTCAGTTTCCTTTACCAACCAGCTACATGAAAATCTAGACAACGGTTTCATAACTCACTGCGGATTCTTAAGTTTTGCAAAGCCTGTTATAAGGTTATTCATTCACTCCTCCCTTGCAAAATCAGCACCTTAAATATTGACCTCTTTAACTCAAACGGTTTAAGGTCTTTTTAACTTCCCATGTACAATTTGTCAACGCCAATGGTTCCAACTCGCCCAGCCCCCGTAATGTCAGGCGTCCGCGGGGATCGGTTATCGGAGCTCTACTTTTTGTAGTTTATATAAACGGCTGGCCTAGTAACATTTATTCTGAATTCTATTTATTTGCTGAAGAGCCTGTTATCTCCCACATAATTACTAATAACTGGGATATCACAAACCTTCAGACTGATATCAGCACTTTACCATCTTGGTGCCAAACATGGCTATTAGAGCTAAACATTACGAAATGCAAAGTCATGCGAATAAGCCGGAAAGGTGATGCGCCTTCAATATACTACCTAAAAAAAATTCTCGTCAGATCTCGTAACATCCTACCGTTACCGTGGTGTTTACATCACTAACAACCTTTTGGGGAATACTCATATGGAAAATATCACAGGTAAAGCTAACCAGACCAAAAGGCACCTCCGCAGAATTGTCTTCCGTGCTCCTACAGCTCTAAACTAGCGCTTGTATACGACATTCATCCGCCCTCAACTTGAACATGCGTCTTAAATTGGAGACCCTGGACACTCCGCGTTAATAGACATGTTTGAGCGAGTTCAGCGCCGTGCATCCCGCTTCATTCTTGGTAACTATCATCGCACATCCAGAGTAACGCACATGGAGTTTATCTTGGGCCTTTCCGCACAGCCACGCGGAGGAAAAACTCTCGTCTGTGCCTTCTCCCCAAAATGTACTATCATAATCATGCTTCTCGCGCTGTTTGGATGAGCCCCCATCTTACATCCCGTTGCACCTACACCATCCCCAGAAAGTTTATGTCACGCATCCAAAAACCGCCACGCATTGAACCTCATTTTTTCCGAAAACTTGCAATGACTGGAATGCTGTTCCCCATTCCATAACCATGTTACTCAATTCGACTGTTTTCAAAAATGCACTGAATAATTTACTGGCGTCGTAGTGTCGTACTTCATTTCATTTTCTTCACTCCGGTTCCGCTATGCTACCCTTAAAATGTCGATACGCACCCGCCGCGTTGGCTCTGTTGCTAGGGCGTTGTGCTGCTGAGCACGAGGTCGGGGGTTCAATTCCCGGCCGCGGCGGCCGCTTTTCTGATGGCGGCGAAAAGCAAAAACGCCCGTGGGTACGAAATTTCGGCACACGTTAAAGATCCCCAGGTGGTCTAAATTAATCCGGAGCCCTCCACTACGGCGCGCCTCATCGCCTGCGTTGCTTCGGCGCATTAAACCCTACAATCAATCAATCAATCGAAATGCCGATACGCGGCGTGCGGAAATTCTGCGAGATGGAAAGTGATTTATGTGTCTTTCTGCTCTGCTGGTTTTGTTTGTTTTATATGAGCATGTGCAGGCTCTGTTCAAATTTATCTGCAAATTGGAATTGCCAAGATGATTTTGTTCTTTTTTTGCGTAGTGTCCACGATAACGCTAGATTGTTGGATGCACCGCTCCTTATTCTTGTGGGTACATGCGCTATCAAAATAAAGGTCTCTTTTTTCACTCTGTACCTTATTCTTTTTATTTTTTTATCCGCTGTCGGTGTAAATCCTAGCCACTTGTTTGCTTTCCCGTTACTTGGAAAGTGATTGCGTTGGTATATGAAGTATAGAGGATTCTATTTCACGGCTCAGGCTATTTTGTTTGTTTACTTTATAACTGTGCACTGAGTGGTAATGTAGTCAAAATAGCCCATACGAACTTCATGTTCTTCAGTACTCTTCTTTTGTGTAATTTGTACAATGTATTTTTATCCTGAGGGTACAACAAATAAATAAATAAATTAATATATAAATAAATAAATAAAATACCTATTCAATCTCTCCAGGGGTAAATAAAAATGAGCTCATCGACTTTAACAAGTACTCTATTTGTTAATGACGACAACGTATACGCATACCTTCTTTACGGCTCTACCTTTACAAAAGAGTGTCAGTGAAAGATTTTTATATTTTCTCCGCGACTGCCCCACAGACTTCAATGCAACATCAGTTAGATCCTCAAAAATGCCGTCTTCCCCAAGGGTTTCTCCGGAAATGTCATCAACATGATGTGTATTGTAAAGGTAAAACTAGCACTACGCACGACAGTACTTTTCTGGGACCTGTGAAGACACATCAAAATGAAAGGAAGTGCTGTGGAATTGCTGTGTACCCTGCGGCACGTGTTGTAAGGCACTTCGTATCACTCTCGCTGTATTACTGCATCACTTTATCACTCTCAGCTCAAGTTTCATTGGAAGATAATACTAACCATGTGCTTAATTGGGGCAATCCTTGCCTTATGACACTACACCCTAATAAATGCAAGTGCCTCTCTTTTCACCGTCGCCGCAGCTCCCTCACCTATACTATCAAATCGGTAACGTTGCATCGGAAAGTGTCATCACTTATAAGTACTTGGGAGTCACTTTGAGCAACGTTTTTTCATGGCGTGCACAAATTATCAATATCGTATATTCAGCTAACAGATCGCCTGGTTTTTTAAAACGACCCCTACGTCATGCACCCCTTTATGTGAAACTGCTAGCCTACAAATCTTTATTTCGCACCCAACTTCAATACCCGTCGCCTATCTTGAGCCGTCATCAAGCATACTAAACCGACGCGCTAGAATCAGTCCAGAATCGAGCAGCTAGATTCAGTCATTCCTCATATTTGTACAGCATGAGTGTTTCATGTCTTAAACAGGATTCTGATCTTTAAAATCTAAACATTCATCGCCGAGTTGCCAGCCTCAATTTCTTCCGCAAGCTCTATCACAGTCCACTCGGTCACCCGCCGTATATCTTGCCTCCCGCCCGCATATCTCACCGCACCACACAATGTCCCCCGGCCACGTGCCCGTACCACGACATTTGCGCCTCCTTTTTTTTCTCGGAGCCTCCGACTGGAATGATCTTTCTGTTGGTCTTGCCATCATAATGTGCCACTCAACATTCACACAAAATGTCACTCGCTTCTTTCACATTTGAATACTCAAAAGTGTTCCTTTTTGTACCCCTGGTTCTCGCTTTGTTTGTTCTTTCTGTTCTGTCTTTCGGCAAGGTGTTACGACTGGTAATATTTATACCGATCCTGCATACGTATTCTTTTGCTTTCTGTAGTGGTTACCCTTGTTCGTACTTACACCCATCCTGCATATGTATTGCATTTGGTATATCTGTTTTCCAACCCTTACGTAATACACCCTCTCGGGGGACTTTAAGGTAATAAAGCGATGTGATGTGATGTGATCTAAAGGCTGATGATGACCGTTTAAGCTTCGGCGGGGGTTTGCAAGGAGAACTTCCTAGTGTTATCAGCCACCGGCAGCGTCCGGCACTTTAATGTTCTCGGACTCTTTTTATTGTAGAACTATAAATGTTCGGCTGCTTTAAATGATTAAAAGCCTAAAGAAACTAGGGCATCTAATGAATGAACTGAAGCAACATGGGACGAAAAAAAAGCCGAAAAAGCTTCTGTCCCCTAACAATACCAAAGAAAATCTTACAATGATCTTCCCATGGGGAACCCTGATGAGAATGCGAAGCATCATGGGGGTTCCGTGTGGTTCTGTTGTGTTGCCGTTATGATGAGTGATCTGGTGTTTACTAGCACCAGAGGGAATTCCGCGTCCGGTTCCACACCGGTGGCAAAGGAACGCAAGTACTGTTGTGTGACGGTGAGTAGGCGGTGGTTCTCGAGGCGCCAAAACTCATCCATCGTGTTCTTGTCGATGTTGTCTTTATGGTAGAATCGGTAGTCTCCGTCAGCGCTGGTGAGGTAAAGGTGGTTGCCGTTGGTGCACCGGCTGAGAGCAACGTACACGCCCTCCTCTTCGCACCTTTGTCTTCTTCTCCTTCTTCTTCAGCGGTTTCCTTTCGGGAAGATGACGACGGTGGTTGAACGCGAAGCTATCTCGTGATGGATTTTTTGGTTTGCCAATCCTTAGGGGCATCCTGCCACAATCATCATCAGAGGCGCTGCGTACATGGCACGGACAAGTGACACCCACCGAGCAAGAGATGCTCCGCATCTAAAAATTGGTGCACTTTAATTCTGTGAAGATGAATGACCTGCAAATCTGGACCCAGTTAAAGGAGTGGAGAGAGAGAGACAGAAACATTTTATTGAGCGTTCTGTGGTCTGAAGGTGTGTAGAGCACCCCAAGTTGTGGAGAGTGGCGACTTCGGTAGCTCTGTTGACCACAGCAGTTTGTACCTCTTGGTCTGAGCTCCCCAGCACCTTCTCCCATTGCTCTTCACAAATAACTGGAGGGAACGGGTCTTTCGGACATCCCCACAGAATGTGAGGATGGGTGGTGAGGGCACCGCACGTAGGGAATTACGGGGAGGGGTATAGAGAAGGGGGGATAAGGTTGAGTTTTGCGGGACTGGGAAGGTGTTTGTCTGCAGACGACGCCACGCGTGTTCATGGGAATTGTATATGGGCGGGAGGGCATCTACGGCGAGAGTGGTGGTAATGGGTAGTAATTTCATTGTACGTGAATAGTCGGTCCCTGGCAGATATAGCCAACTGGTGGGGAACGTGACTGGCCCCGGCTGAGATTTTAAGCCCTCGAGCCGCATTGTAGGCAGCCTCATTTGCCTAGACACCAGCGGGCGCCGGAGGCCCGATAAGCTCTACTGGGGAATTGGGTGGATTTTGCTGCTGAATTTTGAAGGCAAGCTTTGATATTAGGCCGCTAGCGAAAGTCTGAATGGCCGTTTCAGAATCAGAGATAAGGATTGATGGGGTTGGCCTCATCCAGAATGCTAACGCAATGGCTGCATCCTCCGCTGTGGCTGGGTGGGGAGAGTTAGCGGTCAGGGAGGTGAGGGGGGTTTATCGTGGTCATTAGGTGCAGCGATGGCGTAGGCATTGTATTGCCTTTATTCAGCAGCATCCAAATATACTACATCGCTTCGGACGGGAGATGTTTGTGCATAGCGCATACCCTTTGTTCTCTACGGCCCGTGTTGTGAATACGATGCACTTTGCGAGGGATTGGTCTGATCATGATATTGGAGTGAACGTCACTAGTAAGGGGAGATTTTGCTTCAAGGTCCCCGAGAGTGATTACTCCCAATTGTTTGAGGATCTGATACCCAATGGGAGTTTTCGATAGGCGGACCACCAGATTGGATAAATGGGCTTCGATGAGCCCCTCTGCCGTGTTATGTATCCCATGTCCCTCGAGCCTGGCAATAGACGTAGTAAGAAGGAGGTGCAGGGCAGCTTTGTTTGCCCGGCGGATGACGCGACTGACTTTCTCTAGTTCACTGTTACTGTGCTTCATGTAGAGGAGTGAGTAAGTGTTCCTACTGGATCAGTCGGATCCTCCCCGCCTCCTTGAGTCCCTTGCGACGCTTAGATTATTCACGTAATGAGCCCAATAGTTTGGGTGATATGCTGTTCCAATTTATGGAGAAATTGTGTGTTGGCTTGATTTCGACGAATTGTCACCCTAGTATTTTAAATACAGGGACCTCTGTAATCGGCTTGATGGCTATCTCAATTTTAATGTTCGGAGAAAATTTACAATGTTTTGTTGGGGGTATAATGAGCAGTTCTGACTTATTAGGGCAGCAGGAAAGCCCTGAACATTCAGCTTCTTCTACTAGGGCCCGAGCACGTGCGGGCAGAAACTCCTCTATGTGTGAATCACTGCCGGCCATGACCAATAAGGTGATGTTATAGGCGTATAGGCTGAACCTTAGGTCGGGAATTTGGGGCAAAGAAAACGAGTTTGTAATTTGCGATTGAATATACATCGTAAACAATTAGCTAAATAAAACTTGTAATGACCATAGCTCTATTTAGCTGACAAACAAAGAGCAGTCTTTTTTCCTCCTGCATCTTAGGCATGTATTGTCTCTGCACCATGTAAACCCAATCTGCTCGACCACTGACGGCACTGGACGGGTAGCATCAGGCCGTTTGACGTTACGTGCGTACCTTCCGCCAGAACAACAGATATGCCATCTGTAATGTCGTGAAACATATAGCTGCGCCAGCACGTCCTCCCTTCACTCCCAACCCGTAACCCGTATACCGGCAACCAGTTATGTGACCGTCGTTAGAAGTGAGGGACAGCATTACAAATGTCGCCCTAAAAGCGTTTCAGCTGAACCAGTAGTATTTGCTCACATGGGCGTCCCAAGCTGGCCCGTTGCTGTTCATCCTGGAGGGATTCGCAGTTTCTCGACGATCTGTCTCTTGAGGCGGCAACGGTGGTGGCACCGACTGCTTGAAGTTTTCGCGCTTCTATTTGGGCCGAAGTTTCTTCACTCCCCGCTGTTTTTTCTCTGAGCGAACGACATGCGTCCGTCCTATGGCGAGTTAAAACATCAAAGGCCCGAAGCTTCATTCTATCGGACAAACACACGACTGTATGCTGCCCTCCCCCCTCATAAGCATATTATTGTCCATGTAACGCGCAAACTCAGACCCGAACCGGTCAGTACGGAGGACAGCTGGCAGGGCGCATTCAGCCATGAGATTTCCATGTTTATATCTCCCACCAGCACAACACACATGTCATCGGAAGCGGCATAAAGCCTAGCTGTATGTCCACGTCCTGATCCTTCCCCGCCAACTCGTGGACGCATAAATCGGCAACCGCTGACGGGTTCATACTTCGGCGTGAAATACACAGGCGAAAATACCGGTCGGAAAGCCTTTCAAGTTCAAGAATGATGAGCTCACGTTGGCCTCCCAACCAGCAACTTGCCGGAAACGGCGGGTTGTTATCGTATTTACGCCCATTCCTGCTTATGTTGAGTCTCCGAAATTATCTGACAATGGCGCTCCTTCCTTTGTTAGCGGATTTCCCATTGTCTGAAAGATGCCTCAATGCAGACTAGGGATTCACAGATGTGAAAGAGAGGTCGGTGGTAGCGACGAAGGGTCCCGGAGCAAAGTCAAGTAAAGCGGCTTCACCACAATAAAAACTGGAGGTTAGACCTATACTGCTTCGCAGAAAACGGTTTTTGGTGCGCCACTATTCGTCTGTTCATAGTAAGCTCTTTGACTTTGGCTGCATAGCTTGCCACATGAGTGCCGTATTGGTGTTAGAGAAAAGCCTTAGAGGAAGGGATTGTTGGTGACATTTCATCAATGCCACAAATTTTGTTGTTCTAATATTTTAGACTCATTTATATTGTAAACAAGGAATAACATGGGCGAAGGAAGGTGTGACCGCGGGTTATAAATAAAAAGGAAACGTGCCCACTGCCACGCTAAATGTGTTCCATTGCTTTCAGAAGACGCGACACCTGGGTCATGCTTTGCCACATGAATCAGCCGAACGGATTATTAATGCCGTGAAAAAATGCAGAATTCGACGCGCACGCCGATCTGATTTGGACGCCGTATTGGCCAAGGGGAACGTGTGTACCAAATATATTTGCGCTTCTTCATCCTCGAGGCCGCGCGCTCTGTCAATTTTTATCGTGGTTCGTTCCCAAGGCACCCCTTGGCGGGCTATGCCGCCTTTATCTATACAATACCTCTGCCGCTGTTACAGGTTCCCCAGAGGAAAAACTACTTGAGCCATGCAGCAATCATGAACTGCAGGACGAGGCTCCGCCCGAACTTGATCTTTGAACCCCGCTCGACATTGTTATCGACAAGCAGGCGGAGCGCTGGTCCCTTGAGGCCGCAATACAACAGAAATCTACAGTTGAACAAGCTGGAGCGTGACATTACCGTAGCGCATGCATCTCTTCGACCACAAAATTTGCCCTTTCAGAACGCACTTTTTCCACCACCCGGCCGCCCAATCTGCTATGCATTTTATTTCATGGGACACCGTCCCAACAAATTGGGTGAATGACAATCGACAGCCAGTCGATTTCTACATCGTACCGCAAGACACCCAGTTCGGCGCTCTTCCGAGTTTCGGTGGGAGACATGCCGAGAGCAGCTAGAGAAGACTTTACGCGATAAACACGCAGCCAACATGAGTGCATTCATGAGTTCTGGCCCGCGACTCTTCTTTCAATGCCACTCTTCTTTCAATGACTAGCCTCATCTGATAGGACTGCGTACAATGGAAGCGGACGACCTTGTCCTGGAACATATAATTGTCCCGATCGGGCCGCCACGTACCAGCTTTCTTGTCCTGCCTAACGGCGAGAGCATGCTGCTTCCAGAACCCAAGAACGATACGTGGAGTGAGGGGACGACGGACGTGGTCCAGCCGTCCTCTTCGCCAACGGATGGCCGTTTGTTCAACCCAGTTCGCGAAGCATATCTGCTACGGCAGGGGATGATTATACAGCGAAAACGGCGCGCCTCCTCGCCAGCCGAAGATCTGGCCTACTGACATGACCTTGGGAGCTTACTTCTAACGATTTTAAAGACTACGGAAACGCCAATGCGGAGTCTCCCCTAAAGATGCGGAATCTTAACAAGCCCAGACGAAATATCAATTGTCGCATGCTGCGACATGTCTTGGCTCACACCGACCGCTACCCAGCTATAGACGCCCCACATTTCCCCGCGTCGCGTCTGCAAAAGCCTGCCCGGACCATCTCCTCTGTTCGTCTTGAAGCTTTGAAGGGCAACCCTGTTCCAAATCTGATGTCTCCTTCTGAATCTACGATACCCACAGCCCGAAAGCACTGTCAGTCGGAGTCCGCAGCCCAGCAAACAGGGATGCCAGCCAGAACACCACCATGTGTTGTAGATGTTTGGATGTTGTAGTTTAGTTGCTGTTGTAAAGGAAGTGTAAGATGTGCGGACGCTGGGGAGATAGCGCGCTGTAAAATATAGACGGGAAGCTGCACCTACGTTTGTCCAAAAGTATTGCATGGCTTCCACGAGAACCTGACCTATGGGTGGTGCTTTATTTGTCTTGGATCCTCCACCGCTTGGATTAGTTTTAAGGACTCTTGCACCTGTACGAAAATGTTATGAATAGTTTGCTCAATCGTAATATCCACAAACGAATATACCCCAGTTTCTAAAAAATGTTCAGTGCTAGCTTGCCCACGCCGTATGTTTTCCTGTTGATTGGCGGAATTGTGGGCCTGGTTGATGCGGAGAACAGAACAGGTAGTGTCGGATAAGTTTAGTTTGCCTGAGAGAACACAGTGTGGTTGAAAACTTCCCGCCAGAAATTTCGGTGAGAAACTTCAACTGCGACATGTTTAAATGCTCATGAGGTTTCCCGCGTGTCAAACAGGGGGTTCTGAGTTCTTGTATCATACGGAACCACAACAAAAATATTTTGTGCGGGCGCTAGGCGTAAAATCGCCACAGTGCAATTTTGTTCGCTTGTGTAATACTGTATTTCTATTCCGTGTTTACGTTGATAGGGTGGTGGAACGGATACTCTCCCTTAACCCAGATTTCGTCAACGTCAAGGAAACGAATGGCTACGGACCCTTGCATAACGCTGCATTAATGAACCATACAAACGTCATACAGACGTTGCTGAAGCAGGTATGGTATATATAATTAAGTTCCGCAATTGTTATTGGATTATTCAGTTGCTTCCCCGCTGTGAAATGTAAATATTTAGAGTAGAAGTTTCTATAAAATTTCAAAGGCGGCTCAAACGTGCCTAGAATGTCGATCTCACTCCAAGACATGCATTCAACAACGCGCTGGTGTGCGCGATTGAAGAGAAAGTGCGGTTGGTTTCGCTACAGCTAGTAAATTAATTTAAATGCCGTCGGTACAGACATAGGGAAATGTCAAATCGCTGGAGGAGAACACTGCGGAGCAACCGACTACAACTAGGATTTCTTCATCGGCCCTTGCCGTTGGGCCCCTTATATTTTTATCATGGGCGACGAACTCGCCCACTTATATGTTTGGCTTCACCAAGATGCTTTTAGAGTATTCCAATGTCCTTACTCCATAACGGAACATTTTTTTTTGCTTAGTTCAAAATGTAGAAATGTGTCATAGGCACAAAGATAAAAAAAAGTTTGTATAAACTTTGCATTTTACCGGTTTTACAGATTTATTAGTCAGTGTTTTAAACACGACCGGCCTGATATATAACGACCTGCCTAAGCTTGGCGGTTCCACGTGCCGAACATTTTAATGCTTGTTTGGCATTTTTACTTCTTCTCAAAGCCGCTGCCTCAGGAGCACTGCAATTGATTCCCACTTCTCAGCTGTATACACGTTTGATTGGCCTGGCGCCATTATTATTTCGGCTTCCTCGCGGTCCGTAGCGCTCACTCGTTCCCGAGTCACCTTGGCATGAAGAGCATACCTCATGCGGGATTGGCGGTGTGCCCAAAAATAGTTTTTAACGCCGAATTCATAGTTCACTACGGCGGCGAAAGCACTCACCCGGCTTGCGTCTATCAAACGCACACCCGTCCGGGTATCATCCGCTAAAAGCGTTCACAAGTACAACCACTTTGCTAAATCGTATTTACTGTCCACGCGTTTCATAGCTCGCATGCACGAGAAAGAATAAAATAAATACAATATTTAGCACGTGTTGTTTCATACCATCGATCAGTAAAATAAACATAAGGAAGCATTTGGTACGCACAGTTTATTATAGGGCTTCAGAAAAAAGCAGAAATAAACACTTGGTGCTCTGTTCATTCCCATTGGCATAAACCGTGTGCAATAGCACAGCTATAAAAAAACCGTGCAAAATTTTTCCGGCTGGCCTGTGAACTTTCGCTGCTGTGAAGGCAGTGTCGCAGGAGCTCGGCCAGTGATTTTGAAAAAAAAGTAGCTGCAGTGAGTCAGGTGTTGTCCTTGAACCTTGATGCTGCTGATGCCGTATACGTATAGTAGACATCGCCAGAAAGCGCGGCGGCAAAACTAGCAAAAAGAAACACATTCGAGAAAGAATATGTTGCAAGATCTTGTACATCATTTTTGCATCGTACCTAATTCTTGCCTACAACCCAGGAAGTCCGGCAGCCGCACAATCAAGGCTGTTTCCTTTCACCAGCTTCCCACCGCTTCCGGACAAGGCAGTTGTTTTGAAAAAAAATTACGATGTAACTGCAGTTTTCACTCTAGGCACTGACCGGGGATTTGTGCCATGCACACTTTGTCGTTTATTGGGCTTGCAAATCACACCCAGGGAGCTTCTGCAAGAAGCTTGGTTACAGTTACGGTGAAAATTCCGAAGATGTTGAAGATTTTACCGTCATTTAGTGCTTTCTTTGTTGAAAAAACGTTTTTCTCACACAAATGTTGTTGCTTACACGCAGAGATGAGCCTGTGGAGTTGCTTTACACTTCCGTATTCAAGCCTTCCCGGCAAGGCTTGCCTTTAAGGCTTCGCGCATGTCTAGACGAGCTTCGCGACAAAAAAAAGCTTCTGGACCTAAAGGCAAAGCTGGTGAAGTTTCGAAATGTTAACATGAACGGTAAATCTCGAAAATGAGGAATTGCTGTGAAGCAGGCAGAGGGTCTAGATTGAACTTTAAATTCTGGGTGCAGACAGGTAATATTGTTACTCAATGGAACCGTCGGTATGGACTGGTACGACCGCTACATTTTGTGCGAGCAGTTGCAGCTCACACTGCGAGCGGAACGAAGCTTGTGAGGTTGGGGATTAAACATCATTACCTAATCGAGCGCGCCGTCCCTATACAACTTTTCGGCAAGCTGGATACCATTGTCGCCGCCTGCTATGGGCAGTTCGCTGCCTGTAAAGTCGGTTTTAGTTTTAAGTCACTCCATTTTACCGCAGCCGCAGACAATGTGTCACCAAAATGAATAGGTAGGAAATCTTTATTGCTTCTTTCTGTGGGTTCATGACCACCGATAAAAAGAAATGTAGCTATCCTTAGTCCCCGAAGGCGCTGCAGGAATAAAAACGTTTTTATGTTTCTGAAGGGTATACATAGCCCTCCAGCGTTTCTTCTGATGCGCAATGTGCTGTTCGAAAACAAGTTCGTATGAGGGAGGCTGGGAATATTATGGTTAACTATGGAGAGGACACTACATCCATCGCTAACGTTTGCTACACCATTCGATTGATTGTAGGGTTTAACGCGCCGACGAAAAGCAAAATATAAGGCGCGCCGTAGTGGAGGGCTACGAATTAATTTTTACCACCGGGCAATCTTCAATGGACGCCAAAATCTCGTATGCACGGACGTTTTTGCTTTTTCGCCTCCATCAGACAAGCGGCCGCCTCGGCCGGAAGTCAAACCCGCGACTTAGTGCTCAACAGAGCCATCCCTTAGCCACTGAGCCACAACGGTGGGTTGCTACGCCTTTTAAACTATTGCAGAAATGCACATGCATTATAAGGTAATGTATTCATAATTTATCTCTAAGGTAATGCTGCTCAGTTAAAAAGACCTTACAGGACTGGGAACATGAACGAATGTCGTGTGATGGATTGCAACAAAGCATGGAATCAATTTTTAACTACCAACAAGGAGGAACACTCTGTAGCATGCAGGGACTGTACCGTGCAGATATGAAGTTACAAAATGAGGAAATACTTTTAATGTGAAGAATTTTTCTAACATATGGTTCACCGCCTTCTACAGCGCAACTGCATAGTTGACCTCGAAAACAAGCAGCTTCGAACACCCCTCATGATTGCTGCTCGAAAAGCGTGCTGGGCCGCTGTAGAGCTGCTTCTGCTTGCGGGTGCAGACATCAACAAGCCAGACATCGGCGGCAATACTTCTATGCACCTGACCTTGTTGCTGCGGGATCAAGTGAGACCTGTGCCTTCGATAGCATCGATGTGTCCAGCGATCACAGAGGTAGGTTGCATCTAGCTTCACCAAAACGTTTCTTACTCATTTTTCGAAAATAGCTGTAGTTCTAGACCATTCCTTGTTTCTAAATTCGACTCTAGAAGCCACTGTGCATTTTCGCCTACCTACCAAGAAAGAGCACATAGCAATGAAAAATGCATGCGCATGCATGATGTGCCGCATGACGTGTAAAATGTTATAATTTCAGACTGGTTAACTTTTTACTTCGTCCGTGTTATTACTATGGCATGGAGAAAAACCTTGTGGCGAGTGCTAATAATTAGGCGCAACGCCGAAGTGTCTTGTGGAATTTGAGTGTTTGAGTATTTGATTTTTATTTCTTGGAAAAAACCAAGGGGAGGCTAAGACTAAAGAGGAACGTGGCCTAACAGGGGCGTCAGCCACCCCATTTACAGCGTACATAATAACACCTCTGTTCACAAATTTAAGCATAATAGCACAATAGTAATAGATAGTAACCCGGTTTTACAAAATAGCGGCTATAACAAACAAATCTTCGTTTCCCGTTACCATTGGTATACATATATTTTCTGTCCAGATATAGCGAAAAGCGGATATAACGAACTGATTTCGGTTTTCCGTTGTGTTCGTTGTAAGCGGGCTAGCCTGTACTACATTTCCTATGTATTATACAAAGCATAGGTCTAAAACTCACAGAAGGATGACAGTGTACACACAAACGCGGTAATTCGTACGCATGAAGTTTCAACAGTTACAGTACTATGTCACAATTACGTATGAATGAATTTTTGTTTGTAATCGTTTTCAATTTGTACCGTTAGGGGAACATGTGACATATATTTCAAACCCTTAATTATATATCAGTATTGCAAGCGTTTTGCTTAGGCAACACTTCTTTGACATGTTTTTTAAACGTAAGTTCACTGGCGTCGAAGTTTAATTTTTCTCCCAATTTATTTAATATTTCAGTTGACTGGTACAGGAAAGATTGCTCACCATAGTTCGTTCTTACTTTTGGAGTGTGCCGTATTGTATGCCTGAGATGGTAACCAGAATATTTATTGTTAACTTGATTGCGGGTCTTTTGCTTATAAATGGTGTGCAGAACCTTTATGTGATAGATTTGGTCAGCTGGAAGCATTGAATATTTAGTAAATAAAGGAATTGTCCTTAAATCTGCGTAACAGCCATGATAATCTAAATATATGCGCAAATTCTTTTTTGCAATAAAATGAGCCTGGTATAATTAATTTTAGTTGTGGTCGCCCCACACCAAAATCCCTTTGCATAAATTCGAATAAATGAGAGCATTGTATAAGTTTTGTTTCAACCATAGTCGTATCAAATGGCGGATTCTATATATGAGACCTATATGTTAAGAGAGTTCGGTGGACAGGTGAGCAATATACGTGTTCCACGAAAGTTGTTCTTGAAACCAAACACCTGTTAACTTATGTTCTTTCACGCGGTTTAACTTGGTTCCGTTGAAGGTAATCGGGATTTTTTTCTCGACATTTTTATTGTACAGCTTAAATAGATATGTTGATCGGTTGACTGTGAAATTTCACGCTCCGACGCTACACAGGTGTGCTTGACTACAGTGTTCCGGATAAATTTCGACCACCTGTGGATCATTAACTTACGCCAAAATCTCGAAAACACGCACGTTCTTGTTTTTTTTCCCTCCATAATAAATTGGAACTTGCGTGCTTGAAATCAGTAGCATAACACCTGAACCACTGAGCCACTGCGGCGAGTGGAATAGCCAAGTGCGGGAAGCCACTATTTCTCCACGTAGATATTCCGTTCATTTATTCCACTGTGAAAAAGGAAAAACCAATTCAATCCAAAAAACGGTTTTTTTATTCTTCTAGTCTTAGTCTTCCTGATATTAATCTACACGCCCTAATTTCTGTGTCTCCACCAAAAAATTGTGCTACACAGTTATACACTTGCACACAAAAAACGCACACGAAAAACACGAAAGAGCCAAAGGATGGACGGCAAGAAACAGTTTCAAGGTATTTCTTAAGGGGAACCAGTGAGAGATATTTTAGTTCTCTTTGTATTCAGCTTGCCGCTGCAGTGGAGTAGAGGGGAGATAATGGTTGTTTCCTGATCCTGCTATTTATCTCATTTTGCAGGAGCGTTTCATGCCTTATTTTTTGCCTGAGCAACGCGGACTGTACTATCCGTAGCGACGTTAATATATTTTTTCGTCATATCCTTCTCTGCTGAACTGAGAACTGGTATAATTAAAGGCACAGGAGCGCAATAAAATAATACATATCTCCCATGCCTGTGTGCAAGTTTCGGTATGATGCAAAGTAAAACTGTCTTTAAGGTTCTCTTCAGAAATGCTTCGAGTGAAAATGAGGAAACAGCTTATACTTGCCCATTTTTGCATCGCCAGGAGGTGTTGTAATTTTGGTAATATTTAGCGAAATTGCGACATTTATTGTGAATAATTTCGAGCTTGCATCAACCTCTGACTTCCTCTTTATGCCTATTGATTCATGTGAAGTGCAATTGCGAAATTTGCGTATAAAACCCGTTATAATCGCAAGATGGCTGATATAAAAGCCTCCGCTTCTGGACGAGACGCTTATATTTCGCGAGCGAAGTCTGATTGATTAGAATTAGTATGTTTTGCTAGTAAGGCAACAAACACCTATGACATGTTTTCTTATGAAAGTTAATTCTGCTTTGTTCGTATGTACCTCGCTGTTTGCACTTCTTGTGAAAACCTCAAAGTAGTTTGGGGAAGTTATAAAACCTAGGAGCTACTTTACTGCCGTTCTCAAAGACCCACATAGCGTGCCGTTTACCTGGATTGGTGGCTTTAAACTGCGGCGTAACGACTCAACTGATTCATGGAGGGCATATACCAAAGACCTCAAAAATTACGAACTCATCACACCCGCCGCGGTGGCTCAATGACTAAGGCGTTACGCCGCTGAGCACGAGGTTGGGGGTTCGATTACCGGGCTCGGACGCTTTTCTGGTGGAGGCGAAAAGCAAAAAACGCCCGTGTGTACGAGATTTCGCCGCACGTTAAAGAAAGATTCCCGGGTGGTCAATATTATTCCGGAGCCCTCCACTACGGCGCGCTTCATCGCATGCGTTGCGTCGACGCGTTAAACCCTACAATCAATCAATTAGAGACCCATCAGCCTTCTCTCCGCTGTTTACAAGCGGTTTGCCAAACTTATAGTTACCCGACCAGGTGACAGCCTGGATTACCGAAAACCCATAGAGAAGAGTGGGTTTAGGAGAGGGTTCTGAACAATGTATCACATCCATGTCGTAAATCATGCTGGAAGCATTAAAAGCACAGAAAAAAGAGGAGACCTATAAGACTTCTCGAAGTCATATTGTTGCGTCCTGTCAAACAGGGGCGCAGAGAAGTTGTCTTGGCGAAGACGCAGGGGCAAAGTATTTATTAGGCGAGGTGCCTAACTTGCCAGAGGAAACACACAGAGAGCACCGGTTGGTGGCTAGCAATATGGCGACCAAGAACCGAGCACACGAGCCGCTAGCTAACGCGCTCCTTCGTCGTCCTCTGCTGTGCCCATCACACAGCACGTACCCACGCGGGGGATTAGCATGTCTGTCCTACTTAATAATGCTCTCATCCCACAGACTGGCACGTGACATTACCCCCTCTCCTCAAAAGCATCGACTCGATGCTACGGTTATGCGCGGAAAATGTAATCCGCTGCTAGATGCATTGTTTGATCACCGCGAGAAGTATTGTTTCATGCGGACCACATGCACAATTTCTGGGCGAGATCGGGAACGTCCTGCGGCGCTTGGGCTGGCTGGAGCGACTTCATAGGTAACATCGCTAAGCTGTCGTAACACCGTGTACGGGCCAAAGTAACGCCGCATAAGCTTTTCCGAGAGTCCCCGGCGCCTAACTGGAGTCCACACCCAGACCTGGTCCCCAGGGGAGAAGGTTGCATGTCGGTGGCGAAGATTGTAGCGAGCGGCGTCACAACGCTGGTGCTGTTGTATTCGCTGGCGTGCCAGCACGCGTGCTTCTTCGGCGCTACGCACAAACTCGTGAAGGGAGCCGTCTTGGTCGTCGTGGGTATCGGGTAGCAGCATGGCGTCAAGCATTGTGGAAGGTTCCCTACCGTAGACAAGTGCAAATGGCGTCATTTGCGTCGTCTCTTGTTGGGCCGTATTATACGCGAACGTTACGTAAGGCAAAACTGCATCCCATGTCTTGTGTTCCGCATCGGCGTACATATTGAGCATGTCGGCTATTGTTCGGTTCAGACGTTCTGTTAAGCCGTTGGTTTGGGGGTGGTACGCGCTGGCCTTTCGGTGGGACGTGCCGCTCAATCTCAACACTTCTTGCAGCAGTTGCGCCGTGAAGGCCGTTCCACGGTCTGTAATCAGCACTGCCGGTGCACCATGCCGCAGCACAATTCTTGTTAGAAAAAACTGCGCAACCTCAAGCGCTGTAGCCCGTGGAAGCGCCTTCGTTTCGGCATACCTGGTTAAGTAATCCGTGGTGACTACTATCTATTTGTTCCCAGTTGTGGAAGTTGGAAAGGGGCCAAGCAAGTCCATGCCAACTTGTTCAAAAGGCGTTCTAGGAACCTGAATGGGCTGCAGAAGTCCGGCTGGTCGGCCGGGTGGTGCTTTCCGTCGCTGGCAGTCCCGGCAAGTTCGTACATACTGCCGTACGGTGGCCGATAGCTTTGGCCAGTAGTACTTCTGCTTGATCCGTGCCAGTGTACGTGTGTAACCGAAGTGACCGGCGCTAGGCTCGTCGTGACAATATATAAGGAATTCACTGGAAGGATATCCCTGCATTGCCAAAGCGATTAATTCCCTACCGAAAAGGGAGTACCATCTCCCCAAACTGTTCACAGGATGTATAAAGGGGACATTTCAAGCTTCACTGGGAAGACACGTGGTGAAGGATAAACGGCTAATACTTTACCTTTTAGGTTTTCGGATGGCAAAATCTTGCTGAGTGAGACTGCCGAACACCAGAAAACAATTCTTGAAGAATTCCAATCAGAAAGCATAGCCGTAGGGTTAAAAATAAATATGAATACATCTTAGGTAAATAGAAATAACTATGCCAAAAGCATCCTCTTTAGCATATAAAATGGAACGCTAGAAGAAGTAAAATCATATAACTACTTCGGACAGATGGTTACTGCTGACCCCAACCACGAGATACAAATCCGTTGCAGAATAGGAATGTGTTTGAAAGTACTCGGCAGGCACTCGAAAATAGTGAATAGTAAGCTACCTTTGTCACTCAAAAGAAAAATCCACAACCAGTCCAGGCCGCTGGTGTCTTACGGAGCTGAAATTAGGCGCCTCGCTAAAAAATTACAAAGCAACCTTAGGTCCTGTAAAGGGTTCATGGAACGACTAATGGCAGGAGTAACACTCAGGGCCTTGAAACCTGCTTCCTGGCTCCTGGATCCTATTCAATTACATGATATCACAGTTAAAATGTGGCCATGTAATAGGAGGAACTGAAAGCCGTTGGACACTTACGGTTGCAGAGTGGATATTACAAGTTTGGTCTAGAAGAAGGGTATGGAGGGATGAAATAAAGAATTTCGTGGGTACACAGTTGATTGAAGTAGCGCAGGGCAGTAGCGGTTCGAGGCTAAAGGAGATGCTTTCGTCGTATGTAGGCCTGAGTGGGCTGATGATGATGGGTGATGGTGGTGGTGGTGGTTATTGTGGTTATTATGATGATGATAGGGTTTTTAAAATTTACAATGCCTTTCTCCTAATATAATCACGCCGTGTCAGCATCCTGGTGTATTTCACATAAAATTGACTGCATTGAGAACAGATGCTGAAAGTTGGATTTTACTGTGGCGGTTCAAAAAAGACATTAAACGTTTATTTATCGATAAACAAAATTTTTACTGACTGGGGCAAGCTGCTGTTATATTGTGATAAACGTAACTGTATTTCTGACAACAAGACAAGAATGTCATCTTGTACCATATTTACACGATTCCAGGTCGACTCGAACGTGAGTCGAAACTCCTACATCGAACGTGAAAAAGTATACCCAGTTTCACCAAGTGTGAAATCTCCTAAAACTGCGGCGCTGTGGGTTCTCTTTGCGAAGGTTTCATTTATGTTCAGCTTTTTTGGGGGGTTATGGTAGGGTGTTTTTATCTGCAAAGTCTCACGTAATTTTTGGGAGACACTTTCGATAACAGGAAAGTTAGAGCCGCTTTCTGTAGTCATACTCTCCCAATAAACAGTTATGCTTCGCTGCGAAACACACAACGTGGAAAATAAACTTACAGAGACAAGATTCCCACCTTTTCTTTTAAAGTGGGCTTGACTGATTCAAGACAATTGCATTGCTGTTAAGATATTTTGTCAAGAGCAATATAGGCTGGCTCGCATTAAAATGTTAAGGCCCTAGAACCTGTATGTATATCTTACACTTTTTTTATACCTGAATCAGTTATTTGCTCGGCGGGAAAGCCTGTTCCAGAGAGAGCGTGACAAGATATCAGAACAGACTCTCGTCAGGGCGAGCCCTAGATAAGCTCCGCGTTTAAAAATTACTTCAAAGATCGTTCGGAATACTTAATATACGCAATAGGTGGACTCGGAAAGCAAACGTACAGCTACTACTATGCAGTCATGTCCCGCATTTCCCGTTGGGCTTGCCATCGTCGGCGGTACAAGTTCTCGTGTTGATTATAATTCGGCCCCTTACTTCAGACTTTGAAATTTGATATCTGGTACGACCTGCAATAATATAAATAAGGTAATTGCTGAAAACTTTTGGACCGTATTGACTTGTAGAACATAAGCCCTTAGAAAATACCACTTAGAAAGAAACGCAGATGAAAATACGTTATGTTCAACTCAAAATCTTCATTAGGTTTTCAGTCATGGATTTATTTCAGAATGTATAATCCTGATATTCGGAAAAGCTTTCGCGATGGTGAAATTGTATATTATATTTAATCCCACAAATCTTTCCTTGGAGGGGTATGTACTTTATCATTGGGCAGTTTCTAAACAATCGACTGCAGTTTTCACCATAGGAGCAGAATTCTTATCTCCGTCCTTTTCCGTTGGTTCTGCCATTCCCAAGGCGCACCCTTTGATTTGTTTTTGGTCCGTGGATACCACTAACATTGCGGTCATTTTGACGTCTTGTAGAGAAGGTGATCGTTGTACTACTAAAAGCCGCCTAAATCTTTATTAGCCAAATATATACCGCTATTTCGGCTTTTCTTAATCCACTCATCTGCCTGTTGCTGCTAGTTCACTTCTCCTGGTGCCTTTTCCTCACTTCCCGTAGCCACAGTGATAGTGCGTTTTCTTTATATAGACAATTTTTTGCTATGAATGTTCAACAGAATTTTTGTTACATAATTTCGCAAAACGTTTTCATGCTGCACTTCGCTACCTAATGACTTATGAAGACCGTCTGTCATTCGGAAGAATACGGCTTCTTGGTTTTGGGGTCAGAAATGTTTTGTAGAGAAAAGTGAAAGAGTTACCGTAGTTCAACTGGGTTTTCCAAACTCATCGTAACTAGAGCGTGAGAGCGAAAATTCGTAAGCCTCATTTTAGCGGCGTTGTCTCCATGTCACTTTGTACTTTTATACTGAGGCATCTACCAATTTTGTTTTAAGCGATTTAGTGTTGCCCTCTTTTTACAAAATTTCTGGGTAAAGGGTCGCACACTTGCTCGGAAAAGCATGCGTTCCCGCACACGTCTCTGCGCAGGGAATCGGTTTTGCGGCCAGATGACCCGCCGTGACGCCGTTCTCGCGTGCATGGAACCTGCTAGATACTTTGACGCGCCGCGTCGGAAACTGGATTGCTCGGAAAGACATGTGTCCCCCGCTCAACAGGCCTAATGTGTTGTGTTTTGTAGTCCGCGTAGGTATAACACACAAAACGCTTTGAATCAGCACACTGTACGCGTATTTTCTCTTGAAATGGATTTGACGTTTTGTTCTGTTTACTCAGGTTGCCAGGAGCCTTCAAAATGACCAACCGGGAGCTGATCCCTGGCTGGTTCTAACATGCTTCTTGGCCAGTAAAGGAGGAGACATCCACCGAAAGAATAAAAAGGGTATTACACCACTCCACCTCGCCAAAAACACACAGGAGGTGAAGCTTTTGCTCAACTGGAAGGCCAAAAGCAGGTAGCGCACACGATTTTGTTAAAATAGTGCACGGGTTACAGGGAAGACTGAAACACTTTAAGTGCTTTGGTAGGACGAGGTACGTTGTACGATAGGTTTCAAGCGTTCAACTGAAGTTGTCCACAATTGTATCCAACCATAACACGATCTGAAGAACCAAGGCTAAATATTGTTCGCTACGAACAAAACTACTATTCTTATCATGACACGAAACGCAACTGTCACACGGGCATCATTCCATTTTTTTCCACCTTGGCTCGGGAATGTAAGGGGCCCTCCAATAGAACTGAAAAAGTGAGAAGGGTAGGAAGGTCAACTAGAGTGAAAGAGCAACACGTAACGCGGCACCTATGCCTTACATGCACAAATGTCGCATAACGTGGCATGCTTGTATTTTTGGAATGCATTAAGAACTATGACAATGAATATATTAAAAAAAAGAGAACAATTATTCCTCTGGTTTGTGCACTGGTGTTATTACGGCCAGCCCAAGCGACATTTCACTTCGTTTAACTCCTGAATCATTTTTGCAATTTAAAATTATGCTAAGGCCTAGGAATATTCATAGTTCGAGAATTCTTATCAAGAAGAAATGCAAAGTTTCATACTCAGACTGCCTTACTCTCGCAGAACGCAGACCTCTCTCATTTTTATTGTCATTTCACGTGTGAAGGTTTTTCTATTTTCTGTTGTTCAGGTGGTGACCGCAGCTGTAGCACCACGCAGGACGAATGTTTAGCGAGGTTTGGGGAATTTACGCGCATGGTCATTTCGGGATTGCAGGGTAACGTTGAAATTTTTGCAGACCCTCTAGAGCTGCACTTCACTATTCCCTAAAGGACAAAGTTGCACTACAGTCGATCCCGATTACATCGAACTCCCAGGGGATTGAAAAATAGTTTGAAATATCGATAACTGGATATATAAAATATTTTCCCTTTCATAAGATTCCCAAAGGGATGTTGGGACTGTTCGATATATGCAATATTTGGATATATCTGTATTTGATATATCCGGGATCGACTGTATTAGAATACATTTTAGATGTGCCCGTGTGCAGCATGAGGGATAAAATTATGTTGATTAACAAATATGCACATTCATTTTGTGCTTCGTGACTATAGGCGACAGCACCACTGCTGATATGCGACAGGCTTTCTTGATGATGATGATGGGGATGCTGGTTGCATTTAAGTGGCGCAATGTCAAATGGGGCAAAGAGCGCCCAAGAAGGGATTAGCTAACAGAGTTGGAAAGGTAAAAACTAAAATCGGTAAGCAAGGACAAAAGTGAAACCTCTTAAACAGAAGGTGGAGGACAGGTGTGAAGTGCCAATTTGGATTATGTATATTTTAAAATCAGCTGTGAAAATATTATTTCTGAGAAGTACTGCGAGTAGGGCGTGTTGGTTTATGTTCATGATGGGTACAGCGGAAACAAATCTCGGATGAGAAAGGACACAGAACGGAGCGCTAGTAGCAGCTGAATGAAATATTTAGAAACGCACTTGAAAGACATCATTGAGTCATCCGAAAAGAAAGACGCTGGGTGGAGTGGGATATGGTGTCAGTAAACTTCGGTGTAGTGTTAGTGTCGTGCATTGCAAGGGCATTCAATAAATTAGCATGTGGATTACGGAAAGGGGCTATCCGCACATAATGAACAAGGTTGTGAAGAGCCAGTGAGCAGGTACGAGCGTGTTACATGTGTGTGACCTATCAATAACCTAACCTGGCTAATGTAAATTCTGTGGGTCTGTGGTGTGAACCAGGAGCGTATCGTCTAAAGTGAGGTTTGAATATGCGTAGTTTTTTGTATTTTTGCTGACTTGAGTCTGTTTCCCAATGGTTTACTAAGGTGTTGCCTGATGTGTGGCTTGACATCAGTGTAGCGTACTGTTGGTATGACCACTTATTCGTAAGTGGAGCAGCAGCGGCCATTTTGATCGCCGGTCTTATTCCCGGGTATCCCAGAGGGACCTGGCACCCAATACACAGTCAATAAAACATTTCAGAAATATGTCGAGAATATTCTCTTAAAGGGGCCCTGAAAGAGTGTTTGCCAGTACATGGGTGTTCGCATTTTCAGGTAAAACCACTTTGCTAGTAATCATTCCTTTAGGAATTTCATTAAAGCGTTGAATGTTAGTAGAGTACATTCAAATCAAAACATCACATTTTCGCCCCCGCCGCGATTCACCCTCGTTTCATCCACCTCCCCGCACCGCGCCAGCATGACTGGCCATGCATGATGCCTTGCTTCTTAGTGACGTCTACAAGAACATCCGGTTGCGTATTCGTCTGCTATTGGTATATTACGCTCCGCACCTTCGCTCTGGAACGGGCCATCTGGCTTTCTGCGTTTCGTTTGGGCAATTTTTTATCATTTTGCTTGTGCACTGCGCGCGCGGCTGGAAAAGCTGATGGGATGAATGGGGCGGGACATACGGGAATCCAAAATACCTTAGCCAATGCTAAAAGAATCGCCTCAAAATTTCTTAGAGCGAGCACGTACATGCTTTTCGAGCCCACGTCTGTTTATATATTGCTTAATTCGCCGCTAGTTCACGCCAGTGTCGAGCTTGGTAGTGTTGTGGTGGCGCCTTGCACGCGCGTACACAGGCAGTTGTAGTATTCTATTCCGTTATTCCGATTGTATATAAACATTTATAACCGTAATAAAAAGGAATGGAAGGGTTGCAGGGTGCAGTACAGACACTATTTTTAGAGTGCGTCGTGCATTCCATTTTCCCCTTCCAAAGGCCTACGCGACTCTGTGTTTATCATTTGCTAGACAACTGCAGTGCACTATAACGGATATTACGTGTGGTCTCGCAAGATTAGTGTGAGTTGTGGGGCCGTGTGAGCCTGCTAATTTGTTCGACTCTGCTTATATTTGCACAAAACAATTCTATTCTCGCTTTTTCTCCTCATGCCCTGGAGCCCCCTTTATCTGTATAAAAGCTATTCGTTCATTTAATACGTGGCCAGGGCTGGCATTTGCGATACATGGGGGCGTTGCTTTCCGGCCGCCGCCCTATATTCCTCCTTCCTGCCCCCAGCCTAAATTGGGTCGTGTTTAAGTGAATGGCAGAAAACCATGTTGACGCTATATAACGGCATACCAATTTTAGAAGATACATGAATCAGTATTTAGTCCACTGAAAGTACACTTGCCTTTTATTTAAAGAAAGCACACGTTCAAAACTCAACGAAAAGTACCTATGACTTAAACGATGCATTCAGGATTGATATGGTAGTTCCACAGTTCAAGCAAAAATTTGTTTTGGATTCGCAAATGCGATTCTTCAATCATGCCACTCTAAAGGCAGAAATAAAATCAAGGCCCTGTCGGGATTTGCACCAGCGGTTTGGACTGAGCGGAGGCGACGCTTTAGTCCTCTGCGCCGCAACATAACCGTACCTGCTGCGGTGGCTGAGTGACTGAGGGGTGGCGCTGCTGAGGACAAGGTCGCAGGTTCAATTCCCGGCCGTGTCGGCCGCTTTTCTGATGGAGGTGAAAAGCAAAAAAACGCCCGTGTGTACGAGATATCGGTGCACGTTAAAGATCCCCAGGTGGTCAAAATTAATCCGGAGCCCTCCACTACGCCGCGCCTCATCGCCTGTGTTGCGTCGGCGCGTTAAACGCTACAATCAATCAAACCAAAGAAAATAACCGAAGATGGCTCTGATATTACCTGTATACTAAATTGAGACCCAAGCTTTTTTTCACATAAAAGTTTTGTAGATGATTTCAAAGATTCCTTTTGGTAAGCTGAACATATCTTGAATAACAGTTGCGTAGTAAGGTTCCATAACCCCCCCCCCCCCATAGCTGAACCCCCGGGAACAGCAGTGTTCCGGCTGGGACTGGGATTTCACCGTGCGGAAATTGGGCTCACCCTGCATTTGTATTGCGCTTTACGCTAAAAACTTTGGTGGTCGATATTGATTCCTTATTACGTAATGAAGTTTCCGATACTGCTCTCCTGCTATTAACTGAGTTGATATTCTCTACAAGCACTGCTGGTTGCACACGAAATGCAGTTTGCGACTCCAAGAAACGAATTGTTGGCAAAGCGTACAGACGTAGCGTTGTAAGCCGAAATACGGATCGCAAGTTTTAAGCTGTATGAACTCCATGAACCTTACAATGCGTATTAGTAACTCTAGTAACTAGCTGAACAGAGCCGCATTTATTGCGGCCGTATTGTTATTGAGGTGCATTTCTCGCTGCTCGATCATTCCTGATGGGGCCGATCGGTCGTCCTAGGCGTCTTCAGTCGGCTAGCCAATCACAACGTGGACTTTAGATCGGCCGGCGTGTTCGTGTTGGCGTCGGCTTCGTATGACAAGGCGTCTGCCCACTGGGAAGGTGGCATCGCCGTCGACGTGTTATAATCGTGTCGGCGTGGCCAACGAAGCATGATAATAGGATAAAAAAAGAGAATTATGAACGAACACGGTAGCATTAAGCGTGCTGTAGGAAGCGCAAATTAATCAAAGGAGCTACCACGACCTGTCGACGCTAAGCAGACGACGCTTCTCTTCGCCGGAAGTGAGCGAAAAAGCCATCCAATGGCGAGATTTCTGCTTCGCCACGTGCATGGGAGAATTGATGACGTACACAGATGCAAATGGAGGCTTCCAAAAACACGCAGGAAACGTTCAAAAGTGACAGAAACTTTGCAACGAATGTATGAGCTTTCAGCCGCCCGTAAAATTGTTATACTTGGCACAGGCGACGCTGACCACCCAACCTAACGATTCCACTAGTTCATTGAATGTGCTCAAAACCCTTCTCACGGCCAATTTAGGAACAAGAATTATGACGTGTAATTTGGATACCTGGCCTTCCTCGCGGGCTACGGTCCTCGTTCCACCACGGCCTCCCTGGGTTTCCTAGGAAACCGGAGGCCTGTGGAATTCACTTTTCGGTGGTCTCAATGATGTGCGCCGTGACCCGTTGGGTCGCCTCTTCAACGTGTCGGTGTTCGATGGATGTGGGATATATCACATGGATATATAGTACTGAGGTATGGAAGTTGTCGCTAGCGAACGTGCTCACACCCCAGGCAAGAGTTCGAAAAAGAACTGAAGTCAATGGCAAAGTCAACATGTGCATGACGGCTGTGTCTTTTGCTATGGTATCTAGGCTGGTTTGTTGAATAGGCGTGCTCCCAAAGCTTCTAGAAAGTTTTCAATAACGCGACCTCGAGAATCCTAGCTGGAACAACCCCAAAAATATTGTGCGTATTCAGGTCACCAATAAGAACTAAGGGTTCAGGCAGCTGATCTATCAGCCCCTCGAAATCAGAGCTCCAGATATGGAAGTTAGGAGGGATTTAAGAAGGAGCATACTGTAAATACTGCAAACTATAAATGCTATTGTACGAATCGCTACAACCCCAAGAACAGTGTTTAGTATAATGATATGACATGGTAAGGGTTTCCCGGTAACGAGGGCCATCCCTCCCGTAGAGTGTCTGCAGCTATCTGTGTCCTTTCTAAATACAACATAACCACAACACAATCACCTGTTTAATGTTACGAGGAGTTCCTTGCAGACACATGACACCTGCCTGAGCTGAACAAAGTATTTCGTAGGCATACATCTTTAAGAAATTTAAGTAGGCCGCTCAGTTCTATTGGAGGATGTTTTCTGTTCCGATTATCTAGTGTTAAGAGCTACCGAAGAGTGTACTTTTATTTGTTTCGGGACAGTGACACTATGAAGAGGTTTTGCGGTTATTCTGTCGTCTTGGACATCACACTTCGTTATTTCCGCTGTGATGCAGGCAGGTAGAGTGTGACGTCGATGTCGTCATCGGTGGTTCAGAGTGGCCGACAAGTCGGGCTGATTGAATGGTACAATTTTTCACGTACCCTTTTCCTGAGCCGCCAATGACGAGGGCTTCAGACACGGGACGGGTGACAAAGGCGGTGTGCGGGGTGGGATCCGCTGAGGGTCTTTCCACGTCCATCGCCTCGGTGCCCTCAATTATGCCGGTGTACGGGGACGCAGACAAGGGAGGAGTACTATCGGTCCTATCGGATCTTGTTGCGACCGTATTCGCTGCGGGAGTGTCCCGCGATGTGTTGGCAGGTTCGACTGCCGAAAGAAACCCACGGGTAGGTGAGCGGAGGTGGGTCCAGATATGTCCCCTTGACCATGTCACTGCCGAAACCAGACGCGGCACCGCCACCTGGCGAGCTGCCCCGGCGTGCTTGTTCAGGGCGAAAAAAGCGGACCTCTTCCACGCCTTCCTGAAATAGGTGTTTTATATTATCTTTATGCTTATGATGTCCTTTACCAGCAGTAGAGCGGGTGCGGACCCTGGCATTTCCTGAGAGCAATTCTTCTCAGCTGAAATTATTTTTGGGGTAGGGGCCATGTGGTGCAGATTTGGCCAGGTTAGTTGACCCCGACACAAGTTGGTACGCAGCCCGAACCACTGGCAATTGAACAGCGTCGCACATTCGCGATGTACGCTTAGAAGGAGCATCGGATGAAACCTGCATTGATGTGTCTGCAACAGTTGAATTGTCAAACATCAGGATAATGTGTTTAGTAGGTACTTATGTCTAGTGTCTATCATTAAGGTAATGCGCCTAACTTTTGCCACACCCTGATTTCTCAGTCATTTAGGAAGATCGGCCTCTTCCACGTTTGCAAGATCTGGCCTAGGGATCACACCCTTCGAGCTATTAAGGCTGTGATGGGGTGTGACCTTAATGTAAAGGTCGGCAATCCCAGTCTGGCTCAGGAGGTTTGCGGTCTGCTGTTGCGTGTGACCTACGCCAGCAGTTCTCTTGTTATTCATTCCTTGACATCGTAGGACTGCCCGATTATACCTTCTTGAAATTTTGAAGGTAAGCCCACTCACATTGAGGCAACAAGATTGCGTTTTTCAACAGATTTGATTATTAGGAATGGGGTGTAGTTATCACATTTCTGTACAGTGATGGTAGGTAGAGGTTGGAACGAGAAGTCGGTGCAGATCCTTTTAAGACTCCGATCAGGAATTTTTTTTGGGGGGGGCCGGAGGTAGAATTTACCGTATGGCATAGAAAGAAATTATCAAACCGGGGTGTTGAATTTTATTCTGTCGCACATGACAAAGTAACCGAGAGGAAGAGGACATGACTTGAGAACGCTGGGGAAGAAATAAGATGAGAAAGGAGAGGATCAGTGGACACCATGGTACTTAGAGTAGCTATTACATTCAGTGTAATGTAAATAGAGTTATTCTTTCTTCTGCCATGGCTTGGTCTCCTTTCTTTCACTACTTAAGGTGCCTGGAAACCCGCGAACGAAGTTCGAGTCACCAAGCCAACGGATCAGGGACCAAGAAGAGTGAAAGCGGCATCAGTGCGCACAAGGCCTCGGTAAAGTCGGTAGCATAAAGAAGCTCAAAATAAAGAGAACGGTTCGTCGCCAACAGAACGCACGGCTGATCGATGAAGCGAATGCTCTTTTGGGTGCGGGTGATTTGGATACTTTGGGTGCGCTCACAGAAATGTTGCAGTCCAACAATGATGAACTGGGCAAGCTGAACGTCGAGCTCGAGGCAGCTATCCCAGAAGAAGAGTTCGCTGCAGAGTGCGTTGCCGTGATAGCACAAGAAGACGCTGGCAAGGGCAAGCTGAGCCAGATAAAGGCCATGGATAGATCACAACGGAGTGGTCAACGCCTGCCGAGATCGAAAGCCCCAGCCTTTGGGGTGGGTCGTCAGAGTGACGAGCGTCACCGCCACAAAAGCTCTGTGAAGCTCCCGACGCTGCGGCTGTAAACATTCAACGGTGACTTTGGCCAGTGCCTGAGCTTTTGGACACATTTTAAGTCAGCCGTCCACGAGAACCCCAGCCTGAGCAATGGAGAAAAGTTTCAGTACCTTCGGTAACTGCAGGGTGGGCCAGCTACTGCATCCATTGCCAGTCTGCAACCGACAAAAGACTGCTATCCAGCCCCTGTAGAAATTCTTTCGCGGCGCTTCGGTGACACCCGCTGCATTATGCAGGAACATTTGGCGTATATTCGATAGTTATTTCAGTGGAGTCATCGAAATATGCCGGCGGACCACGGCGGTTGCTAGATCACGTGCATTGCCATGTGCGCAGCCTCGCGGCGCTGAAGGTTTCTTGAGCCACGTGCTCTACGATGATGACTGACTGGCTTCTGAGAGCGCTACCAACAACTACCAACAGCTGGCAGACAGTGCACAATTCGCATCGGTCAGTCCCAACAGGCGGAGAGTCCTCAGTTCGTGTAGCTGCTGCACAACGCTTTTGTCCTACCTCACGAATGAAGTAGAGAATATAGAAAGAAGTATTACCGGCATAACAGAAGACCAAGCTCACGCCAAGTCAGATTAGGGAACGAAAAAGTTACCCATGCTTCCAATTGCAGCTGTGCTACGTTTTAGCTCCTAGTCTAGTCTGGTTGTCCTCGTCTACCTCCTCGTTTTAGCTCCTTGTCTAGTTGTCTGGTCTGTCATTCCAATAAGCACTCCACACACCAATGCTATGAAAGCATCGGCTGAAAGTATTTAATAAAGGAGTTCGCATATGACCGACGATGCTTTCGCTCTACCATGAGAGGACATTTTTCAATGGACTGTCGGCGTAATGTCGAGTGTAAAACTGTTCCGGCGGCATGTCTCTTCGGTTAGCGATATTGGCTGGAAGCGCAGGAGAGCAGACAGATTGCAGAAGATGGACGCCAGCAAACTTTACTGCCGCACACGCCCTACTCTCGACCTGAAGTCCTGCTGCCGACTTGCAGGTTGTGGATTCAAGGGAATAAGCAGTCAGCCTACGTACGCGGCCTAGTGGATGGATGCAATCAACGCGCATTCATACGCGAAGATGTGGCACGAACCCATCGTCTGCGGGAGCTTAGGAAGACGAGCTTGCACCTTCATGCCTTTCGCCAGGATGAGTCATAAAAAAGAGAATGTCGTCTAGTGCAAGTCCTTGTTCGAAGCCAATACAGCGACGCTGTATTCCCTATAGAAGCATTTGAAGTTCCCTTCGTTTGCAAGAATATCATTCAAGTCCCCACGGAGAGTGACTTTGTCGCGTCTATCGAAACCGATGGCGAACCCATTGCGCACAAGCTTCTTCCCCAAGGCATGGCCGCTGTACCTGGAAGCAGCCATCTACTTGGGGTCGATCACTTATGGAAGGTTATTACGGGAGAAGTACGTGGTAACCCAAGAAACAACGACCTCGTTGCATTAAACTCGGTCTTAGGTTGGATGTTTCAGGGGCCCATGTCTGTAGCCAAATCATCGGATATCGCAGCGAATGTCACCGTGGTGAGAGTGAGCCCCAGTACGAGGAGGTGGGCGGAGATTGTGAGCCGTTCCTTGTTCTTGAAAGTACCGGAAATTTTCAAAGCCTCCAGCTGGAACGAGCATACTTTACGAAGACTGGAAAGGCGACGACAGCGGTGGAGCAACTCTGCGAAAACGATATCAAGCTTGTAGCAGACGCAATCACGATTCTGAGAGTGATCAGTGCCAAGAGCGAGAAACCAGGTTCACAGAACCCCAGCCAAAACGTAAGGAACTTATGAGAATGTTCCGTAGCCAAGGTACCGCATCTTCAGGAGTTCAGTCTAAGAGCTTCCGGCGCAAATGTTTCCAACACAAAGCGAGCTACGATTGTAGCAGCGAAGTTTTTCGGCGATGTTTACCGCCTATGGCGAAATAAGAAACGGAACGAGGAATAAAAAGCGTCACAAGGTCCTGTAACGTCACCGATCACATTACGCTTCATCGTGTGAAAAATATCATACTCAAGCTTCACAAAACAAAGTGGGACTGAACTGTGCACGTCATAAGGAGGGGCGATGGAGGAAAAGCAGCGAGAAGAACAGAAGAAAGTGGACATCAATGAGGGAGGCGGAAGACTGTCGGAAGTGACCACACTGCGACTGAGCCGGCTTGGAGCCAGCACGAGCGACTGAAGGAAGTTTATGAACGTTTTACTTCTCTGTCGCAAGTAGTAGGTGTGACACCGAACCATTTTTTCCAAGAAACGACCTTGATTCGCAGTGTTGTAGGTGTACTAGGATGGTAGAATTTGAGGTCAAGACTGTACGAGCGACGCCAGGAGCTTCCATTTTTTGTGGGGCGGGGAGGATGTTGAATTTTATTCTGTCGCGCATAACAAAGTAACCGATATGAAGGAGAGGACATGACCTCAGGATTCTGGGAAAGAAAGATGATAAAGAAGAAGGTCAGTGGACGCTATGGTACTTAGAGTAGCTAGTAGATTCAGTGTAATGTATATAGAGTTATTCTTTCTTTTGCTGTGGCTTGGACTTCTTTCTTCCACATGGGGTACCTTCTTTATTTACTTTACCCTAATGGAAATGAGGTCCAGGAGCTCCGTGTGCTGTAGACAAAGAGGGAACCTATAGGCTGGAGCCTAATCAGGGCTGCGGTGGCCATCGTTCGAGCCTCCTGCCCCTCCATTAGAACTCATTGCCACGGTCCCTGGCTGAGTGAGTTTTGGCGGGTGTGAGGGTCCACGGTGACGCCAATACTAACACCTTGAGCACACAAGATTCCCCGTGCGGGGGATGGACATGCTTGCCTTACAACCACATTCCTGGGTGAAGTGGTGCACCGGTATTGATGCGATCGGTCTTCGAAATATTGCAGCCGGTATAGTCGATGTGGTGCGAGTCTTTTACTAAAAAGAAAACTGTGTTCACTTGTCTAGGTGCTTCGGGTGTGCTAACCGTTAGGAATGGGGGAAGTGTCGTTCACGCAACATTTGTAAATACGTGGTCAGCAAGGGATTTTTCCAACCTTAGTGAGCCATTTCCAGCGCAGAATCTATGCAGATATGCTGAATTTGGTGGTAATAACCACAATTATTCTGAAAATTGATAACTGGACAACCCAAATCTGTGAACTGCGATAGAAACACCTGTGCTTGTATCGTCATTTTTAGCATATTACCAATGGTGAGCCCACAGTGCAGCGAAGTCACGAAGGAGGAGAATACGATGGTGGCAACAGGATCGCAGGTGGAACCAAGCCACCGCTGCGCTCTCAAGGATACGTTGACACCCCGCAATGACGATGGATGTGCTGGAGGAAGTCGACAAAGGTATCTCTGTTACAAACTTTTACCACTTGCAATCTGTTCTGAACATAGGGCCTTACGTTGTGAAACGACAAAAATGTTCTTTGGAAACATGCAGCTGAAATATCAGAAAAAAATACCTTGCTTACTTCGGTGAGAGACTAAAGTGTAGAAGAGCAGAGTCGTTAAAAATACACTGCAAGAGAATGCAAGGTATTCGCTTGAAATTAGGAAACGAAATATAGCCCTTGTTGATAGTGGTTGGCAGAAAAGAACAGCGAAAGGCATGCATCCTTAGGTGACTACCGTCCATATGTCCATTTTGAACAGGTGGTATAACAACGAAACTGCTATGTAACATTGTTAACTCCACAAGCAAATCAGCCTATTTCTACTGTAGTACAAACAGCGCTTTTTCTATAGCCATTTTCATATTGTGCCGATGGTGAATGGAGAGCGCAGCAGAGTTATGGAGGAGGAAAGTACGATGACGGGCACCGGGTGGTTGCAGTAACACAGCCACCGATTCACTCTCAATGACACGTAGACGCCTCCAACAGACGGTGAATGGGCTCAAAGAGGTGGGCATAGGTATTTTTGCCACAAAATCGCATCAAGGGTATGGTATTTTGAAGACTGTCAATGAGGTTGTAAAAACACAGACAGTTGTGTTCAATACGCAAATGCGGGTTAGGTATCAGAACAAATACCTTTTAGTACTGCGATAAGAGACCGTAGTGCAGAATGAAGTGGTTGTAGAATGAAGTGGTTTAAGAGATAAACTCAAGTAGAATACAAGGCATTCACTTGAACTTAGGAAAGAAAATGCAGCCCCTGTTCATACCGTTCAACAGCTCTCAGAAAGGCATGCGCCCATGGATGATTGCTGTCGCTTTTTGTTGTGTGATCAGATGGTATTTTAAACAAAAACCTCATTGAAATACTGATAAAAGGAAAGGAAAAATTCGCAAAGGTGAACTGAAGAAACAGCGGTGCTTCTACGGTTACTTTACAGTATTGCGCCGAAGCTGACGGGAGAGTGCAGCAAATTTATGAAGGAGGACAGTGCAGCAAACGGAACAGGATCGCTGCCCGAACCCATCCCCCGAGGCAATGTAGATGGCGTGCTTTCACCCCCAACGGACGGAGGATGTGCTGAAGAAAGTTCGCAGAGGTATATTTGTTACATTTTAGGACTTACATGCTGCCCTGGACACAGGACTTTGGGTTGTGAAAACAATGGCAAATATATTTCATGCACACCTTCCGCAAAAACTATCAAAGCAAATAACTTGTACTGCTGCGGTGACCAAGAAGGGCTTGCGTTCAGGATATTTGGCATTCCATAACGTCCATCTTAAGCGCACAGAAAACACACGGACACAGGAAACAAGGACAAGTGTTCGTCACTGTGTTCGGTTTTTGGTGTGCTTAAGATCAACGGTGCGGTGACAGACTGTAGCGTAATGTTAGAAAGCAGTCGTAGGAAAAAAAGGCACCAACGACAATAAAGGGCATATTCTTGGAATAACTAAACGAAGAATAGACCCTTTACATGCGGATGAAAAGCTAAAAAATAAATGAACCTGGAAAGGCATGCATATATAGATAATTGTGCTCTCTTTTTCTTCTTTGATGAGACGATATATTAAGCAAACACTTTAATGAACCACTGATGACTGCACAAGCAAAATGCGTAGACGCAAACTGTTGAATGAAAAGCCCTGCATTTACGGACATTTTACAGTAGTGTGCCAAAAGTGACCGGAGAGTGCAGCGAAATCACGGAGGAAGATAATGCAATGATGGCCACAGGATCGTTGGTGAAATGCAGCCACCGATGCACTTTCAATGATGCGTTGGCAGCACCCCAGGGCAGTGGATATTCCGAATCAAGTCTGCACAGGTATCTTTGATACAACATCTTATCACTTTCAGGCTGTTCTGGACATACGGCATTAGTCTGTAAAAACAGACACATTAGGTCCCATGCACACATGTGGCTAAATATCAGAAAAAATAACTCCCAGTACTCCGGTAAGATAACATAATGTAGTTGCACAGTAAGTCATTCTAAGAAATACCCCAACAATACAGGGTATATTCTTCCACTGACAAAAAAGTGCATGCCCTGGTCACACCGAGGAACCACTGACAAGTAGAGCACCGCAGATACGAACAGGGAAAGGAATGCAATAATGAATGATTGCGGTCGCTTTTTCTTGTTTTATCAGATGTTATTTTAAAGGAAACTTCATTGTAACGGAAACTGCCAATACCCTTGCATTGAAACTATCCAGGTAAAGTTTTTGTTTAGCTACAGTGGCATAGGCTCAAAAAGGGTTGAGAACAAATACGTTTTGAAGAAAGGCCTCCAGGAGGTCTATGATGCACTGCTGACTGCGCGGGATGCTGTGCGACTACTTGTACATGACGTTTTGCAAAAGAAAATGAACTTTTAGTAATAAGCACTGAACTTATACGGCTTGGAAAAATTGGGAAGGAGAGTTGTACACATCTCTCACCTTACCCGGCACCGCCTTCTCCCTAGCCAAACCTCTGATCTGCTATACCGAACTAGAAGCCAATTTCCTTATGGTTGCACTTTTGCTACGTCAAACAGGCTGCCAGTTCTCGCAGCTATTTGTCTGGTAGGTACGCGATTTTTCAGTATATGGGCATGAATGTACTCCCGATGTATAATCTACTCGCAATCGCACACGCTGCATAGGAATTGCACGAGGTCATTTCTACCAGGTTGTGGTGGCGGCGGAATAGTTATTTCTATGTCTAGAAAACTTGGAGACGCGGATAAGAAAAAGCAGCATCTCGCTTCACGGCAAACATTGATTTGTGTACACAAAGTTTTAAAATATGTAGCTTGGGGCCTGTTATGGTTTTTATCACATTACTGTCGAACATGTGGGAGGGAGTGAAATATATTTTTAAAGACAAGTGGCCATGTGGCCCTGATGGGAAGTAGCAATGGGGAAAATAAATTGAAAGGTCACGATGCATACAATGCACAAAGTTCCGCTCTTGAGGTCCTATTTATAAATGCACAGTTTACTCAGCCAGTGTCCCCATAAATGCACAATTCCCACTGTTGACACTGATCGCGGATAGGGACGGTCAGTCCGGTACCGTCTGTCAGATGCACGATGTGATCTTGAGTCGGTAAGTGCGTCTGTGTTGTATCCATTTCGATGATAGTCGGTCAACATAATAAAATGTCATCTGCGTACAAATAATCAATGAATATGATGCGATTCAAAATGATTTGGGACCGTTTAAGGCTGCTAAAACGTGTTTGTGCATGTGTTTTGAGGCGCAAGGTCACCAAAGGCCAAAAATCGCCATACGGTGGTTGTCTGTCATATTAAGAGACGTTCTGAGGACAAAATATCAGGATCAATGTAATGAATATAAAAGACTAGTGGGTATATAAAGCACATAATCAATATAAAATATGGTCAGGGCACACGATAATACCGATGCCAGAACCAAGATAATATGAAACACTGCAAAAAGCAAAAGTAAGAAAAAATTCCACAACGACTTTGGGGGGTCGCTTCCTTGGATCAGAAGTGGTTGCAGATTTCTGCAGAGCTGTCCTCGCATGACTTTCAACCAGCCTCTGAAACTACAGGACAAATAAAACTTCCTGCAAATATCTGTTGCTCCGTGACCCTCAAGAAGGAAAAGAGGGAGACGCAGACGTAGAGAACGCCAACGCTTGGTCGGGTATCCTGGACCAAACATCCTTTCGGAATAGCGACGGTGACAATAAGGTGCTATTGAAGTCCGTCGAGGGACGATGATTAAGCGCAAGGAGTGCAAAAGACAATTTGCGGAGCGTACGTATCAGTTGTGAAAGTAAATTTCCCTTCAGAGAGGTCTCCCGGGAACACTTTCTGACATGGACCAACCGTTGTGGTAAAGGGACAGCGACGATATGTGGAGGGGGCAATGTGCTCGATTGCATATTCCACCGTATAATTGTGTAGGCTGGCTAAACAGGGGGAATTTCCTCGCGTAATTTTGGGTGGTTGATTGACGAGTGGTAGCTATGAGAATGCAGTCCAGCAAGTCGACGAAAATTCCCAAAAGAAGAAGCAAAGTGTTGGCATGTCGCAATAATGGGAATTCTTAGTAAATGAAACAATGTCGAGATTGCGGTGATCGAGTTTTGTATAAATTTATGTATTTGGCGGATAACGTACGGTGACAGAGCTCGGAGCTCCCTGGCGGGAAATGCTAAGGGAAGGCATTCTGTGAAGTATACGCGACGTGTGAAATCGGTCCACCAGGAAGCTCGAAAGAAAAATTTAGCCATTGTCAGTAAAGAGGAGATGGGTGAGCAATGACACATGAGTATTGTGTGCACACAGAATCTGGAAACTTGTAAAATGCAGACACAACTAGCAGGAACTGTTTTAGCATATTGTTTTAACTAGTCACGCAATTATGTCGAGAAAGCGACTCATTATTCGCTAAAAGTGCCTGATTCTCGGCATCCCCTTATTGGGCCCAGACGCTAAAAGGTCACGGTGCTCAATCGCCTGAAAAGACACTGAGGCTGTAAATACAGGAGATTTTCCTAATTTTTGCGTGCACTCGCTCACGCACAATGTGTAGCACCACCTCTCTGCTAATATTGTAGGCTTGGTCTTCGACGTACTTTTCGCGTCTAGTTAGGAGTTGCCTTCGCGAATGTCTTCGCTACTATCGGCACAACCCACAGCTCTTCTTTAAATGCGTGCGTCGCTCATGAAGCGGCACACGTAAAAGCGATTTACAGGTATTGTGCCTCTCTGCCCATTTTGTAACGGAGACGCAGCAGCTCTCAACCCCATCCCGAGAAGTCGTCAACCGAATGCTTACAAGTCAAACTATTTTGGAGTTGCCCGCAGCAGTATCGCGCACATGCATGCAAAATACTTGCTTCGCTTTTTATATAAAGGCGAATGCTTTGAACGATTGAAGGAAACACTAGCCTGCACCGTCCTTCGTCGCTTATTTTGTGATTTTACCTGCTCCTTTATTGCTTTATGGTTTATGGCTTCGCAAACTACTCACTTTTGCTCTTTTTTCCGCTGCTCATTCTCCCCTTCTTTTTTAAGTGTATGTGTTTTATTTCAATTTCCCCTTCTTTATTTGCCGTGCGTAGATTACCCAACTAAACTCTTCTCTGATTTACCACCCTCGCTTACCTGCTCTACATTTTTTTCTTTTTTTCTTCCATCCTTCCTTTCTTCCTTCCTTCCTTTCGTCCTTCTATTTTTGTAGCCTCGAACAACATTTTTATGGAAATATAAGTATTTTTCCAGATATCGCTCTAACATCCGTAGTAACAGGACAAGATGAATACAGAAACCCTGTTGGTGTGGTGACCTCGTTCTAGCACTAGGCATTCCGATCAAATAGAAATGCCGTCAACTTTTGATAATGAGAAGTCGTTTAATTGAAATTGTCGGTAATTGGGAGTGGAGTCCTGGGATCGGCGATTTTATATAAAATCCAATAGAAGACATTTCTCGGGAATGAAATTTTAACAGCCATTACATGTGTTAATTAAAAGTTATTTCGAAATAAAAGCTTTCAGGTGACCATCGTTTCACCATAAAATTTAACGATCTAACGCTCAGAAATACCGGTTTGCTCTATAAAGATGTTAGCGCCATCGTAACTACGCTAGAGAAACGTTGGCAAAGCGGGAAGCCAGTTGAGACTCGGGCAATGCGCGCAAATATCTCTCTGTTTAGATCCCCATCCTTCTTTGGTGCCCATAGCACCGTGGGAAGGGTCCGCGGTGGACTATTCACGCTTCTACTTTAACGCTATCTTAAACTATGAAAGCAACCCATGCCCTCAATCGACTTGGTAATGAAAATTGACATCATGAATGAAGACACGTAGGGACACCTGTTGCATACTAATAATCATTTTGTTCTTGTTATATTTATTCACTTATCTGGAAGCTCTGTGAAGGCTGAGTGTATTGCCCCCCTCATGAAGTTCTTATTAAAGGGAGATGACTGCACTAGTATAACTATATACGCAGACATAAATCTGGCTGGTTTCTCGGGTGGCTTGCGGATAATTGCAAGAATTAGACTGGCCCTACTTATTAAGAAGACGTTTACTGCTACATAGTTTTTGCATCATTTTCTGTACTTTGTTTCGGTGTCTTTTTCCTTTTCTGCTACATTGAGTACGCGGCTCTTTCATCGCCTCCCTTTCTTGGTCGCACGGTGCTAATTACGTCAGGAAGCAGAATGACGCATGCCACAGCTTCCCTAGGATCATGGTTAGGTGCGGCAGTTCCGCACCCATTCTGCTCACTTGCCATGGCGTTCAGGTGTCACGTGAAATTTACTATCTTTCAAGTTTTTGTTTCCAGTTAAACATGGTATGAAGTTTCAGAATTGGGCACATTGTCTCCTCAAACTCGTGGTTCTTGAATGGCCGCGAAATTCAGTATGAAGAAAATAATAACCCCAACGATCACTTTTGTTCCACCACTAGCCGCGTGTTGGTTGCGCATGGAACATTGTTAATCAGGACTCGCATGAAAAAGGGGCTTTTTGTTCCATGGAGGCCCTCGCTTACCTGCTCTACATTTTTTGCTTCCTTCCTTCCTTCCTTCCTTCCTTCCTTCCTTCCTTCCTTCCTTCCTTCCTTCCTTCCTTCCTTCCTTCCTTCCTTCCATCCTTCATAACGCGGTTTATGTTGGAAACACAAAACTTGAAGGATAGTACATTTCACGTGATTTTTTCAGCTGCAAATCAACGGAGACAATAAACCACACTTTCTTGCATTGTTGGAGGTGGTATATGTTTGGTATGTGCAATGGAACAGAGAAAAATCAACTTTATTCCGTATGATATTTAGGTGACCGGTCGTACCAGCCTGCTGGTCACCGAACTAGCCCGTTCTGTCAATTGTTTCTGCATCTGCGACTTGAGCTACCCTGCTACGGCTGTCGTTGCTCGGCCGTGCAAATTATGGGAACGGATCTGTTGCATGCCCACATCATATGAATGATAGTGACCTTCCATTTCCATGCAGGGCAGTTGGGGATTGGTGCCGGAGAGCGAGAATTAGGGAAAGGTTCGCGTGAAAGGAAGACATGGTTTTTTAGTGAGGACAGCAGAGTACACTGATGACAAATTTCCTGCCACACCATCTCGATATAAGCTATATCACCGTAGATCAGGAAGAAGGGCTGAACTATGGCTGTGTGATGGCACTGGCCCTCAACACTGTATAGTACTGCCACAAAGCACTGCGGTACAGTGATGTTGCCGGCAGTTCTGCAAAGTAGTATTTTTGGAAAAGTGTTCGACGCTTTGTCGAACGAGTCTATCTCAGTAAGTATGGCCTGAGCTGCTGCCAGAAATGCCGCAGCTCGTAGTATTGAGGGAAGTTTAACTACCAGCACTATCCCGTAGACAGGCAGCACCACCCTTTTCTTGCGTGATTTTTACACCTTTCATGTGTATTGTGCTGTGCATTGTCAAAGCCAGGCATTTATTAGAAAAAAGAGATACCACAGTAGTAGCGCATTCGGCTGGTTTTGTGGAGACCAGGACTCAAATTTCATCAAAGAGCAAGTGTTCGTATTTACTTTTCAAAGCGGCGGCCACTTTCTTCGTCACAGAACGGTTATGGGAAGATGGGGCCTCCTAAGCCTTCGTTTTTAAATTTTATTTCAATTGTTTCGATCCCTTCGAGAAATGGCACACTTCTGTACAGTGCGGTAATTCTGTCTGAAGAAGTTATTACCGGCCGAGAATAAGGCGCAACATACTGAAATCTATTTAAATTGGCGGCTAAAGCAATTTTTCCGCAATTTTGACAAGCTGAGAGTTGTCGTAGCCGTCATTGATCAGCCCACAGTGCTGTAGCCATACAAAATTCGGAAAAAACACAATTTCATATTTTAAAATACCTATTACAGAATATAAATTGTCGGTTACATTTGAATATCAAATATTATGCAGGCTATAATGTCAAACAGCATCGTCTTCATCTCAATATTCCAATGGAAATATCAGGGATGTGTACCTGCGTTGACCTACCAGAGAAAATATCTGCGAAAAAACAAAAAAAAACGTTTGTTGTTGCTGTGACTAGTTTTAAAAGTGTTGGGACTGCTCAGGGGTGATTTGGGATTACATACAGAAACTAGGTTGCCCCGTTGGACATAGTTCAATAGGGCCTGTTAGAGCAAGAGGAGACAGGCTGCAGGTTAGCATCATGACTGACCAAAACGTGGTTCTGACCTTTAATGACATGATTATGTACCCGATGATGATAATGATGACTGCGCGTACCCCAGCAGGGTATGTTGCGCATACCCTGCGGCACATACTCTCGCCGCCGCAACACGCGTGCGCCACAAATAGCTACAGACAGAAACTGACCGCGAGGTCAGTCTTGCTTGCAGTCCAACCTCTTTCTTTCTGCTTGCGTTGCATATCGGTTATGTCCGGGCTTTGCAACCTGTTGTAAGCTCTTTTCAGAAGGATTCTATAGCCCAGCGAATGCTGCAGTTCGTCAAAACGCCTGAGTCGAAGCACAGGCTCCTCGTAGCGGCTCAGGCTGATGCACCGCTCTTCACGTGCGCATTGTGTACCTTTCAACGACAACCACGGGAGTCACTTTGCTTGTCACTGTTGTTTTTCTGATGGTCTGCTGCTTCGTGCGAGTCGAGGCACAGGGTGACAAAACAAAGTCGAGTGGTTCTTCGTCGACATGTTGGGGCAGGTTTACCTTTGTCGGCAGCTTCGTCGTCGTTCTGCCTGAAAAGCCCAAGTAAAAATCGCCAGCCGTTATCCGCCATCCCAAAATTTCCGTGTAATGGTCCACGTCGGCAACGTTAAGTAACATCCGTGGGGTTCTTCGTTTACGCTTCCACGAGTGCCTCATGTTTGAAGCTTCAGAAGGGCCGAGTGGCGTAACGATGGGTGAAGGACAGAGGACCGACGCGACGATGCTGAAGGTTTTCACTAGATCTACGCCAATTGTACACGTCCCTAGGAGATGGAAGTGTGCCCTTCGGCAATTTACTCTCACGTTTGAGCCCTCTTGTGCGGCGGGTGGTCGTCAGAGGTTGCGTCGAGTGTATCGGCGGTTTGCCGGTTTTCTGCTCTGCGTTTCGCTCTTGTGATGACCTTTTGATGCAATAGCGGGGTTGGAAAATGGTTGACGGGATGCTCTAGGCCGACGACGCTTTGTGTGACATTCGCCCCGCCCGGCGGTAACCATGTCTTCATGGGCAGGGTCCACAGAAGTGTCAGTTTCTGGGTCTGCGCTGTCAAGCATACTTCCTTGGTACAGACGAGATGCTGGCGGATACTTTCCCCCATTCGTCGGTACAGTTTCAGGAATATCCGGCATGGCTTCACTCTTCATGAAGTCTGCAACGAAGTCGAGTTGTACTTCATCGCATGTGCTAGCTGCTCATTGCGTGTTTCTTTGTAAGCTCGTGCAATATTCAATTTGACAGGTGACGCTTGCGTGTCCCGAAGGTCCGCTATCGATGGTAAGTTCGTGCTGTCCCCGGTAGCTGGCTCGTGCTGCGATGGTACGAAAATGTACTGGTGGTGTCGGTACAAAATACGTCTGGTTCTCTTGTCCGTGAACTGGAAGGACGATAGTCAATTTTGGCGATTCGGTAGTATGGCGTAATTTGTTTTACCACGGGCAGCACTCTTTTCTTTCCGCAAGTTTTGTAATGACTAAGGAGTGTTTTTGCGCAGTAAAAGCTCTACTTCCTCCTCAAGTTCGTCGTCTACTAGATCAAAGATGTCCGAATCCAATTTTGTTGCCTGATCCGTTT
>CM023453.1:124254120-124814120 GCA_013339765.2 Haemaphysalis longicornis
TGGTCTAGCCCGTTTTAGCCGTTCGCAATCGCCCTACCCTACCAATCGCGAACCGCGTAGAAATGCTGACTTCGCCCGTGGAAGGTCCCCCAGCCCACGCGGGGGAAACTAAAAGCAGCAACTTCTGGAGGTGAAGTTGCAGAACGGCGAAAAAACAAAAACACTTCAACGACGCAAGGACGCGCCGAAGCAGTGATTCACATGCCCTCATTCCGATCACCCGACCTAACCCCGACGAGACTCCCCAACACGACGACAGCCACATGGCGCGACGTGTACCCGACATAACCGAGACCTGCCGCTGAGAAGACGACGACAACGACGACGCACACTGCCCGATCGTCAACACGCGGAAGCCGAGATGCGATGCCCCGACGCACACAAAACTCGGGGAAGGCGGCATCCGACGTCAAGGTGTCCATCGACGGCTGTGATGTAGTCGCCCTCATGGACACAGGAGCCGACTCAGTTGTGAGCGGACCATTTGCGTCTAAGCTGAAGAAAGTTATGACCATGTTGGACGGTCCGCACATACGCACAGCAGGAGGCGACCTCGTGACGCCAAGTGGAATGTGCACATCGCGCGTCACCGTAGAGGGTACAACATACCCTGCGGTATTCGTCATTTTGGCTATCTGGTCCCGCGATGTAATTCTTGGAATGGACTTTTTGATGGACAAGGGTGCAATAATTGATCTACAGACGAAGTCTATAACTTTTTCCTCCGATCACTCCGTGACGCCGGACCTGAACCCCGAACACTGTTGTGCTGTAAGGATCGACGATGATCATGTAACCCTGCCGCCCCGCGCAAGCTGATGATCACTGTCTCCTGTGAAGGAGCTATTCCTGACGTCGACGCTATCGCAGAGAGTGACCGAAGGTTGCTTCTTGACGGCGGTGACTCTATCGCAAGAGGCATTGCGCACTTTAAGAAATGCCAATCCAACGTTTTGGTCACTAATTTTACCGAGGAGTACCAGAATTCAAACGAGGGCGCTGCAATTGCGTTCCTCGAAGAAGCACAAGAAGCAAATGACGTGATCGCGGTTGTCGACTTTGAACGTGCACCCGATGATACCTTCACACTTCCGAATTCCTTCGACGTGAATGCGGCGGTACCGTAAGCGGAACGCAACATATAACTGACGTTACTGCGTCGCTACACGGAGTGTTTTTCGTCGAACTCAAAACTACGTCAGACACCTGTAACGAAGCATCGAATAATAACCGAAGATGGGGCCCGTCGTACCCGACAGTCACCTTACCGCGTCTCATCACACGAGCGGGAAGCCATCCGGACTCAAGTCGCCGGCATGCTCAGCGACCACATCATACAGCCATCGAAAAGCCCCTGGGCACGCCGGTCGTACTCGCTAAGAGAAAAGACTGCACATTAAGGCTCTGCGTGGACTACCGGCGACTTAAGAAAATCACCAAGAAGGATGTGTTCCCCTGCCACAATTCGACGACGCCATCGACCACCTCTGCCACGCGAAGTACTTCCCATCCATGGATCTGAGAGACCGAGAAGACCACATTTATAACCCCGGACGGCCTATACGAGTTTAAAGTGATGCCGTTTGGGCTGTGGCAGTGCCAGCCACGTTTCAAAGATTCATGGACAAGGTGCTAGCTGGCCTGAAGTCGCACACCTGCCTCGTGTACCTCGACGACGTTGTGGTGTTTGCCTGGACTATTCGACGAGCACCTTCAAGGTTGGATCTGTACTCGAGGCTATCGTACGTCGGGTAGCGCTGAAGATCAAAAGTGCCGCTTCGCGTACGAGGAACTCAGGTTTTTGGGCCACGTCGTCAACGCCGCAGGAGTGCTGGCTGACCAGCCAAAAACTTAGAATAGTGAATTTACCAAGACCCAAAGACAAAAAAGGCATGCGAAGATTTGTCGGATTGTGCGGATACTACCTGAGCTTCGTCGGAAACTTCGCACGCATTGCAGAGCCACTCACGCGCTTGACCAAAGATAGCACACCTTTCAGCTGGCAAAACACCCAGGAAAAGCATTCCGCGAGCTGCAAGAACGCCTGCAAAATCCAACCGTACTCGCTCATTTCTACGAAAACGCCGAAACCGAAATGCACACGGATACCTGTGATATAAGCTTGGGTGCCGTCCTCGTCCTAAAGCAAAGCGGTTGCGAGAATGTAATCGCCTATGCCAGCCGTGGTCTGTCGAAGGAGGAGAAACCTGCTCAGCCTCTGAAAAAAAATGACTCGCTATTATAAGAGCGATTTCAAAATTTCGCCCTTTTGTGTATAGGAGACTGTTCAAGGTTTTGACAGACCTCCATGCGCTGTATTGACTCCCAAATTTGAAAGACCCCTCTGACCGTCTCGGGCGGTGGAGTTTGCGCCCGAAATATTCCGACGTTAAAATCGTTTGTAAATCCGGCATGAAACACTCCGACGTCGACTGCCTGACCCGCGCCCACGTCGAACCACCGCCACAAGACTTGGATAAAGAGACGCATTCTTCGGAGTCCTGAACGAGAGCGACCTAGCCGCCTAGCAGCGTACCGAAGTCGACTTACGCGTCCTAGTCGACTACCTCCAAGGACGCAACGTCGCTGGTCCCAGGGCCTTCAAACGCAACTTACAAGCATTCAGCCTGAAAAACCCCATCCTCGTGAAGAGTTTCACCACCGGAAGAAAGACGAATTATCTTCTTGTCATACCGGCTGATCTTCGTTACAAAAGTTTGGAACCGTGCCACGACGACCCGTGTTCCGGACATCTAGGCACAGCTCGCACAATTGGAAAAATCAAGGCGAAGTACTACTGGCCCCGCCTTACATTCGACGTTACCCAGTACGTCCGGAGCTGCCGTTACTGCGAGCATCGAAAAACGACACCGACAACACCTGCCGAGCTTCTGCAGCCCATCCCTGTCCCATCCAGGCCCTTCCAGCAGATTACAATGAACCTTCTCGGGCCGTTCTCTACGTCACAATCGGAGAACAAGTGGATTGTCGTAGCGACAGACTACATGACGCGCTACGCTGCTGCATTCGGGACGCCGCCCTCCCGAATTCCAGGTAACAGCTGGCAGAATCTCTGGCAGCTTCCGCCACTATAGCCCGGTCGCTGTCGACGCTGCTGCTGCGTTCTCGACGCTGTCCCCTTGAATTCCAGAAAGCGAGTTGCATCATCTCTGGTTCTTTTTGTAGAGCCACGTGTGTGAATTCAAGTGATGTTGCTTGAACAATTGTTGTGGGTGTCGTTTAAGGCTTTGCTTTCGAACCACTTTCACAGCATGAATTGGAGACAATGTTTCCCCAATTCTTCTTTTTTGGGATTTTTGTACTGCAAGCTACACTGGCCGAGGTTGAGCAGTTTCGCGTGGACCTTGAAGGGCCGGGCTGCGGAAGCACGAGGAGCACTGATTGGACAGGATTTTTAGAACGTGTCTATCGCATGGCAAGAAGAGCAAGCATTTGCCTCCAATGACCTGCGGGACTGGATAGAAAAGGCACCAGTGCTGGATCATTTTGACTAACATGCGCATAGAAAGATCCACACCAATTCCAGTAATGTCAATCTTCCTGCAGTCCTCCTTCTGTGGCAGGACGTAGCTAAACGAGTTCTAGCCTGTGCTACCCACACACTTTATAAAGCCGAGGTAAATTACTTAACAGAAAAAGAATGTCTAATCGTGGTCTGGGCCTTCAATAGGTTCCGGCAGTACCTTTATGATAGGCCATTTATAGTAGAGTTAACAGTGACCACCCATTTGTTGCGCTGGCAGGGAAATCTAAAAGACCCATCTGTAAGGTCCACTTATGAGATCAGCAGCCAGGCACCCGGGCTGTGCGGGAGAAACCGCCACTCTGTTTGGGGGCCCAGCACGGTGGACGTTGCGCCGCGGCTGTCGCCAATTTGTTACGGCGCGCACGGGAGACGGATTGTCTGGCCCACCGCATACCACAGGGATAATCCCCCATTGAGAAAGCAGACGGCGCCGCCGGATTCCGGGAACCGTCGACATGACGAGCGGAGGTGGTGGGATTACCGGCGTCGAAGTGCGCACCGCACGAGACCCCATTGTTAACGCGCCCTGACTGTCACAGTGCACTGTTGCCGTCTTTCGCTCTCACCCCGCGGGGTCGCGCGCACCTGCACGTCTGCGAGCGCGCCGTAGACCCAAAGATGGCGTCGCCTCATTGAATATTCCATGGCGTGCTGAGTGACAGCTGTCTACATGAATTTGGGCACTCCCTTACGTGTGTACGAACGCTGCAGGGGCGTTCTCGATAGAGGGTGAACTCGAGTTTTTATAAGGCCGAACTTGGCCGTTGGAAATCGTTCTTGTCTGAGCGCCGAGCTGGGCAGTTCCCGGCGGGACAAGGAGTCTCGACCGTTAAAGCTAGGTTGGGATTTGTGAGCCCCCTAGTCGAGGTTAAGATCGCGTCGGAGGTTTAGGGTGCAGCGCCGTACCGGGCAACTAGACGGATCTTGCGGCGAGACAGAGTCTTGGCCGGCGTTTCTCGAGCGGTTTGTGCACGCTCCGAGAATAGGAGAGTTAGACGAATTTGAGGAGCTCGAGTGATTTGTGTGCACTCGGAGCTAGCGTCTAGCTGCAGTTTGAAGTTTTTTTTATTACTCATGTACCCAGATATCCTACTGAAAATAGCTGTATATACACTTCCGTTTCACTTATTCAACCCTAACGCCTCGAGTTCGTCAATTCAAGCGCCATCTCCAAGAACTTTAACACCATCGCCCTGCCAGCCTCCTGCCAAATCAACCGGAGCCCGGGCGATTGGGTTCATGATCGACACCGGACTTCGGGGAAGCGAACTACAGAACCATCATTACTCCATCTGTACGCAAAGCTAGGTGGGGACTCCGGTTGCAGGAATACGAGATGAGTGTATTTTACAAGCCCGGGAGTACGAATCGCGAAGCGGATTGCTTGTCCGGGTGCCCGTTGATTCGGCACGCCCACACACCGACGAAGAATTTCCCTTGATCGAAGACGTCATCATCACCATCACAAGCAGCCTGTCTACGCCCACTGCAGGGCAATGGCCTCTCCCGTAGGTTTCCAATTATACCGGTCCTGCGCTAATTTTAACCCACTAATCCTCGGAAACGTCATGACTTCATTTGCCCACCTAACTTTCTACCGCCCCCTGCCACGCTTGCCTTCTCTGGGGATCCACTCTGTTGCCCTCATTGACCGACAGTTATCTTGCCTTCGCATTACACGCCCTGCCACACCCATTAATTCTTACTTTTACTAATATGTCAACATGCGTTTGCTCCCTAAACCGCTCCGCTCTCTTCTTAACACTTAACGTTACACCTATCGTCTCCCCTTCCATTGCTCGCTGAGTCGTCCTCATTTTGGGTTGAACCGTTTACTGAGCCTCCAAGTTTCTGCCCCGTAGGTGAGTACCGGTAAGAAACAGCTGTTATACATTTCCCTTCAGGACAATGGTAGGCTGCCATTCATTATCTGATAATTGCTTACCGGAGCACTCCACCTCATTCTCATCATTTTAATTATCTCTGCTTCATGATTGAGATCCGGTATGACTACTTGGCCTGTAGATACATTCGCTTCCCATGCCACTGCCTCGTCGCCTATCGCAAACGGCTGTGTTCTGCGGAGGCTGGAGAGCATTACTATAGTTTTCTGCATATTAATTTTCAGGCCCACGATTATATCTGTCTGTCCCTTCGGTAATCATGATTTGCATTTGAAGGGGTCGTTAGAAGAGGTCCCGCCTTCATTTATTTTGGAGGGCCGAGATATTGGCGGAAGGCAAACAGCGGCGGAGACGAGCGAGCCATGGCACCGGTGCTGATCCTGCGTGGAAGAGGCGATCTCGGTGCTGTCGGCTCGGTGTCTGTATTCCAACTGCCAGCCACGTGACTCGTGCCTCGTGTCTCGCGGCTCGGGGCAGGATCTGCACGCACGGGGTGCACTCCTCCCGCGGCGCGAGCTCCCTCGCCTGCCGCGGCTGAGCTGCTACATCTACCGCCCCCTCCAGTGGGCTCGCGTAGTGAGACGCCAGAGAACGAACAAAAATGAAGAAAATGTTGACTACAACAAATGTCCTATGTGGACTGTACACTATATACAAGTTTGTTTCAGTCACAGTCAAGAGTGAGGGGAACAGCAAGCTGTACACTATTTACAAGTTGTGTCCAGTACTGATCACGCCATGGAAGCTGTCCCGTGGTTAGCCATTATTTCCGGTGGTCGTCCCAAGGTTCTCAGTGATGGACAAGTGAGAGGGCGCAGCGCGAGTTAAGGACGGAGAGAAAGTAGAGTCTTCTGATTTGGCGGGATGTCGCACAGAAGCTTTGACGCTTCTAGTGGGAGAAAATGAGGCTATTTGGTGGCGAAGCGGTTGCTGCATCAATGGCAGGAGGCTTGTGATCAGGGAACACGGCACCGGGGCCCTTGGGAAACCTTTACTCGAGCTGCGAGTTTAGGACGTTCGGAATGGAGGGCCATTGTTTGGCCGCCGTGTATTAGGCGGTACCGTGTGGTTGGGCGTTTGTGTTGACACTGCTGATTGTAGCCTCGTGCCGGCGGTCGTTGTTGACGGTGACCGATTGGCGGCTGGTGCGCAGTACTGGCCATCGTTCTTATAGGCACGATAGTCGCGTCTGATTTCTGGGCGTAGTGCTTGCCTTCTAGAAGATCTGCCCTACCAGCTGCCTCTGACTGCTGAGGTGGGGCTGGCGACGGGCTGCTTGTTGGTTGCGGTGATTTGTGATCACTCGGATTCGAAATGGCAGAACATAAAAGGCCTCTCTCTTGGGTGGAGGACATCACACGTTCTGGTGCATCAGCACTGACAGTGGTCAGCGTCCCGGGCGTGGTTCCCAGTTGACGCTGTGATCATGGTATCAGCAGGCGATGTGGAGCACAGAACTGATGACGATGTCTCCGACGTCGGCGAAGGGGCGCAGCCAAAAGTGAGGGATGCACTGGGCTTGTTGTCGGATCCCAGTTGTGGGACGGGTACCGAACCTGGCTTGATTGTTTGTTCATGTGGATGGCATAAACTTGGCATAGATGGCATAAACTTGCTCGCTCTCGCAGTGGAAAATGGGGCCGAGACACATTTGAGCATGCATGTCTGACCTAATGGTATGACGAGGTCGAGACATGATGGAGAATTCGCAGGAACATCGTTACGAGTAGTAAGGGCTTCTGCGGTGCTGGGCGATGATGAGATTGGCGGGTCGGGCGGTGAGGTATTTTGATGAAGGCGTATTGGCGAGAGGATCGTTTGCTTCGGCAGGGAGTACTGGACTGACGGATCAGACAGCAGCTTGTAGCGAATGAAAAACAGGTGATCGGTTGGGGGGGGCTTGAATCACCAGTTTGCATTTAAGAACGTCACTGGTAATGCCGTTGACGGAGAAGAACACTTGGGCCTGAGCCAGCCATACCTCGACATCGTTGGCGTAAAACGGCTGGGACTGGGTAGGGACTGGGCCTAGAAACATCAGTCTTACCATCCACAGCACGAAAAAGCTCACAGAAACTGTTGAGCTTCGTGGTTGTATCGACGGCTCCGTCGGTGTGGATAGCAGTCAGGTGCGTATCGGCGTCAGGTGGGGCCGCAGTGTGTTCTTGTGATGCGGAGGATGAAATTGAACGTTGCGTCTCCGCAGTGGCAGCTGATGGTCCTGGGGCTGTTGCAGCAGAAGTTTGCTGAAGAAGAAAAGGGCTGGCCCAGCCGGAATAAGCAAGGACTGCCCCTTTAAAATCGTTGTACACATCGTAGCTTTGCAGCGGCAGCCGAAGTTGTGCCACGACGCGCTCTGGGACAGCCTTGCTGGCGATGTTGTAGTGCTGCGCCTGCTCTGTAATGCCTCGGATGAAAAAATGTCTCTCAAGCAGCGCGAGCCACACAGGAGGGTCTTTCTCGTAAAACTCCTGTAGTCCCGGAAGCGTGAGGTTGGGTGGCTGGACGGATGAGCTTGGAAATTTAGACCGGCGGGGTAAAGCCATGTATGACGCGTCCTAGAGCGCGATGGCAACGCTTGCGTAGCGTTGGTGATGCCACCGATACCATTGCCGTGAACGTTTTTAACTGCGGTGCGGGCTCGTTTTCCGGGTCACCAATTACGAATGGAGCGTGACTCGTTATTGAGGAGGGCCGGGAGGTTAGCAGAAGGCGAATAGCGGCGGAGACGGGCAAGCCATGGCGTGGCAGAGTCGAGCTCGGTGCTGTCGGCTTGGTGTCTGGATTCCAACTGCCAGCCGCGTGACTCGTGCCTCTGGGCCCGCGGCTCGGGACAGGATCTGCAGGCACGTGGTGCACTCCTCCGTCGGCGCGAGCACTGTCGGCTGCCGCGGATGTGCTGCTACACATTCGTCCCCCGAGTTACTTAGCAAAGTATTTGAGGTTACTGAGGTATTCGCTATTCACCCTAACGCCCACTTTTTCCCAATCCAGTGTCGCGAATACCATTTGTAAACATTATGTGAATAACGTTGCAGAGATTCTGTCTCCTTGCCTGACGCCCTTTCTTATAGGTATATTGCTGTTCTGCTAAGGATGGACTATGGTAGGTGTTGACCTATTCTAGATATTCCCTAGTCATCATCACCACCAGCCTATCTACGCCCACTGCAGGGCAAAGGCATCTCCAGTTATTCTCCAATTACCCCGGTCCTGTGCTAACTGGGACCAATTCATTCCCGGAAACTTCTTGATCTCATCTGCCCACAAAACTTTTTGCCGTCCCTTGCCACGCTTCCCTTCTCTAGGGATCCACTCTGTTACCCTTAATCACCCACGGTTATCTTGCCTTCACATTGCAGGCCCTTCCCACGTCCATTTCTTCTTAAGTTCTACTCATACGTCCTTAACACACATTTGTTCCCTGACGCACTCCGCTCTCGTCCTGACCCTAATATTACACCTATCATCTTCCGTTCCATTTAAGTTGAACACTCTTAGTGAGAGTCCAAGTTTCTGCCCCGTAGGTGAGTACCGGTAAGATGCAGCTGTTATACACTTTCTTCTTCAGCGAAAACGGTAGGCTGCCATTCATTATCTGAGAATGCCTGCCGAATGCACTCCACCCCATTCTTATCCTTCTAATTATCTCTGCCTCATGGTTGGATCCGGGGTCACAACTTGGCCTAAGTAGATATATTCGCTTACTACTTCCACGGCCTCCCCACCTATCTCACGTCGCTGTGCTATGCCGAGGTTATTGACCATTACTTTAGTTTTCTGCATATTATTTTCAGGCCCATGGTTCTACTTTGTTTGTCCAGTGCGGTAAGCATGCTTTGCAATTCCTCCCCCGAGTTACTTAACAAGGCAACGTCATCAGCAAATCTCAGGTCACTCAGGGATTCTCCATTAACCCTTACTCCCACATGTTCCCAATCCAATGTACTGAATACTTGTAAACTTGCTGTAAATAACATAGGAGATATTGTGTCTCCTTGTCTGACGCCCTTCCCTATAGGTATTTTACTTCTCTCACTATGGAGGATGGTGGTAGCTGTGGACCCATTGCAGATATCCTCTAGTGTTCTTACGTAATGCTCATGAACACCCTGGTTCCGTAATGCCTGAATGACTGCTGAGGGTTCGACCGAGTCAAATGCTTTCTTATAATCTATGAAGTCTATATATGGGGGTTGAGTATACTCCGCGCATTTCTCTGTCATCTGATTAATCATGCGAATATGGTTTATTTATTGCAAATCTATTGTTGGTATTTACAAAACCCTGGTTGTTGATTAGGTTTACTGAAACCTAAGGTGGCAGAAATTTCGTTAGCGCTACCTTTGTAAGTACTTTCTGGACGACTGATAGTGGGCTGACCGGCCTGTAAATTTTCAAGTCTTTGATGTCACCTTTCTTCCAGATTAGGAAGACGTTCGCGTTGTTCCAAGACTCCAGTACACTCGTGGTCATTAGGCATTGCGTATACAGGTTTGCCAGTTTTTCTGGTACAATTTGCCTGCCGTCCTTAAAGAGGCCGGCTGTTATTTGATCCTCGCAAGGTGCGTTGCCTCTATAATTTCTTTGAAAGCCTACTTTATTTTTCTGTCGGTACTGGTGGGGATGTATACCTCCTCTGAACTACTTCTTCGTTCGGTATTTTCCTCAAAGTCGCGGCTACTGTGCAGATTTCGAAAGACCTCCTTACCTACTGTAACTACCTGAGGAATAAATAGACAGAACCATTTTATCCCATTTTTCTTGACTTCCCCTTCCTTGTCTTTAGGCGCATACATGTGAAGTTTCTCCATGCCTATACGCGTGTTGAATGCTTCATTAGAGACGCCCTAACGGAGCCGTCAGTGTGTCTCAATGGTTCAACAGCCATGCCAAGGCACTGAATTGCTTTTCTCAATCAGGATGTGGAAGGCGGCGATGTCTAAATTCTCCACGCCTTTGGCCGAAACATCTGCTCCTTAACCATACGGAACATTGTTGCACACGCGGAAATTCAGAAACAGAGTGGACACGCTTCTGCGTGTTGCGCCAGCAGCGATGCGCCAGGAAATCGTATACGCATCCCGCGACGAAAACTCGGCGGTGCACCGGGGTATCTCACCATACACTGGCGAGGATCTGTCAAAAGTACTATTGGCGGAATTTATTGCGAACAGTTCAGCGCTACGTCACGAGATGTCGCGAGTGCCAGAGGTGGAAGGTTCCACCTTTGAAACCGGGAAGTCTTCAATAGCCGGTAAAACCACAGATGGCCCCTGTCCTGGAATCGGAATTTTACCTCGTGGGAGCATTTCCTGCCTCCACGAAGGGAAACAGGTCGATCGTGGTGGCGACCGTATATCTTACGCAGTATGCAGTGACAAGATCTGTCGAAGAGCTATGCGGCTGTGATTGCTCATTTCTTTGTCCACAAGCTTTTTTTACGGCATAAAGATCCCCTGGCTGTAATAGCAGACAGGGGCGTAGCTTTCACAGCTTTCGTCACGCAGTCCGTCATGATACGAACCCACACCACTAACAAGAGAACAACCGCTTACCATAAGCGGAATAACGGATTGACTGGAGGCTTAACCGCGCCCTAACCGACATGCTTTTAATGTATTTCGACGTGGAGCACAAAATGTGGGATTGGATCCTACCATTCGTAATATTCACGTACAAAGCAGCGGCTGGGGAAGCCACAGCGATACTCCATTTCAGCTGGTTTATTGCCGCATGGCCCCCTCTACTCTTGATTGAATGCTAGGTTGTCATGAGGACGAAAGGAGCGACGGCGACCATTTTCAGAAAAAGCCGAGTAATCACGCCAGCTAGCGCGGCAGGCGATGCAACTTCAGGAGAGTTTCGACGCTCCTCGTTAAAACAAGCATTGCCGGGTCCTGCTCTACGAGCCAAGGGAGACGGTTTGGGTGTGTACACCGGTGTGACAGCGTTACGTTGGAAGAAACTGGTCCGTTGGCACTTCCGGCCATACAAAGTTCTTAGCCGAATTAAATACGTCAACTATGAAGGCGCACCTGATGGTATGGCGCACTACTCACGACGTGTCTGGCCAACTTTAGATGTAGTGCACGTGGTCTGAATGAAGTCGCAGTAGGACGGAGAGCGGACTTTTTTAATTCCAGATCGTGAATCCTGAACATTCTGATGGCAGAACATTGTTTTCGAACTTTCTGCAAAGGTTTACTGCACAGAAAACTTCTAAGAAGTCGACGCATATTTTTCAAAACGTTGCTGCTAGAAAACGACATTTTCATGTTTTACACGTACTTTCCGCCTCTGTATTAGGCAGCGTGTTCTAATTCCTCTCGGTGGTTCTCCAATTTATTTGAAATTATGTATGCAATTAGTGTTTGGGATCAATGCTGCCCATTTGTTACGACTATTGGACAGGAAAAAGAAAAAGGTGGGGTGGACGGCGAAATACTTTTGCTAGAGTTGTGGACTTTGTTTCAGCCAGTACGTGTTTGAAATGTTGTATAAATGCTCGGTCTACAGAAAGCACTCCGAGCTTCAAAATTTCAAGAGCAGTTTCATCTGCTTTACAAAATTCCGGATAATTCTTTACCAGTACTTGTTATTACCGCAATACGTTGGTCACCGGGATGACAGAGAGGAAACCGAGTGAGGCGCAGTAACGGATTTGGATACAAAGTAAAGATGGAGGCGTGGTGTTTTGTTGCTATGTGAACTGTTGGGTTCACAGAGAACGGTGGAGAGGCAGGTAGAGCACGGCTTATTCTAATGGTTTCGAATGCCCTCAAAAAATATCAAACCCCTTTCTTAGAAGAAATATATTTAACTCGCAAAGCTTTCTTCCTTGGAACCTGAGTAAAATTCAAATTCGACATTCCAAACTGCTTCGGCTGGGTCGCACGGGTGCATTGGAGTTTATGTCGGGTTCATAACGCGAGGGACCCATTTTCGATTCAGACTACGGGAGATGTTTTGGTCTAGGCGCTTGATGTGCCTTCACTTTTTATCATGTTTTGTAAAACCTTTTGCGTAAAGTCGGCTTTGCGGAAGTGCGTTTTGGCGCGACTTCGAACGCCATCCATGATGCTTGGAAAGCTTCGTTTTGAGAAAAAACGATGGCTTATCAAGCCCTCAGCCGTAACTACGCACGTGGTTACAACAAAAGAGGGGTTATTGGTGAAATCTAAACGTGAGTAAACTTTGTAGGAATTGTCAAAATATTGCATGCGTGAAAAAACAACTCGTGGTTTTAACAAGGTGTTAATGACATTTGTACAGTGGTACATAGATAAATGGTAAGTCGGAGCTTTTTTGGTGAGGAATACGCGATGTACATTTTTTATACTGGTGATATCCTGGGGAAAACGTTCACAAATACCTATAGCTGCGAGCACAGGTGTGATTGGTAGAAGAATTATTCTGTGAAAGACTTTGAATACCAGACTTCGCGTGACTACCTAAAAGACTGCCCACTTAAAGGGTACCTTGCTCTAGCGATTCATAACTGTACTTTTTACGTCCACAAGCTTGCCAAAAGATCTGGAGTGGGTCATATTATGTTGCAGAATGTGCGTAGCAGCATAAATCAAGCGCGGCGAAGGTATTCGAGTACAGGTTCGAGCGGACATACATGGAGGCTCCGATCTGCAATATACTTAACAGTAAATTGATTTCCCTTTGAAGTGCTCTATCGTATCTTGAGAAGTATAGTGGGCAACCAACGATGGCTGAGATATACCGGTGAGGAATTATACTTCCGCTTACGGGCCTCACATGAAAGCAACTTTGAAACATGAGGGCCAAAACATGCAGCCTACAAAGGTGCTACATTTTCTTTTACTGCAGTTCGCTTTTTCTACGGTTCGCTACAGTTCGCGTTCACTTTTATCTTCAAATGAGAGGTAACCTCTACATTACTTAGTAGTATATATATACATTATCCAGAAAAGACGGTCAAGAGGGCATTAGAACAGGGTGCTATGTCTATGCGCGCGTGGCGTGTGCCTTGCGGGGACGCTCTCAAGGGAAAAACAGAAAATATACTACTGTACATTCACGTACAGTTCAGCTCACACTGGTCCTGCCGCTGCGTAAAAATATTGTCACGAAGCCAAAGACGACGCAGTTGTCTTCAAGGAAAAGACGTTTATTGGAGCAAACTTGTGCTCCCCTAACAACTCAAAGAATACAGAGGCGGCGAAGCGGCAGTCAACAAAGTGACGTGTGCAGGCGAGCTCCAGCGATTCGAATGCCCTGGCGTCTCCTCTGCAGGCTTTTATCTTTCGGCGCAAGTGTTTCTGGAACCGTCGATTCACATCCAGAACATTGTAAATGACGGAAGATTATTCCGGGCTAGCGACGTTAGGGCGAAACAGTCTGCTTATTTGAATGTGATAGCCCGTGCTGCATAAAAATAAAGAATGGAAGCCGCGCTTAGCTTGGAACGCAGATAACACAGCCGGGCGTGGCCCGGCAGTAAAAATAAACAATAAATAAACAAACCCATACATGGTTCGCAGCATTACCCCCCTCTAAGAGTGCTACGACCCGATGGTAAAATAACACAGTCTGAACAAACAGAAAAAAAGTCCGTCATCTTGCATAGTAAGGTTTCAAGCGAACCACGTGGATGACTTCGGGCCGCGTGCGTCGTCGTGATGTTCCGGAATCGCCTTCGGGGATCACCTCGTAGGTAAGTTGGCCGACGCGTCGTAGAATCTGGAAGGGTCCGAAATACCGTCGCAGAAGCGTCTCACTGAGTCCGCGTCATCGGATGGGAGTCCAAACCCAAACACGGTCCCCTGGGTTGTACTCGACGTCTCGGCGTCGGAGGTTGTAGCGCCTGGAATCCATGAGCTGCTGGTTCGTTGTACGATCTCGAGCGAGATGGCGGGCCTCTTCCGCACGCTAAAGGTATCCTTGTACGTCGAGGTTGAGGTCGTCGGCTTCTACATGCGGAAGCATGGCGTCAAGCATCGTAGCCGGCAGTCTTCCATAGACAAGCTCGAACGGCGTAATTTGCGTGGTTTTCTGGGTAGACATACGGGAGCACTTCGTCCCAAGTCTTATGTTCAACGTCGACGTACATTGACAGCATCGACGTACATTGACGTACATTGACGTACATTGACATTCAGACGTTCCGTTAGTCCGTTCGTTTGGGGGTGGTACGCCGTCGTTCTTCGGTGGTCGGTGTTGCTGTAGCGTAAGATTCCTTGCATAAGCTCCGCAGTGAAGGCCGTTCCGTGGTCCTTGATTAGGAATTCCGGGGCTCCATGCCGCAGCACAACTTGGTTCATGAATAATTTCGCGACTTCTTGTGCAGTCCCACTCGGTAGAGCGGCCGTCTCCGCGTAGCGCGTCATGTAGTCTGTCGCTACGACAATCCACTTGTTCTCGGATCGGGATGTAGGGAACGGGCCTAGAGGGTCCATTCCAATCTGTTGGAAGGGCCTCGACGGGACGGCGATCGGCTGCAGAGGTCCGGTGGGTCTCGTCGATGCCGTTTTTCGTCTCTGGCAGTCGCGGAAGCTCCGGACGTAGTGGGTGACGTCGGACGTAAGGCGGGGCCAGTAGTACCTCGCCTTAATTTTTCCAATTGTGCGAGCTGTGCGGAGATGCCCGGAAGACGGGTCGTCGTATGCACTCTTCCAAAATTTTGTCACGAAGATCTGCAGGGATTACAAGGAGGTAATTCATTCTCGTTCCGGGGCTGAAATTTTTCTTCACGAGGACGGAGTTTTTAAGGCTGAATGCTGGTAAGGTTTGTTTGAAGGCCCTAGGCACGGCGACACTGCGTCCTTCAAGGTAGTCGATCATGACGCGTAACTCGGGGTCGGCACGCTATTGAGCAGCTAGATCGGTCTCCGTCACTACTCCGAAAAACGCCCTGTAGGCATCGGAGTCTTGCGGTGGTGGATCGACGGGGGCACGGGAGAGACAGTCGGCGTCGGAGTGTTTCCTGCCGGATTTATGAACAATTGTAACCTCGAATTCCTGCAGGCGCAAGCTCCATCGCCCAAGGCGGCCAGAGGGGTCCTTAAAAATGGCGAGCCAACACAGCGCATGGTGGTCTGTCACAACCTTGAACAGTCTATCATACACGTATGGGCCGAATTTTGAAATGGCCCTTATTATAGCCAGGCACACTTTCTCCGAGGCAGAGCAGTTTTTCTCCTCTTTTGACAGATCACGGCTGGCATAGGCGATTACATTTTCGCAACCGCTTTGCTTTTGGACCAGGACGGCACTCAAACCTACATCACTTGCGTCCGTGTGCATTTCTGTTTCGGCGTTTTCGTCGAAATGAGGGAGCACGGGCGGGTTTTGCAGGCGTTTTTGCAGCTCGCAGAATGAATTTTCTTGGTCGTTTTCCCAGCTAGAAGGCGTGCAACCTTTCGTCAACCGTGTGAGTGGCTCTGCAATGCGGGCGAAGTTTGCGACGAAGCGCCGGTAGTATGCGCACAGTCCGAGAAATCTTCGCAAGCCCTTCTTGTCTTTCGGCCTTGGGAAGTTCGCATTGGCTGAAGTTTTTGTCGGGTCAGGAAGACGTGGCCCAAGAACTTCAGCTCCTCATACGCGAAATGACACTTGTCAGGCTTCAGCGTAAACCCCGATTTACGAATGGCCTCGAGTACAGACTCCTACCTTGCAAGGTGTTCGTCGAAAGTCCGGGTTAATACCACAACGTCGTCGAGGCATACGAGGCAAGTGTGCCACTTCAGACCAGCTAGCACAGTGTCCATGACTCTTTGAAACGTTGCTGACACCGTGCACAGCCCAAAAGGCATCACCTTGAACTCGTGTAGGCCGCCCGCGGTTGTAAATGCAGTATTCTCTTGGTCTCTCTCGTCTACTTCAATTTGCCAGTAGCCGGTCTTCAGATGCATCGATGAGAAGTACTTGGCATGGCAGAGGTGGTCGAGGGCGTCGTCAATTTGCGGCAGGGGGTACAAGTCCTTTTTGAAGATTTTGTTCAGTCACCGGTAGTCAACGCAGAACCTTAATTTGCCGTCTTTTTTCTTTACGAGTACGATCGGCGCAGCCCAGGGGCTTTTCGATGGCTGTATAATGTCTTCGCTGAGCATGACGTCGACTTGAGTGCAGATGGCTTCCAGCTCGTGTGAAGAGACGCGGTATGGTGACTGTCGGGTAGGTCGGGCTCCATCTTAGGTTATAATACGGTGCTTCGCTAGGGGTGTCTGACGTAATTTTGAACTCGACGAAAAACACTGGCTGTAGCGACATAGCAAAGCCAATAATTTGTTCCGTTGATCTTGCGGTAGCGCCGGATTCACGTCGATGGGCTGCGGAAGCTTGAAGGTGTCTTCGGGTGTGCGTTCAAAGTTTGATACCGCGATCAAGTCATTTGCTTCTTGCGTTTCTGCGAGAAACGCAATTGCAGCTCCCTTGTTTAAATGCTGATACGCTTCGGCGAAATTAGTGGCCAAAATTACAGATTGGCATTGCTTAAAGTGCGAAATGCCTCTTGCGACGGAGACACCGCAGTCGAGAAGCACCTTTGATCACTCTCTACGATAGCGTTGATGTCAGGAGCAGCATCCTCACAGTAGAGGGCGATCATCAAGCTTGCGCAGGGTGGCAGGGTGACGTGATCGTCGGCGATCCTTACAGAAGCACGGTGATCAGGGTTCGGCTGCGGAGTCATTTAGTGATCGGAGGTAAAAGTTATCGACTTGGTGTGCAGATAAATTATTGCGCCGTTTTCCGTCAAAACGTCTTTCCCGAGAATTGCGTCGCGGAAGCAGTTAGGCAAAATAATGAACTCAGCAGGGTACGTGGTGCCGCCTATGATGACGCGTGATGTGCACGTTCCACTTGGCGTTACGAGATGGCCTCCTGCTGTGCGTATATGCGGACCGTCCCATGTTGTCGTACCTTTCTTCAGCTTCGATGCGAATGAGCCGCTCATTACCGAGTAGTCAACTCCCATGTCGATGAGGGCGACAACGTTAAAGCCGTCGATGGACAACTGGACGTTGGACGCCGCTTTCCTCGAGTTTCGGGTATGTCGGGGCGTTGTATTTCGGCTTGTGCGTTTCGATGATCGGGCACTATGCGTCGTCATTGTCGTCGTCTTTTCAGCGGCAGGCTCTGTCATTTCGGGTACGCGTCGCGTCGTGTCGTCGTCGGGTTCGGCAGTCACGTCCGGGTTAGATCGAGTCGTTGTGCTGCGGGTACGGTGTTCGGTGCGGCTATGCGTCGTTGAAGGGTTTTCGTTTTTTCGCCGTTCTGCAACTTCACCTCCAGAAGTTGCTGCTTTTAGTTTCCCCCGCGTGGGCTGGGGGACCTTCCACTTCAGAATTCATCGGTGCTACGGCGGTTTACCGACTGGTACGGGTAGGGCGATGGCGAGCGGTTAAGCGGGCAGGTCCTCGGTTGGTGTTGGACAGTTATTCGTCGATCTCAGTGGGGCGCTGGACGGGGCGGGGGCGTGGTTCGTCAGCGGAGAATCCTCGCAGACCGAGCCTCTTGTAAGGGCAGCGACGGTAGATGTGGTCGGCCTCTCCGCAGTGGTAGCACAGCGGGCGATTATCAGGCGTTCGCCACACGTCGGTGTTCCTGGCGTCTGGTATTGGACTACCGGGGGTCGGGCCGGCGACAGAGGATGGCGGTATGGCGGGGCCTCTTGACGACGGATTGGAGCAGGGTGGGGTCGACGAAGAGCTGCGGAGTAGGTCATCGCTTGTGGCTCACGGGGTGCTTCGGATGACGTAGAAGCCCCCAGTGCTGTTGAACCTCTTCTCGGATGACGTCAGTCAGGGAAGCGACTTGAGGTTGCTGTGTCATTGGAAAAAGCTTCCGAAGCTCCTCCCTGACCACGGCTCGGATGGTCTCGCGACATATATCGGAGCTTGCAGTTGCGGCATCGATTGTCTCCGAGAACAGCACGTTGACAGGGTGGTCGTACTGCCTCGTTCAAATTTCGAGGTTCTTCTCCAATGCGGCAGCCTCAGACGTGAATTCAGCCACCGTTTTAGGGGAGTTGCGGACAAGGCAGGCAAAGAGTTCTTGCTTCACTCCTCGCATTAGAAACCTGAGCTTCTTTTCTTCAGTCATTTCGGTGTCCGCGCGGCGAAATAGTTGCTTCATCTCCTCAACGAAGATCACGACCCCTTCGTTGGGGTGCTGCGTGCGCGTTTCCAACAAAAATGCGGCTCGTTTATTCCGCACGACGGCGCCGAATGTTTAAAGGAACTCGCTTTTAAAGAGCGTCCAGTCGGTTAGCGAGCTTTCATTGTTCTCGAACCACGTTCTGGCTGTATCTTCCAAATAGAAGAAAACATGGCGGAAAGTTTCTTCGTCATCCCACCTGTTAAAGATGCAGACGCGCTCCACTTTCTTCAACCACACCTCAGGGTCCTCTCCGGGAGATCCGCAAAACGATGGTGGTTCCCGAGGCTGTCGCAGGATGAAGGCAGGATTAGAAGCGCTGGTAATGGTGCCTGCGTTGATCATGGTGGTTTTCACCTCGTCTTCTTTCTTCACGTTGTCCGGAAGCAGTCCAAACTCTGGTTGAAAACCTTGCTGTCGGCGGCAGAATCGAGTTCGGCTTGCTTGTCGGCTTGACGATGGCTTAGGCTTCATGTACCCCGCACCACTACCAGATGTCACGAAGTCAAAGACGACGCAGTTGTCTTCAAGGAAAAGAAGTTTATTGGAGCGAACTTGTGCTCCCCTAACAACTCAAAGAATACAGAGGCGGCGAAGCGGCAGTCAACAAAGTGGCGTGTGCAGGCGAGCTCGGGCGATTCGAATGCCGCGGCGTCTGCTCTGCAGGTTTTTATCTTTCGGGGCAAGTGTTTCTGGAGCCATCGATTCACATCGAGTACATTGTAGACCGCAGAAGATTATTCTGGGCTAGTGACGTTAGGGCGAAACAGTGTGCTTATCTGAATATGATAGCCCATGCGTCATAAAAATAAAGAATGGAAGCCGCCCTTAGCTTGGAACGCAGATAACACAGGCGGGCGTGGCCCGACAGTAAAAACAAACAACAAACAAACAAACCCATACAAGGTTTGGAGCAAAATGGTGTTTGCTTGAAGCCGGTTTCGGCAAACGGCTGTCATAAAATCAGGATATTAGAACACACTCCATCGGAGAATGTTTTAATACGACTAGCAATAAACTGGAGGAATGAATATTGATGTAGTAGAATATAGGTTTTTATGGTGCAAGGGCGTTTCTAGCCGAAGGGCGCCAAAGGTGAGCATTACGCAAAAATGTTAGTTAAAGCAAAACTATTGCAATGAGCAGGCAGAAAACGTCTTATCAAAAAGAAAGAAAACGGTGTAGCTAGCTAATACCACCCGGATAAACATTTATTTGATCTGAAGAACTCTGTATTTCAAGCAAAAATCTGACCTGTATCAGGGTAAAATGACTACGTACCACTTGCATTCCACGGATTGTTGGGATATCTTGAGGGTAGCATGAATGCTCCTTCAACCCCATCAATATCAAGTGCAATGCTGTGTTTCCGTAGTGGTCTGTTTGCTGCACATTCGCCCCAGATAGGATCAGCAACTCTACAACGTCGCAGTAACCGTGTTGGGCGGCGAGCAGAAGTGCCGTTTGCTGCTGGTTGTTTGGAAGGTCGACTGTACATGACTCCTGTTGGCAGATAGGAACAAGAAAATGACAACAATGTTTAAAAAGCGTCAGGCACGCCCTTGAGGCTAGTTAAAATGCGTTATGGACAAGTACCCTGTAACGCTATAAAGGTGTATAAAATGTATCGATGCAATAACGCTAACCAGTTAAAGTTTTGCCATTCAGTCAGCGAACTTTTGTTGGAAGTCGAAATAAAGGTTTTGTCTAGTTTGCAAGCTATGAACACTTTTAGGAAATATTCGCTCTTGCGTGCGATAACGCTTTCCTGAGGAAAAGGGCAGAGGATGTCGGCCTTCGATGTAAAATATTAGCTAAATGGGTCAAATTTTTGGTCAACTATTGCTCTCCTTTTTTCTCCCAAAAAATTTACTGAGTTTTTTTCTGAACGAAAAGACTTTTTACAGATTGCTAAAAACAATTGAAATGCGAAAGAAAGATTTTACAAAAGAGAATATTTCACCGCGTTTGCTTGGAGGCTTGTCGCCTCTCTTGTGCCGAGTGTAAGGTGAGTCTTTTAGCAAACAAAAGTACGACTTCGCCATTTACTCACTGTAACAAAAATAATGTTCTGGTTTTTTATACGTTGTCGTATAAAAACAATTCGAGAAAGTTCAACAACACGATCTGACAAATAAACACTATGTCGATGAAACGTTTATTTTGTATGCGAAGTGGGTGAATTATTCGGACCAATCTGGTGTGCAGACAAATCTGGCGTACAGTTTTGGGCCATCTCGTATTTGCGGTTTATGTCCGTCGATATGTTCAGAACATGATTGCATTGAAGACTAAAAACAAATTTTCTCTGATAGTTTAGACATCACACAGATTCTATGTAGGCATTTCGAACATCTGAAGTCTTATCATGCGAAACCAATATGGGCACCGCAAGGCGGAAATCCTGGAGTTGTGAGCAGAAAATAGTATCTAAAGTACATGCGGCCTAACTTAATAAAAACGTCGCCGGTACTTCATTCAGCCTCAATGAATTGCGGTGACAGAGAAGTTGAAGACATTTATGAAGGTTTTTTTTCTGCGGAACATGATTTAAGGCACCACATGGACTTTAAAAGCGTGCCCTAGGAAACAACATAACATGGTTACCTGATAGCTTGCTTGTCACAAATTCAAATAGGCGATTGCACCCGCCGCATGCAGGCTTTATATAAAAAAGAATGGAGGTAAAGAGGCATAAAAGAATCGAAGACTTGGCAAGTTTTACAACAATTTCAAGCGCAAGTATCTTTAAGAAATTTTCAAAAAAAATGTTGTACGTTCTTCTTAAATACGTTACAAATGCAAGTATTTTATGACGAAAGCCTGCTAGCAGTATTAGTATTTATAAACATTTATTCACGTGAAAAGTTGAGCGGAGGGGTGCTGAGTTAGCCTCCGGTGTTCTGGAGGACGCGCTTCCGCTGCTTACAAGGTTTTAATCGCGACGGCTTCATGTTCATTCGGCGATGATTGGGTCTGTGCGGCCTCTCATTGCTCAATGGTGGGCTTATTGGAAAGTTGTTGTTGTGTGGGCAAGGGAAAACTATGTGGCGGGGGGTAAGAGGAAGTTTCAGGGCTAGCATGAGGGGTCTTTAAAGGTGGGTGATATAGAGGTGAGGATGGTGCGGTTCTAGAGGAGCCGATTTGAGGCGAAATGTATGCCTCGTAGGCGGATAGTGAAGGTTGAGGGGTAGCAGATCGTCGTCTGGAACGCAGGTGGTGGGCGAAGTTGGCGCTTTGTGTGGGTTCAATCGGGGAGAGGGGACGAGGGGAGGTACCCGCGTTTGGCCGTGCTAATGGGAAAGCACGGAAATGAAGATTGCGACCTACAATGTGCGCTGCTTCATTCCCTGCGAAGCCAATCCTCACCGGGGTTCCATATAATAGTGATTTTGCCATATTAAGGAAGTTTGACAAATAGCTTCAGGACATAAGCTGGTTCCAAGCAGGCTTTGTGAAGGTGGCGAGCATACCCAAAGTGCGTGATGATCTTGAGCTATGTTTGGGCTGTATGCAATGCCAGAGCATGGTTCATGGCTACTGCCTCAGCCGTATCGGAGATATTAAGTTAGGAAGTCGCCGAGGCCACGTCTTGTGAGAGTTGACGGTGATTACGGTGGCCCTCGTTGAGCGTGGGTACTGCGCAATTTCCGCATAGCAGATGTACTTGTCATCTGCTCCGCGCCTTGTGACTTGGCGTACCCCAGCACCTCTGTGGCCCTTGCTTCAGGAAGGGTTCATGTGTTCGGGTATCCGTGCCATTGTGATGCAGCACCGAATGTAGGATGGTATGAGTAAAGGGCGTTGCACCATTTGGGAGGTGGTCAGCCAATGTGAAGTGCTCTCTCAATTTATAAAAGTTGAAACAGTGGGCGGGCAGTGAATTCAACACAATGAGGACGTTTTCCAATAATTTTGCTAAAAAAGTTTATACGCGATTAAATTATACACAATTTTCATGGAGATAAAACGCTTTAATACAAAAGATTTGTGCAAAAATGCATAATTCACCAAAGCAACACATTGAATCGCAACAAATAGCGTAAATATATTTCGAGGGCAAGGAAGAAGGAAGGTAAACTTTAAAATAATATTATAATTTAACAATTCTGGCTTTTCATCAGAAACCCCGCTATAACAATGAAAACAAACGGCGTAAGAATGATATCCATTAGTGGACAGTTCTCTGTATTTCCGCAGACTTTTTTATTGTATTGTTCAGTTCGTGCCCCCCCACCGCACCAGTGGTGTGAGGGAGAATGCTCTGAGCGGCAGAAAAAGTGAACTACCTGCTTTTTGGTCTTACCATTTCCCACAGGCATTTCGGTTATTTACAAACTCGTTGCATTCAGTTGCGCGATTCCGACGTTTTTGCGTGCCCTGTGTGTGTGTGGATCCAGCCTGATCCGTCACACCAGTTATTTAGGTTTCATTGTCGGCGCCGGTGCTGACTACACAAGCTTTCTCTCTACAGAAGCTTGGACGGATTCTGTCGTAAAAATTGATGTATCGACTGCATTTGCCACATGGTTATGCCAAGTCGCTTCTCGCTTGTTGCCAAGCGGGGAGTCGTTATAGCCGAAAAGTGAGGAGATTCTGATAGATCTCTTTTGCACGCTCGGGCCAGCGCAATCACCGCATTTCTGTTAAAACATTTCAACAAGTGGAGATGATTGTACATGCTCAGTCACAGCTGAGCGCGCCTGTTATCTCAATGCGCTGTAGAAATGCTGGGATTTTGCAGCTGGAGTGCAATAAATTGGAGCTTTGCGCAAGGTGGAATATTCTGGCTCCGATGCCCTCTACAGCTCAGCCTATATTACCGTGACAACTTTGTGGAGGCACAGGGGAGCGAATATCGGCTTGCATTGGTGAATTTCTAACGCGCCTGAGAGCTGATCATGAAATGTCGCATGTAGATTTTGTCGCGGCAATCGACTTAGAGATGAAGCCCCGCAGTCGATCGCCCGTTCGGCGCGCTGATCTTGCCCCAACTGTTTCGAGCGCGGGGCACGAGCTGATCCCATTCCCCGTGTCCGTGCGAGCTGCTTCTTTTTTTGATTATCGTCAATAGATATATCGAGGACTAATCTGTTTCGACATGGTGGCTTTGGTCGCTCTAAAAAAAGTGGGTTGCGGAAAACTGTCTTTTTTGCGAAAATTAGTTATCTAAAAGGTGTCAGTTGGAAGATTGGTTCGGACGGTATTTTTAGACGCATCCATAGAAATGCCTGACCACGTCCTCAACGTCCTGTCAGTTTGGGCTCCAACAAAGTGTCGCTTTCCCTTTTCACATTGTTTTGGAGATTTCGAAATATCAGTCCTGCAGTAGCCACAAGAAAGCCAGCTGGGCACGCGTGAACAACAAATACCGTTTCCTACACCAAGGAACAACTCAATAAAGAAATTTTTTGGGTGCTAAAATATCTGGTTTATCTAGACCCACACGGTTAATCCAAACACCCATCTTTTGGGGCGCGACCTTCCTATCTCGATTGTTAAACTTCGTTGTTTAAGTTTTGTTGTCGAATTTGTGGGCATGCTGCTTTTATTGGCCACAAAAATGTACAAATTTCCCCGATTCATCCAGTTAAACCCAGGTACACCAAGCATTTTTTGGTTCACGTGACAGGGCATCGGCGACCGGGCCATTTGTGAGTACCTCATGCACCGTACAGGCCATACATTGTAACTCCATCTTCCGTCGTAAGAGCCACCACGCAGACGCTTCAAACGTGGCGTAAAGCAGTATCTAGCAGATTTGAACGCTTTCCTACCAGAACAACTTAGAGCTGAATCAGTATCAGTACTATGCTCCTTGGTATTTACGCAATGTATTTGTGTAACAGAAAATACACAAGAAATTAGAGTTGTAACCTGATAGTTGTTCTTACGAATAACGTCCACGAAAGCACATGAGTATCATCAACAGCTGAATCACACGCTCAGCAACGCCGGGGCTTGTTGTGAGTTGCAGCTTTCACCTAAAAGAGGCATTTTGTGCAAGATATCCCCCAAAGGCTTGTCTTCTTTGGTTCGAGCGCTGCTAGATGCTGTAGTAAACCTCACTGTTGCAAACAAGCCGAGTTGAGTGCATTGCCGTACGTAGTATTCTTTATCACTCTGTTCTCTTCGTCAGCGCATTTGGCTCGGCAGTAAATTATGCCTAGAATTTAGACGGCTAATACCCCTTCTAGAAATTGTTGCGCCATACGAATAGGTTTATGAAGGCCGAAGTCACGTTTCTCCCAATAGAGTGGCACACTGCCATGATTTGGGTGTGTGGCGTTTCACAAATTGTCTCGTTGTGGTGCCTATCACCGAGGATTTCATTCGTGCGGCCGAAGGCCCGTGTTATTCTTTCCTGAAGTGGGCTTTTTAACGCCAGAAACAGCTGGCGGCATGGCGGCGAGATTGAAAAAAAAAACGGCCGAGTGAGCCAATGCCCGTAAATAAAGTGATTATGGTTGACGGCTGGGTTTTTAGAGCGAAATATTTGAACGAGGAACGCAATCTTGATTATAGCTCCCAAAAACGTTTTGCAGGAGATTATAGTAACTAAGTGTGCTACCAGGCTAACTAGGCACGTCATTCGCCTAGCGCAAAGTGGCGTAGCTATGTGGAGTACACGTACACGTATTGGTCTTTTGGTCTTGATAACCAGTATCGTAACAGTAGAATGCAGTGTTGACTTGTATGTGCAAAATCGGGTTCAGCGTGCCCCGTCTGTTTTGATTTGCTGGCTCCACAAGCATTCGGCAGCGCGCATCATCGTAAACTCATATTTATTTGGCACTTATCGGTATAAACAAGCTCAGTCGTACTGCTCCTCGTAGAGGCCATTTTAGTCTATATTCTTGAACCTATTTTTGAGACATTGCAAAACAAGGAACACCTGGAAGTGGTTCTAAGGCTTGTTTTGAGGATGCAGTGTCATAGGCTTCGACTTTAATTCACGATTGGACCTTTCTAGTTCACTGACAATCAAACATTTATGCCGCCCATGACTTCCAACTTGGACATTTGACCAACCACATGAAAAAATCTCTACTTCCGAATAAGCACAGAAAATAAACGCACCCCTTTTTGGGACAAGAGGCGTTTTGCTTCTTTGGCTTGACAGCCAAACAGGATGTTAAAGGCGCTCACGAACCTTAGGTAGGAGAAAATATTCAGTTGATCTTGCTTTCCGCTGCTTTGATTAGAGTTGAAAGGGGGTTTGCGTGCGCATGTACACTAAGCACATCGTGTAAAACACACCTGTTCGAGAGCTGCAGGGCATTGGAAATATCTGCAAACTGTTCAGGCACTATCTTTGCTTTGGCCTTATGAAGCTAATCTGGCGCGAACTTTGATTTCTTCGTGTTCCGGCAGCTCCAATCTTCTTACCATTTTCTCCACCGTATTGGCCACGGTACAGAAACGACAGCTACATGGTGTTATTTCTCTGTGTTTCATTTCGCTGCGGTCATTCTTCGCGTTGGCTCATACGACGCCGGAAGGTAAACTCGGCAGTATATTGCGGGGACATTCGTCGATGCTTTATTTTTCTAATTGACTACAGTCCTTGCCTGCCAGATTTCTTGTAAAACTTCTTGTTTTTTGCCCACATCTTCCGTTTGAGGTGGGAAATATGCAAAAGGCAGGAACCAGACTTCCTTGACAGCTTTACTTACTCCATGCCCGGGTAAGATTGTATTCTTTCTTTTGTTCGCCAGAGCGTGGCAAGATTACGTGTATGTTTCTGCTATGTTGCTGGAAAACAACACAAGTAACCCCGTTGGATATACAACACGGTTTGTTTAAATGGCGACTCAACAAGTCGTGGCGATTCCTGCACTTCATGCATTCATGCACGTATTCTACCACTCGCGGAGCGGCTACGGGCGCAATGGCTTATTCATTAGGTTAAGTAACCAACCGGAAGACGGGTGACTTGGTGGCAAATGATAAAAGACCTCTTAAAACCTTGTTACGTTCTTTATGCACTTACTGAACTTGCCCAGTCTTTTGTCCTATAAGTAATTGCCGACCTTCCCGGCCTTAGAATTGCTATAGCAATTGGCTAAAATGATCGAATGAACCTAAAATAAAAATCAGTGTTAACCTGAAGGATCCTTATTCATACGAAAATATTGAATGGAAGTCTTTTTATGCAACCAGAATATCTGTGATCTACATTAATATTATGGATATAATCCTGTCTGCAGTAGCAAGCAGAACAAATTATGAATCCTTCGGGGTAGTAAGTGCCTTCTCCCATACGCTTCTGCAGGGAATTTTTTATTGTTTTTATAACCCGCTGCGGTAGCTCAGTTGCTAAGGCGTTGCGCTACTGAGCTCAAGTACGCGGCCGCGGTGACTGCTTTTGTAATTAGACGCGAAAAGCAAAAACACCCGTGTGTTAGAGGTTTCGGCGCACGTTAAAGATCCCCAGGCGGTAAAATTTATTCCGGAACCGTCCACTACGGTGCACCTTATCGCCTCACCTGTGTAGCATCGGCGCGTTAAACCTTGCAATCAATCAATCAATCAATCAATCAATCAATCAATCAATCAATCAATCAATCAATCAATCAATCAATCAATCAATCAATCAATCAACAATCAATCAATCATAATCAATCAATCAATCATATCAAACAATCCATCAATCAATCAATCAAATTCTTTTTATACGTGAACTCTGATATTGGGTGGTACGACCCTCTATAATTTGTTAACAACATAAAAACATTGCAATTGTTTGCACTGGTATGCGTCTAGTCTTGCATTCAGGCCCACGAGACTAGAACCTTGGGGAAACATCCCTACGCAGTGTACAAAAAGCGCCACCTGAAAACAATGTAAAGCGGTTTGAATGAACAAAGCTTCGAAGTTTAACACTAGTGCTTAGAAAGAACTCAGATGGTAACCAGAAAATGTTAGGTGTATAACCACCGCAGCGGCGCTTTTTATTTTATTTGAAATTATTATTTATTTTCCAGACAAATGTGGCTTGGGCACCTAGAGAGAACGGGTATGTCATTTGAAATGCTGTTACTCGAAAAACTGTCTTGTGGCTTGAAATGGGCCGAACACGAAGGCTTTAGAGGACGCCTGTCTTAACTGCGCCCTGTTTAAGCAGAAACGCGTAAGAGGGCTTGTAATGGTGTTGAACACCAGAACAAAAACCCCACCTACGTGTTCTCTGAGGCCATACGGATGTGTCCGTTAGAATATAAAAAGACGCAAGCGCATAGGATATTATCATTCTATCTTCCTGCGAACAAATATGTAAAATTGCCAACCTCCTAAATATTTAAGGGCGTCAAAGTGTAAACTACGAGTGTCATATGCACACTTTGTCTGCTCCAGAACTTGGTTAACAACAATGGGCCGGACTGCTTATGTGCAATAAAATTCGGCGAACTATTTTGCGCACCTGGAACTTCCCTCCCTACCTGGGCTAGCAGAGTCTCCACAACTTGGCAGTGGCCATTGACAGCTGCGAAGTGTAGGGCCGCATATCCATGATCCTGTTGCTGAACGTCAACGAGGTCACCCCTTTTTGAGAGGATTTTCTCGGTCATCCTGCCGAAAACACCGAGTAAAAATGTAAACACCATAGCTTCACGTCTCAAAGCAAAATAAGTGATTTATTATAAGAATGAGAAAGCACACCCAACATATGTGACCATTTCGAACCACAAAACATTCATTTCTGTCAGAAAAACAACTGGGAGTTGCTAGTGGCACCCACTTTACGTAAAGGCAGGAGTACAGTTTAGACTCAAATCCTGCTTCATACAGGGTTGGTACTCTCCCAGCATGGAAGCTTCGAGACTGGCTAAACAAAATGGGCATTTTAGTCACCACAACTTGTAGTACTAGTATTACGTAAGACCCGTTGCGTCAAAACCTTAAAATCTATCTCCGGCGAGTTAACAAGTGTAGGTTTGTGAATAAGAACATTTAATTGAAACGCAGTTCCGAATAAATACACCATTTCTCGTCCAATGTAGTGTTTTATTCCTGTTGATTGTCACATGAAATTACACACAGAACTTGCTCATACTCTCCGAGCATATGTGATGGTGACAGCAGCAAAAATGCAACGGTCGTTCTTCATAATAAATGTTATATAAAAACGGTATGTCAGCAAATGGGGAGCACACAGCACAGTATTCTCGTGACGGTACTTTTAACGCTTTAACCGAAAACGCTTTACAGTCAAACCCGGCTATAAAGAACCCGGATAAAGCGAATTATGCTATATTTCAAACAAAAATATTTCAGTTACGGAAATACATGGGAAACATATTCCTTATAACGAAGTTCACATGCGATATATCGAACTCTGGTCGCCTAGAATGGGCGCCGAAATGAATGATCTCGGAGTGGTGATTGAGATGTAGATTGGCCGCGACCACTGAGCAAGAGCCGCGACTGAGACGCTGCGCCCCGGACGGAGCGATGTGACGCCCAGTACATTCCGTAATTATTTTCGACGTGCGGGCCTCGCGACGGAACCCACCCAGTCAGCGAGTCCGGACCAAGGCACCAGCATCGGTGTACTTTGGGAAGAGCTCAACAACGTTCCCGATGATGTCGCGAGCCAAATTCGTCCGACGCTTATAAAGAAGCGCGTTTGGCAGTCGATGGGCTCCGCCAATGCTTCTTGGATTTTTGAGGACGCGGACTCGAACTGCCGCAAACAATGTTTTGTGTAAGGAATGCTAGGCTAGTTGAAGCCGCCAAAACAAAATTGAAAACAAAAATCACCGCTTTTTTTATCAATGTTGCTAGTTAAGGTGGAAAGTAGCTTTATTACGTGCAATAAATGAATTATTTTGGTATGGTAATGGCTACTGTACTGTGTTCGTTTTTGCATAAGCGGATGGCGGAGTTGGAGAGGGGGTGGGGCGCTACCGCGGAAAGCGAACTCGTAACAATAAGCTCGTTATAGGCGGGTTTGGCTATATCGAAATATTGGATATATCGAACTAATCGCTATGCATTTTGCAGTTCGCTATAAACGGGTTTGACTGTAGTACGCTGACAGGAATATTATCAGAAGATTTTGAGACTCAAATATGCAGCAAACTGAGGAATTTCTTGAGGGTTTAGTAAGACTATTACTATCATAAATGCTTCGATGGAACGCAGGTGAAGTAGAGAAAAGTCAATTTTCTTAGCTTCTATAAAGTGTACACCAGATGGCGGTAACAACATCGCGGCGGAACTTCGCCGCCATTAGACAGACGTCATGAAGGACCTTGCAAGTCAACGCTGCTATTAATGCCATTTGGCGGCCCCACAAGCTTTATTGCTCTTCATTTATTCCGAGATTCGTGAAAAGACGTCTTGAGAACGTTTGACAGAAGACAAACCTGTCGATCTTTGTATGGCAGGCTATATTTGCACACAATGTATGTACTATGGCTTGCCGTCCCACTTAGACAAATCGCTCGTGGCGTGCGTTGCGTGCCAGACTCAAGGAAGTAGAGCGTATGCTTGACGTTTTTCAAAAATGGTTTAGGAGGCATGTTGTGCATTAGCTATAAAGACCGCGCTGAATAAGCTGTGCCGAAATGATACAACAGATCGCACCGTACTTTAGTTACAGAAATCGTACTGATGGGTTCGAAATGGATTTACTCAGGTGTTCATTGGTGTGTCGCAAAAAGCACACTCGTGCTTCTCGTCTCCTAGTGGGAAAAAGAAGGAAATCGCAAATAGTGATGCAAATGCGTCGTAACACGTAGGGTTAGAATGTTCGATGGCCTGGCGTATCAGACCGTTGTCGACGTTGTGTAAGCTGCCCGATCTGTTTTCTCAACATAAAGCAAAAACCTGGTCGGAACTTTTGTTAATCTGCTGTTTATGTCTCTGGTGAAGTTTCGTTTTTGTCGTCAGGACACTGAGTAAGGTTCATTCATATTTAGTTTTTAAAGAGGGGATTCACATGGAAGGTAAGTTATATGAACTTTCTCTCGGCGCCCTGTTTTCGTGTCCACCCTTAGTGATGGCGCGCGTCTGTGTGCGCAGCTGGCACAAACACTGACGGCTGCCGTTGGCAGGGGCGCCAGTGGGAACGGGAAGAGTTTGTCTATGCTGCACAGACAATTCCCTAGGTCGCTGGTCGGGCAATGCTCGGAGCGCGTCTTGGAACTCGGTTTTGTAAACTTTTGGTGCCTTGCTCTTTTTTGTGCTGCTGCTGATGACGGACGCGGTTAGCCCGGCGGGTCCGAGGTCCTGGCTGGTCGTGGTGGCTGCTGCCCAAGCGCGCCTCGTTATTCCAACTTTAAACACAGGCAGTGCGAAACGTAATAGAATGTATCAACAGCGTATTGAAAGAGCGATGTTTGCACATGAAGCTCAAGTATTTCGCGAGAGCGAAGAAATCCCCACGAGGCCGCCGTAATGGAAGCGAAGCCACTTTCGAGGTTCCGCCTCGATGTGTCCGCCTCGAGGGTCCGCCTCGAATTACTCGAAGGCCCAAACGACATCTAACAAAGGCTTGATGTTATTGGATCAAAGATTAAGACTATGGAAGCATCAGCACTGGCTCTGAAAGATGCTGGTAAAACATTTTTGATCTTGAAAAAGTGTGCAAAGTTTACGGAATAGTTTTGACCTAGAGCATCGGAGTAGGAGGAATATCTTCTAGTATTTGGTATTCCTGAAAAAGATAAACGATCGATGATCTTAGGGAAAGCGTAATTATTGACATGTTTACGAAAATGCTGCCTTCATGAAACGACTGCATAGTAACTGGACGGAAAGAGCCAGCAGTGGTCGGCCTCGTCACGTCAATTTTAAAGCTTATTTATCATCGTGAAAACTCATATACTCATTAACTGTTCCTAGCTCCCAGCTTAAGGGTAGCCATGCCTTCATCTCGGAGGACCTTTCTGTGGCCACGCCGCTACAACAAAAGAAGGTTTTGGACAGCACACCTGAGCTTAAAAATTCTTGTCAAAATGTGAAATCGGTTCAGGACAAGGTTAGAATGGACAATGAGCTTTTTTAATTGGATTACGGTTCCGGTAAGATGGTTAATATCGGTAGCGAAAATAGCAAGCAGACCCTAACCAAACGACCGGGAATGAGGAAAGCAAACTCTTTGCAATGCTTACACTTGATGCATGCAGCATCCCAAATAAATCTTCCGACTTCGAAAGCGTCATAGTAACTTACAAATCTGATGTGACTATAATAACCGAAACTTGGCTACAATCTGGCGTTTGCGACAAAGAAGTGACACCTAAAGGTTATCGAAATTATTACAAAGACAGGGACTTGCGGGGCAATGGTGGTGCGATATTTTAGCTCGAATATGTTCGTGTGTGTAGACTGGCGGATATTCCGGGAATAGAGTGCTTCATTACAAAATTACAGCTAGACGAGCTAAGTTTACTTATAGGTACAATTTACCGCACACCTAATGCAAACCCCGACTTCTGTGATAAGCTCAATAAATTTTTGTGTACATGTAAACAGGATCCTACGAACTTGATCCGTGCAGGTGATCTCAATATCCCTTCATTTCACTACTACAGCGAATTTCCCGTACCCTTACTAGAGATGCCCACAGTATTGCTGACGTACTTCTATTTTACAACCTAATACAGCTGGTAAAAAAGCCCACACGCGTTCACGGCGATACTAAGACTATTATAGATTTGTTTCTTGTGAACATTAGTGTTCGTAAATCGCATCCTCGTGCACTTTGTTGATGGCATATCTGACCAAAATATGATATGTTTGGCCCCACTCCTAGATTGAACTACAAAATAAAAGAAGAAACATGTCTGTTCCCAGTGTTCTCACAAGCTTCCCACGTTAACAGACTTGATGTTCTGGGGAGACGTTTTATGAATTCGTTTTTTTCTTTTGAGAACTGTGTGTGTTCGGCAGATTATTTGTGGCGTGTTTTAAGAATGTTGTTTTCTAGTGTATAGAAGACTGTACCAAATAAGTTGTAAAAGATGAAAACCTGTGGACGACAAGGGAAGTAGTCTTCCTCAGTCGCAAAGCAAAAAGGATAACGAAGCGGTGCGCGCAATGCTCTTCCCCTCCAAATATGAATAAGCTTGCTGCTCTGCGTTCGATCTTAGCGACAGTATCGAGAAGGCCAGAGAGTACTACTATGGTGTATCAATAACTATTTTCTGTTATCATCACCTACGAAATTCAGGTGATATTTTCTTTAAATAAAGCGCTTTTTTTAGTGTTGATAATAACAATAAAACAATTACAGACCAGACTACCATTGCCGAGATTTTCAATTGTTTTTTGCTTCAACTTTTACAAGATATGTATGCAAGAAACGAAGTTCTTCTATTCATGGAGAGCATCCCTCCTAATGGTAGTATTGAAATATCTGGACGGGGCAAATTGGCACTATTGCTCAACATTGCTGACTATTGCTGACTATTGACGTTGCAAGAACGCAGGCATAAATGCTTTACTGAATACATTTATTGTACTGTAAGTAGACTTGTGTCAAATACCTTTGAAATATATTTAATAAATCGCTTACTGAATGGGAAATTCGAATAAACTTAAAAGTGTCAAAATTAGTCCCTACAACTAAAAATAATGACACCAGGTCAGTTCCTTGCTACATGCCTATTTTGTTATTCTGCACTTGCGGAAACATTTCTGAACATAGTTTTTTCAAACACATGTCGCTTTTCTTGAAAAGCCATGTGAATTTGTGAATTTCACAATGGCTTCCGGAAAGGCCCTTCAAGAACCGCGCACTTACAGGAAACTGTTCATGACTTCGCTGCAGTATTACATAAACAGGGGAAGATTGGCATCATATTCTGGATTTCGTAAAGCGTTTGAGCGCATATCTTACTATAGGATAGTTGTGAAACTTCAGTTTATTCTAAAAAACGACTTTTTGCTGCTTTGGAGAGCAGCTATCTTTCACACCAGTAACAAAGCGTAGACATTAAAGGTGTCCCCTCAAGTACGCAGCCAGTTTAGTCCGGTATTCCACATGGGTTCATCCTAGCGACATTATTTTTCCTAATCTTTATCAGCAATATACCGGATGCCCTGCCCGTAAAAGTCTGTTTATTCGGAGATGAATGCGTTTTATATCCAGAAGTGTGCAGCCCTGCTTACCAGACACTTTTAAACATATTGCTCCTAAGAATACAGCAATGATACACAAGAATACACAAATGAAAATTAACGGGCTAGAAACTGTGGCATGATCTTGGCGAGAACCTTTAAAATTTACGTTCTGCATCAAAGATCATGTGCTTGCAAGTGCGGTCCAAATCGACTATTTAGGTTTATCATTTCTTCCGATTTGAACTGGAACAAACATATCGCGCCCATAAAAACGAAAGTCATGCACAGTCTTGACTACCCGAGAAAAGCGTTACAAAAATACACGCAAGAAATAAAATTCCTAGCCTGTAAAACTTACGTTAGACCCATACCTGAGCACGTATCTATAGTTGGGGACCCTTACACCGAGTTGAACATCAATGAATCAAAAGTATTCAGAGCAAAGCTATTCGCTTCGTGCATAGTAACTACGGTTGGCGTATGTACTCTTGTTTATTTTTTGAAAAGCACGGGTAACCAAACTGAAACTAAGAAGATAGTACGAAAGACAGAAATATATGTATTTGCTTTATAACGACAAGCTAAGGATTAGTAGGAATGGTTATATTGGATCAGTTATTAGGCGTTCCATTCGTTCGCAACACTCTAAGAAGCTAAAGGAATGTTCGTGCAATACGGAGAGCTCTAAAAATTAATTCTATCCCTGTAGCGTACGCGAGTGGAATCGGTTTAAAGCTGACGCTATAGAATGCTGGGCAGTTAAATAATACATGACTGCTTTAAAAATATTATCTTGTGTATATTTCTTCTGTCCAACAACATTCCCGTTGCATATCTTGTAGTGTCCGTATCGAGTTGTCGCTTGATGCTCATTCTGTACAGTTGTGCTTTGTGGCTCTCGAAGGATTTCGTGGTTTAGCCCGCCGTGGTGGCGCAGTGGCTAAGGCGTTGTGCTGCTGAGCACGAGGTCGCGGGTTCAATTTCCGGCTGCGGCGTCCCGGCCGCTGCGACCGCTTTTCTGATGGAGGCCAAAAGAAAGACGCCCGTGTGTACGAGATTTCAGTGCACATTAAAGACCGTCAGGCGGTAAAAATAATGCAGAGGCCTCCGCTACCGCGCGCCTTATCGCCGGCGTTGCGTCGGCTAGTTCAAACCGACAATCAATCAAATCAATCAAGGTTTCGTGGTTTCCTCCCACTGGCGCTTAAACGTGCCTTCTTCTTTTTTTCCCTTTTTTTCAGGAAAGTTGTCACCTTCTTGTCGAATATATTTTTTCCTCACTTTGTCGAGTTCTGTTGGGATGAAATCGCTGTTCAAAGATGCCTGGTATCTTGGCGCATTGTACTGGGTGGGTACTTTTGTGCAAAGTTTTCTTTTTATGCGTGCGTGTGCAATACTGCGTTATAGCTTTTGCCTTCCGTTGGGAGCATTTTTTGTGTATTTGTTATATTGTTCCTACATTGATGTCACTGCACATAATCCTTTCTGAGTGAGGCATATTGCTACAGACGTCCTTCGCTTGTTCATGTCGCGTCTTTTTTGTTGTTTTTTACCGCCCCATCCTGCTAAGAACCTTGTAATAGAGGCCGCCAGTACCTTGTAAGTAAATAAATAAATAAATAAATAAATAATTAAATAAATAAAGGTTCGCCTATGAAAAATACCATTGCCCGTTATCTGTCTTTCATGTATTGCCGGGTTTAGGCCATGTATTCATAAATTATAGCATGAAAATTTGTCAGTGAAGCGATGAATGTCCGGACGTAGTGGTTGAAGTCGGATCTAAAGTGGGTTCGTAGTATTTCTTATTAGTCCTACAACCTTGCGTAGCGTGCTGTGTACCCGTAATGAGTGTTTGTCGTCGAACACTTCCAAGATTCTGTTGTACAGGACACCAGAGACGACAGTATGGTACGGCGCTGCTGTTGTGGGGTCCATGTTCTTCTCTTGCTTCGAAGTTTCAAGCAAAATGCAATGGAATAGTGCCTAAAAGCACTATGCACAGCGAGGTTGCGTCATTCGAAGTAGTCGATTTTGACGATAAGCTCTTGGTTGGCAAGCTGTGGTGCAGCAGTGTCTCTTTCCGTCACGATAACATAGGGGTATGGCGTCTTCATTGCACTCCTTTGGCGGCGGGTAAACAAGGTCGCCTGATAGGCAGCTACAGTCCCACTATTTCGTCATGGATTTTTAAACGATTGCAATGTGGAATTCCTGCATGTGACTCTCGATCTCTAACGACGCCAGAGGGGCTTTTCTAATTAGCCAGGTAGCACAGCGTATTGTGGCCTGTAACACCTTAAGTGGCCTGCCGCAAACCTATTGGCAAAACTTATAAATGACCCATATTATTATGTCGAGGCGCTCTTGTTGCATGGCCAACTAGTTTGTTTTCGGATGAACCGCCGATGATGTAAGGGAGAACTTTTTCGAGGCCCTTCTGTTTTTGGATGGAGACATTACCGTAGCCTACATCATTGGCGGCTGTGTACATTTCAGCCTTCGCGTGTTCGCCGAAGTGTGAATGCACAGGGAGACGCCCAAGAGGATTTGGAAGCTAGCAGAAAACGTCATGCAGCTGTTGTTCGTAACAGAATTGAACCTTCTCTTTTGTCGCATGGTTGAGGGGTTCACCTTTTGCGGCGAAGTTTTCGACGATGCCCCAGTAACACGCGCACTGTCTGTAGAAAATTCTCGCCCCTGTTGTGTGCAATGGCCTCGGGAAATTCGCAACTACAGATGTTTTCGCTGGGCCAATCAGGACTTTCTCGGTGTTAATGCCGTTGCCCAAAAGCTTCACGAACTCCTGCACGAAGTGTAATGTTTTAGGTGCAGCGTTAATCTTGATTTATCGATTTCCGCAAGTACAGACTTTAACCAGGTGCACGTGTATATGCTAGGGGCGAACAGAACAACGTCACCGAGGTAGATGGGGAAGCTTGTCACTTTATTATGACTAGAGGAGTGCCAATAACACCTTGGAATATTGCTGGTTGCTTACACAGTCGAAATCCTTCAAACCGTAGTCTTTCCAGATTTATCAGCGCTGTCTTCTCTCGTTGTCTTGCGGCCACACAGATCGGGCAATATCCTCTTTTAAGGTTTATCAAAGAGAAGTACTTCGCCTTGCCGGGCGTCATCGATTCTTGAGAGGCATCAAACGTGTGTTTTTATGGTTTTGTTAAATCGTGCGTATTCGACACAGAACCTGAGAGTACCGTGTTTTTCCTTCGTAAGCACAACTGACGCCACCCAAGGGCTTTTCAGGGGTTGATGATATTGTTTCCAGCAAGTCGTGATCACTCTGTTGGTAATTGAAGAGATTTAAGGGAAATCTTCAAGGTGGAGTAAGTTTCGGTGAAGAAAAATTTGACATCCACCTGTATGCAGCGGCATCGCTACAACTGAAAGCTTTATGTGTTTCTCAGAAACTTCGCAGTTGAAGAAAAAACAATGCTTGCCCAGAATTCGAACCTGATACCACCGCATGCGTAGGGCAGTCGCTCTACCAAGTGGGCTAACAAGGAGGCCAGAAGTTTGTAGAACGAGAGCGAATTGCTCAGAAACTCGAAGTGGTGGACAGGTATTTCAGATCCGGAAGCCTGATATCCTTGACAAAGGGCAAAGGCTCTTGGAAACCGTGTGCGCAGTTAGCTTAAACGACATAGTTGGGGCTGCTTTTTATTATCAATGAATTATTACACAAACACACGCATTTAATGGACAGCCATAAGAAAACATCAAGGACAAGAGACACACAGCCTGCTCCTGGTTATCACAACAGGGGATACACTGGAAGTCCACGCTAAGACACTTACTCAACTCGGCAAGCACGTGTCCACCCCTTTAAACTGCACAAAAATTCTCATAAAGCTCATGTCCTTCGAAAAGAAGCCACTACGCGACAACGACAAAAGAAACGCTTTTACAAATCTCTGTTTTCAATTTATGAGCTGAGGGCTGCTTTAGGAACTTGGAAACCTTGAGCTCTAGCCGTAGACAACATTACATGCGCTTTGATACAACGCTTATACCCAGACACATGTAAAACAGTCCTTCACGTATACAACACATAATGGCTTTCGGGGCACGTTCTGAGGTCTTGGAGGGAGGCTATTGTAGGAGATTTTGTTAAGAAGGGGAAAGAACCTTCTTACCCTTCAAAGTGTTGGCCCATCGGCCTGACACACTGGACGTGCAAGTTACTCGAGAAGAGGATCTTTAGGAGACGTGTATTTTTTGAGTACATTGGTCTTCTTGAGAGCTGCCAGGAGGGCTTCAGGGCCAGGTGATTGAGTAACGATGAATCCCTGACCCTTCAATCGTACATCAGAATATCTTCGGCTGTAAACACCGTTGTGTAACAGTGTTTTTGACCTGAATAAGGCCTATTGCACCATTTAGTGCTAAGGGATCTTGATGGACCTGAAGCGTTTTGTTCAATCACGTAACATGATAAACACGCTACGCAGTTACCTGTCTGGGAGAAATTTCCCGTGTGAGTTTGAACTCCCGTGTGAGTTTGAACCCAGTTCTGTACCTTGTGCTCTGGGTTGCATGTGGCGCATTTCGAATAGTTTGTTCCAAGCCCTCTATGTTAAATGGCACAAATGGAGCCTAAAACATCAGCGAACCAACTTAGACCGGTTGTATGCTTTTTGAATCTTAGAAATGCCTCACCATCCACTTAAACCAGTTTTTACGATATATTCATATTTTGAAATTGTTTTAATTGACCGTCTGCTTATTCCCCCATCTCTTGCAGAGTAAGAAAGTAAGCTTCCGAGCTATCTATCCCCTTGATAGACACCATCACTACTTTTTCACGGACTTTCTAGCACCATAACATCTTCGCCATCTATCATGTGGTGTATATTTCAGAAATAATTCAGAAATATACATAACAGAAATATGGATGTATATTTCAGAGATATACATAGAAGAATTGTGTCTTAAACTGCGATTCTCCGGCATTTATTTTCTTTCTGGCAGAAATACATTTCCACCGAACTTAATACTTACGCATAATAAAGTGCCACCATTGTGTCCTGAGCTGTGCGTCAACCCACGTTAAATGTTTATGAAACCATAGAATAAAATACTAATATGTTCACGGCAAAGGCTTAGTCTAAACGTCTTGATTTTGATCATATCTTTCCAACTAGGTTTCTAAATCGTTATTTTTACTAATTCTGGGAGCGTTGTTCGGGCATCGGTGTCTGACATATTTTGCAGGAATCATGTAGTCGGTTATCTATTTATTGGGTTTATGTGCGTATATGAGGTAAAACTTCAACTAATAGCATGCCGGGTTCCAGGCCACTCTGGCGTCGCAGGAACTGAGTTTTCTGATAAAATCGCCACTGCTGCTGCACTTACAGATGCGTTAAAAATAGCGAAGGTACCCTACAACGACCTCAAGCCACATATCAGAGAACACCTGCATACAAAAGCACAAGCAGGCTGGAATCAACAGACAGACAACGAACTACACGTAATAAGGTCACACATGAAACGATACAACACTGACACACGGAACCGATACACAGATGTCCGCTTAGCCGTGTTGCGGATAGCAATGCACTCACATTGCTTAGAATGCATTCAGCCACATTCAATGCACTCAAATCTTCTCACGGAATCCTAAAGACAACTCGTAGCAGGTGTGGAGAGCCCCTAACCATATTTCCCATTTTAATACAATGCAAAAAACTGTACACAACACGACGCGAACACCTCCGAGAACTGCACAGGCGACATATACCACTACATTCGTCATCATTCTTACATGAATATCTTATAATTCTTGATAAGCAACTTATGAAGTACTTGTCAGAAAAATTTTCGAAGCTCAGAGCATATCGTGCATAATAAAAAAAACATCCTTTTTATGGTCTCAATATTATCGCAAGCCACTTATAAACCTTTAGACCGCGTTTATATAACCATGATTTGTCGCTCCTTGCCCTCGTTAGCCTTGCACCATAAAACCTTATTTTCTTCTCAATATCTAGCTATACATGAGAACAAGTACAATAATATAACAGGGTGGCACAGGATGTCTGAGCAGATCCAGACCAGGGGATAGAAATCCGGTGCAGCAAAGGAATGGCCTGCGGTTAACTCGTAAAGCCGTTGTTATTATTGATATGTAAGCTACGTCTAGGACAATGTTGATAAGTATGCATCAAAATCCAAAAAGCAAGATTGTGTCTAGATAGGCTTGCTCTTCCTAGGCTCTGGAAGAGGCCTAGCCATCAGCCAATTTAATAAACTAACCGTCCGTCAATATAATAGAGCAAGAGTATGAATCCCCCCAAAACATGCTTACTGGGCGAAATGCAATTTTAGAATTTGAGAAACGCCTCTTGCGGTCAAGTTGCAGCACATCAAAGCAAGCATTTAATACATACACGTAAATTCGTACAAGACCAACCAAAAAAAAAGGAAATTCAAAATATCCACAAGCTTGTTCGCCATAATGATGCAGTGCCTCAATGGCAGGAAACAAAATAACAGGAAATAAAACAACCACAGCCTACTTGGAAAGTCGTTCAGTATATGTGTACTGTATACACTTCAGAAAATCTCGTCGTGTAAGTACGGAATCCCGCAAAACCATGAAGACATCAGGATAAAAAATTGTACACCAAGGTATTACATCGATTACATACCGTAATACAAATGAACTACCTTGGTCTGGTAAGAATCCGAAGAAGGAGATATCCTATTTGAATCTATAAAAAGGAATACCTTTGGGCTGGCCATGTAGGGAGACAATATCGCGACCGCCTCATCACCAGGATAACAGAGTGCATACCGTACAGCCAGTGTCAAAGAAAGAGAAGGCGATTAAACCGTGGAGGAAATGAAAAAAATTGGAGACAAAGAAGGGCTCTGCCTGGCTACAACCGACTGAGATCATTTGGAGTGGCATTCTTCCAGCAGTAGATCTAAATAGGCTCTTGAAAATAATTAGTGATGATGATGGTACTTTCTGGAATAATAAGTGTGTCAGGCAATCCGGCTCCTATTTCTGGTGGCATTGTCTTAAGGTGTGTGAGGTTTACAGTTGAGACAAAAGGCACTGGAAATACACTTTCGAGGACTTAATTTGATGTATTATATGTTTCCTTGTAAAGTAAATTCAAGTGATGACGTAAACAACTAGATTAGGCAAAAGGGTTAGGATGTACACCCATGAGAATCTTACTTGCTTGAGTATGTGTCATTTAAAAGAAACTCGCGAGTATTTAAAGAAATTGTGGTAAATAAATTTTTCATAGCCACATGGCGTGTTTCTTTCTGCTCATGACATGCCTTATTCGAATAACCTCTACAATCAGCTTTTCAGTTAAAGTAGCTGAAATGTAAATATTGAAATATTGTTATTTTTGCAAGAAACAGGGATACAGGGCACTTCTGTATTGTCCGCTCGGGGCAAGGCAGTATCCAGTAGCCAGAACCCGAGTTTTGGAACTCATTTCTTTCAAAATTTTTTGCATATGATAAATGATTTTTGTAAAGGTGACCGATAATGTTCTTAAGATCTATCAAAACTTACGTGGTGTCACCTTTCATGGCGGCCATGTGGAGGGCGTTGAGTCCATATTTGTTGGTGACAGTAAAATCTATATTCGGAAGCTCGACGAGCTCATTGAAAATCCCAACATTTGTATTTGCAATGGCGACATGTAGGGCAGTATTTCCAATGTCGTCCTGGAGAAACAAGGAATGAGGAATTATTTATTGAAAACAGCACTCCCAAGAATAATTAAATAGGCTACTTGGGAAATGATATTTCTGATATTCAGGTGACTTAAAAATACTTCCGAAGTGTGTACTAAGCCCCGCAAGGCATGAATCTTTAGAAGCTGCACGATTTCTTTCCACGTGAGCACTGAGGAACACATCACCACAAATTTGTACACGTATAAAATTTTTATTTAGATGAGGCGTTTTTTTCGAAAAGACACTTCAAGAATCCGAAAGTAAGTCACATTAAACTTCAGTGACAAGAAAATTCCGCAATTTCCTGTAAAAAGAGGTGGCAAGAAAATACGTGAGAGAGCGGCCCGAAAACGTGCAGGCAGATAGTAGGTATTATTGAAAATAAGGCAGATCTTGCATTGCTTTTGGGTTGACTATTTTCAGAAATTTTGTTTTTGCTTTACTAAGCTGGATTATGATGAATTCACATGGCAATTAGGAGATCAGCGAGAGATGTGTCTCCAGGCGACGAAGACGTGGTCGACTAAACAAGAGAATGAAATGAAACTGAGAGATGTGTAACAATTATTTGATCTCGTCTCCCCCGTCCCTACTTAGTAAAACCTCGTTATATAAGTGCTTTCACTCCCATATTTATTAAATTAACACTTAAATAAATAGCCGTCGCCTACAAGCCCTGGGTTGTACCGTACCTGCCTCACCCCTGTGAGGGTAAGATCCATTTCATTACGTTGAAGAACAACAAGATATAAGCAGCCTTTTTGGGAAGTGTTTGGGAAATTCATGGCAAGGCAATGAAATGAAAAACCTGCTGACTTTGTTAGAGCCTTCAAGCGTGCCCCAAAAAAGTATCCGACGGCAGAATCCGAAAAAAGTTGCTAATGGTGCCAAGAAGGGTTATCTGCCCGCGATGTGCAGTGGTACTGTTCCCGGAGCCCTGTTGCAGAGGGTTTAATGCCTTTGCTGGCAAAAATAAATCGCACAATTCTTAAAAGTCAATTTGAATGATGTTTGTTCTGAGAATTTAGCATCAACTGGAGTGTTTCTATTTGTTATGAGCCAAATCCAAACTGATCATTCCAAGATTGCTCCGATTCTCCGCAAAAGTTTTAGTTAATTGTGGCCATAAACTTCCGGTAGCTGGAATTAATAACATTTTACATAATAGCTTTGACAGTGCAGCATTTAGGTCCGATAACAAAACTACTTATTTCCTAAATTCGCTAGAGGTTGATTGGGCTCATTTTGAAAAAACTCCTGATATGTTCCGTCGTAGGTTTGCACTGTGGTAGTAATAGTCATCGTCATATGAATTGATATCGCCTTGTTCCTGATGCCAAGCATTACGTTCGCGGTGGTGCTTAATGGCAGCTGGGGCGCAGCGGCGGCGCGTACGTGCACGAAGCGTGCGGGACGTTCCTGGAGTCGTGCCGAGGTTCCGTGAAGTAGGTGTTCCGCCAGCTGTGGTTTTTTTAGTTGTTTGGCAATGCCAGGCGCTCCACGAGGTTTTGCAATTTTTGTTGTTGCTGCTGACGGGCACGCGCTGACGGGCACGCGCTGCATTTTCTTAGTAATAGGGAAAAAGCCCCTTTGGAGCAGGTGCTGATGGTGTCGCCTGCCGTCATCATCGTCGTGGTAATCGTCTCATGTAATCACGGTAATAAAACATAGGGTAACTTGTTTACGCCACGCGCTATTACCTAACGCGTATTAAAAAAACACCGGAACACTCGTTTACGCCTCGCGCTAGAGAAGTTCGTGCTTCAAAGACGACAGGCATTTACAGGAAAGCTCTATACCTGTAACTCCGAGCGGTTTCATCTCCGTTGAAAAAAAACGTGAAGGCGCGACGAATGCTTGCCCCGAATCACGCTTCACGTTTATAGAGATGTCACGGAATTTTTTTATCGCGTTACGCATTACACGCCACATAATATAATCAGCTACAACAGCTCCTCTGTTAAAAATTGTCCAAGTGGCAGTACATTCCCGACGTAGCGATAGGGGAGACTGGAATGGGGTCCACACATAAACAGTGAAAATGTAACGCACATGGGTATTTTCGGGCTAACACTAGCTATCAAGGACAAGCCTTTATATACGGTAAGAAAAAACCAAACTAACGGCCATGCGAATAAATACGGGCCATCTTGGGTAATAGAAATAAAACATAGAAAATGCCTGGTAATTATTTTGTCCCGCTTTCTGGAAATACCCAAGCATTTAGAATCGGATACATATTATATGCGACTGGGAACAACAGTGTAAGGAGACCATAAAAATGTCATTCATGATAGCGAGCATGCACCGCAATATGAGGAACTTTTGCACTCATCAAGGTTCTAGAAATGTGATTGCGGGAGCTACTTGACCTTCTTCCCAGCCTGAATTTAAATGCTGGAGGATTCATTGTATTTTAACAGATACTTTTGTGTTATGTACAAACTCAATCGGCGTGAGATATGTTCATCATAGCAATTATTTAGGTCGCACCTAATGGTAGTGCACCGAACTGGTTTCATGCAACAGCTTTTAGTTTCCATGTGGTACTTAGGCAGCTGCATTCAGCACCTCTTCAAAGTAATACACCTCATATATTTATCACTATAACAGACGTCAATGACAGGCACACGACCGACCGACCGACCGACTGACTGATACCGGAAGACTGGTACGAAACATCTCGACCTGCCAATTTCCCTTTCCAGGACTTCACAATAATAGAGCCGCAGGCACATCATTATAAAATCCTCTGCCTTAAGGTGGATATTATGTTTTGGCACACCCATGAATACATCGCTGAAATGTTGAGCTGTACAATAAGATTTTGCTGATATGTTATTAATTATTTTACTTACAAATACCACACAGGCACTTCTGCAGGGCATTGAGTAAGGGGCTGTCAAAGACAGGAGTAAAGTTTCGTGTTTTATGCAGGTAACCTAGAAGATGCCGATAAATATAAAAGCAAAACTTAAGCAATCGCATGCCGAAGTAAGCGCGAATCCATCCTAAAGTTTATAAAATCAAGTGGAAGTTACAGCTCACAGTACACAGGAGTTTCAAAAATACGCAGAATAGGTAACGATGCATCCAACATGATTCACTAAAAATGCTTGAGGATGTCAAACGAGTGATAAGAAAAAATTTGGCCAGACCTCGTGAACAAACACAAAAGTAAAGTGGAAGGAAGAAAGCAGAGCCCAAAAAGATAAAAATGTTTATGGCGCGTTGTTTTTGCCACAAGTGCGCAGAAAATGAGAGTATTAAAACAAGAAACAGATATGGAGTAATGCAACACTAAGTAGTGGGGGAAGAATATAAATCGGGGTAACATTCCCAAGTTTAAGAAAGATTACTCCACTACCTTAGATCCCTTGGCAACGAAGACACGTAAAAATAATTCGTTTTGCTGTACCTTATGCCAGAAGCTGCAAGGATTGATATGTCTATTTGATAAGAAGGATGAATGTTCACTGGGTAGTCTGGATATTTTAGTGTGTTTGGGATTTCATAAAAGAAGAGGAAAAAGCTTGCAGTGATTAACTAAACAACTAATTCGTAAAAGTACAGTGGACTATCGTTGAACGGAACCTCTAGGAACTGGGGAACTAGGTTCTGTTTATCAGGAGTTTCTGTTTAGAGGGAGAGTAGATCTAGCATCGTAGAGACCTCTTCACGTCGTTTGGAGATGGCGTACTTTGTCGCAAGCGCACTTTTTGTGAAGTGACCACTCTCGAAATCGTTGATTACCACCATATTTCTGGACCACGCAAGCCCATTGTGTGGTCTTGTCTGCGCTGCAATCATAAGATGGCTTCGCGACGAAATGTAGCACAGAACACCGCACCGAGTCGGTAACCACCGCACCAAGTACAAGAAAATCAGAAACTGGCGTAGGCGGAAACTGGAAAATATCCAGTGGGGGAACACTGGTGCGGACCGCGATTGCGCTGCGCTTGCCCAAAAAATTGCTGGTTCGAGTCTGTATTCGGTTCCGTTTCCGCGGGGGTCGAAGAAGATGAGTTTCGATTAACGAATTTTGTATTACTTTTGTTCAGTTTAAACTGTAGTCCTGCTAAACCAATTTCCGTTTATCGAGATTCCACTGTAGTTAAAAAGTTGTTTGACATTTGGATATGACCCACCCATTACCGGCGAATCTTAATTTGGCAAAATGTTTCTTCTATGAATTCTTCAATTTTCATGTGGCTCTCTGAATAGCTGATCAGTTTATGTGTGCAAAAAAGCAGAAATGCGGAACAACAAGGAAACATAAAAGAAATAAACTGGTTTTAAAGGATTCTTATTTTGCGAGGTCTTTTTTAAAAAAGTAGCGCGCGACCGGAGTGAGAAACAGTAGAATAAGTGCACAGAAACCCTGCTTGTTCATACAGCTTGAATTGTTGCGAGTAAATTCTTATCGAAAATAACAGGTAATACGATCGACACTTTTACACTTCCTCGCCTGATACGGTAAACATATCGTTTTATTAGGATCGCTGAATTTATGGAGCCAGTATTTCACAACGAACTGGTTTTTCGTGATAGAGGGAAATAATCTCAAAGCAAAATCGCGAAGTCTACGTGGGTTACCCATAAAACCTGTATTAAGAATATTTTAAGTTTTGGTAAAAGACACTTTGTTGCTTATTTATTATTTCTTTTTGGAAAAATGGTGCTTACACAATTGGTAAAAAGAATTTATTTCTGGATTCCGTGCGATGAAGAAGCAATAAATGAGCTGAATTTTTGCAATACTCCCCTGACACACTAGAGATGGTGAAGATCGGTCAAGCACCAAGTGCTGGACCGATATTTTTGTGCATTTATGAAGTCATTGGTATAGTGCATAGCGTCTAAATGGCCATGGTTTTTGCATTAGAGGCCTAACGGATAATTGCTAGCGTATCTCCTTCATAAGGTGAAAACACCACCAAAAATTAACCTTTAGCCGCCGCTGCCATGTAACTATGGCACCTGTTTCCGCTTTTCCTCCCGCATGCTTTTTTCTCTACAAGCAACTGCCGTGATTATTGGAATGAAGTTTTGCTTGTAATATGGCATTTACAATGCCTGGGCGGACTGATTCAACCGGCTGCGACTTTTTGAGGCTGTTGAATGAATCACCTTTTGTGTATATGCCAAAGAAGTTCTCCTAGTTATACGTCTGAAAAAAAAAGTGAAATCTTTTGCCCGTTTACGTAGGAAAGAAAACTCAAGTCCTGTTTCATAGTCCCCGCCAGGCGAAGCGGTGAACGTGGTTTCACACCGCAGAAGAGCAAATGCCCGACACAAAACACGATTGACCGAGGCGCAGTCTAAAGGGCGGCAAGAAAGAAAACACGACGATTTTGTCTGCTTTCGTTTGACCATCGTTCTGATTTATTTTTAATATTACAAATGTTCATCAATCACACTGTACTCTTAGTAGGAATGAGTTGTTGTGCTCCACAGCAGTTTTCTAATGAAGCTGAATACCTTAAAAGCGGGGCTTTCATGTTGCTTGTTACAAAACTGTGGCGCAAGCTTGTCCTGAACACGTTGAGAGAAAGCTTCGGATAGTTCAAAGAACGCTTGGGTCAGTCGTAAAATTTGTTTCGGAAATGTTCTAAAAAAGCACGTGCTGCAGCCGTTTTCACTGTCTATAAGTGCTCTCTTGACGGTAAAGGATTTGACAAAATATGAAAATTCATAATTACCTACTACTGCACAAACAATAAATGTAGCAAAAAGTAGCCTACGTCTTGATGGCAAAGAAAACATCTCAAACGTTACCAACTAACGGCGAAATATTTACGACCGTTGGAACAAAGTGTATTTCCGATTTGCATAGCGGCCAGTAAGTGCATTGTTAAATGGAGAAGAATCTTTTTTAAATAGAAAGATGCACATTTTTCATGGGTAGATGGTTGGTTTTGTTGCAAAGGTGACTGTTTTTACCTGCGATGTATACCTGAACACAAGGTCACGCATAAATTCACGTAAGCTACAATGCTGAATGAATATATCGCAACATTTGTGCCGAATTTTGTATTCGCGATGAATGTGTACACGGTCTTGGACTCATCAGAATTTCATCCGTTTTGTATAAGCAGATAAGAGTGCAAACGATGTTAGTCATGTACAGGGGGCGAGGGTATTATTATAAGGATGCACTTATTTTTATATCACGCCTAAAACACCGCCCTTGTTCATGAACTGAAGTTTAATGTAAAAAGGAAGCATTGAACCAGCCTATATGGATGCTGCATTAGCTTGGTTTGTTGACAACGTGCGCAAAAACACACTCAGTCCCTATTATTCATTTGGATGTGCAGCCAAAAAAAGAAAACGTGAGGAGAAAGGCGCTGAGTATCGTAAACACGGACCATGTTGTGCAAGGTGAAGGAGATTTGCCTTCTCAAGTACAAAGGTAAAAAAGATGACAAACACATGCGGATCAGTTCTACTCGACAGTAAACCTATTAACGTTGGCCTCCTCAAGTTTTAATGACGTCGGAGGCGCCCGGAAGTGTTCCCCATTCTAGTTATTGACCTGAAGCCTAGCTCGCGCTGAGTTGTCGAGTGGCTCATAAGACTGCTGTGGCACGCCTTTTTGGTACGACTGCGTGTCCGCTTAAATGTTAGCCTTAGAACTGATGAGCTGAATGTTGGTGCGTAACTGAGAGGCACAATTAGGATGTATTTCGCGAAGCATATGATGACAATGATTAAGCTGCTTGACGGAAGTCAAGGTGGTGTGATCCGCGGACGCTTTAAGGTGCTGCCTTAAACGAGGTTGAAGAAGTGGCACAAAGTCAAGTTTATTGTAAGAGCACTAGGGTGAAACGTAGCGTGCTTGCATATCGTTTTGGTGACAGCGAAATCACAGGGTTGTGCCACTGGTTATCTATGAATGACGAGACGCCAGCGGAAACCACAAGAATAATTGCGGTAGCCATTTCTTCCAGTTGAGCGACCACACTAAGTTGACTGAAGTTTGCAGCGCTTGCAATGGTACTCTTAATCACAATGCAAAGAGAGTTCATCAAGCAGCTATGTCTGAATTTAGGGGAAAATCACCAGATTTCTTTCCAGAGGATGGTTCCAATCTCAATGAATAGACGTGGCTGTTCTAACAGCGGCAAACATTCACCCAAGCTAACGAACTGGCGAACGTTTGTCAATGATGAAGGCAGGCTTCGGGAAATACTTCCTAATCTTGACTTTTGTAAGACGACTTCAGGTGCCAGTGGAGTAAAGATGATGTGGAGGGAAATCGATTATTGGTAGTCTGAAGTCACTTTCGCAAACATTGATGATAATGCTTTATCTCAGAGAATTGTTGAAGGAGGGTAGCGTGCAGCATGTGCTCATTTAGGATGCAATCTTCTACAATCCTGTCACGCACGTTGCAAAATAGAAAGAGCATCCGGCACGTGGTCGGGCGATGCATCACTCGAACGGTTTCACTGCATCATGTTTATTAAACGGCATGTGGCCGAACATAAGCGGCCAAAGCAAGTCGTGATTGCTTTTTGTGGAGTCTCCCACGGAAAATAGGGCTGAATAATATTTCCAAACAAGATACGTTTCAGACAGAAACGTCGTATCGTGCTGGCAATCGTCTCGTAAATTTTTACGAGCGGTTCATCATCATCATCACCATCATCATCACCAGCCTGTCTACGCCCACTGCAGGGCAAAGTCCTCTCCCATTATAATATAATTACACCGGTCCTGTGCCAACTGTAACCAATTTATCGCCGCAAACTTCTTGATCTCATCTGTTCATCTAACTTCCTGCCACCCCCTGCAATTCTTGCCTTCTCTAGGGATCCATTCTGTTACCCTTAATGATCAACGGTTATTTTGCCTTCGCATTACATGCCCTGCCCACGTCCATTTCTTGTTCTTATTCTCTACTAATATGTCCTTAACACGCGTTTGTTCACTGACCCACTCCGCTCTGTTCTTGTCCCTTAATTTTCCACCTCTCATTTTTCGCTCCATTGCCCGCTGAGTCATTCTCGATTTAAGTTGAACCCTCTTAGTGAGGCTCTAAGTATATGCCCCTTAGGGGAGTACCGGTAAGATGCAGCTGTGACACAGTTTCTCCTTCAGCGACAATGGTAGGCTACTATTCATTATCTGAGAATGTCTGCCGTGTGAACTCCACCCAATTCTGATCCTTCTAATTTCCTCTGCCTCATGGTTGGGATCCTGGATCAGAACTTGGCCTAAGTAGATGTATTCGCTTACCCCTTCCACTGCCTCGCCCCTTATCCCAATCTGGTGTGCTGTCCTGAGGTTATTGATCATTACTTTGGTTTTCTGCATATTAATTATCAGGCCCATGGTTCTACTCTGTTTATCCAGTGCGGAAAGCATGCTTTGCAATTCGTCTCCCGAGGTACTTAGCAAGCCAACGTCATCAGCAAATCTGAGGTTACTGAGGCATTCTCCATTAACCCTTACTCCCACCTGTTCCCAATCGAACGTTCTGAATACTTCTTGTAAACATGCTGTGAATAACATTGGAGAGATTGTGTCTCCTTGTCTGACGCCCTTACTTATAGGTATTTTAGTGCTCTCCTTAAGGAGGATGATGGTAGCTGTGGACCCATTGTAGATATCCTCTAGTATTCTTACACAATGCTCATTTACCACCTGGTTCGTAATGCCTGAATGGCTACTAGGGTTTCGACCAAGTGAAATGCTTTGTCATAATCTATGAATACTATATAGGGGTTCAGTATACTCAGCGCACTTCTATATCACCTGATTGATCATGTGAATATGGTCCATTGTTGAATACCCTTTACGGAACCCTGCTTGTTCTGACTGAAATCTAAGGTTGCAGAAATTTTGTTAACGATTACCTTGGTAAGTACTTTGTAGACGACTGACAGTAAGCAGATCGGCCTGTAATTTTTCAAGTCCTTTATGTCACCTTTTTAATGAATTATGGATACATTTAACTGGCGAAGTGCTTTTTGTAACAGGGTAAGAACGACGGTATTCTCCTGTGAGCTTCGAAGCGAGACATGGACTAGGACACGGCACCCAAAGACAAACAAGGGAGCCCAGCGAGAATTGCATGGTGCCCTGCACGCGACATGGCGAGATATATTTAGATGCTCGTGCTGAGAAGGAAATGAACGAGTGAGCTGGCGGCATTACTGGGAAAACTGCGAAATTTGGGAAAACGGGGTGCACTCGGAGTTGTCAGGGCGGTATAAAGTAGCGTGTCCAGCGTGTAGGCTGGCTGCCGTCTGTAGTGGAGCAGGAACGGTCAAAATCCGGTAGTCGTCTGCGTCGCGGTAAGGTACGCGTCCGTGATAAACAGAAGAACGTGATCCCAGTTTGAATGATCCGATAAAATATTCAAAGATAGCATGTCTCCAAGAAAGAAATTGAAACCTTTGGTTAGGCCGTTGGTTTGGGGGTAACACGCTGAGGAAGTGCGGTGAACTACGCTGAACTAGGTCAAGAGCGGTTTGAAAACTTCAGATAGAATGAGGCGAATTGTGTAGCTCAGCACCTCTCGTGGGGCTTTGTGTCAAAAGATCAAATGACGGAGAAGGAAGCATGCCACGTCCCGTGCCGTGGTGGCTGACTGGGCTGCTGTCTTGCCGTATCGCGTGAGATGGCCTACCGCAACTGTGATCCAGCTGTGTTCCCTGGATGTACACGGTAGCAGCCCGAAGAGGTCGATGCCCACTCTATCGAAGGGGTGCGCAGGGCACGGCAGAGGCGGGAAGCTTTTCATTGTTTTTCACGGAGGAGACGTACGGCACTGGAAATCTGTACAGGGGCGAACATGTTTTGCGACGAAGGTGTAAATTCTTTGCCAGTAAACCAGACGGCAAAGTCTCCGGCGGTATGTCTTCAGGATACCTCTATGGGCACACTACGCGTCGCCGCGGAATGAAGAGCAGATGTGTCAGAGTAAATGGCGAAGAAAGACAAGGGGCCATTTGCGACCATCGGACGAATACTTTCGGCGTTACAGGTTGTGTCACGGAGAGCAGAAAGAATATGTTGACGGGGAAGAGAGCGGGGCGTGGCTGCTGGCGACCGTTATGACAAAAATACCCCAAATGGAGGCGATCCACGGATCCTTTTGCTGTTCAGCAGGCATGTCAGTGATATCAAACGGGTCCAGAGGGCACTCCAACGAAGATAAATCGACAGGGACAGCTGGAATAGACCGAGAAAGGGCGTCTGCGTCTGTTTGCTTGTGGAAGGACCGGTCTACAACTCGCATGTCGTGTTTTTGCAGCTGTAGAGCTTATCGACCGATGCGGCCAGAGAGATTTTTTAGCGAAGAGAGCCAACAAAGGGTGTGGTGGTCTGTCGCTACGTCGAACGGGCGTCCGTAAAGGTACGGACAAAATTTTGTAATAGCCCAAACGATCGCTAAACATTCATTCTGCGTGACGGAGTAACTGATTTGTGCTTTTGTAAGGGTACGGCTTGTGTAAGCTACGACGTATTCCTGGAATCGGGTCTTGCGTTGTGCTACTACTGCGCCCAGTCCCACATCGCTTGCATCGGTATGAATATCTCTGGGAGCGTTTGAATGTAAATGTCGTAGTAACGGTCGCAAGATGAGACGGTGGCGCAACACAATGAAGGATTTGTCACAGGCAGATTACCAGTCCCCGATCTCGTTGTTACCACCAAGGAGTTTCGTCAAAGCCGCAGTGATGGTGACGAAATCGCGGACAAAGCGCCGGAAGTAAGAGCAATGTCCGACAGAGCTGCGAAGTTTTTTTATTGTCGTCGGTGTTGGAAATTCCGACAAGCACGAAGCTTTATAAGGTCCGGAGGTACACCGTCTTTTTACATGACGTGGCACAAAATAGTACGTTTTCGAGCTCCAAACAGGGATTTGTTCGTTTAACTGCAGGTCCGGTGTGGCAAGGCAGTTCAACACGTTTTCGATGAGGGTAAGATGCGTTGCAAAGTCACGGGAGAACAAGGCTGTGTCATGCCAGTAACGCAAGCATGTTTTCTATTTCAGGCCGCGCGATATGTTGTCCATGATCTTTCCGATGGTCGGTGGTGCATTGCACAGCCCAAAGGGCATGACTTTGAATTCGTACAGCCCGTCATGTGTGGCAAAGTCAGTTATGAGACGATCCGCTTCTGCCGTATGGACTTCCCAATAGCCGGATCTTAAATCCGATGAAGAGAAGAACTCGGCTCCTTGCAAGCAATCGAGCACGTCATCAATGCGAGGAAGGGAATATACGGGTTTTCGTGTTATCTTGCTGAGGCGCCGGTAGGTCACGCAAAATGGAATTCAGCAGTATTTTTTCGTCACATGTACCACGGGAGAGGCCCAGAGGCTCGTCAAAGGGCGTACAATGTCGAGCTTGAGCATGTCCGCGTCTTGCTACCAATGACGTGGCGCTCAGTGGGCAAAACACGGTATGGACGCTGTCTCAGAGGTGCGTGGGAACCCCTATCTATATGGTGCGAAACACTGGATGCCTTGTCAAAAGGGGTGTGTTGAGCATCGAAAGTCTTGGGATCGGTGTAGAAGGTTCAGAAATTTGTCGAGTTGTGCAGAAACTCAACCGTCGTCGATGGAACATAAGAAGACACCGGTGTCTCAATCCGGAGTAAGACCAAGCGCGGTGACATGAAGAGATGCAGAGTTCGCTGATACGCCGATAATAAGGTGAACTTCAACGTTCTTGCCGTGGCCAAGAAAGTCACTGCGAAGCAATGTTGCAGGGCAAAAGGATGGGTTTGAAACGAGTATCCTTGGTGACCAAAAGCGAATTTCGCCGACGTCAAAACGTAGAGGCAAACATTTGCGTGCACTGAAGAGCGTCGATGGCGTAAAGGAAACTGTGGCGTCCTACAAACAGTCACATGACACGGAAACAAGGACAGATTTGCCAGGCGGAATGTCGATATCATTGGTTGCAAATAATTTGGCGAAACTTTTGGGTATAGTGCTGTCGTCAAACGGGACAGTACAATCTCAGTGCGAGCAATCCGAATGATAGCATGATGTCGTGACAAAAAGTGCCAACCGAGGATGATATTGTGCGGAAAGGGAGAGAAAACAATGAACTAAATGATATAGCCTTTTGCCTATATTGTAAGTCGGGCGGTGCACGTGGCCATTGGTTTTAAGTCTTGAGCATTAGCGGTCGGGGGAGGGGGGGGGTGGTGGTGAGCCGGAGAACGGAGTTGTGACTTTTCTTAAGGAACGACAAAGACTTTCAGGTATACACAGTGGCGCCAGTATCGATAATAGCGAACGCGGGAACACCTTGTACGGAGACGTCAATCTCGTTGTTAGGTGAAAGCGGAGGAGTTGAGCAGTTAGATGTGGACGCGGTTCTTGCCTTCGGTACTGCGGCCGCTAGTTTCCCTCAGCTGGTGGGTTGACACGTGGGCGCATCGGATAAATTGAGTGGGGACGCGGAGAAAGAGACGGCCGGCTTGAAGGCGCCCACGTCGACTGGTCACCACAGTACGAATTGGGGTGCGAAGGAATAAGTTTGCGCAAAAGAAGAGGATGAAGAGAAGAGAGGACGAGAGGAGAGCAAAGTCGAATTTTTAGATTTATACCTCAGCAGTGCAAGTAATCACATCTGCTGGCAATATAAAAGAAGATTGAAAGAAGGACTTTTGCAATCCGAAAGTGCACATTCAAAGTTGGTCAAAAGGGGCATCGTTATAAATTGTTGTCACTCTACTCTATCTTTTCAAGTCGTATCAGCGCGAACAGTCTGAAAGCTTCAATGCTCAAATGTCACGCCTTCAGTTAGCAGGTTACCCTTAATTTCATCAGTAGTGTCAGCGAATAGCTTTTTCAAAAAACCGAGCGAGCATCGAACAAAAAGGAACTACAGAAAGATAAAAGAAACAATCCGCAATGCATGCCTTGCATCCACAGGGTGTCCCGCAACATTAAACAAGTAGCCAGCCAGTACTGTGTTGAAATTGGTTCTTCAGCACCGTGTAAGTTAGAAAAACTCTGCCCATTAACGTCCCAACAAAAAAAAACAGATTGTGTGTGAAAACAGGGACGGAAAACGCTACACGGAATGCGTTACAAACGTAGTCTACAAAATTACTTTGACCTGCAAAAAAGAAATATACATCGGTCAAACTGCGCGCAATTTTATTGAGGGGGTGCGGAGCCCACTCTTTCTGTTGAAAATAAATAAGTAAAATAAATAAATCTGGAAATGCATTGTAAAACATGCGGCTCGTATCCCAAGCTAGAGGATAGCGAATTCCTAGAACGTTCTGAAGATCAAACAGAGGGAGAAATTATTGAAGGCTACCGAATTAGAGACTACGGGAAAGATTGCATCAGCAGGCCATGAGTAAGGGTCCTACCCCCTGAGTGAACCTTGTCAGAACGCCATGTTTGAAAGAACTTGGATTTTTTTGGGTATTTTGTAGGCTTTTGCTAAATGTTCGCAACGCACCCTCTGTGGTAATGACCACTTCCATTCTCCGATCACACCGTTATTACTCCCACCCTTGTTCCAATTCCCACTCCTTGTCATTAATTCCATCCCACCCTTTCTATTAGTGTTTTCGTTCTTTTGGCTCTTATTTTGTGCTTTTGTTCTTTCATCCTTGGTTTCAGATGTGACACGTGTTGATTAGAAAGATGAGTGTATTACGAAGTTTGACTCGTTTTAGGTCCTCAGAAGTGTTGGAAACGCGAACTGTGTTGTTCATCACTTCGATTATTCCACCGGTCTTATCATGTTATTTGGTGATTAGTGGTTTTGTGGCCTTTTGGCTCTGAGTTTATTCGTTCATGTTTGCTTTCAATTGCGACACGTGTTGACTGTGGAAGACCGGAACACGTCTAAGTAGTATCTGATATCTGGGTCATACTGTTTGGTTAGCCTGTTTTATCCGATGGTTTTGTTTGTTGTACTTCACGTATGATTCTTGTCACGCCGAATTGGGTGGAGCGGTTGGTGATAGAAAATAGAGAGTAACACCGGTTGGAGGAATATGTGTGTTTTGTTATTTCATGCAAAATAAAAATGGAAGTTGCTCTTGTCTTGCCCCTTTCCTCTTCGTCCTCGTCTTTTGCGCGAACTTAGTTCATTGTACGTCATAAAACAACTAGCCAGCAATCAAGTCCTAAGAATGGGGTGTTGCGCTGAAGTAGCGGGAGCGAAGGGTGGTTGAAATGTATAAGCTGGGAATTGGTAGGCGTTACTGGGAGGTAAGGGTGGACGGCGACATAGACGTGCGACATTTCCAGGAAGTGGGCAAGCAAAACAGACTGGGAACTTGTCGGTGGGGTGCCACGGATTCGGGCTCCTTGGTGCCATTAAGGATACGGCGCTGCTGGCTGCTCCGCGTGACATAAAAAGGATAAGAAAGGTCTATCGATGGCCTTGTGACGACGGAAGCGTCGGTGACCGGGGCAAGGACGTGTGATTGAATATGCGACGTGACGGGGGCTGCGACTAGCGCGGCAACTGGTGAAATAACGGTTTCAGGGGTGACTGGCGTCTAGCGGGCTGAAGGAATCGTCTCGGCAACATGCGCTTGGTTCACCCGTTAGACCGCCCGAGGCAGCAGGCGAGAGAGCTGTGGAGAGCAGGGAAGGAGGGAGAACTGACGCGAAACCTCTTTTCGCAGGAACTGCTCGATGTCAGGTAGACGAGCCGATAGGTCAGGAGAAGTAGCTAATGCCGATAGCGACCGACGTTGTGGAAATGGGATGCTTCGGGAGCTCGTCATAGCTCTGACACCTGTTGACAACGTGGCTAATAGGCCGGGTTTTTGATCAGCAGCATTCGTAACGCATCATCCTGAATGCCCTTGAGAATGTGCTTGATCTTATCGCTTTTGCTCATGCCTGGATTTACACGCCTGCAGAGGTGGACGACGTCGTCTATGTAGCTGGTAAAGCTTCACCTGCCTGCTTCGCTGGAGTTCGCAGCCGCTTATCGGCCCGGAGCTTGAGTACTACTGCCGGACGTCCGAAAAGTTTTATGACGGCATCTTTGAAGTTTGGCCCAGTGGCGCTGGTAGATCCCTTGTTGTCAGACCACATCTCTGCCACTTGCGTACAATAGAAGCTGACGTTATTGAGCTTCATCGTGTCGTCCTATTTATTGCAGGCGCTCACCCGTTCAAAGGTCGAACGCCACTCTTCCACATCGTGCCCATCGGTGCCGCAAAAAATGGCGCAATTTGTTGGCGGAGCGTACCGGAGCAGATGTCGGGCTAGCGGGGGGTAGGAGCCATTTCGTCGCTGACCGGGCGCCTTGTTCTTTGCAATTCGAGGCCGTCAAACTATCGGGGGATCGCGATCGTGCAATGTCCACCGAAAATGTGGTGACGTGTAATGACAGCTCCGCCTGCAAACGGTCACGTCGTCTAGCTTGGCCAGAGTCCAAGTGAGCGTAGCAAACCGGGGCTGAGGTTCGAGCTGAGCGAGCACACACTTTGCACTTTGTCTTCTTCAGAATGCACTGCGTGTGGCATAACCATCTGTAAAGACTGTCCACCAACTGCTATCCCGTGTTGGACATCGCCACTGGGAAAGTGTCCATCTCCTGGTGTTCATGTTTTTTGCTACACGATGTATAAAACTGGAATGTCCTTGAGAATATTTTGCTGTATCGAGGAAGTTTTGTTTTTACCTTGAGCAATGATATATGTAATGTTACTCATTTTGTAGGCTATCACAAAAAGAACGAGGCTGATTTTTGTCTTTTTCAGACTTCTTTTAAACTAAAAAAAAATTCAGGGCAAATAAATTGTCACACGTTATTGCAAAAACCAGCACAAGAACAAAATAGATGAGGAACATTTCGAAAAGCAACGATTCAGACTGTTCGTGATAGCGGCACAAGAAAGGTGGTTAAAACAGTGCCTTGCATGTTTGCAAATATTTGTCTTTTTGTTCTAGACCATAGTAGGAGGTCTCTAATGGAATAACAACCACTCCTTTTTTGGCAATTGCGAGACTCAAAGTAACTTTTACAGAGGTCATTTCAGTGGTTGCTGTACAGCATGCTTGTACTTCGTTATGAACACAAAAAAGAATTCTGCCCAAAATTCCTTGGTGTAGTGTTGTGGCCGGTATCTGCAGCCAAAAAGTGTTTGTAATGTTGTAACAAATACGATCTCCAGTTTGCACGTCGGCAGCAGCGAAAACTTCAGTTATCTCTTCGTACGAGCTCCGGAGAATTTTTAACCCTGTGATTCCCCTACCCAGACGGATAAAAAACCATAGTTGGAACAGTACAAATTAGGCAGGAGTAAAATTTCACAGTCTCAAAAATGCAGTGTTAGGTATGCTGACGGCCATGTAATGAAAGAAGGCACTTATTGCTGTAAAACGTTGTTTTTCATAGGCTTGAAATGCTCTAAACCTCTTCTAAGAGGCCGGCAATTTAGGAAGACCGTTGATATAGGGCCTTGCCAGCCCGCCTTAAAAACATCCGTTTGAATTCACCATGCTGCAGGTAGAAAGCACTCGTGGACCCGTTTTTTATCAGGTTAGGCAATTGTATGCGCTCAAAAAAGATTACTTGCCTGGATATTGGGATTCAGTGTGTTGTGGCGCTCTGTAAGTTCTCGTACACAGCCGAGAAAGCCTTGTTTTGCGGCAAATTGCAGAGCTGTGTGGTTGCGGTTGTTGGTAGCATTGATATCTGCGCCCAAACGGAGAAGATGACTTATAATTTTTGGTTGGTTGCTGAAAAATAGAAAAAGAAAGTGTGAACATCAGGACCGCTTTAAAGGCTTCAACTCGTTTTTTTCAAAACATTGTGCCACGAAACCAGTACACAGCTTTCACTGTATGGTAATGGAGATAAAAATAAGCTTTTCGTCTGATTAGCGGCTAGGAGGGCGGAAATACTTAAAAATACAAATTCTAGCCGCTATTATTGTAGCGTCTGCAAGCGCATATTATTTTTGTGTAATCGTTTCAGGTCTAACCCCATAAGTCACAGTATCACACAAATCTGCATGAATGATTCACTATTTGTAAACGAAATCTCAACATACAGTTAAGGACGGTAATGAGGAGACAAATTAATATTATTGTAGGAATTTTGTTTTAAAACATCATGATTTCCTGCGGCAGTGCTAGATGTTAAGCTATGGTGAAGAGCGCGTGTGTTTGTTTGTCTGTTGCCATTATTGTGTAAAAAGACGAGACTAGCAAATGTTTCATACGTCAACTGCACCTCTTGCAGTACTATTGTTCTTGTAATGGGGTAACTTTCAGTCGACCTACAAGCTCTAGATTTCTTACACAACAGGAGTTTTAAGTGCGAATGCACTTTGAGCCTGAATTCCGTAACCGCCGTCCGTCCACATAGCAACAGCTCGGGTGCGCGCGTTCGTCTCTGGCAAAGGGGAGACACATACCCACGTGGGATTGGCAGGAAATCTCTCGTCTTTTGGCAAGGGGGGAGATTTGCGCGGCTGTGGCCGAGACTGGCACATACCCACGTGGGGGATTGGCCAGGAATCGCGTGAAAAGGGCTATGCACCGTTAAAGGAGACTGAACGGAATTTCAAAGCGAGATCCGCTCTACCCAATCAAGTACCGCCTGTCTCTGGCACATACCCACGTGGGGGATTGCCAGGAATCGGGCGTGAGGACGGGCTAATGCACCCGCTTAAAGGAGTACTGACACGAAATTTCAAAGCTGAGATCCGCTCTAGCAATCAAGTACAACGACAACACAAATAGGTGTCTGTGAATAAATGCATCTTTCTTTCTTTGTGGTTGTGTGTGTGTGTGTGATCTCTCTTTCGCGAACATTACCGAACCGCGCAAACTCAACTCGTGCATTCGCACTTCACATTCTCCCCTCGGGGAAATGCGGTGAAATTTTAAAGATGCGTTAAATTGAGTGCCTGCATATTCTGGACACCCGATTTATATAATCACGTAACGAAGAATGACGCAGGTTCATTGAAAAATTGCGTTTATTGGAGCAAAGTTGTACGCCTTGATGAACTTCAACTAGAAACGTCGGTGAAGCAGTCACCAGCGTGATACGCATAGGTGAGCGTCAGCGAAACAAATGCCTGGTGTTTGCCCTGCGAGAATTTATCTTTCCGGTGTGCATTCTGGAACTGCCAAATTAGATGGCGAACACTAAGAATTATTCTAATATAGCGATAAATAGTGGGAGTGCTCTCCGTAGCAAATCAGATAGCCTGCGCAGCATGCAGAGAAAGGGAGCATAACGCACGCTCCGCTTCGAACATAACTAACACCTTCAACCGCAGCCTGACACCGGATGTAATACGCACAAGTAAACCGAATTAAGGCATGGTTCGCGGCATTACTCTCGTCTAAAGTGCATTGACATGATGCAAAGATAAAACAGCAGCCCAAACAAAAACGTTCGTCATCTAGCGTAGCAAGGATTGAGGCTGACAATGTGGACGAATTCTGGCCGCGTGCGATGGCCCGACGTAGTGGAGTTCTCATGGTGGACAACCGCGTAGATGACTGGGCTGACGCTTCAGTGAATTCCATGGGGTCCTAAGCACGGGCATATTATTGAGTCCACGTCGGCGAAGTGGCCTCACAACCCACGCAAGATCACCAATGTAATACAATGTGTCAGGCGACAAATGTTGCAGCATTCGGCATCCACAGCCCCGGCTCGGTTGCACGAACTCAAGCAATCTGGCGGGCCTCCTCCATCCACTGTAGGTATGCATGAACATCGGCTTTGAGTTCATCTTCTACGTGCGGAAACGCCGGGTCCAGCATTGTTGTCAGGCGGTTTCCGTAGACATGCTCGAACGGTGTCATTTGCGGAGGTTCTTTGATAGCCGTGTTGTATGCAAACGTGACATCAAGGAGGCCTTGTACCACGTCATGTGTTCAACGTCCACGTACATAGCCAGCATAGCAGCGATAGTTTTGTTCAGTGTTTCCGTTCCTATAGGTTGGTGTGGTATGCTGTGTATTAAAGGTGATACGTATTACTCTAGCGGAAGGCTCATTACATCAGCTCCACAGTACGGTCTTTCCGAGGTCAATGATTAGAACTACAGAGTTGCATGTCGCTGTACAAATTGTCTGGGGAAGAAATTCTCGGCCTCTAAAGCAGTTACCTAGCGTAGCAGGTAGTCTGTGGCCGCAAATATCTACCTATTTGCGGCTAGGGACGTCGGAAACGGGCATGAACGGTCCATTCTCATCTGTTCGAAAGTCCGCAATGGTACGGCGATGGACTGCAAAAGTGCGACATGTTTTGTGGGCGACGCTTCCCGCCGCTGGCAGTAGCGGCAGCTCCAGGCGTTGTAGGTTACCTGTGATGTGAGCTCAGGCCAGTAGTATTTTCTCTGGATCTTCCGAGAGTAACTGTGGTACCAACGTGCCCTACAATGGTCCATCGTGAAACAATTTCGAGAATTCGTCACGGAGCCTGCCTTCAATGAAGAGAACCCATTTTGTTGTCGTTTTCGGATTGAAGTTTTCACCAGCACCGAGTATGTTGGGCGAAATGCCGCGGAGTACCGATTACAAACTCTTGGCACGGCGACATTGCGTCGTTCCAGGAACTCGATCGCTATGCGCCGATCACGGTCTACACGCTGGTGGTCTGTGAGGTCCATTTCCATCATGATGTCGAGGAACGCGGTGTCATTGAAGTCTGTTGGTGGCAGTTCAACAAAGGTTCGTGACAAGCAGTCGGCGTCCGTTTGTTTCCCGCACAATTTTTGCACGATTCGTAAAATTGCCAGCACCACAGTTGGTGCTCAAGACAATTGAAAGTCCGTGACATAATTGGAGGCTTTCTCCCCACGTTCGCAGTCTTGGAGGTTTTCTAGAATGGATTCATGAGACAGAGTTTCGCAGGCCGCTTCCTTAATGTCTACGTTAAGAATGGCACTTTTTTACGTGTGGCTCATATTTTCACCAGCGTCTTCAGTGGTTTGTAATAAAGTATTGTCACTGGCAAGTTTCTTTCGCTCCTTGCTATAAACTGAACTGGTGGTCAACCCCTCTTTGTGGGTATGCGCCTTTTGGGATAAGCTGACCCATAGGCTAGAGGAGGAAGATGAAGACGCTCACTCATAGTAATATGTGTGCAGTACCTGGGACATCGCAGCTGCCTTTTCTACCTAGACTATCCCATTGTTATTTTAATTACTTTCTGCAAATACACCCCCTTCGTTGCCACGTCACAACTTATAGTGATCGGGCTACGTTCTGTCTCCGTACCGCTCTCCGGGCCAGTTTGAGACAATACGCAGCTTCGGAGAGGGTGTCACATTCACAGCTGCAAGAAGCCGCCGAGCGGTGAGCCTAAATATACTCCGGCGTAGTCCTCGTTTCTCACCACCATGATCCCGGAAATTTTACTGGCACTGACAACGTCGACGCGGATGAAAGGCTTAGCGTGTATGAACGCACCGGTGTTCGAAACCGGGGGGATGTAACAATAATGCTGGTGAATGTCTGCCATCTTGAAGGGATGGCAGGGGTGTGGTTTCTAAACAACAAGGCGACGCTAAGAAGCTGCAAAAAGGTGTACGGTAGGGCTTGTTGGTATATTACATGTGTAAAAAACAGCACGGAAGACGGTGCTGCGGAAGAAACAGACGACACAAGACGGTAGACGACGCAAGACGACACGAGGGATGAACTATAATGCTGGTAATTCTCCATCTTGAAGGGATGCATTGGTATCTACAATCTATTGTTAGTAAGTAGTTTAAAATTAGGTGGCTTTTGGTATATTATGTATACTTCCCTTCGAATTAAAATGCCCTACGTAGTTCGTACAGCACTAGTGTAGTGTCGGTTCCTTAGTCCAGTCTTCCGCGCTGTTTTTAAACAATATAACTAGGTGGGATATCTTCAAACAGGAGGTCCGCGATTCGTTCAGTAAGTCCATGTTCCGTCAGATGGCTGCAAAAACAGATCTCTCTTCGAACGCTCAGTCCTGAACTGAGTCCTATGTCACCTACATCCAGTAGGTGTCGGCTAGATGTAGGTGTAGTAGGTGTAGTGGATAACATACTAGGTGTAACATACCAACTACAATAGTGCAGTAGGTGTAGTGGATACCAACATGCCATCGTCTGACCAGGTTGGGCACGTCCTAAAGGTAAGGCAGATGATGCCTTCAATCTGCTCATGTGTAAATTGTGCCCCGATTGACTCTGTACTGAGAAAATGTCGCCGATTTCAGCAAGCGAAATGCCCCCGCATAGCGCAGCAGTTCACCCGGCTGCCTCCCACCGCAGCAACTTCATCGTGTGCGGATCTGACGTCACCTAGCAGTCCCCCGACGGCACTAGGCCCTGTGCCACATTCTGACACGTTGACCAAAACTGTGCGCCGAGAAATCGAGGCCATGCCTATGATACTTTACACCACCATGGGTGCTACCACACTCTGCCTACTATATTGCTTATATAGGCCGTGGTCCATGAGAAAGTCGCCAACCTTGGCATCTACTCAGTGTGCGGTGAGGCTTGTACAGACGTCCGCCAAAACCGTGCGCTTTCATGGCCAGGAATAGCTTCCCACGCCGTTATTACGCACCACCTCGTTACCGTCGCCGGGACCCCACGGTATAGAAAACCCCTGACTACCGGTCTATATGCTTTGAGTGCTCTCGCGTTGGTCAAGTGGCCCGTTATTGCCATCAACGCTGGACATCCCCGCCACAGTCCAGGTTTTCGGCCACCACCTAGTCTGTCCACCGGCTTAATAAATTCCCGCCTCGTACTCAACTCCAGTATGTTCCCGACAGCTCCCGCAGCGACCACTCTAGCTGCTCCCCGCCCCCACAACGTCGCCAGTCCCAGTCGCCTGAGCCTCGCCGCTCTTCGTCGCCAACTTCTTACGCACGCGCCTCTCCAGGAAACTAGCCAGTGCAGCTCCCGGAGGTGGTGCTTTTGTCCGACCCGGCCTGAAAATGCTGCTTACTAATTGGCGAAGCGCAATCTCCTTGACGTTGATGTTAAGGGTGTTCGTGTAAGCGCTCTAATAGATACCGGTGCCAATATCTCCGCCCAGCACTCCAACCTTCGCAGCCACTTCCAAAAGTTTCTCACGTCTGCCCCCTCTCCTGTCCTCCCAGTGGTCGACGGTCGTACGCCCACTGTTGAAGAATTCTGATCCGCTCGGGTTGGTGTTGGTGACCACCAAATTCATTTCCTATTCACTGTCTTCGACGCAGGCCCCCTTGACATCATTCTCCGGCTGGACTTCCTCACCGACAACGCCGCGCTTGCTAACTGTGCAACCGGTATTCTTCGTCTTGACCTGCCGTCCGGTCCTATACTACGTCGCTGTTCCTTACACTGTTGTCACCCTCACCAAAAACGAAATAGGCCTGCCTTTTCTTATTTTGGCTCTTCGTCACATGTTCTCCCTGAGCGGATATCGCTGGCCACGTGTTTACACCTTAACGAATGCTAATTTTCTGCCGTGTAGAATAACGCCGGCATGGTTACAGCGAACGATTCCCAGCGTCGTTGGGCCACTCCTAGTGATATCGAAAAAATGATAGCGCCGTACCTTCCTTCTTCACAAGGTCGCCAGTTACATCGCCTGCTTTCGTCACACAAAGACATGTTTTATTTGGACGATGGCCCTTTAAGACAGACATCGATGATAACCCACCGCATAAACACCGCCGAATGCGAGCCCCATCCATAGGCTCCCAAACGGGTTCTCTCACGGCGAAAGACAAATCATTCAAGATGAGGCCGATAAAATGCTGAAAAAGAATGTGATTAAACTTTCTTCCAGTCCAAGGGCGTCACCAGTCGTTTTAGTGAAAAAAGAGGATTCATCGTGGCGCTTCTGCTTTGATTTCCGGCACTTGAACAAAGTCACAAAAATGACATTTATCCACTTCCTCGCATTGATGACGCCTTGGATTGATGGTGCCCTCGATTGCCGTCATGGTACGTCGTACTTTTCTTCTATTAACCTTCGGTCCGGTTATTGGCAAATTGCTGTTGATGCCAAGTCCACAAAAAGAGCATTTTTGACGCCGGACGTGCAGGTAGCAATTCAAGGTCTTGCCCTTTCGTCTCTGCAACGCGGTGGCTGCTTTCAGAAGAATGATGGACTTCCTCTTACATGGCTTAAAGAGGTTGACCTGCATATGTTACTTGGACTACATCATCGTTTTTCCCTAACATTTGAGTATCATTTCCGTTGTCTTGCACACATCCTCGAGGTTTTCCGTAGCGCTGGCCTCGAACTGAGTTCCTCGAAATGCCATTTCGGTGGCCGCAACTCAAGATCCTCGGACATGCAGTCCAGGCTGCTGGTGTCCGACCTGATCACGATACGGTACGCACCGTCAAAGAGTGTCCAATCCCGCGTTCGGAAAAGGACGCTTGCAGCTTTGTGGGACTATGCTCCTACGTGCTCCGTTTTATCCACAATTTTGCTGAGATCGCCCGGCCTCTGACAGATCTCTTTTAAGGCCGATAGGTCGATAACAAATTCTCCTGGGCTCCGCCACAGCGCTTTCCTCTCTCGCTGACCGCCTCACTCGTTGGCCAGTTTTGGCCCATTTTAATCCGTTCGCTCCCACAGAAATTCTCGCGGACGCGAGTGACCACGGGATAGGGGCAGTATTGGTTCAGAAAGAGACTGGTCACGACAGAGTGATAGCTTGCGCCAGCCGGCTTCTGTCCCCTGCTGAATGTAGCTATTCCATAAGGGAAGGTGAATGACTCGCACTCGTCTTGGCGGTAAGCAAGTTCCGTCCATGTTTGTAAGGTAAATCCTTTGAGGGTCATTACCAGCCATCATGGCCTATGTTAGCTTTGTTCGATAGAAAATTAATCATGACGACTCGGCCGCTGGGCATTAAGGCTTCAGGAGTGTGACTATTCGCTGCTCTACAGGTCTGGGCGCTTGCACCGGGGGGAGACTGCTTCTCTCGTCATCCTGTGGATTCGCCTCCTCCAACGTGCACTGACGAGGACCCCGTGTATTTTCTCGGTCCGAATTGCATGACACAGCACCCACCAACGACTTGACCTATCGCTTCGACAAGTTATAGACCATCTCAGCTCAGACCTGTACGATCCATCTCTTCACGCATTTATGCTGCGTCATGGCGTATTATTTCGCCGCAACTTCCGGACGGATGAACCTGACGCCCTTCTCGCCGTACCTGAGCATCTTCGTTCAGACGTCCACCACCAGCCTCATGACGTGCCGACGGCGGACCATCTTGGCCTCACTGGGACCTACGACCATAAGCGGTGACGCTTTTACTGGCCCCGCCTTTACCGGTCTGTGCGAAGGTACGTCATGGCTTGTGACCATTGACAACAGCGCAAGACGCCTGGCTTCTTTCCAGCAGGCCCTATTCAACCGACTTGATGTTCCTTCTGAACCATTCCTAAGCGTTGGACTGGACCTTTCGCTCGTTTCCCCTTATCCCACTCTGGTAAGAGAAGAATCACCCGTGACACCATTACACCACGCGGTAAGCCATCACACGTGCCCTTGCCACCAGCTGCGCCATAGACGTCGCCGATTTTCTACTACAAGCCGTCGTTGTGGATCACGGTGCTCCTAGTTAGCTGATCACAGACCGTGTTCGGTGCTCCTTATTTCAGGTCATCGACGACGTTCTTCGGCCCTGCCGCATTAGGTACAACCTCACCACGGCCAATCATCCGCAGACCAGTGGACTCACTAAACTATTTAAAAAAGACACTCATGGATTTGCTCGCAATGTACGTGCCCACCGACAATCGTGGGTGGGACGTTCTTCTTACTTAGGTTACTTTCGCGTAAAGTTCGTTGAGCCTCGATTCTGCCGGCTACTCTCCTTTCTACCTCTTCGGCAGTGACCCTGCCCTGCCACTGGATAGCATGTTGCCTGAATCGACCGCACCACGAATAGAGTACGCACGTGACCTTATTGCCCAGGTGGATGTGTCCCGCAAGACTGCCAGCGCCAAGATTACGGCGTCACAGGCGAGTCAAAAGCGTAGCTACGACGAGACCCACCGTGATGTGTACTTCCCACGTGGCTCCCTAGTCCTCCTGCGGACACCTTCACACCATTTTGGGCTGTCTGAAACTCTACTGTCCCGCTTCACAGGTCCATACCGCATCATTCGCTAGGTCACTCCTGTTACGTACGAAATTGTTTAGTCACGCCCTAACCGTCAACTGCGCAATCAGTGCCTCAACTTGTGCATGTGCCCCACCTGAAGCCCTATTTCTTACGCGATTAAGTTCAGCCCTCACCTTCTACCGTCTTCAGCACCAGGCCGTTGCTTCTGGCACCGGGGGCATGTCACAAGCAAGCTTCCTTGGCTCTTTGCTATAAACTTAACTGGTTGCCACCGCTCTCGGTGGGCGTATGCTCTGTGGAATAAGCGGACTCATAGGCTGTACGAAGAATAAGAAGATGCTTGTTGATGTTGGTTCGTGTGCAGTACCTGGGACAATGCAGCTGCCTTGTTTGCCTTTACTATCCTGTTTATATTTTTATTACTATCTCCAAATACATCTCCTCTGTTGCCACGTCACATTATACTGCGTGGATTGGCAGTGTGGGTAGTCCTACATGGTGTCCCGATATGTTCTTCTATTTACTGTTCTTTCATCAATATGAAGAGCCAATGTATTGAAAACAATGTGCTTTATTATTTACCCGAGCATGACGCCAGGGATGTGGGTCTGCCATTTTAAATATCTAAGGGTTTGTTGGGTTTCTGAGTGATAGTAACGTTAGTGTTTTCCAATGTGGCCTGTAGTGTGACTCGTCCCAAAACTTCGTTGGTTTTGCGAAGTTTTTTTTTCGGCCTATTTTCCCTTCTATTGCGGGTTACCTTGATAGATTTTTTGTGCTACCGGGTAATGTATCTTATTAGTTTGTTAAAAGGGATGTCCAACTCACACATGGTGATGGTCGGTCTTGTTTAGGGTTAGAGTCACTTTGTAGTCCTAATATGTGATGACTGGTTGCACTTACTGTCTGGCGGTACCACTTACCAGGAAGGTTTTGGCACTTGCATGTGCTGCTTTCGGCGCACATAAAAACCCAAATGAACTGTGCCACTTCTGTTCTGGTAAGCAACTTGCATTCGCTGTTTTGAGAGATGAGTGATTCTAAGATATTCCTTGTGGGTCTTGCGCCGAAATCCTCTTGGACTTTTTCCAGATGACTTTTTTTCCTGTATTTCTAATCGGTGCGTTGATTCTTAAGCTTGCTTCATCAATTTGGCGAGACATTTATACATTTTTATTGCAATGCTGTTTCTTCCAGCAACGGTAGATGGCGCGCTAGGCCTTCTACATTTGTTTAGGGTGCAGATGTCTCCCAAGAGTATCTATTGATATCTGAATTTCTTTTTATACGTGCTTTCTCTTTCAACTTACCTCTTTGCCCACTTTCCTAGGTCGCCGGAATGATCGTCTTGATGTTCGTTTGCTTCTCTAAAACATTCCAATGCGTAATTCTGCTGTTCTAATTCTTGTTCGTTTGTGGTGGTGATTCAGCCTCAGATAGATGTTACGGAGGTTATTGCGCAATATTTCTTGCAGTCTCTCGCAATCTACGCGCGGTATTCTTCTCCAGAATACGAGAGCTCGGCTGCTCTCATGTGACAGGCTATAAACAATCTGGGATTGATACTGCATATGCTTTTACAGTTTGAGGCGGTGGTGTTGGATCGCATTCAGTGCATTTTTCCTCTTCTTAAGCTTTAGGGTATATGTTGATGCTACGTAGGGTGGTAAAGTCACCAACCATTAGAACTTCGTTAGCGATGTCACTCTCAACACACTGCAAATGAGGTTGCCCAGGTCCGATAGCTCGTCCGAAGGTGGGTGTTAACTATTCAATGTAAACAAACATTTATAGTTTTTCTTCCCAGGTACCACACAGGTTTGTCCAATCCCAGGTTGGGAATATAGCTACCGCCCCGTTAGGACGGTCGTGTTCAGCGTTAGGTGCCGTTCCGGGGGCCGAAAGGGCAACGACTTGTGGCGCGTACTTCCTGACGGTAGTGTTTCCCAAGAAATTCTTGACGATTGCAGGATGTTACTTTCCGTACCCATAAATTCATGAATACGCCGTACTACTACTTTTCTTGTAGACGAATTTCATTCTTTTTTTTATGGATGAGGACGAGAACGTATTTCAGGTGGGCTCTGTGGAGAGAGTTCCTTAATGTTCGTCTTTACTGTGGTTGTATATTGAACCACAGCGCAAACGACGAGACCAAGGACAATAGCAAGAGGATACACGAAGCGCTGGCTTACAAAGAGATCTTTATTTTGTCCAACTGCGCCAAATACAAACTAAATTGAAGAAAACAAAAGATACCAAACATGAAAAAACGGCATGAAAAAGCATAGAGTCAACCACGCAGTTAACCATTATTGGCACATGTCCTGTTAAGACATTCTATCTCCTTAGTGAGTGCAATTGAGACTATACTGACGCAATTCTCACCCAGGCGTTATATCTCAGCGACGTCTATAATTTCCCGAGTTAGCGTGTTCATGTTTCTGGCGATAACACGGCAATGTTCAAACAGCGGCTCGCAGCCGCATGTGTTACATTGGGCGGCGAGATTACCAACCGTTTCATTTTTAACAATATTATGGTGTTCCCGCTTGGTTGGATATGGCCTGAGGTCACCACTCACTGCGACACATGCGGCTGTGAGCCGCTGTTTGAAGATTGCCGCGTTATCGCCAGAAAGGTGCACACGCTAACTCAGGAAATTTTAGACGTCGCTGAGATATAACGCCTTGGTGAGAATTACGTCAGTATAGTCTACATTGCACTCATCAAGAGAGAGATGGAATATCTTAACAATACACGCGCCGATAATGGCTAACTGTGTGGTTGGCTCAATGCTTTTTCATGCCTGTTGTTTCCTGCCTTTATGTGTTTATATGCTTTGTTTTCTTCAATTTATTTTATATTTTGCACCGCTGGCGAAAAAAATTCAGTTGTAAGTCGGCGCTTCGTGTGTGATCTTGCTAACGTCGTTTGTCTCGTCGTTTGCACTGTGTTTCAAGATGCATCACCAACTCGCCCAAATTTTGACGTTGCTGTGATTGTACTTGCTCGGTCACAGTGGTGGCTGGGGCTCAATTGGCCAATTTGGTTGTCATTGCACAATGTTTCTTCTAGCCGTTTGCATTCTATATTTACCATTTCCCTCAAAAGGCGAGATCTAGACTGGACTAATTTCACAGGCTATTACCAAACTGGGTTCTATATTGTATGTCGCCCCATATGGTGAAGCGGTGATGTTGGGCCGCTTTCTGTACCTATGCCCCTTTCGTAAGCGTTGGGATATACGATAACGATGGTGGCGCTTTATTCACCAAAGATTATAAATTTGCTCAGGTTGTTGTCACCCTCACACCAGATGAATCAGGTTGTTCAGTTTCCCTTAGCTTGTGCTAGGGTGTACTGTAACCATTCAATATAAAAATACTTTTCTGTTTTTTTTGGACGCATTCTCAACTAAGGTGCGTTAACTCCCGTGTTCGACGTAATGCTGATCCGCCGTAACGCATTTTGAGGTTAGAGGGTTGTGCTGGTCCTGGGATCTGCTTTGTGCATCATATCGCCGCACGACTACTGTCTCGGCACCTGTGTCTTGGAGGGCCGGGTCGCCCGGTTTGTTCTTTTCAGTTAGTCGTAACAGGTTCTGTCTTTCAGCCTAATTGTCCAGCAATTTCAATGCAAGTGTTTCGTCGTCTATTTGCATAATTGGCGCGGTGGTTTGGGTAGGGCTATCCATCGGTGTCTGTCTCCTGTATTATTGCCTGTTTTCCCACTTTGTTCTTCCCGCTATTCAAGGTTTATGGATTTGTCCTTTTTTCTATAGCAGTAACCATTCATTCAAGCTCTGCCTTAGTATTTAGGATAAACTCCATTGTCTCCCTAATTGTGTGACGGCCCGTCTTCGACGAAGAGACTTCGGCAGGTGGTTGGCAATCAAGAAACTGCGCATGGTGCCATACTGGTGCCGTGTCATCCGGCAGCACACCAATCTCGGGGACCAGGGCTAAAAGGCACTCGCTTGTTCTAATCAAGTACAGGACAGTGTATGTGCGTGTGCGTGTGTGCATTGAACTTTTAAGGATCGGCAACGGGAACCTACCGAAAAGGGACGGTCGATAGCTCCACACGGGGACGGCGTCACCGGGCCAGTGCCAATGACTCACAGTGCAAAGGTGACATTGGTACCACCCACCACGGTGGCTCAGTGGCTAAGGCGTTGCCCTGCTGAACACGAGGTCGCAGGCTCAATTCCCGGCCACGGCGGCCGCATTTTTGATGGAGGCAGAAAGCAAAAAAGTTCCAGTGTGTTACGAGATTTCGGTTGCACGTTAAAGATCCCCAGGTGGTCAAAATTAATCCGAAGCCCCCCACACGGTGCGCCTCATTCGCCTGCGTTGCGTCGGCACATTAAACCCCCCCCAATCAATCAATTACATATTTACCGTCTTGGAGACGCCTCGTGAACCCTTCCGATAAGAAAACTAATTTTGGGACACGTAAGTGGCTCATTATGTTCCCGCCAGACACGAAGGGACAGCGGTCATTGATAGCTTGGGAGGAGAAGTGGAAAGAATGACAAAAGGAATTAAAAGAGAAGGCCCAAAGGTGGCGAGGGTAGTCAAATCCAGGGAGTCAGATTTGGGCAATCAGATCCTTAATGATCGGGGGACAGCAATGTGGGGGTGGACGAGACGAGTCGCGAGATGCGTTAGGCCCGAAGACAGGGGGGGGGCTCGGGCACAGGAGCCTAGCCATTGCTCAGGTGCGACGTCTGAAGGGAGAGCGACCTGGGGCGCGGACGAGACTAGACGGAGAGAAGTGGTAGGCAGAAGGCAGGGGAGCTTAGGATTCCAGAGCCTAGCCATTCACTTGAGTGCGACGTCTGACCACCCGTCTCCACATTTAAGCCAACCGACGTCCAGCGATCGTACGAGCAGAGGTCGGCGGACTCACTCATGAGTCCACTCACTCAGACTCATTTGGGCTCAAACTCACACGTGAGTTTGAGTGAACGCTAGGCTAGTGTAGCATGGCGAGTTTTAGTTGGAGTAAGTTTCATACAGACTGAGTTTGAGTACGCCTGAAAACGAGTGTGTTCTGAGTCCATTTTGAGTTTTGAGTACATTTTGAATTTTGAGTACATTTTGAGTTGGAGCACATTTTGAGTACTGAGTACATATTTTGAGTTTGAGTACATTTTGAGTACTTTATACATTTGGAGTTTGAGTACATTTTGAGTACTGAGTACATTTTGAGTTTTGAGTAGATTTTGAGTTTTAGTACATTTTTAGTACTGAGTAAAATTCGAGTTTGAGTACATTATGAGTTCATAGTACATTTTGAGTTTGAGTACATTTTAGTACTGAGTACATTTCGAGTTAGAGTACATTTTTGAGTTCTGAGTACATTTTGAGTTTGAGCACTTTTTGAGTTCTGAGTACATATGGGTATCCTAGGAGTCAGATATGGTTGGCAGTTAAGTTTCATGTGCCGCTTTAGGATCGCAATTCAGATTAGCTGCAGGTACGGCAGCACTCGTGATGCCCATGATCAGTGGGTGAGAAAGAGGGGGGGTGTGTGTGATATAGCGGCTGGGAGTGTGAATAATATTTGACTGGAGAGGTCATAAAAAAGGGTTATAGCATCTTTTCCTTTTGATGGATCCTCTAAGAAGGTGGAAGAGGGTGGTGGGAAGGACACGGTGGCGATTTTGTCTGGTTGTTCCCCTGCTTCTCTTAACGGTTTCATTTGCTAGGTTCAAAAACGAAGAAGCCAGCACCGGGCGGAAAAGGTGGCGGCTGTCCCCTCCACAGTTTTAAATGCGTTATCAACTGACCTGACTAGGAGACGCCTGTTTAGATAGAATAATGACAATATTATGAGATAGATTGTGCGAAAATTCAAACATAAGTCGTAAGGGCGTGTAAGGTATTAAATTAAAGGTCCCGATTAACGGAATAACGCGAGGTAAATAAAAAAATGCTTCCCGTGTATAGTCGTCAGGCAGTCATAACAAGCCATAGATTGGATTAAAATTCCAAATGATGCCCCGAGGGTGTGCGGGAAATCATATTCAAGGTCTTGATAGGGGAATCACGTGGATGAAAAATGCGTTACGGTTATATTATGACCTAGTCATGGCTACTAATAGATTCGGTAAGATTTCAATTTATAATAATATAGATTACCGGAAAAAAAGTCTCAATGAAAGGAATCACTACGGACAAATGCAGATGTGCTTACTGATTATTATTGAATGACATAGTCATAATGGGTCATAAATTGGTATCAAATTCACAATGAAGCTACTCGGGTGTGCGGGGCATTAAATTGAAGGCTGCGGATAGGGAAATCACATGGGAAAAAATGCGGTATGTCTATAGTTTGAGATAGTCATGGTTAGTCATTGTTTGGGTTAACATTCAAATTGATGCCACTAGGATATGTTGGGTATCAAATTTACGTTCTCGGTTAGAGGAACGTAGTAGGGCATATACAAAAATGCTTCCTGGTTATAGTCATAAGATAGTCATGGCGAGTCCTATACTGTGTTAACATTCGAAGTGACCCCTCGTTCGTGCGTCTAGGACAATAAATTTACGATCGTAATGAGGGGAATCACGTTGGACAAATTCCAAAATGCTTCCTGGTTATAGTTAGGAGATAGTAATGGCGGGTCTTATATTAGGGTAAAATTCGAAGTGACCGCGCGTGGGCGTGTAGGTGTCAAATTTTTGATCTTGTTGACGGGAATCACGTGGGACAAATAAAAAAAGGCTTCGTGGTTCTATTATTGAGGTGGTCATGGTGAATCATATATTGGGTTAAAAATCAAAGCGAGGCCCCTAAAGCAAATGGGGTATCAAATTCAAGGTTTCAATTGGGGGAATCACGTGGGACAAATAAATAATGAGTCTTGCTTAGAGTCTCGAGTTTCATGGTTATTCAGATTTGTTTACAATTTCAAATGATCTTGCAAGGGTGTGTGGAGTGTCATAATAAATGTTTCATTGAGGGAAATCACGTGGGCCAAATATAGAAACGCTTTCTGCGTATACTTATGAGACAGTCATTGTGAGTCATCGATTCAGTGAAAATTTAGAATGACGCCAGTAGGGCTTGTTGAGTATAAAGTTAAAGGGGCACTGACACAAAAATTTTGCATCTTGTTTTTTTTGTTGCGATAAGTAGCTAGTGACCTACTTATAACCTGCAGAAACCTCATTGCTTCAGCGTGCGACGGTGTTTAATTAGAGGCATTTTCAATGCGGCCAGTCGCAGTTCGGTTTCAGCGAGTGCCGCGAAACGATGGATTTTGTGGATTTTGTGTGAACAAAGCTGACCACGTGACCGTGGAGGGATATCACAGTTGCAGAGCAGAGCCGCCGTAGCACTGTCGAATCCGCATCGACGGCAGTATCTGCGAATGCCCCCCCGTACTGATCTCGTGAGGCGCCTAATTAAAAAGCGACCGTGGATGTGACGCAGGCGCTGCGAGTGCAAATGCTACCGCGGCTAACGAACGACGCGCGACGCTCGAGACGGTGGGTGGCAAGACGCGCGCTGGGAGCAGCCGGCGGTCTGCCTACAGGTCCGCCTACAGATGTGTTCGGCTTAGCACTGCGGCGGATATTCGAGTGCCGCTCTCGTAAGCGGTGCAGATGACAATTTTGAATGCAACCCGCCATGGCATCATTAACTCCTTTCTCATGTAAGCCACCATGGTCGGGACTTGGGGACAATTTCGTGCAGCGGTAACACTCGAGCTACCTGCGCCGGCGTGGGCCACTTCGCGGCCGTGGCCGCCGCCTGCACAGCGACCGTGCGGCTTTCTCAGTGGCCTTTTCGTGCCTCCGGCACGTTTCCGCATCCAATGGTAATAAACAGTAATAGAAACAGAGTGCCTGGAATCGCTGTAGAACTTTGGTCGCGGCCAGCTGCCCGATGAGCTGACGAAATCACGGCGCCTCCGCCGCCAACGATCGGGTCGTTCGTTCTCGAGAGCAGAAGCTCCGCCCTCCGGCCCTCCGATTGGAGCGGCGAGCCGGCAGTGCGGAAGCGGCAAACACAAACTCGTGACGTGTTTGGATGTTGTTTATTTACACTTGCGCGTGGTCCTCTGCTGCCGCTCGGTTGCGTTTCGCACACTTCAAAATTGATTTTAATATGTTCTAGGCTGTATTCACCGCTGATATTTTGCAGATGATGTATATGTGTTCCCACCAATCTATCTCCGAAGTTATCTCGCCTTCAAAATTTTGTGTCAGTGCCCCTTTAAAGGTCTCGGTGAAGGGAATTGCGTGGAATAAATAAAAAAATGCGTCATCATGATACCATCATGATATAACCATGACTAGTCATTGAAGGATTGTTGTAAATTCAAAATGATGACGATAGGGCGTGTAGAGTATCAAACTATTGTCTTGGCGAAGAAAGGTGGGTCGGATGCAACCATCGCGATTCATGTCACTGAATAATGACCAGTTAATTAAAAAGTCTTATTCAGTGTCCGGTAGAAATAATTGTAATCATTTATTGGTGGCCTGCCATCTTAAAAGCGTGTTTGGTTCGACACATTGCCGCACTCAACATTTGTACAAGCCTGCGTTTCCATGAAACAGCTTAAGAACTATTGGTTTGCATCCTACCTATACGCTAAGAAGTAAGTGGGTTGGCGCAATCAGCGAATGCCTTCGATCGCCCGCGCAATAGTCAAATTTCCAAGCATGGCTTGCTGCTGTCGGTGTGCGCACGTGTTGACATTTGATTCGAGCTCCCATTCCTCATTCGGAGTTGGTTGTAAACGAGGCCGTGAAATTCCTTCACTATGCAGGTCGTAGACGTACCTGCTCAATAAAGTAAAATATTTACCGCCTCATAACACTATTTTATGCCGCCAAACAGGGGCAACCTATTCGATGCACCAAGATTTCACGGTCATTTGCTTGCTTAAAAAAATTCAGCGTTTCAGTGGCGGGGGGGAACCGCGAACAGCTATTTACTGACACGACGGGGTGTTCTCCTCCACCGCGACGCTTCTATATCGCTTTAGGCTTCAATTTTTTGCATACCCGAGATGCGGCATAGGTGTCCGGATGATTTGTGTCGGCTTCCTGTCGATGAGATGAACAGAACATACCTCCAGAGAAAACAAAAACGTGCGATAGGGATTGAATATGAGGGCGAATAAACAGCCCATACAAAAACACCTCTTGGGCGGTAATGGAAAAAATGTATGGTGAGCTATGCCCGCCTATGGGTCCCTATGGTCACCAACAAAAAGGCATACATTAGGCTATTGCCAGCTATTCAAGTTTTTATGCATCCTGCACTAAAAATTGTAAACCATACAATTCTCTTTAGACGATTATAGAACATCCTAGTGTGTTTAGTCTATAGAGTCGCAGCTAGTCAGGTTACTGTAGCCAGATAAAGAAATATATATGTCTTTAGTTCTATAAACCAGCCGCGACAAAGCTCTTTTGGCTGGCTATATGCGATTATTTTGATTCAAATCTACAGGCTTGAAACCATTCAGCTCTGTTCTGGCAGTTATTGGAGAGAATTTGCCCTAAAGCTAAAGAGAGGTAGCCTTAAAAGATTCTGCGGCTGGCAACAGCGCAATATATAACTTTGAACCATTATACGTGTGACAATTAGGCAACATTTATCGGGCACTAGGAAAGCGTTTGACGCAGCATTTAGAGGCCTGCATCTATAAAAGCTTCCTTAGCTAACTATATAGTGAATTAAGGCTCCAAGTCTGCAGCCGCAAATAGAAAAGTGTTAGCTGTAAACGTAGAATTAGAGCAACCATTAAATTCTGTTCCGCTAATTTCAATATGACTTATGCCGCGAAATTAATATACTCATGATTTACCTAGCAACATCTCCAACACAGATTGGATAAAGATGATGAGGTTGATGGGCCGGTTGTAAGAAAGTATTTGTTCAATAACGTTAGGTACTTATTATGCCAACAATATGCGAAAAGTACAAGAAAGGCAGCTACTCATTAATGCTCAAATTAAGGTTGCGAGTTTGGATACTGCGCGTCGGGAAAGCTTGCAAATGAACGTTGACCAAATGACGTATAAGTTCGGAAAATTCTTTCTCTGTGGCCCTTCGCTGCCGCGGTCAGGTAAAAAAGCGCGATTCTCTGAAAACGGCCCTCTCAGCGTCGAAAAAAATTGGAAAGAACTTTCGAAACGCAAGTTAGGTGCGGACACGGTCAGGAATATGGTGGCAGCTGGGAACAACCACATTCCTTCTCTTGCAGAGCAAACTTTGAGATTAGTCATTGAGAAAGGGGGAGAGCCACCCACGCTCGACCAAAGGAGGGACTGCAAGGAAATTCTGGAAAGCATTTAAAAGTAGAGGGGACACCCCTGCTTCCTGTTTTATTTCCGGTTATTTGTTTGGCACCCTGGTTTTGGCGATGGGTACCAAAGGACACGGCCTTGCTAGAGGGGTGGTGGTTTCGTTGAAAAAAAGGGTCAGGCGTTCCGCGCTGTATTAGTATTTATGCGCGGCTCAGGATAGTGACCGACAATTTTCCCTGAGTACTGAGAACAGATATAGGTTTCAGGAAGAAGAAAACAAAACGTTAAGTGATGTTGCGTTTACCAAACAAAATGATTACAGCCAACATGTTAGCAAAAGGTCGAAAGATGGGCACGTATCTCCCCACTATTTGCTAGCGCGATGGACCTGATTATACCTGGATGTACTCAGTCAGCCACACTTCGTCTCCTTGCGCACGTGCGCGGGCATGGCACGTGTTGCCTTGTGCTGGCAATTTACGATTCCACCGCACTGTGTTCGTGTAGACGGTTTGACGACAAGCGAATGTGCCGCTTTTCGCTGCCGTAAATTGCGGTGTTTATGGTGACGGTGTTTACGGTAATTAATTCAACGTCAACTTCAAGTCATGCGAAAACAGACAGCTGCGATACCACGACAGGAATTTTATCGTAAGTAAAACTCCTGGGTTAGTGATCTCACGAACTGTAGAATCTGTATAGTGCGAGAAATACAGCTCTTTTTTTGGTGTTAAAGAACACGTTTCCAAACTACCCTGCACCACATGGGCATTGCAACCTACACAGAAGTGAAGATTTGGCCGCGGTGATGTGATAATTATTTTTTCGCGAACTGGCAAAACTTACAAGGAACTGATTGAGCGGACTTGGGAAACGTTTTTATTAGTGCATTTTGTGCGACCGTCTTAGTTGTTTCATTTCCGTTTCAGCTACCGTACTAGCACCTTTGTGCATCGAGTACAACCTGTAATGAACGACTTGTGATTGCTCTCTTTTCTATGGACTACCCAGCGCCTGTAGGTATTTGTATCTCGGCGGGCGTTCGCCGTGAATGTGCCGCGTAGTGTGGCTGTTTAGCGAGTAACCTAGGCATTGGCGTGAGTGTTGGAATGCGTGATCACCGTATGAGAACTGTTTACTAGCGGCGAAGCAGCTTAGATTGTAGCCGTTTATGTAATGAATAAGATGAGTAAGTCCCTTGGTTTTACTTTCCTTGATTGCTTGTTTTAAGCCTTTTGTAAATGAAAACTGGCGAAGTGTTTGCAATCGCAACCTTGTACTCCCCCTGTATCGCTGAAGTGTTCACGGAGCATATATTACAGAATACAGCTAGGCATGCAACCTAAGTGCCACAGGAGACGTTCTAGATTTTCGCAAGGCTATATTCTGTCATGGTAGCGTGCTAGTAGTATCTCAGAGGCTGCTGCTATCGCTGTGTTTCAAATAGTGCTGATTCTCTTCTAGATGCAGCCCATGCAAAAATGTCGTATGGTCGGGTATTGCGAACCCTTTTTATGGTTGTCTTTTGCTATTTGGTCCAATGGTCTTAAGACGTTTCTATGGCTGTCTTTAGCGCTTCCTATCGACATTCCTATAGTTGTCTTTTGCTTCTTCTATAGCCATAGCGATATCGAAAGAAGAGAGGTAAGACACCCATAGAGAGAGAGAGAAAGACTTTATTTGAGGCCAGCAGGGAGTGGGAGGTCGGGATGCGCAGAGCTTCCACATCCCACCCACGTTCACGACGTCCTCGGGACTAGGCCCCGCCGGTGTCGGCGTGAGCGGTGCGCGAAAGGTACTCGGGAGTTCGTCCCTTTCCCCCCCGTCTGCGACTCGCTCCGCTTCTGCCTGGCGAGAGCAGCCTCGAGCTGCTGGACGGCTAGAGTTTGTGCGTTCAGGTCCGTCGAATAGACGGCACTCGTTATGGTGTCCGGCAGCCGGCCGTAGAGGTCGGCAGCTTCCACGGGGTGCACTGCACCCCGAATAGCTAAAGACAACCATTAAACCGGCTATAGAAGAAGGTAAAGACTCCCATAAGAATGTCGATAAGAATATCTAAAGACAACCACAGAACCGGCTATCAAAAACGCTAAAGACACTCATAGAAATTAAGTTTTATCAAGGTTTTAATCCTTGTCGCGCATTTCGGTAATCAATTATTCAATTTACTCACGTGCTGGTCAATCCCGTCCTGGTCAATTCACGTACTGGTCAATCAGAATGATTGACTGGTTACTTAGTACTGGCAAATCAGATGGATTGGTGTCGTACGGGTAGAGGATCCGCCTCACGAGGGGAACGATGAGCAGAACAACTGCGCTATTCCAACCGCACAAAAACGTATGTTTTGATGAAATCGCAGAAAAAGGCTTGATGGGCGGCCTGATCTCGGGGACCATTTCCGGTAAAGCCCTCCCTGACCAGAACAGGATTAGCTACCCTGGTGTAGTAATGGCCAAAACCTCTAACGAATACGGCAATTAACCCTCGACTGTCAGTTCCCAGCGGCTGCGAAGCAACATACCACGACGGCACTCAGACCCGTTACGCAGCAGAGGGTGCGAAGAATTCTAGGATCCGAACACGCCGTCATTGAAATATTGTCACGATGGCAAGGACGACGCCGTTGATTTGAAGGAGAAACAAGTTTATTGGAGCGAACGTGTGCTCCCCTAACAACTCAAAAGAATAGAGGCGGCGAAGCAGCGGTCAAAAAAGTGACTAGCACGGGCGAGTGTCGTCGATTGAATGCCGTGGCGTCTGCTCTGCAGGCTTTTATCTTTCGGCGCAAGTGTTTCTGGAAACGTCGATTCACATCCAGAACATTGTCGATTACAAAAGATTATTCTGCGCTAGTGACGTTAGGGCGAAACAGTCTGCTTATCTGAATGTGATAGCCCGTGCGGCATAAAAGTAAAGAATGTAAGACGCGCTACGTATGGAACGCAGATAACACAGCCGGGCGTGGCCGGCAGTAAAAACAAACAATAACTAAACAAACCGATACATGGGTCGCGGCAATATGAACCTAACAAACACGTGCTAACAACGCTTAACACGAGAACTTCATGTGCGCAGGCGAGTCCAGAGGTGTTGTTGAAGGCATTCGAGAGGATTAAATGGGATTCAGTAGGGTATAGTGCGGTTAGGACATGTGAAGCCTTACAGGGCTGGAAATGGACACGTGCTATGTTACTGTGGTCTAGTTGACCGAATAGAACTGTGAGTGGGATTTCTAGTCAATAAAAGCATAGCTGGCAATATAGACGAAAACTACATCATAAACGAAAGGGTAGCCGGTTTTGTAATGAGTCCTAATAAGAGTTACAAATTTAAAGGTAGTACAGATCTACGCGCGTAGGCGCGTGGCTGTGAGCATTTCCATAAAGATTGATTGATTGATTGATTGCGGGGTTTAATGCGCCGACGCAACGCAGGCGATGAGGCGCGCCGTAGTGGAGGGCTCCGGATTAATTTTGACCACCTGGGGATCTTTATCGTGCGCCGAAATCTCGTACACACGGGCGTTTTTGCTTTTCGCCTCCATCAGAAAAGCGGCCGCCGCGGCCGGGAATCGAACCCGCGACCTCGTGCTCAGCAGCGCAACGCCTTAGCCACTGAGCCACCCCGGCGGGTCATTTCTATAAAGATGGGAAATCGGCAATGGCTATAGTAAAATCAGTATACCGTAGTTACGGAAGACTTCAGTGCTGAAGTTAAATAAGATAAAACTTTATTTCCGACAAGCGGGGGGCTCGGAAAAAAGTGAAATTATTCACTTGACAGAGTACGAGCCCCGGTTACAGACAGCAACGGGCATCACAAAAGTACATTTTTCCAGAACAAATCGTTTTTGTGGCATCATTATACAAAGTGTTAAGAAATTATTCTGCTGTAACAAAATGTTTTTTTTAATACAACGCTGTTTTAATGCTCAGTGGTAATCTCATTGGCGACACTCTGGTTTAACAAGGAAGGCAAAGTGTGTCGAATCATTTGGTTTCCAAAGGTCGTACGCGAAAATAGTACAGTCCATATCTCTTGTGAACACGTTGGGTATTTGTGTGCTTTTGCTGTTAGGTTCGCAATTGATGTTATGAAAGTGTCAGGATGATGTAAGTGAGATTGGTATGATTTTGATAGGTTGAAGTTGTAAAGTTTGTGTACTGATATCAAATTCAGTTTGTTCAATAGGTTTTTAGTATGTGCGTTATGCTCTACGACAGCTATATGTCTCATTGCGTTTATTTGTAACACTTGCATTCGGTTTAGGTTCGTTTTGATTGTGTTTCCTCCCACAAGAAAGCAGTAATTTATTTGAGACATAAACAACAAGTTATAGATATGCAGGTTAACAGCAGGGGGAAAAATACTTTATTTAGCTAGTATTCCAACAATTTTGGATATGCGCGTTATTACATTGTTTACAAGGTCGTTCCAAGACATATTTGTGTTGAATAGTGCACCAAGTGTTTTTACGGAATCCACTACTTGTATAGTTTCATTGCCAAGAGTAATATTTGCATTTAGGAATGCACTTGAATGCCTATGCCTAGGGGAAAAGAGAACAACTTTGGTTTTTTTAGTGTTAAATTCCAAGGAAATCACTACGCTCCAACCATGCAGCTTTAAGTGTTTTGTTTATTTCAGATCCAAGCGTTTGCAATTAGAGCTGGAAAATAAAAGAGTTGCATCATCTGCATATACGACGTACTGCGGAGCTTGGCTAGTTGTAGTAATATCATTGATGAAAAGTTAAATAGAAGGGGTCCAAGAATACTTCCCTGAGGAACGCCCGCATACAATGCCCGAGAATCCGATGAATTTTCACCAATTGAAACTACTTGCGTATGATTTTGTAAATATGATTTTACTAAAGCCAATGGAATACCTCGTACGCTATACAGTTCTAGTTTTGCTAGTAGAGTCGCATGATTTAGGCGGTCGAATGCTTTTGAAAGATCTATATATACTCCAGCTACAAGCTTTTTTCTTCGAACGCTTTCAAAATAAATTCTCTTTGTGTAATAAGGGCAAGCTCTGTAGATCTGTGCTTACAAAAACCGAATTGTTCCGGAAGAATCAAATTAAACTTATCGGCGAAACCTGTTATTCTAGTGTGCAACTATTTCTCCAAACCTTTGGAAAATACTGCTGAATGGAGATCGGTGGGTAGTTCGTAAGAGAATTTCGGTCGCCACCTTTAAAAATAGTAGCCACTCTCGATGCTTGCATCTTCTTAGGAAATATACCCATCGAGAGAGAAAGATTATATACGTATGTTTTTGGAGTTACAATTAAATCAAAACATGTTTCACCCGTCTGATTTGAAAATTGTCCTTGTCACGGGCTGAGCTATTTGAAAAAGATTTATATGTTAAGCCTACCTCGGTTTCAGATGTGGGCGGAGAAAGAGACTCGCATCCCTTCTGATGACAGCATTTGCAGCTTCAGGGGAATTTGAGCTGGTAACAAGGTTTGTAAAGTATCTGTTGAAGGAGTTAGCTAAATCAGTGCCACTAAACGTTTTGTAGTTTATTGTCAATTGCCTTATGGGTTGCCGGCTCGGGACGTGGTTCAGCAGTTCATTATATTTTTTCCATACGTTGTCTGGCTTTGGATTACAGCATAGTTCAAAGTAATTATAGAAATATTGTTGCCTCGCCTGCCGAATTAAGGTATTGGTTTTGTTTTTATATTTCCTAAATATTTCCCAGTCTGCTGGTTTACGCGTTTTTAGAAATTTCCTGTTCAGTTTATCTTACCGTTTTATCATTTTCAAGCACTCGTTTGAAATATAGGATTTACGTGCCTTCCTAGGCTTTCGAACGTTAACCAGAGGAAAATATTGCGAGTATGCCTCCCCGAAGAGGCCCAAAAACTCCTCATGCGCTTTATCTGGGTTGCTGGAGTGATACACATTATCCCAATTTATTTCAGCAATGCTTGAACGAAAGGCGTCTAAACTGCCGGTGTTTATATTTTGAATTTTTACATTTGGATTAGACTCAGCTTTTCTTCGGTTTGTAGGTTTCTTTGAAAACAGAAAGATGGATAGGTGATCACTGATGCTTGATTCGAGCACACCTGTAATTATTTCGTCATTGGAGATGTTGGAGATGAAAACATATAGTAATGTTTGCGAATTTGTTGTAATACGCGTAGTGGTTTTGATCTGTTGATTGAAACCATTTGATAACAGCAGTGTTCGAATTCATGTTGCGGGAGCGATGGTTGTAGCATGTTTATGTTGACATCCCCACAAGAAAGCAGTAATTTAGTTGAGACATAAACAACGAGTTATAGATATGCAGTTTAACAGCAGGTGGCAAAAAATACTTAAATTTAGCTAGTATTCCAACAATTTTGGATATGCCCGTAATTACATTGTTTACATGGTCATTCCAAGACATATTTGTGTTGAATATAACACCAAGTGTTTTTACGGAGCCCACTACTTGTATAGTTTTATTGCTAAGAGTAATGTTTGCATTTAGGAATGCACTTGAATGCCTAGGGGAAAAGAGAACAACTTTGGTTTTTTTAATGTTAATTTCCAAGGAATTCACTACGCTCCAACCATGCAGCTTTAGCAGTGTTTAGTTTACCTCAGATGTAAGCGTTTGGCAATTAGAGCTGGAAAATAAAGTGTTGCATCATCTGCATATATGACGTACTGCGGAGCTTGGCTAGTTGTAGTAATATCATTGATGAAAAAGTTAAATAGAAGGGCTCCATGAATACTTCCCTGAGGAACGCCCGCAAATACAATGACTGAGAATCCGATGAATGTTCACCAATTGAAACTACTTGCGTACGATTTTCTAAATACGATTTATATTAAAGCCAATGGAATACCTCGTACGCCATACAGGTCTAGTTTTGCTAGTAGAGTCACATGATTTAGGCGGTCGAATGCTTTTGAAAAATCTATATATACTCCAGCTATCATATATACTCCAGCTATATATTTATACTCCAGCTCCAGTTGTCAAGAAGCAGGTTGGAGTAAAAAAGGTTGGGAACTATGCGGTGGGTTTTAGGAATAACCGAGGAAATTTATTTGTATTGGTCGCAAAAGGGCATGGGATACCCATCGTCAATACCTTGTTCCTCAAACGGGAGTGCCAGAAGTGGATATAAAGGAGCCCTAATGTCGAGCATAAAAATGAAATAAGCTTCATACAATGCGGTGACCCTTGTGTCGTGCAGAATGTGGGAGTCCTTGGAACAGGTAAGATCTAGAATTAGGCTAGCTGTGAGAAGCGAGCGTAGTAAGCTGATACGAAAGAAGCGGGTCAATGAGCTAGCAGTGAAGCGAAAATTTGAATTCAGGATCGCGCTGCAGAAGCGGTGCTCATATTAAGTGCGAATGCACTTCTTAAGCGACCCTGAACCTGCGTCCACCGGCGATGTCCGCGCTCGTGCGAATGCTCGTGCCTGGCCGCTGACATGGCACATACCCACGTGGGGGATTGGCGAGGAATCTCCTCGTCTTCCTTGGCAACGGGGGGAGATGGGCGCGCGCTGCCTGGCCGCTGACATGGCACATACCCACGTGGTGGATTGGCCAAGAATCGGGCGTGAGAAGGGCTAATGCACCTGCTTAAAGGAGTACTGACACGAAATTTCAAAGCTGAGATCCGCTCTAGCAATCAAGTACAACGACAACACAAATAGGTGTCTGTGAATAAATGCATCTTTCTTTCTTTGTAGTGGTGTGTGTGTGTGTGTGATCTCTCTTTCTGGAACATTACCGAACCGCGCAAATTCAACTCGTGCATTCGCACTTTCACATTCTTCCCCTCGGGGAAATGCGGGAAATTTTTTTAACCGAGGAAACAGACTTTACGACACAGGAAGCAAGTGACAATCTTACACGCATTATAAAGGAGTGTGGAGAAGTCGCAGGTAAGATTGCTAGGCAGGATAGTTCAAAATTTCCCAGGAGACGCAAGATTTAATTACGAATCCGGAAAGCATGACACTGGCCACCGCATCAGGCAGAATTTAACTTGCGGAGCCTTCCAAATTAATCTATAAGCGTAAGACAGCTAGCATACGGAATTATAATGCTGTAAAAAATGGAGCAGGAAAAAGGCTCCGAGGCATGGGGAAAATTGAGATGTATGCACTCAATGACACGTAAATGCAATGTCATCACAAATAGAGATAAAATAGCTATAGTAGCTGAGGACTTCAAGAGATCTGTGCAGTAGCCATGACATCAATGATCATACCGAACGCAGAAGTAGTTTAGAAAAGGTCGACATACCAACAGTAGCGACACAAGTAGTAAACAAGGCTTTGAAAAAATGCCAGGTGGGCAAAGCACCTGGTGAGGACCGGACAACGGCAGACCACTTGAAGCATAGCGGGAAAATCGCACTAGAAAATCCTTGAAACCAGTATACGCAATGCCTCAGACCGCATGGGTACCGGAGTCTTGGATGACCTCGAATATCCTTCTAATCTATAAGAAAGGTGACATGACGGATATGAAAGATTACTTTGCGATAAGCTTACTGTCACTAGTCTAAGATACTTACATGGGTAATCGTAAACAGAATTTCTGGCACCTTTAATTTCCGTCACCCTAATGAACAAGCAGGGTTTCGTAAATGCTATTCAAGAAAAGATCATATCCCCACGTCTAGTCAGGTGATAGAGAATTGTGTGGAGTATACCCAACCCCTATATGTATAGCGTTCAAAAATTATGAAAAAGCATTTGACCTCGTGGAAACCTTACCAGTAATGCAGGCATTGGAGAATGAGGGCGTAGACGAGTATAACATATGATTTCTACAGGATATTTGCAATTGGTCCACAGCTGCCATATTCTTCCATAAGGAGAGCAGTAAAGTACCTATCAGGAAGGGCGTCAGACAACGAGATACAATCTCTTCACGGTTATTTACAGCATCTCTACAAGTACCACTCCGAACATTGGATCGAGAACAGGGGGGCATAGGCTAATGGAGAATATATCAGTAACCTCAGATGACATTGTTTGCCGATTGCTGATGACGTTGCCTTGCTATGTATTTCGCTGGATTAATTGCAAAGAATGATTGCCGCATTGGACAAGCAGAGTAGAATCGTGGGCCTGAAAATAATATGCAGAAAATCTACGTTATGCCTAATAGCTTCGGGGGAGCACTGCGGGTAGAGATAGGTGGCAAGACAGTGGAAGTGGTAAGCGAACATATCTGTTTAGGCCAAGTAGCAACCCTGAAACGCAACCATGAGGCAGAGATAATTAGAGGATAAGACTAACGTGGAGTGCAATCGGGAGGCATTCCCAGATAGTAAATTTAAGCTTACTATTGTTCCTGAATTGGAAAATTTATAACACCTACATTTTACCGGTAATCACCTATGAGGCAGAAACTTGGAGGCTCACTCAAAGGGTTCAACCTTAATTGATTACGACTCAGCGACCAATAGAATGGAAAAAGATAGGTGTAACATTGAGAGACAAGAAGAGAGTACAGTCGGTCGGCGGAAACACTTATGTTAAGAACATTAGTAGAAATTAATAAATGAACGGCATGTAATGTGAAGGATAGGAAACCGTTGGTCATTAAGGATAACAAAGTGGATTCGTAGAGAAGGCAAGCGTGACAAGGGGGCGGCAGAAAGTTAGACGGGCCGACGAGATTAAGAATTTTGCAGGAATAAATTGCTCGCTGTTAGCACAGGACCAGGGTAACTTGAGATCTATGATAGAGTCCTTGGCCTGGCAGTGGGCGTAGACATTCTGATGATGATGATGACTGGTAAATACTTGGTGTACTTGTGTTAATTATCACTTGGCGTTTGCGGGGATGGCTCACAGGGAAGAGTTGATCGTACGTAACTCGAATAATTGCAGCGAGAAGCAGGAACACATGCGGAGCATGGCACACTTCGTGGCCCCCTAATGATATGTCCATGATAGTGTAAATAGATTATTTTTCTTACTATTGGAAAAGCGTAAAAAGGCCGTTTGCTCCAATATTATCCAGGAAGAATAACCGATGCTGCACATGGAAAGAGGGTGCGTAAAATAATATTTTTTGATTGCCATGCTAGAGAACAGCGCGCTTTCTTTGTTCTTGTGAAGATATAAAATAATATAGGGTCCCGAAAGTTTTTGTGTTTGCATCGACTGGCCACTCACATGTGCTGTAAGCAGTAAAATGCAACAATTTGCCATGTGATTATTCTTTTTAGGTTTTGCTTAGAGGGACTACTCGCGCCCACTTATGTTATCCGGTGTTTCAGTGTTTGTTTTAGGCCCCCGTTGATTCCTTCTGCCGTATGGGGTGGTCAGAAAATCTGGTTTGATAGTCAAAGGAATTGATGTTCTTTCCTGAGCGACAACATTATCAAACTAATTTTTGGTTCTAGAACAGACGTAGTTCTGAGATGAATGCAAAGCTTGTAAACGCCGAAGTAGTCAATTAGCCGAGCTTTGCCCGTACGCGTAGCCTTGCTTACTGCTTCAAAAAATCGTGAGGATGTATTGCGTGCGATCTTCACCTAGGCTATAAGGTGTGCTTTAGTGGAAGGGTTCAGAAAAAACTCCACCTTGTCGCAATCTTTGCCGTGTCCCTATTTGTCCACATACGCGACGTTTCTATTTTCTATCTCATCTGATTATTGCTGATGCGATGGACATAGACCCGTGGTGGGTGACCCCAACTTCGACGTTTGTGATGTCTATTTGTTTTCGCACTGCGCAACTTCATTCAACTAACTTTGACTTATTCAAGAACGCTGCGCAATCCTTAGCTAGGTAAAATCCTTAGTCCACTCCATACCACGACAAGAAAGCCATCAACACTTAACACCTGCAACCGGATTTGGCCTCCTGCCACAAATAAAAAAAGCGGAGTATGCGGCTTACACAACGATGAACAAAGCTAGGCTACCTGTACTCCTCCAGTGCGTGCTGGAGACATGAACGTTTTACTCGTCCCTGCGGACGACACGGAGAATTGGGAGAAGACCTAGAGCAACTTGAACAGAATTTATCCAGTTTCACTATGAAGAGACACCAAAGCTTGTGTTTTATGCCGCAATCACTACGTTTAGGGTTGTTTCAAAACCATTAAAGTTCCGTATCCTCCTCGCGTGTGCTCAGAACCAGATTTGTTTTGGAATTCAGTGAAGGTATAAGGACAAAGTTAGCCGAGATCCACGCTCCGACCTCTCCGTCACCCCGGCGAATCGGTCGCCGTGTTTATTGAGAAATAAAGTGGATCTGTAGGATTCGGCAAGCCAAGATTACAGAATAAAAAAAATCAGTTGTCTAAACACGGAGTACTACAGGAACGTATATATGGCCCCCTTCTTTGCCCCAGGGTAATTGTTCAAGCTATGCTATCAAAAGTCGAAGTGAAAGACACGATCCCCCAACTCCCAGAAATCGCATTTGAAAGAAAAAATTAGCACGTTCTCAGAGAACCGAGTCTATACCAATGAAGTAGCAATAAGCTGCCTACGACCAACCGTCCTCTCTTTGTATTCCGACAAACTAAGAGAACTCGTCGTCCCGACGACAGCCTTCATTACTGACCTCCTTTACGTACCGCTGGAAGAAGTGCTGCAAGAACTGTAGAATTCTGCACCTCGAGAAACACCATCAGAGCCGTAAGCTATGACCTACGGTACTTCTGCTCATTTACATTGCCAACTTGTACCTCCAGTTTCGACGCACGTTGCAGCCTGCCCGTCCGACTGTGGCGCAGCAATCCACACTATGAAATGTCGACGTACGACGAACCACCGATCGTCATTCACTGTGGTGTGACCGCGGAGAAGCTAGACACATGCACCATCGTTTTCTCCTATAAACCGGAAAGTTCCAAGGTGTCTTCGTCAACGCACCACGCCCTATGCCAGCCACCGCAGAAAAAAGTCGAACGACTATCTCTATCAAACGAGCCGCCGCCCGTAGCACAACCTTTTCCTCGTTGCGGAATCAGAACATTCCGGTCCAGCCAGGCTGCCACTGGATCTTGAATTGGAAGCACTGAACTCGCAAAATGTGTTTAGTAAGGTAATTTTTCAGCATAGGTCGGCAAAATAGAAAGAACGCACTAAACTTTGATCACATTTATTTTCGTTCACGCTTTACTCAATCACACTCAGACTGAAAATGTCGTATACTCTCAAAATCACTCGTACACACTCATCACAAACTCATTTGGAATCGTACTCACTTGTACTCAAGCTCCTTTCTCCTCACAAGTATACGTACTCAATCTGCACTCATGAGCAGTCAATCTGCACTTATGAGTACTCAGTCTGTACTCATGAGTACTCAGTCTTCTGTACTCATGAGTACTCAATCTTCTGTACTGATGAGTACACAATCTGCACTCATAAGTGCTCAATCTTTACTCATCAGCACTCAGTTTGTATTACTCACGAATACTCAACTTATCGGCACTGTTAGCTTGGTCGTGCCTCGAATGAAAGACTAGACAAAAATAAAAGTGGTTAGAAAAACTGAGGTTACATATAGATCAGAACAGAGGAGCACGGGAAAAAAACGTCTGACGCGGTGCACTGTCGTAGGGCAACTCACTGTGCAAAGGAACCCACCCATGGGAGAGCTAAACGGAACGTAAGCACTCACGTTGCGTCTAGCGCCTCCGCTTGTTCTTAGGAAGAAAACAATGAAGTCTGTGCCGGGTCGGACTCTCGGTAGCTCGGGACTTCTGGGTGCGGCCGTGGCCGTAAATTGCGGTTTTCGGTATATCTTCGGCTGGGTGGCCACTTTTGTCGTCCACTTTCGTTTTCGGGCGCGCTTATTTTCCCCGAATCTTCCTCCTAATCCGAAGAGTGCCCACCCCCAGGTACGTTTAAGTGTCAGCGTAGATTAACGTCCGGTGTTATCCATATCACTGTGCCGTTATCGACAGTTTTTGATGCTGGCCTTTGTTTTTTGTTATACCGGACACAAGAATCTTCGTTAAGAGGGCGTTCGTCTCGATGAGGTTCGCTGAATATCAAATCGGCATGATTTGTGTGCGTGGGTGCCATGGGATTCACTTCGTCGGACCTCAGCTTGACAGCGTTTACTTCGTTGCGTTAGTCGCGTCGCTTCCGTCGGTGATTGTGATTGTATAGCTCGTTGTGTGCTTGATGCATGTGGGAGCGTAGATGTCTGCTTTCTCCTGTGGCGAGCTGCGGTGTGCAGGAATGGCATTGTTCAGAGCGTTGAGGACGTTGCTTCGAGTGTGGTGTGCGTAGCGAATGTTGCGGGAGCTGTTTGGCTTTCCATTTAGCGTGGGTAGCGGGCATTGTCGTAGGGTGGCGTGGCTGATCCGTAAAACTCGTTGTAGCCCAGCGCTTGCTTTCGCCGTGGCTGCTTCGGAAGTGAAACCAATGTGGTAGGGAAGTGGGTGTAGTTCGTCTCGTCTGTTCGGCCCACATTCGTTGGCATCGTAAGCGTGACTTGATCTGTAGGGCATTCGATGCCTTCCTCTGAATCGGGTCCATTCGTTGTCGTTCTTGCCGTGCCCATGTCGTCGCTCAAGCTCTCGTTTTTGCAGTTGTTTCGAGCATGCTAAAATCGGTATCTCTCCCGCGCAAACAGGCTCGAAAATGTGCCGCACGTCGCGAGTACGCTTGCTCGCACTTGCGTCCTCTTTTACGAAATGGCGTTTGTCGGGTGATTCTCGATCGAAGCAGCGGGTGCCGGGGATCTTGTCCGTTCCGGCTCGGGCGTGCCACATGCGCTGGCCGTGTCGTTGGTCGTTGATGCAGCTGCCTGCACGTGTGTCATGCCGCTCGATCGCTGGACTAGGGCTTGTGCAGCGGGTGCCGGAGAGCAAGTACGTTCCGTTAGGGTTTAAACGCGTGTGTTGGGTCTTTTGTCGCTTGTGGCAGGGCTGATTTCTGAGGTTGTGACGTTCGCTGACCAAGTCCGTGCTGCCTGTGCTCTGTCCGCCAGCTGAAGCTGCGTAGGCAGAGAGGGGCTAGACAGTAGCATCTCACCATTGTTGTTGTTCCGTAGTTGACAGAAAGAGAGGAGGGTGCTCAGTGCTAAAGTCACACACTCTAATTATGTGGCGGAGTGTTTGTTCTTCTGAGCAAAATTTACTATCAGCGTCGAAGCGAATCAGGTGCATTATGTGAAGACGCGTCGGGTGTGGGAAGGAACCGGATTATATTAGCTAAAGGGTAGTTTGTTGTTCTATGGAAAGGTCATGCTAAGGCGAAGGCAGGGTCTGTCTCAGAAGGCGATAATGATGAGTTATGTCCCTTAACGAGACAAGAGGATGACTGTCATCGTAAAGCTCCATAGCACGGGGGGTAAAAGTGCAGGCATGGTGGGCGTATTCGTTGCCCTCCATGGAAGCGTGAGCGGGTGTCCAGATGACCTGAATGGAACCATGTGCGGACCAGTTTTAGCACACGAAGTGCAGGTCAGGACAACGAACCCGACTGGTAATTCCGGTAGGCTTGTTGGGAATCGGTAAAAATTTTGCGAAACCCTGCTTGAGTGAGAGCGAAGACGATGGCTGCCACTTCTGCTGCCGCCATGTCTTCGGGCTTGAGTGAGGCGCAAGCAACGAGGTTGGTTCTCGAGGTAGCCACAATGATGGCGTACCGCTGCCCTCGGTGTTGGGAGGCGTCTGTGTAGATAACTGCATGATCCCCACCGAGGATGGAGTTGAGCACTTGAGTCCGTGCTTTTTGCGACTCTCGTCTTGTGAGGGGTTCATATTTCTAAGCAAAGGGAGCATCTTTATTTCTTGTCGCCAAACGTCGAGTAGTACATCAAGCGGAGTGACATTCTGTGCTTTCCAGCCAATCTGGTGACGGATGCGGCGACCCACCACAGTTATGCTCATTCGGAGTTTCTAGACAGAAGCTGGAAGAGCTGGCCCTCTATCAGCTCTTCCACTGTGTTGTAGAGCCCCGTGCTAAGCAGCCTCTCTGCGGACGCACTCATGGGAAGACCAATGGCTTGCTCAACCACCTTTCTAATCATCATACAAAGCATCTTTATGTCCTTCTTGCCGAGAAGAAGACAGGCGGCTGACGTAAGTAATTTTGAGAGGGCAAAAGCTTGAACTAATTGAAAGGTATCGAATTCCTTGAGGCCTCGCTTCTTGGTTGCAACTGGCCTTATCATGTGTATGATTTTATTGAAGCTTTGTTTAAGGTGCTGCAAGGAAACGTAAGTCTTGGTGTTGGCCTGAAGATGTAGGCCCAGAATCTTGCTGCTGGGGCTTCCAGTGAAGCCCGGCCATCAAGGAGTATTTGAATGTGTTCCTTGAGGTGTCGTTTGGCTTGAGGGCGGACGACAAGGACCTGGAATTTTTTACGTGAATACTGGAAGCCAGAGGCTTCATTTCATTGGCCTACGAGTTGTGAGATGCCAAGGGTTGGTAGCTACCTTTATTCACTATCATGTGGCATTCAGCGAGAATGCAAGGGTTTAACCCGTAGATGTTCTTGGTGGGAGAACCACTTGTCTTCACCGTGTTAGCGTGGGCTCATACCTAAATCGGTAAGACAACGGGCTCTGGCCTTGTTGCTATATTAGTTCTAGGTTCGATTCCTGGCGGCGCCAGTAAACTCTTTTATTTGTTCGCTGAGTTTTCTGTTGACACCAACGGTCGCAAAAGAACCCTTGATGGGGTAGAGGTAAAAAGCTTTCCTTTAAAACCTTCTAGGGGGCGCGATGCCAAGGAGGGAGGTCCCGCCGCGAGATAGGGACAAGGCAGGGGCGCAACGCGTCGTAATGCCTAGTTCCATTGAGAGCCCGGGCAAAACGCACACGTTTTCGACTTTAACCACTCATTTTTGTTTGCGTGTGTGTGTTGTTGGTCCGGAGCGTCCGATACAAATTCGCTGCACCTGACGACGTGCCTACGGTGGGCCCGATTCACGCCTCGCTCAAACCACCCGCAGCAGACGTGCCGCAACCTGATGGGAAACGGCGCCGTCGAGTCTGCTCTCCTTTCCCATCGCCATGTCTGGACCGAACCATGCCTGGGACGAACGGCTCGCGGAACACACGGAGCAAATCGGTCCTGGAGAGGGCGCCGGTGAGGCGCCTTTCCTTTCCATGTCGTGGCGGCTAACAAAATCGCCTTGCATCCCTTCACCGGATTCATGTGCGGCCATCGATAGTCCTGATTGGAGGGATTCGGAGTGTGCGCGGCTCCAACAGAAGCTCGGGGGTATAAAACCAGTCCGGAAGCAGCGGCACTGCGGCGGCATGTGATTGGAGGCACTGAGTTGAGAAACGCTGTTGATACGTTGCATGTATTGAATATAAATGCAGCTCAGAATCACCATCGGCTTGACTAATATATCGCTCTGCTCTACGATAAGTCGATAGCGCACTGAGCAAAGCAACGTCGGAACAGTCGTGATTGAGCTAAGATGGCCTTATACCTACCGCGTGTGTGTGGGTGTCTTTGGGGGGTGGTTGCGTGGAGCGTGTATCGCTCGCACTCGAGGGCCACAGTGCACCCGGCTACTACCGGTGCCTGGCAAACGTCACACCACCGTCCAACTGCTCTGCCGTGCTTTGTATACTCGGTGAGATAGTTTGCAGTAGTGTTTAGATGCAAAGCATCTCTTAGTCTACCCTCCGTCGTCCGGCGTCCACACCTCTCCTCCTCTCCACAACAGCTGTGATAACGCCACTCTATCTCCCCTCCTTTCTTTCCCAGTACCTGTGCGCTAGCGCGCTGCTCCTCCTCTCACCTCTGCACACGAGCTGTCCAATCACGCGCATGTGCGTTGCTCCTCCTCGCCACTCCCTCTCCTCTGCAAATAAACCCGTCTGCACTCCGCGCAATTGCTTGTCCGGTACTGCGCAGTCTGATGACTGCAAATGGACGCCAACGATTCCGTCAGCGAACTGGCTGGCGCACCTTCAACTAGCGCCAGCCAGCACACTGTCAGAACCGCGAGCACCTCCGAAAACAAGGCTCACAGAGGAGAGCTCGCGATGTCGAACGTAAACGGCAGCGTCGAGCAGCGGATTCCTCGCTTCAACAACGAGAAGCCGCTTTGAAACGCCAGCGGGGAGTAGCTCATCCAGATGGCGTTAGGCAACGGGACGACGTTTCGAAACGCCAGCGACGAATAGCGGATTCCTCGCTTTGAGAACGGCAGGCCGCAAAACGTTCCCCACAACTCGATAAATAAAGAAGACAGTTAATACGCTACTACGCTACTACTACTTTAACAACGAATTAACACGCTAATACTCCACGGCTTTGCATCCCCTCAGGGTTCCCACGTGGGAAGGTGGTGTAATTTTTCGGAGGCGTGATAGCTTCCACTGAAGTCACTGTATTGCCCTGTTGGTGCGTTGTTGGTGCACAGTAGAAATCTGCAGCTCTTATCTCGAGCGGCGTTGACGAAGCTAACAAATATCAATGAAAAAGTGCGGTAGCGTCGTTATGTGCGAGCCACATATTTTACGCGACGTTCCTAAGACGCGAGCTAAGCGACAAACGCGGCGTCTGGGGTTGGCGTTCATGAGGCCCTTCACGAGGCTTTCGACAGTGCGAGATTAAACTCGGCAGTAGCTGCTAGTTAGGGGCAGCCGCCCGGCCACTAAACAGCAGATGAAGGTACGGGAAGAACAACCACCGAAATGCACCATCGTCGTCAGCTTCATCATTGAACGTTGACATAAACGAGAAGCGGGTTGCCATTCGAAAGCAAAGCCATTCAACAGCAAAGCGCAGCTCCAGCGGCAAGATGCCAGTGCTCTTAGATAAAATATGCAAGGCGAAACAAGGCTTCGCACGCATTCAACTTGGCAATATGATTCCCGATTGACAACTCTCAAACGTGCTCAGGTGTACTCGAATATTTCATTTCCATTTTAGGGCCAAATTCCGCCGCCGCATCCGCGTGCTGGGGCGATATACGCGCGTGTAAATGGCACGCCACGAGACCACAGTACTAGCGAACCTGAACAAATTTTTTCAACCGGGAGCTTAGTAAAACGCGATGGCCGAACATACATGAGTTATATTATTGCTTGAATGCGCACAGCGGAAAGCCGCGGACAATTTCGGTGGCAGAAACCATACAGTCGGTTTGACGCGAATTACGTAAATTAATCTCGACAATTTCAATTAGCGGTTCGGGTAATGAAACGACTACACAGCGTGACGTGCATCTAGGGAGACTGCTGAAGACCAAAAAAGAGCGAATTCAGTGCGCATAGGGCATGCATTGTTAGCAGGCCCCCTAAAGCGTCATCCAAGGGTTAGCAGCCCCCACCCGTACGTCCATTCTGGCTCTAGCGGACGTCCGTATGACGTCCGTTTCAGGGCTGATGGACGTACCATGTACGTACGTGGGACGTCTGCTTTTGACACTTCCGTACATCCGGTCGGACGTCCGAAAGTTGTATTTTGGATGTTCAGTAAAAAGTTCCAGAAGCACATAACAAGAAGCAAATGTTCCTACAACAAATAGTACACCACGCCAGGCTAACGCACTACCGGGCAGACAGCATACATGAACACAGTGAACTTGTTCACATGTTTCGTAAGCGCTTCTCAATTCCTAAATATCCTTCCCCAAAGTGATCGTAGTTGGACTTGATGAAATGCTCCAAAAAGTTTTAAAAATTCCGTTTAATATTAAAAATATGCAAACGAGACGCAACCTATAAGACAGGGTGTTGATGTACAAAATCTTTTTAGTTGAAAAGCACAATAGGTTTTTCATTTTCTCATGTTGATTTAATTTACGCCATTATTTGAAGCTTCATATTTACTTTTTATGTCCATTGGCGGAGGTCATTGGGACTTGCACATTCGTTTTTGGATGTCAACTGTACACCGAAAATGTGCGTCCAAACATGTACGTACAGTCACCGTCTAATCTGGGCCTTGGACGTTCGGCTGTAATGGGGACGTCCCACGGACGTTCCTCGTTGCTTGGGACCGCCTCTACCCTAGAAAAACTTGAACGGAGCAAGCAAAACTGAGCAGCCACGTGTTCCTAGGCCGCGTGCTTGTAAACAAAAATAACTGGGCCGTAGAAACAGAGCAACTGCGGCCGCGTGGACCGCCAGGCCGTCACCCTCTCGTTTTCCCCTTTTGACCGTGACCCCCTAGCGACCCACCACCGCAAAACGCTAACAGCGCCAAATAGCGACCGGGAAAGGAGACAGGCGCAGTTTTCGTTGCCTTATTTTACCATCCTTGAGAGTGAAGTTGCACAACGGCATCTCTAAAAGTTTGCGACTCGTACACACGCGTCCAAACTTCAGTTCGTGATAAAACTTGTTTGAACTACTGTACTCACGAGTGCAAGCACTAGCAATTACAGTATTCATGAGTATTGTGCTCATGAGTGCTGCACTCATCATTACTATGTACTCATGAGTACTGTGTATACTCACGAGTACATAATCTTCATGAGTACTGTATATTCACGAGTTGTCATATTCATGAGTACTGTGTACTCATTCTGGCAGTGCGTGTTTGCCATAAAAGCACAGCCGCAAGAATAACACGCGCTCTCGTCGTCATTGTGCGCTTCAACATTTGGAACACCGTTGAACTTGCAACCGCGAATTTTTTCCTGCCGTGATAGCATGGCGAAAATGGGAGGTGCTTCACCTTCAGGAAAACCTTGACGTACTAAACGCAGTAGACGAGCAGCCAGTGCAGAAGTGAGAATACATCGCTAGGTACTTTGCGTTGCTACGCGTTGCGTTTTCCAATGATCGCTAAAAGCAGCAATCCTACATTCTCGAGTTTTTTAAGGTTCCAAAGCAGAGTTGCAGGAATACATGGTTGCAACTCAATGCTACACTGTTTCTATTCATGTTCAAAGGTTTTCTTACTGCTGCATTTTCCTTCTTGTTACGTTTTGTTTTCCCGGTCAGGTGAAAAACGTATGAACAGGGTACCACTGTAATCTGAAGAACACGACATGCCTCTTAACAACCGGGAAGTGTAAATACTGAATTCAGGCCTCTGGTATAGCTTCTTCGGCTTGAAGAAGACGTTCCACCTTAAATGCTGAAGTCCTTTTTGTTAGCAGGACAAGCCTTCCTTTTCACATGCAAACGACACATTTCAAAGACAAACTGACATCAGCCTCCCACCCGGTGAGTGCCAGCGCTTCGCAATCAGACAACCATGGCCCATCTTTTTCTCAGTCTCCTGCGCCGTATAAATTTACAAAATCTCCGACATCCCGTAACCGTGCACTTCCAAAACGGGTCCCGCGTGGTCGCCGTACTGTAGAGAAATAAGGCCTGTCAAAGGCAACAAGCGTACACCTTTTTGGCGCATTTGCCATTTGTACATACTCTACAGATGTGAACCAAACCTTCGCATTCATTTATTCTAATAAGACAATGTCAATTGAGCACCACAGTTGCCGTAAACTTAAAAGAAAACTGTGCTGTTTTTTCCCAGGTGGGAAGCGTTGCACACTATTTTGCCCTTATTTCACAACTGCACTGCGCCCACTCATTCACAATATTTCTGGAACTGAACATCCTGCAATAACCCATTCTGAATGATTGGGTCGTATTTGAGCACAGTATTATACTTCTACAGACACTATGGGTTATGATTCCAGGAATACTTCTCCTGTAAAGAACATTGCAAATTCTGCTTCACACAAGTGTATACTGAACCCCCTCCAATACTAAGTGCCACCTCTCCATCACCGCGAACGCCTTGCACTGTAAACAATGGTACATTGAAGCCACTCCTCTGTGATCCATAACGTGATGATTCCCCCCTCCTTGACCCAGGGAAACTTCTTCAACAAGGGTTCACGCCAATGAAACTTACACCCTTCAATCTTACATACCAACCTTCTTTCTAACGAATGCTATAAAATCTTTTTCATGTGTGACCTCGCGAATCTTGGAGAAATGCTCTTGGAGTTATATCTCTTAGAAATGTCTACATTGCTCAACGCACCAAAAAAAGGCAATACATATTATTGACAGTTTGTACTGCACATTCTATGACTATTTTAATAAAAGGTGCCTCACAATGGGTACCTTGGATAGGTCGAATAATAGACCCATTGGCCTGCAGCATTCATTATAGAAATGCTTGAATCCCCCTAGTTTTTTTCTTTCCCAAAACTAGCCTCTTCAGTTTTACTGCAAATGTGATACTACTCTTTTTATTTCCAAAGTAACGTGAACTGAATGTACTCACCTGTGGGCTGCGTAGTGAAGAGGCTTGTTTCCGTTTTCGTCTTCACATCCCACGTTTAAACCAGGCGAGATCGCGTCACTGAGCAAATGTTTGTTGCCGGAAAAGCAGGCAGCGCGCAGGCTTTCTTTGCGGAGCTGCGGTAAAGAGTACCAAGTGGAAGACAATTGAGCCAAGCGTTTGATCGACTACCGTTTCTTCTATTCGAAACTTTAAAGTGTCCTTCCGCTCCCTTCTGCTGTCGTAAAGAGTTCCGGGGTAAAGCCGCCCACTTCTTTGTGGTTCTGTTTCGATCACAGAAAATAAGCGAAAGGAACTTCAAATCTCCCGGAGGGAGATGGCAGGCCCACCTTTGTCATCTAAAATAAAAGTCGAGTTGACAGTTTTTTTGAGCTTACTGATTTAGAAGTATTCAATTTCCAAAATTACAAAACAAACTTGTTAAAAGCAAAGCGTTCTATGCATCAATAATGACAGCGTTGCCCCAAAACCCACTCACGAAAAGCCGGCTTTTTCTCATCATGATCATGACCGTAGAAAAACTGAAAGGTGGTTGAACCACGAAGCGCTCTGTGGTCAAAAGCCAATGTCTCAAATGTTCACACTTAAGAAGCCTACCAAAGTACGCGATGTTTTTTCTCAAGGGCTTGCTGCCCGTAATCGCAATTCCAAAAAGAACGCGTCGCAGTCGTGAACGTCGCGTAGTTGCAAAAGAACACTTGCCGTAGTCGCACTTCAAACTGTTTTTTTTTCACGTTATGAATCCGACTTCGTTCCACCGGCGCGAGTCCAACATGGCCGAAGATATTTGTCATTTGGATTGTGAATTTGACTCAGGTTGCATGACAGAAGGCTTCGCGATGAACAGGTTTTGTCTTCAAAAAAGCTTTGATTTTTTGTTAGCACCCTTTCTGTGCTGCGGCCAGGTCACTGCCCATTCTTCACAAAGTGTAAGGGTACTCATTTTTTAACTTTACCTAAAGCTGCTGTCTGGGGGTGTGACGCGGTGACCTTTCATGATGGTTTCTATCTATCCTCTTATGTGCTTTGCATCTCGAAGAGCCTAGGCAGTTATGCACTGCCTTGGGGCATGTTTTCACCTAAATGCTTTCCTGTGGCACTTGGCGAGGAGTAATACGTTTGAAAGTGATGCGTGTATCACAGGCACTGCTCTGTAGCTTTAAATGCGATCAGTGTGGCTATGGGCATTGTGCCTAATTCACTAGAAATAAACGATCTATCTGCAGAAGCAGTATATTGTTAAATAGTATTATCTCATTCCCTTCATTTGAGAAAACCCCTCGTACTCTTATGGTGTATATATACTTGTTCTTACATAATCGTTTTTCATTTACTTGGGCTATCCTGCATCATAGGTTAACACAGCTGAGTAACAATAGCGAAGGTTTGTTTATCCAGCACGTCTAATTGAAAGTCATCAGTGATGTTTTTTTCTTGTAAAATAAATTTTCACTAATAAGTTTTTCACTAATAATAAATAAATAAATTTTTTCACTAGTGGAGACATTTCCGACCAAGCATCCCGATTATTTTTTGTAGATTTTGCGCAGGAATGTTTACGTGGGAAATTCAAATAAGCAAGAACAGCATTATTTCAATGTCAATCATTGTGAAAATTATTATGTGGTAGCCTCCGTTATTATTTCGGTTTCTCTACATCTGAACCGACTAAGCACTCTGCTTTATGTCTGCTGGGACATCAATGTAGGCCCGGCCGCCAATATATCGCCGTTCTTTAAAGTAAGGGCGATATTAAACCGGAGAAATGTTTGGTAAACATCTCTGAGTTTGTACCCGCATATCGATACTTTTGTTGCTTTTTTGGCCATCTTAAAGCTTCATACAGTTGCGGATGAAATTCTATTGTCTCAGCAAACAGAATTCGTAATGGCCGCGGAGTACACAAGAACGCTTGTACTTGTGTGGCCCTATTGGATTGTAAAAATACGCACAATTGTGTAATATGTACGTGCTGTAACCATTGTACGTGCTGTTTGGTATTGTACCCACGGCTGCTCTCATAAATGAGGCAGCCGCCACGCCAAGCTGTCACGCAGCTTTTTGCGGCCGCTCCATCTTTGTACAAAAGGAAATAAAACCATATTTTTAAAATTATGACCCAGGAACCAAAGAAAACATGCTAATCAAGGGCGAAGTGCTGGAGGTGTTAAAGAGGCTGTGCTCTGCGTCAGCAAAAAAGGACCTAACTTTTAGGCCTGGCTTTCACAAGAAAAAGCCTGGACAGCCTCTTCATTCCTGTTGTTCGTTTTGGGGTGCGTAGCACACGATGCAGCATTAACAGTTTTCAATTCCGCCCCAAATCTCGTTCCCTTCTCTTGAGCGCAGATCAAAGGCCGGCGCATGTACTCAGATGATCCGATATTTCTTGTTTTCTCACATTGATACACAAACAAAGGCGTGATTGCGATATGTCCAGTTGCCCGGTAGTCACATGTAAAATCGTTCGTAGGTTTTTTTTTGCAATTCGCAAAATATACAGTTTTAGTTTCACGTACGTAGAAGCTTCACGTACGTACAGCTTCCACGGATGAGTGCGCATGCTGATAACGCAAACAGTCGCTGTGAGTCTCACAAACTAACGTGAGATTCGAATTTTTACGCTGCAGTCTTTACGTAGCTCACGTACGCAGAGATGACCAACAATGCGGCACCCAGTCGTCGCGCCTCACAGCGATAGCAGCTTCGTCGCCAAACCATAAGTGTGATAGCGGGTTCTTAGCTGTTAATTTCGCCTTCGCTTTGCCTGTTCTTACCCTCACCTAAGAGTTTCAATAAAAAAACCTCTTCCTTTTCAGATAGAAGAGCGATTTTTCAGCTGTTAAGCGTGACGAAGTGGCGTTTGTCGTCGCCTTAGCAAAAGGCCCGTAAGATCAGGAGTGGCTAAAGCAGTGTGTGTGCCAATTCGGAGACGGCACTTTCAAACTACATCCGCGTGGACTACGTATACTTCTCACATCTGCGTATGTAAACTGTGTACGCACGTGCAAATAAAACTGTCTCATAAGAACTGAAAACGCAAGTAGAGAAGACACTTTTTGCGCTACATTGTAGGAACGGTATTGGATAAACCTAATCTGCTCAGAAATGCATAATTCGAAGAGATAGGCTTCACCAATTAATTTAACCTAAACAATCTCGCCCGCTTTTTCCAATTGGCTGTGGACAATGCCGTAAGCAAGTACATGGGAATTGGCAGAGGTTTTGTGCAGGAGGTCTGCAAAGTGGACGCTTCCGGAAATACAGGAGTGCATGTTAAATATAAATCTGGCATCAGCGAATATAATTACAGTGACAGCCTGTAATATCTAGCTGCTCTCTATGCAACCACTCTGTATAATATTGTTGTACACGGCAGGTTTCGGGAATTCAAGAGACTGCCAATATAATCCAAAACGTTGATATTTTCTGGCATGTTGAGTAAAACATAAAACTTCGCATAAAACCATATTCACATGACTTGTCAGCACATTTGCGTTATGGCTGTTTTAACTACACCGTATAAAACATGCGAAGTAACGACCTTATTTTGCCTATTATTAGGCTATGTTACTAGCACTTGATGAACGCCCGAATAAATCGCCCTACATATGGTGCTGCAATTCTAAATGACATTCCTCTTTTGACAACAGTGATCTAAGCTACGGTGTAACAAATATAAGACAAACGCATTTAGAGATCTGTTCATTCTGTATGATAGCGGATTATCGTGATAAAAATGGTTAGGATATAACATTTTTAACGCAGTTTTCAATAGGGAAAGATCTTTTTTACAGCGTTGTGCAAATGCTACGGACAAATTTTTTCGTCAAATCTAGGTTACACCTGTTACACTTCCACATTGGCATTGGCACGCCACCTATGGAGAGAATGAGTGGCCAAGGATGCGCCGGTGAAGCAACCGCTAAACCCTAGGACTGTGACATAGTAACGCAGCGCCGAGTCACAGAGCGAACACACCGGCGGCACCTCACTTGGCCTTAAAGGGATACTCAGTGAATTTGTCAAGCTTCCCGTTGCTGCTTGCACTGCGTAGACTGGCTTAAACTTAACAGTTTTCGTAGTTTATTTTTAGTTGATAAGTCGGTAATTATTTTATAAAGCCCGAAAGAAGGATACCTACCATACTCGGTCTGCGGCAGCCTCACTAACTAAAGGCTGTGACGTCGAGAAGAGGTGCACCGTGTTTGGACGATGTCCAAGATTAGTCTTGAAAGAGGTTTCGATTTCGGGTGTGTAAGACAGCAGGCTTGACATCCGACTTTATCGTTGGATGGCAATTCTATACATCTGAGTAATCGTCATACCGCGCTTCTGCCATGTTGTCTGCTGTGAAATGCCTAAGATAAGCCTCCCAGGATGGCTTGGAATCGTACCAATCACTTGCCGAGGCCTACGCAGTGGATTAAGGCCCTCTCCGTCACCACAGAAGCTATAATTCCGTGTGTTTACCCCTTCACTCAGAGCTTGCCTCACTCATCCGTGTTTGCACCAGACAAAGTGTCTGCGGATTCTGCCCTGTGAGAACTGCACGCAAGCAGACGGTGCTTATGGCAGCAGCACGCTAAGGAGAACTCGCTGGCGCATCAGTGTCAGTCTGCGCGCGCTCTGCGAACTCGCTCTTGGAGCAGTAAACGTGACGGCCCAAAAAATGGTGAACTCGGTATAGAAAACAGCGACCGAAAACAAATAAATCATCTTATAAAAAATCCTACCCTCGCAGATTCGAACTTGCGACTTTTAGAATAGCATACCTAGCGCTCCAGACGACTCGGACACGGGCTAGGGCAGGTGGCGTTGGAACTATAAGATATATAATGTATAACCAGTTCATACTTTTATTTACTTTTAGCATTTCAAGCACCTTAAATTACTATTTGTTGTAAAACGCTCAGGCAGTAAGCGCCCCCCAAATTTTCAGAATATCTTACGTCTAGCGATTGCATTTCTTAGACGGAAAAGCGTTCACAGATGGCTGGTCGTGCTGCTGACCACTGTGCTTGTTCCCCCAGCGGAAAAAGCGCTTCCTGCACCCTACGTTTACGCTTTACGGTTAAGGTTCAGGTGGGTGTATTTCCGTAGTACCTATATTAACTTCGCTGACTCCTCTCCCGCTTTCAATTGGCTTCAGATTTTCCTACTAGCCTTCCAGTCAGCGAAGTGTCGTCAGCGAAGTGTCGCGTGTGTGTTTGTGGAGCGCTTGTGTGGAGGGACGTCAACGTAGGGCTTAATACAGTGCACAAACTAATGAACTAAAGAAAGGCACTTTCATCCATTCACAAACGTGTTGCGGCTTAGTTTCAACTGAGCGAACGAATGGCGACGACCCGTCGATGGCCGGCGGACTGAACGCTGGGCCGACTGACTCCGTTGTAAGGTCGGCGAGCAGTGCATTAGTGCAGTCAAGCCAATTCATTTCCTCCTGACGTCACACGAAAACGCCACAGAAAATGGGCGAGGATGCAGAGAGGAGGACATCATTTTCGAAATGATTTTTCTACAAAATAAATTCGCCGTAAACGTGCTCACAGTGGTCAAAACATATCCTCTAGACTGCGGAGTACAATTTGCGCAAGTAATACCGCAATGTTTACCAATCCCTTATGTGACGCTTTAAAGAACTGTTTCAATGCTGGAACGCCTCAAGGTCATTAGGAAGCGAAAAATGACCTTGCGGAGCGTGACGAAGAAAGATTCCGCTGAAATACAATTTGTAGCTTCAGGACTGATAAACATTACAAGTTTAGTGCTCATGCAAGATTGGTTCACAACTCTGGAATATTGGCGAGTAATTTAAAGGATGATCAGAAGAAACTTGTTACAGAAGTTTCAACCAATAAATTAGCAGTTGATTTGCCAGGTAATTTAGTATACAACCGAAATTTCTATTAGTTAGGGCCACGAGGTTATTACGTAAATGCATTTGTTACCTTGTCTTCTGGGTAACGCCCGGGATCGGGACAAACACGCATATTTGCCGAAAGTACCGTGTTTAGTAGCTATCATAGCGAACTGAAATGTAGTTTGTGGAACGCGATTTTGGAAAACCAGAATTTAGAAACCAGAGAAAAGAAAATTCTACAAAAATCAGCTACCTAAATAAAGAAGTGAATCTTATACACATCCCCCCAAAGAATATAAAATTAAAAAGACGTGCTAAAGAAAATCAGAAGAAGTTGTAGAATTATTGAGACTTCACAACTGTGTAATAAACTGCATTACGAAAAACACTGCATATGTACCGGACGTAACAGGTTTTGTTGTTTATTACCCAACAGAGTTTTGAAAAATTAACGATATAAAACTAAGAAAAGATAGAATTTAACAAAAGCTGTATCAATGAAATGAAAAATAGGCTTCAGTAACACCGTTCGAATATTATAGACAAAAATAAAGTGGACAGGATAAGCATGATAAAAATAAATTTACCATCCGGAAATGAGACCAACTGTGCGCCATCCCTTCAATAGGGAAAAATATAAATGGCTAGGTCAAGGATGGAAGTATATAATTGACGCCAATGTACCTAATCTGCAAAAACAGTGAAACCGTCATAGGCATTTGACCATCCATTATGAAAGCTGGCTGTAAATATTTACGACAAATATAACCTGCGCATGAATGCGTGCATACGTATGCTAGTCTCCTATCTCTGCGATCTTTGAAGGTGAAGTTTGGGTCAGTTAACGCAAGCAGCGTACCGAATAAACTGGCAAAAATTGCTTATTTACATTCCGTTTTAGCGGAAGTTCGGCTATGAGATTGCCGTGTTTTATTGCATCAGCCGGACTTGCGTGATAATATAAATTCGATATCGGTATTTGATATAGTGAAGAAGTATAAATAGGCAAAATATGTGTGTTCATATTAACGAATAACGCATCCGAAATATTCATACAACTTGCGACCGCATAAATAAGCTGTTGCCGAGTAAAGACGTCATGTGTGTCAAAAAGCGCAATTGAATGATTTTTATTTGAAATGACTTGATCTTCGTATTTTTTTGCATGCCATGATTAGTGGGTGGGGCAACAGTGCACTAGGGTGACATTCATGTAAGACAGATAGCGTATAACATGATTTGAATAAAATTATATTTTTGAGCAGCATGCATGAATTTCGTTTGGAGCCCAACGTGTTCGCTAAGTTTTCTGGCATTGTTTGCCGGAAGTAAGGGCATTTACGGCGTGCCTGTGGCCTTGTTTCCGATGACCTGTTTTGGCTTAAAGCTTTTGACCAGGTGGCATAAAGCATTGGTAAGGAGTAGTTATTTAAAAAGCTAAAAATGACAAAAATGCTGTACGCCCAGACGGATGACCACCACGGTTGAATGCGACGCTTTCGTGTGACAGATCCTTTAGCTTTCGTCGGAGTTTGAACTAAGTTTCGGTTATCTCAAAATTGAGCAATCTGAGAGACTCCGGCTTCATAACGCGAGGGATCCAGGTTGGATTCCGGCAACGCGAAGCGTTTTTCTTTCACTTCACCCACCATCATTCATCATCAACTTCAGAAAAAGTTGACTTTCTTGCAGGGTGTTCTCTTGTTATAGATGCCATCCATGTGAACAATAATGCTTCGCTTTAAGAAAAACAGTTTTCCTGACCCATGAATTATGGATTGGTTGCATGCGCAATAAATTGTCCTGAAATCAAGTTTCTGTCACAAAATGAATGTTGCTGTAGTTGCATTGTTGCCTTTCTTGAAAAAAAGAAAACGTCATCTTTACGGAAGGTTGCAATAAAAATGTTATTAAAAACGTATTGATTGTAGTTTTTGACCCCATTGCTTTTCTAATGAAAGAAATGTTAATCTTCAGATCTACTTTGGGCGACCTGTTGCAGAATGTGTAGTTCCAGTCGATTAAAAAGGCTTTTTTTCTATCCACAAAATAAGTCACCAATATCCGTTTTGCCTGCCTTCTATTCATAACTAGCAAAGAAATTTGATTTAATAGGAGTCATGAGGACAACATGAACAATTACAATTTGTTTGGCCTGGCCCCTCTATCAAGACATGAAAACACGGTTGTGAGGAGGCGCTGCTCACCGGACAGGGGTCGGCAGGTGGAAGCGAGGAAGACGATGTGTGTGCGGAGGCCGAAGAAGGGCGCGGGAGAGAAAGAGGAGGAGGAAGCCGAAGGATCGTGGCAGGAGAGCGGAAGGAACGAGGTTCGAGGAGCGACCTGCCGGACAAGAACGTTCGGGGAACCTCCGTTGGGAGCCGCACCTTCCCCGCGGACATCAAGGCAGCTCAGCCGAGACTGGCCACGGAGCACCCGGGCCGAAGCACTCATCAGTCGCAGCACCGGCGTTGACAAGGGCACCGCGGCAGCGCCCCGAGCCTAGCGCACGGGACCCGACTTTGCGGCGGCCAACGCCAGCGTCAAGGAGACAGCGCCTGCAGCCATCACACCGATCAAGTGTACCGCCACAGCTTCCTACCGCCGAGTACTGCAAGACTGCAAGACGTGAGCGGAAACTCTATTGAGTTAACAGTGTCTTGCCGGACATCTAGTCCTTTGATTAAATTAGGTCATAGTTAATTGTGTATTTTTTTAATTCTGTCCCGTTAATATACGTTGTCCTTGTCTGACGTCACGTGCCTCGCTTCTTCTTCGCGAGTGAAACTTGACCTCCTCATCCACACAACAACCCGCATCACAACGGTCTTCCCCCCGTACGGGGCACCTTGAGTAATCTTGGTGACGGTATTGGCGACACCGCGGACCCTGAGCGCCCATACTCACGCTGTAACCGACCATTGTAAAGAGTTTTAAGGTGAAGGGGAGAAACCTAAAACGGTGGCCGTTGGAGCCCGGGTCAAGCTCCGGCGGATGGGCTCCCTGTCTGTTTACCAGGCAGGGAGCTCCGGGACCTATCAAGCTATCAGTGTAAGGTTTGAGAACAAAGTACCCCCGTTCCCTGCTTCTGAGAAGGGGCCGCACCGAAGTAATATTTCCACCACTTCCAGCCATTCGTTTCCCGAAGCCGGTTAACTATCCCCGCTTTTCGATTATTGAATCACTTGACAAGTCAAACCCTATCTCCTCCCACTAAGCGTTCCTTATCCCTAAATTTCCGGAAAGCATCCTGGGCAAGTCTTAGGAAGGCAAGAAACTGAGAACCGGCAAATTCATGTTCGATGTAAGCACTTACCAGCAAGCCACAAGCCTCCTTACCGAGAATCGCATGGCAGATCTGGCCATCAGAGTCACACCCCACCGTAGCTTCAAAAGCACTCAGGGTGGGATTTCTGAGACAGATCTGATAAATGAGCCGGAAGCCGATCTGCTCGATGGCCTGAAAGGCCATGTCGTGACGGCAGTGAGACGCACCACCATGCGGCATGATGACAAGAAAATCATAACAAACCACATAATCTTGACATTTCACCGTTCCACACTTCCAGAATTCATCAAAGAAGGTTTCATTCATTGTTCCGTCCGCCCGTACATCCCGAACCCGTTGGCGCTGTTTCAAGAGCAAATGGTTCTGGCATGGCACCACCTCCGGTCATGGCAAAACAACGTGTGCAAAATGTTCATCACATGATCATGACACAGAAACTGGCAGGATAAACTATTCATGAGCAGCTACTCTCATGGACCTGATACTGCGTACTTCCGCACGTGTGAAATGTTCAAGATAAAAAAACATCATCAACCTCAAAATCACGGAAAACATCTTCCCAGAGGCGCGGAAGAGGTTCGGCTCTTTCCCTCTGGGGAGGTACACAGACGCAGCTCGCAGGAGGCGGAGCGTCGTCTGGTTTCGGCGGGGACCATGTACCGAGAGTTGGACTTGGTTCCGCCTCGTCCACCCCCTTCTCCACCCCCCGCAAGGGTTGCCTCCGGCGGCCGGCCCCGTCCCGATACCGCTCGCTGAGCATGCACTTGCTGTGGTGGCAACCACGTCTGTTGGGGATGCCGCTGCATCCTCTGTTTCCTCTCCACCGGCCCAAAACCCATGTGAGGTCACCTAGGAGATGGAGACGGAGGCATCCGCGGCAGTTCCCATCTCCGCCGCACCACCTGTGCCACCCGGGGCACTCCTGATGCCCTCGGCGGTCGCGGCCGGAACCAAGGAAACCAGAAAGGGTTCCAGGTCCAGGTGTCCGGTACCACTGGCTACGCCCCAAAATCTGATAGGGAGATGCATGTGGGACCTTTCCTGTCTGCTTCGCAGAGGAAGGAGCGGGTGCCTTCATCCAAACCTTCAGAGAGGCCGAAAAACCTCTTCCGAGAGTTCAAGCCCCGAAAGACGATACATAAGCAACACACTTAAAGGGGCCCTGAAAGGCATTTTGAGCACAATAAATGAACTTGCGCAATCGTTAGATTGGGTCGTCAACGTCAGCTGTGCCAAGTATTACTCTTTTACGCGCAGCGGAAAGCTCACACTTTTGTTGCAAAGTTTGTCGCTTTTTTCACACCCTTCCCTTCGTGTTTTTGGACGCCGCCATCTTCACATGTCTACATCATCGATTCCCATATGTTCGTTATGAGCTAGACATCCTGCTATTGGGCGGCTTTTTCACGCACTTCCGGCAAAGAGATGAGTCGTCTGCTCAGCGTCGGCTCGCCGGCTGATCTGCCAGCGGAGTGGAGTGCTTGGACATTTTACGACAAACGAAACAAGTGTAAACAAACGCTTAACCGTTCGTATTGAATGCAACACGGCCATAACACGACATGGATATTCTCTTACCTGAGTACGTTCCCTTAAGAAAGCGTTGAAGCCCCGTGGCACTTCTTTCGTGCAATCGCAGAGAACGCCCTGAGCCGAATGCCCGGGTTTGACGCATACATTTTATTCAACTTCAAAACAAACCAGACAGGCGTTTTGAACGAACCAACGTCACAACATGCGTTGCAAGTCTGAACCGCGATTGACAGACGACCGGTTGCTTCCTCCTGCCCGTCGTAAATTCGGCACTCACCTCGCGCCTTGTTTGCGGGGACGAACAGCAAGTCACTGAACTCTGGCACGCAAGCGAGAAGGCTTTTAGCCAGGCACACTACACATACCCCATGCGAGGTTGAGTCGCTCGTCGTTCGAGAAAGATAATCCAGACCATGGGAAGCACTATCCACCCGCAGAAGTACAACTTCGCATTTCATCGCGAAACGAACGCTACACACAGGAGGCGATGCACACACACACACAGCTTCGGTCGCTGCATTGGCTTAGCTGCAAGCTTCGTTCGGACAGTCAGCGATGCTACGACGATACAGAGCTGCGTGAGGGCGACGTGCTAACCACTTCACGTATTTAAAAACACAGGGGCAAAGAACTTGGTTCATCGGAAGCAAAAGATCTTTCCTCCATTACTGTGCCTGAAATATACTGGCTATAGTGTTGCTAGTGTGCCGAGGGCGGGCCCCAGGCGGGCGCCGGGAGCGATGTACGCGGCCGGCTGCCGCTTGGGGCGCTGCCGTGCGGGAGTGTGCGCGTTCGTCCGGCCCGAGCAGATCGCGCGGTTGCCTCCGCGCTGCGTAGCAGACGGCAGCGGCAGAACTGTCCAATCCCGCTTGCGACGAAAGCGAGCGAAAGCGACGGGAATTCTGTCGCGCGACGAACATTTCTCCCGAAAATTCGACAAACACGATCGTCGCGCGACAAAGCGACGAAATTCCCATCGCTTTCGCTCGCTTTTGTCGCAAGTGCGAACGGGCCTTTAAGCGCAATCTCCGCCCCACATAAAATAAGCTCTTGCTTGTCGCCTGAGCATACGGTTGATATGTGACTACGTACACTGTGCTTGCGGGTGTATTTAAACGATGTCACTATGTTTGAAACGTAAGCGCTCGGCGTGCAGCTTTGTAAACGGAAGCAGCTTCACGTACGCACGCTACTTTGCTGCTAATAGAGAGTTTTAGTACAGCGTTTGTGCCTTTGCATACGCTAAACGATACATTTTTGCGTCCCGCTACGTAAACATCGCGAGGGGAGTTTTAGTAGAACGTCTCATCAGTTTTGCGTTGCGACATGCTAATGCATACGGCGCCATCTGTTAAATGTTTTCCGAAATGACTCGCCGGCTGATCTGCTAGCGGAGTGCCGGAGTGCCTGAACATTTTACGACTATCAAAACAAGTTCAAACAACGCTTTCCCATCAGTATTGAATCCAACACACGGGTGCAGCTTGGCAGAACACGGATGTTCGCTGCTCGAGTGCGGCGTTGGTTTGCTCTGCGCCTTCCGTTCATTGCCACTGAAAAAGCAAACCGATCCGGCGCGTTTTGTGCACGGGTTCTGTGTCGGTTTAAAATGTCTTTTTTTCACATGCCGCCGGTCGTAGGAATTACAACCGCCGCAAAATAAGACCCGGCACCAGCGGGCCCACATCTGAGACCGCGCTTTCTGGATAAACAGTGCGCGGTGCACCAAAGGGAACGAGCGCACGATTGTCCCTGCGCGGCTGCGAGTTCGCCGCCGATACCAACTGCAGCTACGTACACCGCGAAAGGGCAAGGCCAGGCCGCACACATGCGGCCAGGTCTTTCGTTCGCTTTTCCAGCCTTTAGAGAAGTGTCCATGGTGTCAACAAAGATGAAAAAGCCGAAAGAGCTGACCCGTAGCAGACGGCAGTCTGTGGGAGCGCAATAGCGGAAGTACGTAACCGCTGAGGAGCGAAGCATCATGGGAGGGGAGGCCAACAGAGAAGAAACAGTTGCAAGGAGGAGGAAATACGGCGCGACGATAATGCGCGGTTTTCGATTTACGATTTCTCAGCTAATACTCATCGCTTTAACAAAATTCTTGCAGGAGAAGATTGCTAATACATTGCTTTATTTGGTTACATGTACATCCATGCATTGGCGGAAGGCATTTCAGGACCCCTTTAAATCGCTCTGAACACCTAATAATGGGAAGAGAAAAAATTTTTGAATGGAAATGCAGAGGCCTTCTGAGTAATCTTGTCGACCAGTACGAGACTCTGCATGCCAATCAGCCGAATGTTTTTTGTGGCCAAGAAACACATTAAAATTCAAATCACACGAATTTCTTAAATAGCTATATGGTATTCAGAAAGAATAGAGTTGGCTGCAGACACTGTTCTGGTGCTGTGCCAATAATTGCGTGGATATCCTTAGCATGCCTCCCTATCACTCTGAACACTGTCCTTGAGGCTGTAGCAATCTGCATAATAATATTTATTAGGTTAATAACAGAATGCTCCTTTTACATTCCTCCTAGTCTTGCCCTTTCGAGCTCTGAATTCGATGGTCTGGTTCACATGCTGCCCGAACCGTACATCCTCACAGGCGACCTTAATGCTCACCATTCTTTTTGGGGCTCTTCTCGTATGGATTCCCGGGGACCCATGATAGAGAAGTTTTAACATCTTCTGGAGCCTGTCTTTTCAACAAGAAACAGCCCACATACCATAACATGGGACACAACATATATTCATGCCTTGATTTGACTATTGGTTTCGCAATTCTTTTCATCTTCTCGAGTGGGGTGTGGGCACTGACCCATATGGTAGTGACCACTTCCCCACGTGACTAATATAAAGAGTTAAGGCATATGCAGTCCATCTTCCCAAAACAGGTACAATGAAGCAAGAGCCGACAGGAATACATTTACAGAGACATCCAAACTACACTATACCTCGACCAGAAACCTACACAAGGAAGAAGCTACCCAAGTCCTCACTTGGCACATCGTCGACGCTGCCGAAAAGTCCTTTCTCCAAGCCTCTGGTGCCCCGCGCAACCAGAGGAGGCCGTGGTGGAATGGGGCCTGTAGCCGGACGCGAGAGGCCCAGAATAAGGCTTGGGATATCCTTCGTCGGTACCCCACATCGGGAAATCGTTCAAACAGGCAAAGGCGTTTGTTAAACGTGTGCGCCGTGGGGCAAAACGAGAGTTGGCAGACCTTCTTGACATCCAGAAACTCATAACAGACACACACAGTCTGGACACATATACGTAAGCTCAAAGGACAAGAGACACATAGCCTGCCCCTGGTTAGCACAACAGGGGAAAAAGTCGAAGACAGGGCTAACACACATGTACAACACTTTGAACACGTGTCAAGTTCACCACACTACACACACACTTTCAGAAAACACAAAACATCTGCAGAAAAGAAGTCCCTGCATGATACCAACAAGATGCACACTTCCTACAATTCTTTTTCTTTTCATGAGCTGAAGGCTGCTCTGTCCCCATGTAAGGCTTCGGCTTCAGGTGCAGACAAAAGTGATTGCACCATGATACAACACCCACACTCAGACACCCCTAAAACACCTCTGCCAGATCGGCACAGCAAGCTGTAATACGTTCTATAGCAAGCTGTAACACCCCTAATGATAGGGGTGTTAATTGTGTTAGGCGTACAAGGACATACCACGACAACAAAAAATAATCAAAAAACAGCTTGTCTTCCCACTGCATAAGTCGACGAGTCCAGACACTTCATACGCTGTTCCGTACGACCGCCCATTCAGATCCAACGGAGCTGTTTTAAGTGCCCGTGCTGCGGTAATGCTACCAACTCCCGTCCTGGCAGAACAACGTGGGCCAAATGTGTTAATAACTATTACACACAGAAGGTTTAAATTTGTAACAGTTTACGTGCAGCAATTGTCGGGGACCCCACCCAGTATGCTACCGCACTGGTGAAATGTTTAAGCTTGAAAATAAGATAATAAACAGCAAGGTTAGAAACAGCCCCTCCTTCCCAGAGTCGCTGAAGGGGTTCGCCTGTTTCCCTCTGGGGAAGTACGCCCACAAAGTTCGCCAGGTTCAGAGCAGCGTGTGGTTTCGGCGGTGACCTAGGTTAGCGAGGCTAATCTCGTTCTGCCCCGCCCCCTTGGGTTGACTCAGATCCGCCAACCCGCCACCCCGCCGCAGGGAAAGCCCATAACGGTTGCAATGGTAACAAGCACAAAAGGGACAGATACTGCCGTCGCTGCTTTTTGCCCGCCCCCCCCCCCCCAGTTAACCTGAGGGCGCCGAGGACATGGACGTCGGCCCAACCACAGCGATTGTTACCCCTGCCGCACCACGTGTGCGACCCGTGGCGTTGCCGACGCCTGAGACTGGCGTGGCTGTAACGAAGGGCACTCGAACGGGAGCTACGCCCTTGGACCCCGGTCTGCCGAGCACCCCCAAGAACATCTGGTGATGGGATTGACATCGAACCTTTCCAGGCTGGATGGCAGCGAAAAGAACGGGTGGCTTCGCTGAACCCTTCAGCGATTCAAAAAATCCTCTCGAGGAACACAGTCCCCAAAGACCTTAAATAAGAAATCTAAACTCCCCTAGCTCTGAAATGGGGGAAGAGGAAATAATTTTCAATGGAACTGTAGAGGCCTTCCAAGAAATCTTGGTGATGTGTACAAGATAATGCATTCTATTCAGCCAAGCATCATGTGCCTGCTATAAACGCATCTTTGGGGTAAACAGACAAACGTCCTTATTAGTTACGAAGTATTTGGAAATGACAGAGATGGCTGCCCACACTCCTCTTGTGATGTGGCCATTGTCATCAGAATTTTATTAGCATGTAATTCTGTCACCTTGAACCCTGTCCAAAAGGCTGTAGCAGTTCGTACTATAGTGTTTATTAGATTAATAACGGCATGCTGTAGTTAAATTACACCATAATATAACTTGCCAAGCGGGAATTTTCAGGGACGGGTAGATAAGCTTCTTGAAACCTTCATATTTGCAGGCTACTTTGGTACACATAATGCACTCTGGGGCTCTTCTGGCATAGATGACCGAGTGCGCTATCGAAAAGTTGCTTACACCCTCCGCAGTATGCCTATTCAAAGGGAAACAGCATACATACCATGCCTTAGGACACAAAATGTTTTATACCTGTACATGGGTATTGGCTTTGCAGTTCTTTTTCTATTTTTTGAGTGTGGTATTGGCGCCAACCCACATTGTGGTGACCACTTCCTAACCGCACTAACAGAAATACGTAAACGCCATAGCAGTTAAGCTTCCCACAGCTAGTTTATCAAGGCAAGACCAAACAGTAATACATTCACAGAGACACCTTGATTGCACTACACATCCATAACCCGCCTACACAAGGACGGGGCAGCCCGACCTAATGCGGCGTACATCCTCGACGCAGCTGAAAAGTTCATGACTGATGCTTCAATGCTTTGCGCAACCAAAGAAGCCCTCGGTGGAAAGATGACTGTAGGTGGGCGCAAGAGGCCAAGATCAAAGCCCGGAGTTTCCACCGTTGATACCCCCATCAGATTACCTAATTTTATTCAAAAGGGCAAAACGATAGCAATAGCCCGCCTTCTTGACACACATAAACTGATACAGACACACACAGAAGAAATGGACGCCAATACGTCAACTAAAAAGACAGCAGAGACCTAGCTTGTTTCTGGTCAGAACAACAAGGGATGCACTTGAAGACTAGAGTAACACATTTGCACAAGGCTTCCAACATGTGTTTAGTTCCGCCCGCTAGATAAACACCTTCAAGAAACAAAATGTCTTGCGAAAAAAAGTCCTTGTGTGGCAACAATACGTCGCACTCTTCGTACAATAACCCGTTTTTATTGATGCGATGACGCCCCCTCAGAACACATGTATGCCTCGAGCACCTGGCGCTGACAAGATTACATACACCATAACACCCAGAAGTCGACACCCTTGCAATACTCCTACACCTATATGAACATCCGGCTTTAGGGGCACCTACCGAGGTCATTGACCGAGGCGATACTGGTGGCTCTCTTAAAAGATGCGAAAGACCTGTCTTCGCCTGCTATTTATCAGGCCATCGCACTGACAAGCTGCCTGTGGACGCTGCTCGAGAGGAGGATGAACAGGACACTTATATACTTTTTGCAGTGCAACGCTGTTGTCGAGATCTGCCTGGGTGGCTTCAGGGAAGCCCGCTCCACGAAGGATTGACTTTTTTTGTTAATTGATTGTAGGGTTTAACGCGCCGACGCAACACAGGTGATGAGGCGCGCCGTAGTGGAGGGCTCCGGATTAATTTTGACCACCTGCGTATCTCACCGTACGCCGAAGTCTCAAACACACGGGTGTTTTTGCATTTCGCCTCCATAAGAAAAGCGGCCGCCACAGCCGGGAATCGAGCCTGCAACCTGGTGCTTAGCAGCGCAACGCCTTAGCCACTGAGCCACCGCGGCGGGTAAAGGATTAACTTGTGGCCTTTGAGTTATACTTCAAGGGTGCCTTCGCTTATAAACAATTTTGTGTGACGGTGGTTTTCAACTCGAGAAGGCATAATATATCGCTTAGGATTCTGAAGTCATTCTTTGGGATACCGAACTGTGAGGACCTGAATAATTTTTTTGGTTCAGGCAACATGTTGAACGCGCCTAGTAGCTACATTTCTGAATGAACATTTCGCCTCAGAATTGGATCAGCACCCTCAAAGTTTCACGTGGAGAAAAATGGCGTGCGTCAAGGTGGTGTTCTGATCGGCACATTGGTTATAGTAAACTCAATAGGCGGGGCATTTCTACAAAACAAAAATTCCTTATTCAGTATAAGTAGACGACGTCTTTGAAGTCATATAACCTGCCAGTATGAGAAGGCATAGCTCAGCGTAGTGTCAAAAGAGTGCGTCCTGGGCAGATAAAAAAAGGATTTCCGGTGAACCCAGGCAAAGGCACTTGGGTTGTGTTCTCGAAAAGGCTGGGTTTGTAATGAGATCCTAACTTTAAACTGAATAGTGTGTCGCTTTTAGTGAAAAGGCTGCACAATTTTGGGATGCGCATTTTGCCGAAAAACATAGTCATACCACATATAATGTAAACAAAATTGCCTCAAAACAATTATTATCCCCTAGATTCTGTCACATTTCTCTTATGCTGCTGGCAAGCAACTTCTGCTGCGAGTTTTTCCAGTTTAGCAATTTCCCGTTTAGACCATAGCAGTTTTGTATATTAATCAGTAACAAAAACAGCATTAAAAATTGTCGACCCGGTGTTGCACTTGGGGCTGCGGCTTCCGTCTGGTGCTCTCTGGACTAGCTCGGTGCAAATTCCGTATGTTCAGTGTGAAAAATGGTTTCTAGAGTACCAGCAAAAGTTGTTGGCTTGTATTATGCTCTCAAAATATCATCATTGACCTAAGACCCTATGAAATGTGCAATTAATCATACATCCACACCCAAACTCTTCTTAAACCGGCAATCCCTTCCTGTGGCTTTCCCACTTAAAGGGAGAGAGAAAGACTGGGAGCACTCGCTTTTTGAACACTGTCCAAACATCTACCAATTATTTTATATCGCCATGGCACTTTCGCACTGTATCGTGTGACCTGTTTTTACTCAATTATATAAAAAACATGCTACCACAAACTGTGATGTTGCAACATTTTCTGTATCTGCAGCAGAAATACCACGCTGCAGAAGTTTCTACCGACACATCGAAAACTTCCATCGCGGTTTCTTGTGCTGCACACGAGCCGGATCTTAATGCCTGTGGGACCTTGCATGTAAACACGAGCATTTTAACGGCGGAGGAGTAAGCATTTTCTACTTTGTAGGTCACATTGTTTGACATCACAATCAATGTCTATCGTTTGCACAGACTCACTAAGGCTCGTACATGCATATCCTGAAATTCCCCACAAAAGTTGGATACTATATTCTGAAAGTGATGATGTGTTAGCTGCCAGGTCACTCTGGGATTGCAGGAATCGATGCCGTAGAAGAAAAGGGCTACCGCACGCGCACACGCGAATAAAATGGACATAACAACAATACCGTTCACCAATCTCAAGCCACACATCTGACATTGCGTTCGCAAAGCATGAAAAACTGACTGGAGGACGCAGACAAAGACGTTTCACGTAATAAAATCACCCTTGTGACCATAAACCAACGACACTCGCAACATATGCACAAAAGTTGCCTTGGCATGATAACATATACGCCACACAGGCATGCAACACACTCGCAACTCTTGACTGGATCTCCAGCATTCCTTTGTAGCGGGTGTGAAGACGGCCTATCCGTGATCCACATCCTCGTCTAATTCAATTCACTAAAGAGAGTCAATCAATCAAACAGCTTTAATTCCTCTGAAAAGGAGGAGTGTAGGACTAAAAGCTCGAGTCGTTAGACCAGGTCCCGACCCCGTTACAAGTTAGCAAACAGCAGCATGATGATCAGCCACCAACAATGATTTCAAATAAATTGTCAGGTATTGCATGGAATCGAGTAATGCAAAACTTTTGTTACATAACGCTAAAAAGTACAAAAAAATCCATAGGCATGGTCATGAAGGGACATAAACATTAAAAGCAGCAATCAAAAAGAATAGAGTATAAAGCTCGAGGCATGTACTATTCCCGAGATGAAATGAACTGTGCGAAGCGTTCGATAAAGTAGTTTCGGTTATATGACGTATCAAAATCTTTATGGTCTAATATATTTAGCAAGCAAGGTAGTTCGTAAGACACAGATTGTTCATCACAAGTTGTTTTAGGTGTGGATACAGGAAACAATTTTTTTGTGCCTGGTTAGATGAACACTTTGAGTTTCTTTTTCACTTGGCAAGTTTTATTACGGTATCGATGCCATACTTAACAAAAGCTTTGTAGCACGGCAACCGATAATCGTCGAAACAAAACACACATAGAATTTTGTACAGTGGAAGCATGTTTTTTAAGAAGTGTAATTCACGCTAGCAATATGACGTATGGCTCTTGTCTGCAGTAAATACAGCTTGCGCAAATCTGTGACACCAGTAGTAGACCACACTATGCTGCAGTACTGCAACAGAGATGATAGCAATGCATTGTAAATCATGATTTTTACCTTTGTAAGGTGACTGCATCGCATACGTGCAAGGACACCAATTGCGGATGACAATTTTGAATGCAAGCTATGAACACGTTCATTCTATGCAAGATGCTTCGATAAATGTACGCCAAGAGTCCTAGATCTGCCATCCCTAACTGCTGAGAGGCCAGAAATAAATTCAGCTTCTTTTCGCCGCTCTGGCGTTAGTCGTGTACTAGATAACTTGCGTTTTCGAAGGGTTAATTTTTAAAGGATTTACCGAGGCCCAAGAATCTAGGTCAGACAGTGCTTTGTTGGCTTTCAGTTCTATCTCTGTTTCCGAATTTTCGGTAACAAAAACTGTCTTGTCATCAGCCTATAAAACAAAAGCGGCGTTGTCTGTGCGATTTCTGATGTCATTTATGTAAATCAAAAACAAAATTGGCCCTAGAATGCTTTTTGTGGCACACCTTGTACAACCGGTGTCCTCGAAGGTATTACATTTTTGCTATCTACGAGTTGTGTTTTGTTCGAAAGACATGATTTTAGAACCCCATGCGCTGTTCCAAGCACACCATAGTTTTCTAATTTTTCGCGAAGAATAGAAGGATTGATTAAGTCAAATGCTTTGGAGAAATCTACGTATGTACCTAAAGCCAATTGTTGGCAAAGGAAAGCATCTATATTTATTTCTATTGGACACAAGGGGGCTGTTTCGGTAGAGTGATGCTTCCTAAACCCGTGCTGAAAGTCTCGTAACAAATTGTGGCGCAGACACTTCGAACAACCATACAGACAACACGTAATATTGCACACATTACTGTTTTCAGAAGACGACCCGATGAGTTCCCGTAAGAGCACACAGTTGCTCACTGACGCGATTTTTTTCTAATTCATTACTTATCACGCATCTTGAACACTTTGCCCTTTACACCAAACTTCATTGCCTTTTGTTTAATGTCACTTTTGTTTGCTGAAATGACTTATATTTACTGGCCATTCACTATTAACAACTAACAGTTCCTCGGCGCTCTTTGCCCTTAGTCGGCTTTGTGCCATAAAAAGGGCAACATCATATTCTCATAGAGGTCTTGCGGTCACACAGAATATGATGATGATGATGGTTTGAGTTTAATGGCGCAAGGCAAACAAAGGCAAAGATCGCCTAATACGAAGTTGTTTGATGAGGGCAGTTGTGCAATTGAATACTAAATTGTCTGGTAAAAACAAAAGTGAAACGAATGCACGAAGATGGCTGGTGTATAGGGCCATTGTGATTATGCATGATATGAAAACAGCTGTAAACACTTGTCGTCTGATAAAAACTGAAAAACACGCTTGTGGTAAAACATTGGGTTGTTGGCCAAGAAGTGTGATGGGTGTAGCGGGATGGGTTGTCTGCACGGTTCTGGAAAATGTTTGCGTCATGTGGTGTCGAGTGCCTTGTATTGAATGAGTACGTGATCTGCGAATAAGGCATCTCCGTATCTGCTGAATTTGGGTCAGATGATCTCGTGAGCAGATACCAGTGCGTTGACTGTGTGTGCCCTAACCGTAGCTAACCAAGGCGACTTCTGTGTATGTGTTGTGTGAATCAGCTGCGTACCGTCCCAAGTGTGGCTCTAATACATATAGTATGTTGTCTGTTTGTTAACTCCAGTGTGTTTGCCATGTTCTACGCAAGTGTTGTCCTATGTGTGGCTAGAGGTCTATATAGGGTACCGTTGTAATGTCTACAATGTTCCCGAGTGCAGCAGCAGCATCCCTCTCGGCTGCCAACCCGTTCTCAGCGATTCCAGATTGTCCTGGGACCCAGCAGAGGAGCAGTGCATGCTTTTACGCATACACAGACATAATGGTGTTCAACACAAGAATAACTATGTGGTTTTTGGGGTGCTTGTGCGATGATAGTGCACGATCAACACTCAAAGAATGTGTACAGATGGCGGAATTTGGAATTTGATATTCAAGATTTTGTCGTACGATCAGTAAAATTTCTTACGCTTCTGCTGAACAAAATGGTTGTGTGTACGCTCATGATTCTGGCTGCATTAAAATTTGGACAATGAGGCAGCGCAGGACACCACAGTGGAGGTTTTGGAAGCGTCAAGGTGAAATTCTGCACACGAGTATTTAAACTGCAGAGTCCAAAAGTGCTGCAGTATTGAAGCTTGTGGTACCCGATTTTTGTCATGTTTCAGAAAAGATAGGTCGCAGGACACAGGACGATCTTTCCAAAGCGGTAAAATGTCTGAAAAAGATTATCTGTACACATCTAAAAACGAAGCGCTCAGATCTGAGGCACGCTCTCTCACTGAAGGTGAAAAGGGGGGAGGAATGGGTGGGTGATTTTCAAGCAGCAGAGATTTGGATGTATTCTTAAAGACAGGATAAAAAGAATGGTTATTCAGCAATAAAACTTTCAAAGCATAACGCAAGTCCATGGATGTCGGTTGGTTCTCAAGGCTCCACTTGTTACACTCCTGTAACAGACTTTGGACCGGACTAGTGCGAAAATCACCCGATGCAAGATGAAGCCCCATGTATAGCACTGGGTCAAGCATTCGCAACGCTGTTTCAGTCACCTACCCTTACACACACTGCCATAGTCCAAACGAGGCAAATCCAAAGCAGTATACCAGCGCATGAGGTCTTTGTCAGCACCATACAATTGGTGGGAGAGAACCTCAAGAATATTTTTTGTTTTCAGACATTTCTGCTTAAGTTCCTTCATGTGTGGAATGGATGTGAGTTTGTGGTCAAACACAACACCTAGAATGTTGCGCTCCTTGTTCACAGGAAGCGACACGCCACCAAGATTAATGTTTGGATCCGTATTGACCCCACGCTTCCTGGAGAACACAACGCAAGAACTTTTTGCAGGATTCAGTTTAAAGCACTTGTTGTCCGCCCAGCCGGCAAGTTTCTTGATTCTAAACTGGACTTCACGTTCGCAGATTGACATATTACACGATAAAAAAGTATCTGGACGTCATTTACATAAAAGGAATATTACATTTTAGGCGGCCGTGCCTTTCCAGGAGGGTTCATTTTAACTATAAAAATAGCTCAGGTCAACACTCCACCTTATGGCACGCCATTTTCTTGCACATGAACCTTTTACAGTGCAGAACCAAATCTAACGCGAAAGGTTTTCTCCGACATATAACTACAATGGATATTCAACATGTTGCCCGAAACACCGATTTACTTTAGGTCACTAAGGATGCCGTACCGCCAAGCGGTAACGTCGGGTTTTTAAATGTCAAAAAACACCGTAAGGTAACTGTTTGGGCACGAAGAAATCCATTATATATGATTCAAGAGACAGCAAGTTGGTCGTTCGTACTTCGCCTTACCCTGAAGCCTGCCTGGCAGCTCTGGAGAGGACCGTTGTACTCCAAGAGGTACACGAGTCTTCTGTCTAAAATGTTCTCGAGAAGCTTGCGCAGGCAGCTTGTGAGAGCGATGGGTCGATAGCTTGCGGGAGTGGAAGAGTCGTTCCCCTCTTTCAAGAATGCTACAACTATGGCCTGCCTCCAAGACGTTGAAATGTGCCCCGAAAGTCATATCTTGTTGTAAAGGTAAAGGAGTGTAACAAGGGCGTCTGTGTGTAAGTCCTGTATCATTGTATATGTGATGTTGTCTGGACCTGGAACTCAGGGTTTACAGGTACTCAGAGCACACCTCAGCACATGAAGCGAAAACTCACTGTTATAGGACGTGGTTCATTCGTCATTGTCACGCAAAAGCTTCTTTTCTGCTGATAGTTCGCGTTTCATGAAAGTGTTTGTGTAGTGTGCTGAACTGGACACGTGTTAGAGAAGTGTTGGGCAAGTGTGTCAGCGTGGTCTTCAAGTGCTTCTCCTGTTTTGCTGACCAGAAGCAGGCTGTGTGTGTTGTTCTTTGAGTTTGTGTATTGTTGTCCATAATTTTCGTGTGTCAGTGTAGGAGTTTATTGATGTTATGAATGGGGGCCAACTCTCTTGTTCCGCCTCCTGGCGCACACGTTTTCCCATCGCCTTTGCCGTTTTGAACAATAAAAGGCTTCCCGACGTGTATTACCGACGGAGACAACCCCACGCCTTGTTCTGCGCCTCTCGCGCAAGCCTACAGTCATCATTCTTCCACGGCCTCCTCTGATTGCTCAGGGCAGCAGAAGCTTGCGGAATTGACTTTTCGGCGGCATCGAGGATTTACGCAGTGAGGAGTTGGATGTCGGTGTCCTTTGGTTGTGTGGTGTAGTTTGGATGTCTGTGTAAATGTGTTCCGTTAGCGTGTACTTCGTAGAACCTGTTTTGGAAAAATGGACTCTGCGGGTCTTTACCTAAATATGCTAGTGAGGTGCAGAAGTGGTGAATACCATATGGGTCCGTGCCCACACTCTACTCAAGGCATGGAAAGAGAATTGCAGAACCAATAGCCAAGTGAAGGTTTGAGTATATATTGTGTCCTAAGTTAAGCCATGTAGGCTGTTTCTTGTTGAAAAGGCATACTCCCGAGGATGTTAAAAACTTCTCTATCAGGCGGCCTCGGGCATCTGTGCGAGAAGAGCCGCAAAGAGAAGTGTTTGCATTAAGGTCGCCTGTGAGGATGTATGGTTTGGGCCACTGGTCAACCGGCGCCTCGAAGCCGGAGCTCGAAAGTGCAAGTTCAGGAGGAGTTTAAATGGAGCATGGCGTTATCAACCTATTATTATTATTATTATTGTGCGATTTGCTACAGCTTCAAGGACAGTGTTTAAAGAGAGAGAATGGCATGCTAATAATTTCCTGGCAACAATAACCACACCGTCTGAAGAGTGTGTGCAGCCAACCCTGTCCTTTCTGAATACCTTGTACCCATTTAAGAAATTTATTTGTTTGGAATTGAGGTGAGTTTCCTGAGGACACATGATACTTGGCTGATTGGCATGATGCATCTCATACACATCATCAGAAATTTTTAAGAGGCTTCTACAGTTTCATTGGATGATGTTTGCTCTTTCCATTATCTACATTTAAGAATTACTGTAGTGTGTGTTTAATGTTTTGTCTGTGGGGGCTCCAGGAAGGGGCTTTTTGGGCCTTTCTGCTAGGTTGGATCTTGGAGGCCGCTCCTTTCGCTGCATTGCAGTCAGGAACGGCCCGAAATTTATCTCCTCGTCAGATGTAAGAAGGGTGCTCAACATACCGGGCCCCCAGGACTTGGTCCCCTATCAGGGGCCCTTCGCTTGAGCCACTACCGCTGAGGGCGTCGGGTACGCCAGAGGTGGCACGGGGGGTGTGGTGGCAGTGGGAGCCGTTGCGGGGACCCCGGAGTCCATCCCCTCGGCACCCCCCAACGTGCTGGAGGATGGGAAGCAGGGACGGGAGCGGCATCAGTCCCAACGGAGACGGTTGGCACCACAGCCGCTGCTGCCTAGCAAGCGGTGTGATGGCGGGTCGGATTGCCAGAGGCAAGCCAGAAGGGGGTGACGGCGGCGGGACAAAGTACGACTCCCGGTACTGTGACCCTGCCGAAACCAGACGCCGCTCCATACCCCGGCGAGCTACATCCGCGTACTCCCCCAGAGGGAAAGAGAACCCCTTTCACGCCTCTAGGAAAGTGATGTTGTCTGTGACCTTCAAGTTGATTAGTTGTTTTAGATGCGAAGCATCTCACAGTCGGGGCTATGTTCCTCGCTTGCCGTTGTCGTAGTGGCGAAGTCCGCACCCCCACTTCGCATGCTCGGCTTGCTGAATGCCTTGGGCTGTCTTTCCCTTCTATGGCTTCTGGAGTGACAGTGTTACCGGTGTCTTCCTGGGCCGGCACGATACGAAGACGCTTCCCCCTTAAGGGCTCCCGGAGCGACAGTGTTGTCGATGTCTTCCTGGGCCGGTACGAGACGAGCACGATTCACGCGCCTTCGACGTTCCATCGTCGTCGGCAGTGGCGTGCGTCGGCAAGTCTCGGCGGCCCGTGATTACAAGCAGCCCACACCCATATGGGGAACGTGCATCGACCTCATATTCAGGAACTTTAGGGTTCATCCACTACAACAGCCCTTGAGATTACATTTCACAGACCATAGGGTGGTCATAATTATGTGGAACGGCAACTACAGTTCGACAACACCTACATTGAACATTATGATGATAATGCCTAAATATAGTGAAACTCATACCACGTACAACGTCTCTCTCTCTCTCTCTCTCTCTTCAATACCTCTCCACTCTAACACCAGCCAACCCCGTCCAATAAAATTGCACCATCTTCCCTAAGGAAACCCTGAGTAGTATGCGAAACAGCCTTGGGATCAACGCAATTTCCCAGTTCGCAGTTCCGGTGAGTGAAAAGTGCGGTAGTTACCATAGAAACCAAACGGTAAATATAGCTGTAGCTACGTACAGGTGGGGAATTTTGCAGACTACTTGAGAGCGTGGCAAAAGCTAATGATGCGTGCTCTGGAGGCCCGGCGCCTGTTGTCGACACCAGCGCGGCGCGCATGGGCGTGCTATTTTACTCGCAGGCACGCCGATTTCCTCACTCCCTGCAGTGATGCTGAGATGGTCACTGAAGCACCGCAGAGCGACGCGTTTGTAGCATTCCTGTCTTTCCGATGGCACATTTAGGGCCTAATGTGACGATTGCACCGGATTTGGCGCAAGTGCTCTTCGTGTCCTGATAAACACTTGCGTGGAATGTTTTATTTGTTTGTTTTGGGTTTTATCGTTTATAGCCGGTGAGACCAGCGGCTTGCGACCGGCGTAGCCAAATCAAGCGTGTACGACCCATTGGACCACAGACATCCATCTAATATTCGTCTCACATCCGGTGTCGGGCATTCGGACGTCCGTCAGGTATCCGCAGAACGCCGCCGGACGCCTGCTTTTGAGCTGAAATATATGTTCAGTGGCCAAATAGTTTACCAAACAAACAAGATGAATAAAGGTTCGCTTTTCATATAGCTAACATTTCGTTGTGCGTAGCGTGGTACCGTGTGACTGTGCTTCGTACGCGCTTGACTTGGCTACGCCGTTCGCTAGCCGCTGGTCTCATGGTCTATAACCGATAAAGCCCAAACCAAACAAAAACGTTCCACGCAAGTGTTTATCAGGACGCGAGGAGCACTTGCACCAAAGACCGCGCAATCTTCACATTAAGCGCCAAACGTGCCATCGGAAAGAAAGGAATGCTACAAACGCGTCACTCTGCGGTGCTTCAGTGACAATGGAGCACCGCTTCAGGGAGCGAGAAAATTGGCGTGCCTGAGAGTAAAACAGGACGCGCATGCGCGCTGCGCTGGTCTCGACAACAGGCGCCGGGCCTGCAGAGCGCGCATCGGTGGCTTTTGCCACGCACTCACGTGGTCTGCAAAATTAAGTCCCCGCCTGTACCTCAACCTCACGGAAATGACGAAGTGAAAACTAATGGGCGCTTGAATCGACCCTTAGCCTGCTTCGCATACGACTCTGAGTTCACCTGCGGGAAGATGGTGCAAATTTTATTTTTGATTTGAACTTCTGACAAGCCCTGGAAAAGGCTGCATGAGGTCTCATGCGGTCTACACAATTGCAAGTTGTGGAGTTGTAGTGCTGTGTCGGGTGGCCTTGTGCTGCACGATTAGCACATGTAAGACTGCCGCGGCAGGCGTTTGTGCAGTGCCGGAACAGCTGACGCTTGAAGCAACAGCGCGGTTTCGGTATGTGTAGGTTCGGACTGGACATCTCATGAAGCCTGCATTGACCGACTCAGGAAGTGTTGAGCGGTCAAATGTCAAAATAATGTGTTCGGTTGGTATTACTTGGTCGTTTCGACGTATGGGGATCCGCCTCACGGCCGTCACACCGTGGTAACGAAAACCCTAGAGCACACCTCTTTCGGTCTCATTTATTAGATCCAGATCAGATATTACACCCTAGCAGCTATTCAGACTGCGATGGGGCCTATTCTTGAGGTCAACATCGACCATGCGCGTCTTTGCGAGGAGGTTATTGGACTGCTGTTCGTTGTCTACCTCAATCAGAACTTCTCCCGTTTTCAGTTTTTTAGCCTTCTACAACTTGCCGATAAGGCTTCCTAGATGCTTGGAAATTAGAAACATGGACTGGGAATGATGGGCGTTGTCTTATCAAGAGATTCCATGATTAACAAACGCGAGAAATATCCGGGCTTTGGTAGTGAAATCGACGGCAAAGGAGGAAAATGTACTTCGGTGCGGCCCCTTTTCAGGGACCGATCACGTTTGGGGGGGGGGGGAGCCTGGTTCCGAAAATACAATACAGCATAGGATATAAGCAGGGGACGGGGGTGCTTTCTTCGCTCGGCTTACCCTGATACCGAAAGAGGTCCTAGAGCTTCCTGCCTATTAAACAGACAGGAAGCATATCCGCCGGAGCTTGACCTTGGCTCCGACGGCCACCGTTTTTTGTTTCTACCCTTTCCATCAAAACCCATCGTCACGGTTGGTGAAAACTTATGTATGGGGGCTTGGGGTCTATGGTGTCGCCAATATCGTCACCAAGATTACTCAAGGTGCCCAGGGCGGGGGTCGCACCAAATAAACCACGCCTTTGTTTTATGGTACTCGGATCCCTCCCCCTTTTCTCAGCTAACAGTGCATGGTTATCTTCATTTCTTGTTCCGTTTCGTTAGGTCATAAAGGCAAACTTTCGGTATCTTGTCTACCCCTTGCGAGACAGAGCGTAAAATTATATAGTGCTTTCATTTTTGATCATCTAGTCAAGAACTTTGAGGACTCCCAATGACGTGAAAAAAGCAGTGCTTTGTGAAAAGAGTGCATAATAAACGTGTTTCATACATTCTGTCGTCTATTCGTGTCAATAAATGAATGAGACCAAAATCACAACATAAAAACAGACAACATAAAAACAGACACAACATAAAAACAGATAAATAGTGTTCGTTCGATACTTTTGACGCCGTGGCTCAGTTATATCTAAGACGCAAAAAAAGGAATGGCAAGCGATAGGTTAATGTAATCACGTATTTATAAGCATAGACGACTCTGTTGAAGTGGTGTGTGTTCGTATTACCACCATAATCCGTGTAAATACAGACTCCTGATGGGTTTCATGTCTTTACTAAGACCGGCATTGTTAGATAGGTGTAGTCGGGTAACTATCCTAGCCTCGGTGGTGTGTAGTGCCGGTGAGGCGAGTCGTGAGCAGGTTTCTGCCTAGCTTAGATTGCGTTTCTGTGACTCCTGCTTCTGAAAAAATCATTTCTTTGGATGGGGGTCATCACACAGTAAGTTTCTGTTGCTGGAGTATAGGTACCAAGCCTCGGTTACTCCTCGCCATACCAAAAAGTAGTCAGCATGGGTGGTTCAGACTTTTTACCTTCAGGAAGGTTGAAGTGCTCTTATTTGTGACGGTGTGTAACCTGCCAGAGTACAGCCGGCAAAAGGCTTGTCTATAACGCTGGAACGGTGTGCTCCGGACTGCGCGGGAGGCACCTAGTGATAACGCCTGGATTAAGATAGGTAGATAGGGAGCGTGCGCGGCCCGTATCAGGGCGACGGCTGTGTCCCTCCTCGCTGTACCCGTCGCCTTGGCTTCCACACCTTGTTTAACCGTAATAAAGTGGCTAGAAGAGGCAAGTGTGATTACCGCCGGTGGGCTCCTATGGCCACCGCCGTCGCCGCCTTTCATGCATCTGCGAGATGGCGCTAGCGGTCGTTTACACGTTCATCCGGGCGCGCGATACATGGCCGCAAGCGCGTTTTGCGATCTTTTCGTTCTAAATTTTTATCGCGCTTCGTCAGAGTTATGCTAGATGTGGTGCTGAAATTTTGTCTGGGATAAGCCGCTGCCTTTAGAGTCACTGTTTTGTGCTTGGTTGCACGACGGGTAACAAATGCATGGTTCCAGAAGTTGCTTTTCGGGGTGTCGGAAGGCGAGTAAACGTGGCTCAAGTGGCAGGGCAACACACCTCCAGGCAACAAGCCGCTCGAGCATCTCGATCCGCAGTTAGCGTCGCGCGTCAATTTGAACGCAACTCCCAAGGTAAAATGCTGCGCTGGTGCACCACCTCGCCAAGCTTGAATGTTGTGCATGCCGTTTCTCCAGCTGGATGCGAGCCCAACGATCTTCCCAAACGTGCCACATTGCCTCTCAAAGCCAGTTCCCAAGAAGAGAAAACCAAAGGGAAGGTTGGAAAAACAAATAAAGTTGCGCCTCCACAAAAATATGCCGCGAATATGGAAGGGTTGCCCCCGCGCATATTGCCGCCAACTCTCTAGATTACCGAAATGTCATTATTCAAAGTCAGGCAAGCACATTTTTAGAACATTTATTTCACCGCAGGGCATAAATGAAAGGGTTCGGTTAAATTAGGATGAGGAATTGAAGAGTAATTAGGTGAATATAAAATCTTAATGCTTTCTCTGAAAAACTTTGAGCGGTGAGGATTTGTCAAACTGCCTTTTTGCTTATTGTTTCTGGTAATTATAAATGGAGAAGTATGCGAAACAAAACATTTATTGCTCTCATTATTACTTACATAACAATTAGCAGGTGTCAATTAGGCGTCGCCGTTGGTTTTATCATTTCTTCAATTACGTATCGTAATATGAATTTCTTCATTCTTCAGGCAAACCTATTTATAAAACAAATTGAATTTAAAGGGGTTTCTTTTGGTCTTGTCAATTATGCTTTGCTAATATGAATTTATTCAATCAAACCTTTTATGCTTGTCAAATATATCGTGTTTTAGTTAATTACTGTCTCAAAAAAACGAAACGAGCACAAAAGCTAATATGTGTTTTCTTAGCTGAATGCAGCCACAACCGACAGTATGGAAACTACAGTGATTGATAAAACATTCAGCTGTTGCTTTAACATTTCGATAACTACACCCTGTTTCATTAAATTATAATCGGCATAGAAAACTGTCCAATAAATTGTGCAGAAATGTAAATATTCAGTGACCCAAGGTGGACTATCCATGCCAAAGAATTCAATAATCTAATTGCAACTTCCCTTTCACGGATCGCTTTTTGTTTTGGGGGCTGTGTCTGCACCTTCACATTTGTGCGCGAAAAGCGACTGTAATGAAGCGAAACTCAGAAGTAGTCCGGCTGGCCGCTTGCGCGAGAGCATTTCAAGACGGCATGTATTTGGAGACAAATAACGTGTTTTGTAATAGGAAGCGTATATTATTATATAGTTGCTGCAATTGTGAAATAATCTGAGGTAAAAAATGCGTCGCAAACCACGGAGCTTATCGGACTGCAACTGACGCGGCGTTGACCGGCACGTCGGGCGACGTGAAAACGAGCGTCAGCGCCACCTCGCGGTTGCATCCAAGAAGCGCACGCGAGCCGCGGCGCCTTCGTCACACTTCCCTATTCTAGCCACTGTAACCGTAATAAGCTCCGCATGTCTGCGTTGCCGGGCCGGGAGACAAATCCGGAGACTACCCGCCTTGGCGCGGGCTGTGCCAGTTTTTCGTCTGCATTAGGTTTGGCGCATAGCTGTTCATTGCGTTATCCTTCTGCCAATAGCTGCATAAGTACCGCATGCACTACTATCCGATTTCTAGCTTCGGCTGTGCACGTCACTGCTCACGGGCTGACGCCGCAATACTTAAAGCACTGTGCAAGCAATCACGTACCGATATCAAGTCACTCTAAAACACCAGCAGCGATACGTTTTCGGCAAATATTTTTCGTTGTCTTGCACACCGAAAAAAACGCTGCGTAAATTGCGTAGGGCGGCGCAAAAATTAAGCGTTGCAGGTTGTTAAATGCAGCCAACGCTGTACTACTATTCGCTAATCTCTACTATTGTTTCCCGGCCCGGCAGTGCAGGCAGCGCTTCTCGCGGCGAAAGAAGGTACAAAGGGAAAGCCGACGGGCGCAGCGACAACAAACACAGCCATCGCGCTGATGCGGGTAGCGCATGCTCACATTCTACCGGTCTCAAACCAGGCGTTGTGAATACATGTCTCCTGCGCAGTCCAGAGCACGCCGCTTGTGCGTTATAGACAAGTATTTTGCCGACTGCACTTCTACGGGCGGTGCTAGCCGGTTTTCAGGAAGTCTGCTACAAAAACAAACTTCATGATGTCGGGAACTCAAATTCATACGGTGTTGGCTTTAACTTTTTTTTCGCAACATTTACTTCACGTTTCCTGAATGTTGGCTTGTATGGCTTCCGCTGAATCGTCTTTGATTGCGACAGAAGGAACGCTGTGTTGATCGCACTTTCCGTCGGTTGTTACGCGCTATGATACTTTGTCATTTCGCAAAGGTAAACCATTGGTTATAAGGAAGGCTTGTTCCTTAGCAGACACTTTAGAGACGAAAGTAGAGGAATTTCTCAGGGTATTCGTCTCTCTCATCCTCTCGTGTTCTAGCAGGGACCAGCAGGGTTGGCTAGTTTGGCACGTGGCGCTGAACAAATTGTGCTTTGGCGCTATGTTTTCTGTATGTGCAATGCTGGAAAAACGTGAAACGGTCCCAATTACCTTGCATCCGTGTGTGGTACTGTAAAAGCAGAAATTTTCGACCGGTTCATAACTGACCAATTTGATGAGCGTGAGCAGCTCAGAGTCGAAGTCTGGATTGGCCGCAGAGCCAAAGCCATTGTACACGATTTTTGGCGCTTGGGGCTAACTGGGTTACTTCAAATGCCGTTGATGTGATTTTTGAAATCGGGTGCATGCATGTTGTGGATGGTCCATCGAACCCAACTGGGGGTCCTCTGTCCTTTCGCGGTATTCGAAACGTCGTAAGAATCGTGTTCTAACTCATTTCCTTCCAATTGCTCACCTATCATATAAGCCATTTGCTGATTCGGTGTGCTTTCGTTAAAGCTCGTTGGTTGCCCCGGCAAGTCGAGCAATGCTATGAGGGGTCTTGCCAGAGCTCGGTCGCCGCAATCAACAGGCTCGTAACGCCAGCGAACCTTACGGAACAAATGCAGGGGGTGTAGGTCGTCAATACGTAGGCACTCGGAAGACGTACCGCTGATACCAAGCGTGGTGCTTTGATTGTTACGTTGCGCATCGGCGTTCCATTGAAGGTTCTGGTCGCTCATAGGTGGGCGTGAGGGCCACGGACGCCGCCCTACGTCTGTGTGCGGGAATACGCAGCCAATGGCGGTAATAACAACGAGGTTCTGCGAACCAATGGCGGTAATAACAACGAGGTTCTGCGAACCTCTAGCAAGAGTGGACGCCGGTGGTTTGCTTCGCAGCGTTCGGTCATCAGACCACGGAACAACATGTAACGTGTTTTAGAAAATGAAACAGAATTGAATTCATCTGAACAAGCAGCGAAAGTACCAACCAAGGAAGACCGCGGCCGTGGCTGTCCCAAAAGGGGATGACACCTTAATGATACGGGCGATGTTTACAGACAATGATGGTCAGGAAGTGCACATACCGAGGCGGAGATTTAACACTAATGTTAAAACAATGCGCGCCAATCTGCCATGTGCATGTGCTTGGAAAGGAAAGCTGTAAGCGGCTCCCACAATGATTACGCATGTGACATCACTTAAATTCTACAAATTCTACGTGGCTCAACAAATCGTGAAACCAGAGACAAGTAAAACAAGTGAACCACACCCTTCATTGCTTCAAAGAGATATTCTTTGTAAGGTTAAGTCAATGCATGATTCATGAACGGTGATTGGTTGAGTTGTGTTGGGGAAACCACATTAGTGGAAACTCTTTTATATGAAATTAAAGGAAGCTCGAACCAGGTGCTATACGATGCCACTTCTCTATCTATGTAGCGGCCGACCGAGGCGACAATATTGGCGAGAGACGGAGGCGGTGAGCGAGGAAGAAATACTTTTATTCAAATTTCTGAACGGCCAAGAGGGCGGGCCAGAGGAGTGGTTCCTTGTTCACTGGAGCCCATATGCATTCGCGGCACCTGTGCTCTGTTCACCAGCTGAAGGTGGGTAGGCAGAGAGAGCTGGACAGTAACATCTCTCATTGCTGTTGTTGGGTAGTTGACGGGAAGAGAGGGTGTTTTCTGGGCTAAATCCGCGCACACCGATTATACGGCGGAGTATTTCTACTTCTGAGCAAAATTTACATTCAATGTCATAGCGATTGGGGTGCATGGAGTGATGACGCGTCCGATGGTATCAGCCCTAGGGTAGTTGTACCGTCGAAGGTTCAGGGTGTGGTTAAAGTAGGGTCTGTCTCTGAAGCCGATAATTCTGGGTTATGTCACTGAGCGTGACAAGCGGGTGACCGTCCTCGCGCAGTTCCATAGCATGGGGGGAGTAAAAGGGCAGGCCTGTTGGTGGGCGTATTCGTTGCCTTCCATGGAAGCATGACCAGACGTCTGTATGAGCTGAATGGACCCGGTTGGGAAGTGTAGCTTTAGCACACGCAGTGCAGCTCGGGACACCCACCCCGACTAATAATTCTGCTAGGCTGTTTTGGAATCGGTGACTGTACCTTCTGAATCAACAGTTGACCGAGAGCCAAGTTGATGGCTTCCTCTTGTGCTTCCGTCATATCTTGGGTCTTGAGTGACGCACCCGCAAGGAGGTTGGTCCTGGTGGTAGCCACAATGATAGCATACCGATGCCCTCGATGTTGGGAGGCGTCTGTCTAGATAACTGCATGATCCCCGCCAAGCGTGGTGGTGAGTGCTTGAGGCCTTGCTTTTCGGCGACCCTTGTGGTTTAAGGGATTCATATTTCTAGATAAAGGGGGGAGCATCTGATGTCTTGCCGCCAAGAGTCCAGGAGTACATCTCGCGAAGTGACATTTCGTGCTTCCCAGTCAATCTTGTGATGGATGCGGCGACCCAGGGCAGTTCTGCTCAATCAGAGCTTCTGGTTAGAAAGATGGCCCTGGATCAGCTCTCCCACCGTGCAGTTAGCGCCATCCTAAGAAGCCTCTCCGTCGACGCAGACATGGCAACACCAACGGCCCGCCAAACCGCATTTGGTATCATTATATCCAGCATCTTTATGTCTTCCATGCATTGAAGAAGATGGGGCTAACGTAAGTGATTCTCTAGAGGACAAAATCTTGAATAATTCGAAGAGTATTGGGTTCCTCGAGGCCTCGCTTCTTGGTGGCAACTCGCCTGATCATGTGTATGATTTCATTGATCTTGTGTTTGAGTCGCGGCAACGATACGTCAGTCAGTGTAGACCTGGAGAAGTAGGCCCGGGATCTTGATGCTCTGATTTTTGTACGAGTGCCTCTAAAACTCTGTCTCCGGCACCGTGCATAGACCCGGCCTTAATGTCACTAAAACTCCGAACAGTAATACTAGTATCTTTATGGCAGAGGCTTATGGTGTACTCCTTGTTGTTAATCACATACTTCAAAGCCCCATCCCACAATCCATTATCTATACAGATTCCCTCAATGTTGTGCGGGCATTGTCGCCAACAAAGTCTTCGAAAAACCACGTTGTCAATCTTATCGTCAAGGGTATTATGTCTGTGTATGTCTACAAATTTGAACTGGTCCTTTGCTGGGTCCGTGGCCACTGTGGTATAGCCGGGAACAAAGCCGCGGATCGAATGGCTGCTGCTGCTACACTCTTGAATACAGTAGACATAAGCACAATACCCTAAACCGATATGAAGCCACACATCCTACAATAACTTCGCAAAACATGCCGGCACCGTGCATAGACCCGGCTTTAATGTCACTAAAACTCCGAATAGTAATAAAAAAACCACGTTGTCAATCTTATCGTCAAGGGTATCGTTTCTGTTTATGTCCACAAATTTGAAATGGTTCTTTGCTGGGTCCCTGGCCACTGTGGAATAGTGGGAAGAAAGCCGCGGATCGAATGACTGCTGCTGCTACACTCTTGAATACAGTAGACATAAGCACAATACCCTAAACCGACATGAAGCCACACATCATACAACTTCGCAAAACATGGTGTACACACTGGAGACTTGATTCTCGGTCTTGGAGGGATGGCCCGCCATCAAAGAGTATATAATGCCTTTCTTGATCTGTCGTTTGGCCTGAGGTCGGACAACAAGGATTCCTTATTTTAGGGTTGAGCAATGGAGGCCAATGGAGTTATCATATTGGCGTTCAAGAAGTAAGAGGTTATGCGTCGGTGGGAGCTTCCACTATTTTTGTAACCTCTTGCACATACGCAAAGCACGCACACCAGCGGCACACTTGCCGTGGGTGAAGCGCACAGCGGGCCGAGAGGTCTCGTGACGCCATCACGTGGCATTCAGCGAAAACGCAAGGGGTACACCTGCAGATGTGCTTGGTGAGTGCACCGCCTTTGTTTCGCGTATTCACGTGGGTTCGTAGCTGGGTAAGACAACAGGCTCACGCTCCGTTACTAAATTAGCTCCAGGTTGTATACCTGGCGGTGCCAGTAACTTATTTTATTTGTTCGCGGGAGTTTTCTTTTTACACCAATGCTCGCAAAAGGACCATTGGTGGGTAGAGGTAGAAAGCTTCGCTTTAAAAGAAGTGGTTGGTGCGCCTCGACCGAGTGTTCCTCTTCCTCAAATTACACTTTTTGACGCCATATTGTACGCCGCATCGTTGGAACACTTGGAGCATTAAAAACCGATCGACGCGAATTCTCTTTAAGTGAACATATAAATTACATACTCATGTCAAACCCAGACGTATGGTACCAGTTGTGCTTAGTTCTTGTGAACTTACCTCCACTTTCCCATAACTCATAAGGCGGTGAATCAAGGTGTCGGCTTTCTCAAAAAGGGCCTTCTGGAAACCCATTTCTTCACCTTGAAAAAAATTATACAAAAGACATGAGTTTTGAAGGCATTGGCGACTTCCCAATAAACAAGCTCTCTACCTATTGCATTAGGGTGGCTGGTTGAATGTTAAGCGCTATTTCTGCGCCGTTAGCACACCCCACACGCTCGCCTACGTGACCCGGTTTATGGCTCTGTCAAAAAATGAACGCCCCGTTACTCTGACAAATACCAAAGAATTTGTTTCTGTGTGGCAGTTTCGCCTCTCTTTTGCCTCTTTTGAGTCTGTTCTGCTTCTTTTAACATGCAAAATGTTTCATAAATCCGCGAGGCCACTCATGAAGCATATTCTCAGGTAGCCAAAGGAGAAAGCAGGTTTCGTCAACTAAGAAACGTTTGTTTGAGCGAACGTGCGCTCTGCTAACCACTCAAACAACACACGCGGCGACGTGGTGGTCAGCAACGCCATGTCCGCGGGCGGTGGTCAGGCGAATCGAATGCCGTGGTGCTTGCTTAGCGAGCATTTATCTTTAGGCGGTAATCCTTCGAGAACCATCACATCAAGAAAATTAGTGATCAAAGGCGGACATTTTGTGGATATACGGTACACTCTGCCTATCAAAGAAGATAGCCGGCGCAGCATATAAACGAAGTACACGAAAACGCACGCCTCACATCTAAGATAAGAAACCTAGACACTGGCCACACGAAACTCAAATAAGCAAACCAGAATGTTTCACATGAAGCCGGAGGAGTAGGACAAGTGCCGCGCTTGTCGTTTCACCCGGGATGAAAACTACTTCAACAAGATTTTAATTTTGTGACCACGGGTAGTGATAGACACTGCACGCAGTTCTCAGAATGCGTCTTCTGGTAATGCTGCCCTCACAGTCATTTTTGATCGTACTACACCACTTGTCCTTTGACTTGATAAGACTCGCTGAACTCTGGTTGCTTCTTTTCGGTTGACTGCCATCACTGTACACCACCAAGTAGTGCAAGCACTCCCTGGTTTTGCTACATTCCTTTGTCGTCACCGAATCATTTTAGCAGGCATATTATCATCAGACTCATTTGTACAAAGTGCACCCTTCCTGTTTGCAGATGAACAATCAAAAGTATATTTCACAGACGACTGAAAACGTTCCAGTTAATCAAATGTGCCAAATATAATGTAAGCGAAAATTCGATTAAAATTTTTCAAACTGACGTGCACAGCTGGGTATGATGTCATTGTCTTATGAATGTTTTAACACATGCTTATCAAAAGAAGTAAAGCAAAATTGACAACCGAAACTGAAGTCCTAGGAGTCTCAGAATGCACTAGGCTTTCACTATGGCCCCCTCCGTTCGGGCAAGAAAATCTGCTTAATTCGTTTGCTGGAGCTAGTGGACAAAATCAGTCTCACTGTTTACTTCAAACTATGAGTTGGGGATTTTCAGCTGGTATGAATTGTGCCAGAGCTCTTCACTGCATGCTGGAATAGAAGAATCGTGCAATACATCTTGCACTAGTAAAAAGTACTGCCCGAATCGTTGCCACAAAGGAAAACCAGTAAAAGCGAAAGGAAAAGCGAAAGGAAACTGAAAGCGAAAGGAAAGCGAAAGGAAAACCAGTGCTAAACGGTCATTGTAACAGTATTTGCGAAGTGAGATAGCAATAACCTGAAGTCTTCACGCTATGCTCTCTGTCAGCAGACCATGCGCCGCCGATCATACCGAGCTGAAAACAACTCCTCATGCCATTCTCGAAGGCTTGTTTGGCTCCACGGTTCCATACGTTGCATTGGTTTGTCCCGGCCTTGTTGGTTTCGATGGTCGAAGGTCAGTCTTCACGAAGCCCATCATCGCCTTTCTTTATTTAAAGGCCATCATAGTTCATTCACCTCAAATTTTATGTTCACCGCACCCCTGCATTTATTGCGGCCTGACCGGCATGATGACCTTGGACAATGAGTGATCATACGAAAATAAAACGTGTACGATGGGGCACAGCGCCAGAGGCGCCCATTACCCAACGATGAAAAGACGCTTCCCAAGCTATGGCCGTCAAATGGAAAACAAGTTGTTTATATTTTATGTAATTCGTGTTCTTTTTCCTGCAACCGCAGAACAATGTGCAGTGGAGGATGTGTCGGGGACATTCGCCCGCAAACGTCTTCTCTTTGAACTATTCACATATGGCATAAATTCACATATGGCATAATTAAAAAAAACTGGCACGTTTATCTTCCTTCCTAGCCCACATGCTTGATTATCGATGGATGCTGTAGAAGCTTGGCTCAGCTTCTCAGAATGCTCAGAAAGTAGTTGTAATCTCTTCTTGAACCACGCTGTTTTAAAACTTAGACAAGGGAAGAGCACACAAGGACGGGACGAAAAGCGAACTAACAACTGATTTATTTTCTAGAACTCACAGAGGTATACATTAAAAAAACTGGTCCGAATCAACGTTACAAATTGATAACAAGAAAACTTCAATCCGTCAAAAACACCCCTCTTGTCTCAGCGCCTCTGTGCATGTGTAAGAAATTCTGCCTCGCTATCTGTGAGGGTGACTGATGGCATGTTTATGCAAGCGTTTATTTTAATGATAGCGAAGGCTTCAAGAATCTCTCTTTCCATCTTCTCTCTGCCTCGGCCGATGACACTGGTCTTGGTGAAATCTGGAACGCTGGGACGTTTGCGGCAATGACAACAATGATCGGCGAGTTCCCCGGGGGAGTAATCTGCTGGCAGTTGTTATTATGCTCTCTGATCCTCGTATGGACGCAGCGGTACGACTGTCCAACGTAGCGTTTTCTGCAGGCTAATTGTAGATGATAAACAACATCTTTTTTGCATTCTGCAAACTTGTGCGCGTGTTTGGTGGAGCAGGCTTCTCGGGGTTTCTGCGCATTGTTGACTTTTTTTACAAATACTTATCAATTTTCTCGGCACTGTGAAAATAGCAGGGAAGCCTTGTCTTGCAGAAATCTATAGCGCAAGCGCCACTTTATGAATATATGGTAGTACGACCGGCCGCGTTTTCTTCTTTGAATGTTCACCTTCTACTGTCGTTTTCGTCTTAAGTACAATCGTCAGCGCTTTTTCAGCGACTGCCAATAACAAAGCATCAGGAAACCTGCTTGCTCTTAGCCTGTCTACTTGAACACTGAGGCTCTGCTCCATCTTGTGCGCTCAAAACTTCCTGAGGCTCTGAATCATGGCAGAATACGCAACGCTTCTCGTCACCAGTTTCGAGTCGCCCGAATCGTATCTCATGAGCTCTAATTTACATTCCAATTGCCAGAACAGTCAATCATCAGGTTCTTGGACTTGCAGATACTTCAAGGAGACAAGGGCCTGTTGAGATATGATTCTAGCTCAGGAGAAAGAACGTTAGAGGAAAGGCTTCACGTTCACGTTACACTGCTGAAGATTCTTGGAAAGAATGCGCGGTTGATTATCGAACTTTTCCTATCCGCAAGGCTACACCGACCACGTAGTACTGCCTGCCCGATTGTCTCGGACAATTGCGCCCGTCAGTGTGCATTACTTTCCGGCTAGGGCACACTCACTATGTCACAGAAGCACACATCGTCAACGCCACCATAGCACGAGACCCTTACTGAAGCTGTCCGCAGTTCGGAGTCACGTAGGGAGCCGCATTCGTCTTACGTCACATGCCAGGCTTCCGCCCAATGACTGAGCCAAGAAGGTGGGCGTTGAGATGGATATTATAGTCGACTACCCGTTGTTATTTTTAGCAGCCCTCTAAAACGAATACATCACGCAGACGTCCTGGCAGTCTTTTTTTCTTGGCCGAAACGTCTATAAAATTGGTAAGCATAGCTAAATTATTATTGACACATTTAGACAAATACAACTGATCTGATTACGGTTCACTGTAACGTTCATTCTTTGGCACAAGATCAATAACTGCGTGCAATTCATTAGCAGTTCACGGAACGTTAAAGAAACTGGAGGTTGTATAAGACACTGACTTAGTTAAGTTAAGATCGAGAAATGCGCTTGGAAGGTAAGGTAAAGAAATTATTGGTGTGAAACGGTATTTTACATACCTTTTTACATTACAGGGGGCGGGATACATTAGGAACGAATAAGAAGAGTACCAACAGCTTGTTACTAGACAAAAAATAAATACAAGCGGGTGCGAGACAAAAAACAAAAATACACTAAGAAAGAAGGAAAACAAACAAAAGTCGTGAAAGGACTCTTAAAGCTATAAAAGCACTTTTTAGTAATGTTATATACAAAGTAAGTGTGTAAAAGTTCTTGCAATTCGGTCGGATCTGTTAAGTTTACAATGTGAGATGGTAGGGTATTGCCAATCACAATTGTGCGAGGTAGGAAGGATTGTGAATATTTGGAGTGTGACATTCACACGCGTCACTCTGAAGGCATGGTCTCGTCGGGGAAAATGGTCGGTGTCGAAGAAAAGAAATCAGGATGAAGTGAAGAGTGATGGTTTAGTTTATGAAACAATGAAAAACGTGATAGTTTATGCCGACGTGATAGGATAGGTAAAGATGCACGAAGGTTTACAGCCGTGACGATGGTATGACGTGAATAATCTGAAAAGATGAAACGAATTGGCACAATTTTGAAGGATTCAATTTGGTCAACTAAGTATGCTTGGTCAGGGTCCCAAATGGCAGATGCGTATTTAATTTTAGGTCTGATGACAGTTGTGTATGCAAGTTTGCGGAGGTTAAATGGAGCATGTTTTATTCTGTGCTTTAAAAAGCCCAATAAGCGGTTGGCGGATGCAAGAATGATGTTGATATATTGATTCCATGTCAGGTCACAGTGCAGGTTAAGTCCCAGGTACTTGTAAGTGTCTGCTAGCTAAACAGTTGTGTTATTTAAGGAATAGAAAGTATGAATGCGAGATGCGTGGTTTGTAAAGGACATAAGTTTAGTTTTAGAATTATTCAACGACATTAACCAAGTGGAACAGCAAGTAGATATAGAGTCAAGGTAGTTTGGAAAACCAGTTGATCAGTAAAGCAGGTTATTGTACAGTAAATAACACAGACATCGGCAAACAGCCTGATCCTTGAAGAAATGCAATTTGGTAAGTCAGTGATAAAAATTAGAAAAAAGTAAAGGGCCCTGGACACTGCCTTGTAGAACACCAAAGTGTACTTGACCAAAGAAGAGATAACGTTATTAGCAGGTGTGAATTGAACCCTTGATGATAGAAAATCTTTAACCCATGCAATTACAAGAGAGTGGATATTAATTGTGTAAGTTTGATTAGCAATCTGTGGTGAGGTACCCGGTTGAAAGCTTTGGAAAAATCTAGAAATATTGAGTCGATTTGAAACCCAGCATCAACGGATGAGTGAATGTCGTTAATGAAACCAGCGAGCTAGTGTAACACGAGCACCCTTTCCTAAACCCGTGTTGCTATTTAAAGATGATATTATGTTCTTCTAAGTAGCTCATCACCTGTGAGTGGATGACGTGTTCGAGAAGTTATAAATATGGCGTGTTATTAATATTGGTCGGTAGTTGAGTGTGATAAGGAATTGCCGTAATTAAAAATGGGGTGTTCTTTTGCTATTCTCCAATCTTCAGGAATTGCACCAGATGAAAGGGACAGTGAAAAAGAGCGAAAAAAGACGCGATCGTTACCCCAGAAGTATGTAGTCAATTTTATTATTGAAACCAAGGTTGTCCAGGAAGGCAGAACAGTCTTTATGTGCTAGTAAAGAGGAATACCGGCTTCGCTATCGTAATCACTGGGATGTGAGTGTCAGCAACGTGACTTACGCTAGGAAAATTCGTGGGAGAATTCTCGCTTTATTAGTCGAATACTGGGTGTTGCTGCGCCTCCAACTCCAAGACAGCCACTGGACGGACCACAGGCAATGTACTAGGTTCTGAATCAGTATTTCAGTATTTTAGCGCTGGTTGAAGAGTTCTTGCCTTCGCCGCTGTTTCTTATGGCAGTTATTGGCACATGGCTGCCGGTACCCATCAGTGCTTTTGTTGCGTTTTGTTTTAGTTGCTGGTCGTCAGCTGAGCATTTTGTCTCCGTGACGGTCTGTATCTCTTTGCTCGTATTTCGTGTTTTTGGTTTTTTTTGGCATTGTGGGCTTTTCGGTATCATCGCTCTTTGTCTTTGCCGGTATGATAGCATCCGCGAAACATTCTGTAGCTTACAGATGTTTCTCCGAAGCCACCACGCTTGATTTTGCTTGGCGTTTAGCCACCTTTGTTTACCAGTCAGTGGTCAGTGGGGTGAACAAAGGGAAATTCGAGAGTCTTCCAAGTACAGTAGTGAGCTCGCTTGAGCTCAATACGGGAGCACGTTGCCGCCGGTACTATCACAGCTGCCTACCGTGGACTGGCGAAGCATCACACACGCGCAGGGCGTTTCGAACCAAAATTTGCTTTGAGCGGCCGCATCCCGTCATCGGAGCATCTGCTCGTCTTCTGCTATGTTTCGCGTCTTCTGCTAGTGATGTCTCGCTTCGAACACCGAATCTTCCATCCTTGTAATACCTTGCGTAATAAATTGACAAAGAAGCTCTTACACCGAAACTGAACATTTCCAGTTCAAGTAGAGCGATCGTAGCATAGAACACGAAAGCACAATTGGTGGCTATTTCAGCCATGGTTGCCGGTGACGCTCTCCTTCAGCACTGCAATAACCAAACGCGTCTGCAGTGATAGCCAAGAAGCTTGTTTTCCCAAATGCACACCACGCTGCTGTGTTTTTATCCATCCAGTTTCTTTTTATCGCCTAAAATTTATCCCCTATTTTACTGTGCTGATTGACAGTCTGACGACTTAGCACTTCTGTAGCGGCCCCGAATGCCAACAGATATGTATCTGGAGCTCAGCCCGTCACCACTACCGCATCCGTTAGAAGCGCGATGTGCGATTACTTCGAGCCATAAAGTGATGTCGGCGCCCGAAAGCGCATCCGCAGATTGAGGAAGTGAAAAGTGCCCATTAAATTGAGGTTGTAGTGTCCGAGCTCACTTGAAACTATCAATATATTTCTGATACACATTGTGCGCATGTGTGCACTCGCTTCAGTGGCAGTCACAAAAAATAGAGGGCTGTTAAAATGAGCGAACCTTTTTATCACGTCTACTTGGAGCAACCTGGCAAGTTGCGATATGCAGAACCGATTGTCTTGCTTTTAAGGCCCCAGTTTTTAATTCCATTTTATTTTTATACAGCGGCCGATTGCTGCACCACTACAAGAAAGATGAAGTCAGAAGACGACGCTCAGACGCTCCGATTACGCGATGCGCGCGCTGAAAGCAAAGCGCAAGCGTTTTGCTTCGCGCATACCACCGTAGGCTGCTGTGGTAGTACCTGCGGCCTGATCGCCCTATGTGCGCTCACCGCTGTACCTTAGGCGGTCATTGAAACATTTGTTCTCGTAGCAAACGATGCACCATTTACATTATCGTCTGCCACCCAGTGGTATGCTCTTGCGTGTCCCTCCGGGAGTACAGGCTTGAGCTGACGCGAGTCATTGACTTCTATGTGTAGGATTGTATGCTTTCAATTGACTGTGTTTCCAGTTTGCAGAACAAAGGTGATGTTTGAACTTCGCCAACCTATTTCGCAGCCAGCGTAATAGCCACGGACCTTTTTCTGCGCCGCTTACAAGACTAACGGGTTGTGTACTTACTGGTATTCCCGCATTCAAAACCAGCCGTCTCAAACTCCATTCCCAAGACTGCAATTTATTGTTTAATCTTTCAAGATGTCACTGTTCGTTGTGTGTTGATATTTGCTAATAAAGTAATTTCTACTGCGCGGAGCCTCTGATACAACAAGCGTTGGAGACATACATTGCTGTTTGTTGTTAACTGGACATAAAAAGCTAACGCCAGTAAAGAATGAGTTAGTTATTTGACCAAGTCCTCAACACTGCTGGTAAAATACGCAAGATGCGCAGACGCATTACAGACACTAAAGACACCTTTTCGTTAAACTTCGCAGGAGCATTTCCACATGTTTGTGTCCCTCGCAGCGCTGGCCCTGCCAGCATTCTGAAAAGAGGCTCCAATGCTAGAAGTTTCTACTTTTGCGCGCAACCGACACTGCAGGCCCTTTTTCAAACCTGAGACGTCGGACGGTGGCCGCAGTTCTTTGTTAGAAAGATCTACTACATCGAAAAACATCCCATTTTAAGCAACCTCTGAAATGTCAGCTGGCCAGCCTGAATCAGACAGGAGGATGTCGCAAGATACCTGTGTTTCATTTGTGCCAGTAAAGGAGAGTGTAATACCACAGTGAACTGCTGGTACGTTACGAGAGTCAGAGCGAAGTTCTACAAAAAAAACGAACCGAAAGCCCCACAGGCGTTCCCGTCATGGGTGCAGACGTTTAACGCGTCCTCAAAGAGCAGTAAGAAGGGCTCAAGAGATAGTTTGACGTCTGCAGTTATAGGTTCTGGAAAAGCATGTCCAACACACCACAGCAACATAAGCTCTTTTGTGGTAGCATGCTGTATGTTCTGTCGTGGATGCGTATGTGGCCCACCTCACTCAAAGTCACTTTCACGCGCGCCAATATTCGCGAGGCTCCAGTTACCGGAACATGCCCCTTATCGTGTTCCAATCTTTAGCTCCGGTCCGCTTTCAAAATCACAGTGCGGCGTGCAGCCGAGCAAGCGGCGCAGCACCACTCCGCTACACCATCCCCACGCACCATGAAATCCTAAGGGTTAAAGAACATTGGTAAATATTGAACGGCCCTCGGCTTTTAAACCAAGTTGTGTAGGACACAGGCTGATGCATCGTAGGTCATTGTGGACAGATTACGTGAGGGGCGTAGAGGTTTCGCGTCTTCTCGGAGAGAGTGTATGACGGCTTCAGTCGGTGGAGGGAGACGCAGATGTTCGTCCCTTTGATGGATAGGGTGAGGATTGTGCTGCCGCAATCAACTACTAGGTATGGTCCGAAGTTCTGTGGGGGGAAAGGCGCACGTATAGTTCCGTCTCATAGAAAGGGGTTTCTGCATGTTGCCAAGCCTTTAGACCCGCTGTACTCCACTTGGGAAAAAAGACGAAGACTAAGGTGTGATGAACCGACACACAGGGCAACTTTCAACAATATTTATAAAGAAGGTATATATATATATATATATATATATATATATATATATATATATATACCGCCTACTCAAGCACACACACATAAACATAAAATAGAATCTCCCCCTCCTCTTTGCGTCACCACACTTTTGGGGGAGGTGTACTTAGAGTTCACAGCCGCAAAGGCGTGGTAACGCAAAGGGGAAGAGAAGATCCTTATCTGTCTTTGTGTTGTGTGTGTGTGTGTGTAGCCGATATAAGCGTTATAGCTCCGGAAAAAAGTTCTATGAGATGACCGCTGTGAGTCGTGTCTTCTGTCGTGTCTTGGTTTTTACCGCAACTAAAGTACAGTATGAACTGCCAACTCGCGTATCCTTACAGAATATTAAGCTTTAAATACAAACGGATTCTGCTTGGTGTCATGTGCTGCTGGCGACGAGCACAAGTCACTAGTAGTGCGTCGGAGCCGGGTGAGAAAGTTCGTAGGGTGTCAGCTGGCGATGCCGGCAGTGTAATTGTGGAGAAATACCCCATCTAGAGTTAATTGGCGTATTTATGGGAGGTTGTGGCCGTTACTACACCAGGGTGGCCAATCCTGCTCTGGTGAGGGAGTGCATTGCCGGCAATGGTCACCGGGGCCAAGCCCCTTTGTGCAATTCCATCAATACGCGGATTTTTTTTAATAAGGTTGGAATTGTCCGGCACCGGGATTCGAACCACGGCCCTTCTGCACGCGAGGCAGGTGTTCTACCTCTGCGCCATCACGGCATCTCTACCCCACCGCTGTATCTAGTAGATATCTTCTAGTATTCTTACATAATGTTCGTCTACCCCCTCAGGCATTACGGAACCAGGGGGTAGATGAGCATATGTAAGAACACTAAAAGATATCTACAATGGGTCTACAGCTACCATCATCCTCCATAGGGACAGCAGTAAAATACCTATAAGAAAGGGTGTCAGGCAAGGAGGCACAATCTCTCCAATGTTATTCACAGCATGCTTACAAGAAGTATTCAGAACGTTGCATTGGGAACAGGTGGGAGTAAGGGTTAATGGAGAATACCTCAGTAACCTCAGATTTGGTGATGATGTTGCCTTGCTGAGTAACTCGGGGGACGAATTGCAAAGCATGCTTTCCGCACTGGGCGAACAGAGTAGAACCGTGGGCCTGAAAATTAATATGCAGAAAACTAAAGTAATGATCAATAACCTCGGGACAGCACAGCGGTTTGAGATAGGTGGCGAGGCAGTGGAAGTGGTAAGCGAATATATCTACTTAGGCCAAGTTGTGACCCCAGATCCCAACCATGAGGAAGAGTAATTAGAAGGATCAGAATGGGGTGGGGTGGATATGGCAGACATTCTCAGATAATGAATAGCAGCCTGCCATTGTCGCTGAAGAGGAAAGTGTATGACAGCTGCATCTTACCGGTACTCACCTACGGGGCAGAAACTTGGAGGCTCACTAAGAGGGTTCAACTTAAATTGAGAACGACTCAGCGGGCAATGGAGCGGAAAATGATAGGTGTAACATTAAGGGACAAGAAGAAAGCGGAGCGGGTCAGGGAGCAAACTGGTGTTAAAGACATATTAGTAGAAATTAAGAAGAAGAAATGGACGTGGGCAGGGCATGTAATGCGAAGGCAAGATAACGCTGGTCATTAAGGGTAACAGAGTGGATCCTAGAGAAGGCAAGCGCTGCAGGGGCGGCAGAAAGTTAGGTGGGCAGATTAGATCAACAAGTTAGCGGGGATAAATTGGTCACAGTTGGCACAGGACCGAGGTAATTGGAGAATGATGGGAGAGGCCTTTGCCCGGCAGTGGGCGTAGGTAGGCTGGTGATAATTATGATGATGGTGATGACCCCATCTAGGGAACGTGATTCCGTTCATACGAGCTCTGCGGGCGTGGCCAGAATGTACGCTTTAAAGGTGGGGCGCAGAGCCGGAAAGATGCCAAGAATAGCCTGGAGTAAGGTTAAGTGCGTGTAGCGCACGATGGTTGCTTTGAGCTCTCGGTTGAAGCGCTTGACCATGCTGGTGGCGCATGGGTGGCCACTGGTGGTCGGCAAGATCTTGAACCCGGTGGAGAGCCCCAAGAGCCTGAAGAATGGAAGTCCTAACTGCCATCCTTGATCGGTGGTGACGCGACGAGGAGTGCCAATGCAGGATATCCTGCCATAGAAGAAAGCTGAGCCAACCCGTTCTGCGATAGTACTTACGAAAGGCCATACTTAGGCCATATATTGTAGCGATCAATGGTGGTGGCGCCGTAGAAGTAAGGTCTGGTTGGTGGAAATGAAGCAATAATTTTGATTTGGAATTGTCAAAGCTTTTCCGACAACAAGGGGCAAAGTGACGTGCAGGGTGATTTTGGCGCGTTCGTTTCGACTGCAAGTGCGTGCCCAGGTGCGACAGTCACGCTGCTTTGTGGGCCAGGCGTAACTCTCTGGCACGAGACGTGAAGAAGCGCTAGTGCCTGGTTAGCTGAGGTGGCGTAACTGGTTAAAATGCGGTAGTGATGCAGTCAAGGAACGTAAATTCTCAGTCGTCCGGTGGATATGCCGCTGTATAGAGTGCCTGTCTACCCAGAAACAGAAACTTGTTAAAGCTGAACAGAATGGCCATTCCGCAGGAAGCTGCAACAGTTCGGCATCCGTTTTCTGGGCATCGGTGAGGGCTACTGCCGCAACGAGTCGACAGTGGCAGTGGAGCACTTACAGGGTTAGAGGCAAAATAATGCTATTCTTGGTTTGCGAGGAAGCCCCGACAGTCCATTATGGTGGTCCAGTGCCGCTCAGTAGTATGCATGCAAGTTTCCTCATCCGGTAGAAGCCTATGATAATTAACTGGTCCCATTGACCCGTCCGCTGAATGCCTGTAATAACACTGTCAGGTTGAGGTGATCCGCATGTTTAGTGTGAACCTACCTGGGATGTAGGCTCTGATATTACGTGTGGTTCCTATGAATAACTGAACTGGAAACTTGAGTTCCTTTCACAACTCTTAGATCTTCGATTCTATTTTGAGGGACAACTCCCCAACATCGCAGTTGCGATTTCTCTGTCTACAGTGCGAGCCGTGGTATATGAAGCGAAATCTTTTTGTTCATTTGGCAAACAGTTGTATAAGGTCGATCAATGACGGTTTGTCAGTTAAAAAGAGGTCCGTTCGCGACATATTTTTGGGGTAACCCTGAACTATAATGCACTTCCTCGGTAGGAAAGCTCCGTGTGCCCCCTGCAGGAAACCGAACTCATTGTCTACCTATCTTATGCTAGAGTATGTGTGTCCCAAGAATGCTTAGGACCAGAGATATGTGTTCAATTTCTTTATGCCAATAATTTCTCTCTGCTGTTGACGTATTTGTTTATTTTCTGTTTTTAACATCACTGTATTGCTTATTTTTATATATTGCAACACATTTAGAACGGGAAGAGCTGCAGTAAGTCGTGCCGGCCTCTTTTGATTTATTGCGACTTTTCCCACCCGCAAACCAGTGTGGTTGACGAAACGTCAAAAAGACTACAAAATACTTTTTCAAGCGCTGCGATCCCAGTTGACGCAAACAAATGCCCAAGGTGGACAACGATAGCTATAAAAAGAAGTAAACGGTAAACAAGCAGGTCTTGCAGAGGTTAACAAGTGTAGAATGTCGGCAGAGATACCTAGGAAGACCAAAACGGGTGTAACGTTTAACGTTTTCGCAATATTTACTTTCAGGAGCAACTGGTAGTTTGCGAATTTGCTCTTCAAACAACACCTATTTATGTGTGATGTCGGATACATCCGATGTGGGAGGGTGTTGTCAAAGCCAGAATAAGTATCCACACAAGCTGCAGGAGTTGGAATGAAGGCATCAGGGCGTTTCTAACTGAAGGATGTTAGCTCTGACCTTTAGTGAAAAAAAAGCCACCACAAAGCCTCGAGCGCGGTAGGTATTCATAATCATTTTGTCATTTGTAGTAAATTGGAAGCTCTATGTAGATCGCTTGGTAGACTGTCAAATACGCTCCAAGATCTACGAATTGTGTTTTAAAGCGAAGATTCAGTGTCCTCAGTGATGGTGTCTGTAATGTTAAAATTCCGTACAGGAAAACCAACCTTCTTTGACGGTGATAATGAATAATCTTGGGTGAGGTCAAATTAAAAGAAACGGTTCAGTGGCCGTAATCGAACATGCGTACCACGCTTTATAGAACCGGCGTCCATGCGATTTCTTCATTTTGAAATGATTGAAACCGTCCAAACTCAACCGAAAACCAAAGAACCGTCACGAGGAAGGTTCGTGTTCAACCATGTCACTGTTGGACGGAAGGGCACATAATTTTTTAAAATAATGATCCTCTAAGTGGCCACCTGCACTACGCAGGGGTACGCCGACGCTGAGCGCTGCCTCATCTCGACATAGTGATACTATGTTCATTGGTACCATTGACATTCGCCTGTACCCTCTAAGAAATCGGATCAGGTGGGCTTCACGACAACACCCCAGAACGACCATTCAGAGTGCTTAAATGTGCGAATTCGGTGAATGACGAGGCCCAGCATGCGATAAAAAAAAACTAGGATCTCCGCTGGGACTACAGCGCAAGGCGTGCGTGTGTGCCGTAGGCCCAGCGCAGACCCTAGTTTTTACTTTAATCACATGCTGGCCCTCTTCATTTGCCAAATTCTCACATTTAAGCACTCTGAATGGTCGTTCTGGGGTGTTGTCATAAAGACCACCTGGGTGAATTTCATAGAGTGTATGACTGTGCAATAGGACAGTTTTTCCCTCTCGTCACAACTTCACAATCTATGTGTCGGGTAGGCAAGCATAGAATACCGGCGAAGTTACGCAGAGATTGCAACTGCGTGATGTGCACATGAAGTAATACGCCCTGAACAGTGCAAAAAATTGATTTATTTATCATCGTTCAAGGATATTTTCTGGATCTTCATCTAGGATCCTTCGTGACCAGAGAACACGATGACTACACTAGATCCATCACAAGAAGGACCTTGTTTTTAAAATCTGGCTGTATATCAGTGCGCACAATATGATAGGCCATTGTTTGGTCAGTTTGCTGATGGATGCAAATATTATCTCGCCCAGAAGTTAAGCATAACGAGGAACGCCTCGGAGAGGTGTTTCTTGTATTTGCTGCTGATGGAGTAATCCTGCTCGTGTATTGAACTCGTGTGAGCCATTCCAAGTAGAAAAAATAGTGAGAATTTTTTGACGACTGCGAACATCTAATTTTATTTCTTTATTGTGCAAGGGGGCAGGGGGATTGCAGTCGTTGCGGATTCCTGTCACCCACTGTGTCTAATCACCGAAATAAGGGTAAGAGCTACATGTAGTTGTTTCACAATTGCATATATTTCCCCTGCCAGTTTCTTTCTTTCGGTGCTTTAATTCGAGCTGTGCTAAATCTGGTCCACCAGAATTATACGACCATTGTCACCATCCTCCACAGCTCATTACGTCTGTAGAAACCCCCAACTTCGGCTTCTTACTTCTAGCCATCTGGCAACACTGTATATCCGCCTCGAGCTCGCTGTAGTAGGCAGCAGCACTATCGAAATAAATTTAGTCGTTGTTTGTTCCTCACAAGGGTGTGGTGTCGCTCTGTCTGGCGTCTTTCAAAGTTTCATTATTTTGGTGCCGAAAACGCGGGAAAGTAACAACGCTTACCGTGAAACAACGAGGCTATCGGGCGACGACGAGACGACAAATCCAAGGACATGGTGAACGCACACAGACTTGGAAGTGAAACGCGAGTTGACTCTGTCGCGCCCACGCACGAAGCCTAAAGACGCCATCCCAACGAAGCCGAAGAACCAAACGAAGCCTACCACGCCACAACGGGGCTATGGACCGGCTCAAACAGAAAAGAGAGCATTGCGAACTCAGGTGACGAAACTGATTTCCGAAGCGAATTCAGCGCTTTGAAAGCCACGCAGAAGAAAAGGCCCTAAACGTTCTAACGGCTAGGCTTAGCGCCCTGAAAATAAAACTAAACGAAGCGGATGCCGCCATTGAGCCACTTGTGTTGGAACACGAAGCCGAGCAGAACTACGCCAGCACCATAGAATACGATGACTCGATCGTCACGTGCATAGCGAGGCTCGGCCAGGAGGCCCAAGAAGCACAAAGAGCAAAAAAGAAAACGGAGAGCGAAGCAACGCCGCCGCCGCCTTCCGACGGTAACCGGAGCTCTGCGAGTTCGAAGGTGAAGTTGCCGAAGCTCGCTCTACAACGATTTAGCGGCGCTGCCACGGAGTGGCAGCCGTTCTGGGAGCAGTTTCGGCAGGCTATTCACGACAACGAAGCTCTTTCTAACGCGGAGAAGTTCTTGTACCTACAGACAACGCTCACTGGGAAAGCTGCATCGGCGGTAGCTGGGATACAAGTGACAGGAGCGAACTACGCCAAGCGTCATCGAGCTTTGAAGGAGCGTTTTGGCCGCTCGGATGTGCTTATCCAGGAACATCTCACCCAGTTACTGGACTTGCCTACCATACGAAGTGAAAATGTGGCTAACAGCCTACGTCGCCTCTACGATCACTTGCAGCGCAACATGTCGGCGCTCACGGCTCTGGGTGTGAACAGCGAAAGCTACGGAGCGATGCTTTGCTCCGCGCTGCTGCGAACGCTGCCAAGCGAACTTGTCATCGAATATCACAGGCGTCGTTCCGCAGTCAAGGAAGACAACGGATTGCGCATAGAGGGCTTGCTTGATTTCTTAAAAACCGAAGTGGAAAGTAGAGAACAAGCATTGCAAGTTGGCCGACAAGAACGCAAGAACCCCAGTATGAAACCTCGTTTCGAAAATGAAAAGACCAGAGAGTCGAAAGCGTCAACGGCTTCACTGTATTCGGGAAGTGGGTCGCGGCATATGGATCCATGCGCATTCTGTGCTGCGAAGAACCACGGAACGAAGGAATGTCAAGCACCACTTTCTCTGGAGAAAGAAGAAGACCCTCCGGGATTCCGGTAGATGCTTCCGCTGCGCTGTCAAAGGCCACACTTCGAGACAGTGTCACAACAAAAGCGTCAGGTGCAAGAATTGCGGCAAAAGGCACCTGACTCAGATGTGCGACCCTGGGTGGAAGAAAAGTGAGAACACAGCAACAGAGCTGCACTCCGCTACGGGCAAGAAGAACGACAAGGCGTCTTCCGTGCTTCTCCAAACGGCCCAAGTCTGGGCAGAAGGACGTCAGCGAAGAGCACTGGCCCGCCTCCTGTTTGATGGAGGTAGCCAGCGTACCTTTGTGACCGAAGAACTTTCTCGCGAACTGCAGCTGGAGGTTCTTGGGGAAGAGGACGTCACGATATACGCCTTCGGAGGAGCCGGAAACATCATCAAGGAAAAACGCAAGCGAGTGCGACTTTGGCTCAGGAGCCAATACAACCGAAAGGAGCATTCCATCGAAGCTCTAGAAATACCAGAGATCTGCACTGACCATCTCATTCTTCCTGAGCATGTCGTTCATGAAGCCAAGGCGAAGATACGGGAACTGGCGGATGTCACCGTGCCCCCAGCCCACTTGACGAGAACTGGCATCTCCATTCTCGTTGGAGCTGACTACTACTGGACTCTCGTGTCTGGAGACATGCAGAAACTGCAGGGAGCTCTGGTTGCGGTCAACACTGAGTTTGGGTGGACACTTCAGGGACCAATTCCCCGCAGCAGCTCAACTGCCTGCTGTTCGACCGCTGCTGTTCTCCGGACCCACGTGTGTGGAGAAACGCAGAGCCTGTCCGCCGAACTCAGGTCCTTTTGGGAGCTTGAGAGTCTGGGCATTACCGAACCAGTCGCCCAACAAAACGAAGAGGACCATGTTGTCAAGCAATTTACATCCTCCATCAAGCTCGTTGACGGACGCTACGAGGTTGGACTGCCTTGGAAGCAAGTGAATTTCCAATTAGCTGACAACGAAGCTGTAGCAAAGAAGCGTTTGTTCAACCTCACTAAGAAGCTGGTGAATGATGAACGGATGATGACTGAGTACGATGAGTCGATACGTCAGTACCTGCAGCAAGGATTTGCGGAACGAGTACCTGCAGAGGCTGACGTCAAGCCCGAACAACGAATGTACTACATGCCACATCGAGCAGTCTTCAAACCTGACAGTCTTACGACAAAAATTAGAGTCGTGTTCGATGCATCGTCCAGTGATGCAGGGTGTGCTTCCCTAAATGAGAGTCTGGAGGCAGGACCAAATTTGAACCCGGACCTTCTGAAGGTACTACTGAACTTCGGGACTTCATTCTCATCGGCCCTCACTGCTGACATTGAAAAGGCGTTCCTGCAGATTTCGGTGCGCCCTCTGAGGATCGCGATGCTCTGCGATTCCTTTGGTATGAGCATTATGCCAACAAAGAGCGACCCAAGCCTCACCGATGGAAGTCTGGAGAATGACAAGGGTGCCTTTTGGAGCGACAAGCAGCCCGTTCATTCTCGCCGCCACTTTGCGTCATCACTTGTCGAAGGCGGACGGCCACCCGAGACGACAAAAAAGATCGCGGAAAGCCTCTACGTGGACGATCTAATCACCGGAACGGAGTCTGAACAAGAGGCGGAAGATTTCTACCGTCGAGCCCTCGAGGTCATGAATCTTGCGAGCATGACACTACGGAAGTGGAGCACGAATTCGAAGACATTGCAACGATTGCTGGACAATGACAGGACAGGATGTGGCGAGAGCCAAGTTGAATGCCCCATGGCCAGCTGCTCACGGGTCTTGGGACTCGTGTGGAACAAGGAGCAAGACTGCTTGGCCTTCTCTTTAAATGCCGTTCCTGGACTTCTTGGACTCAGAATAGCAATACAAAACGCTTCATCCTTCAGGCCATCGGCGCGCATTTATGACCCGCTTGGACTCATTTCCCCAGTAACAGTGACCGCGAAGTTGCTGTTTCAGACACTCTGGGAACGGGGACTCGAATGGGATGCCCTCTACTACCTGAAGACGTACAGACAGCTTGGAAGCAGTGGCACACACAGCTGCATCATTTAATGGAAGTCACAGTACCAGAAGATACAGTGGTCTCAAGGACGGCCAAATGACGTCCACATTTTTCACGGATGCAAGCCCCAAGGCATACGGAGCTGTAGCGTACTTGTGCGCAACAGGAACAAGCGAATCGACCGTGACTTTGATTTTATCGAAGTCACGTGTGGCGCCAATCAAGAAGCTTTCTCTTCCAAGACTGGAATTGATGGGAATGCTGGTGGGTGCCAGAATGAAGGAATATTTGTCCCAATTTTTGAGCCTACCAATTGCGAGGTGGTACATGTGGACAGATTCTAACGTTGCACTACACTGGGTCCGAGGGTCAGCGCGACTCTGGAAAACCCTTTGTGGCCAATCGAGTGCTGGAGATACAACAACGAACTGATCCGGATACGTGGAATCACTGCCCCGGAGCGGAGAACCCAGCTGATTTCCTGACGAAAGGAGTGAAGCCCTAAGGCCCTCAGGAAAAACATGGTTTGGTGGAATGGACCAAGCTGGCTTGCTGAACCACTGCGGCCTGGCCAAGGACATGAGGATGTCGAACTGACCGAAGCAGAGGAAGAAAGAAGACCAGTTCCGCGTTCACAACGTAACAGTCGAAGAAACGTCTTGCCAATGAAGCAGTACAGCTCCCTTTTTAAGCTTGTTCGAGTTGTCGCGTGGGTGCAGCGTTTCTTGCATAACTCAAGAAACCGAAACGAGAAGCACACGGGACATCTGACAGCAGACGAGATCGCACGAGCTCAGACGCTTGTGATAGCGCAGGTGCAGCGCTGAGGCCTTCCCCGAAGAGCTGCAATGTATTCAAAGGTCAACCCGCTTGGCAAGCAACTCTCCTTTGCGTGACCTGGATGTCTACTGCGACCAAGACGGAATATTAAGGGTCGGAGGACGTCTTGACGACTCCGCCCTCTCCTACAGCACGAAGCATCCGATCATTCTCCCTGCGGGCCATCATTTCACCGAGCTCCTGATATGCGCCACCCATCGCCGACTTTTACATGCTGGCGCACTTGAAACGCTCACGGAGCTCAGGGAACAGTACTGGGTGGTTCGTGGAAGACAGATGGTCAAAAAGGCCTTGAAGAAATGCTTCACGTGCAAACCGTTTCAACAGCCGCGCTGCAACCGAACCAGTAGCTCCTTTGCCACGTGACAGGGTGACTCAGGCTCCACCGTTTGAGGTGACTGGCCTTGATTTCGCAGAGGACCATTGAATACAAAGGATCAGGGCAGGAACAAAACGTCATACATACTGGTTTTCACGTGTGCGGTTACACGCGCTGTGCACTTGGAGCTAGTGGGTAACATGACTACTTCCAGCTTTCTCATGGCATTCAAAAGGTTCATAGCAAGACGAGGAGTTTGTCGAACCATCTTTTCGGACAACGCAAAAACGTTCAAGCGAGCATCAAAGGATTTGAAGCGACTGTGGGAAACACTGCGTGGAGAAGAGGTCCAGAACTATTTCACGGGTCATCAGATTCAGTGGAAATTCATCGTCGAAAGAGCCTGCCTGGTGGGGCGGATTCTGGGAAAGGATGGTCCGGTCCGTAAAGACATCTCTAAAGAAGGTGTTGGGCAACTGCTACTGCAATTTTGAGGAGCTCACTACGGTTCTGACCGAAATCGAAGCCGTCATAAACTCAAGACCGCTAACCTACGTGTATGCGGAATCGAACGAACCAGAACCACTGACCCCCTCACATTTTCTTGTTGGCAGACGTTTGACTTGCCTTCCCAGTGGGTCTGGTCAGGAAACACAGCTCATCAACGCAGGATCAGTTGACCCGTCGTTGGCGATACCGCAAAGGTTTGGCTGTATCACTTCTGGCGAAGATGGCGACAGGAGTACCTTACTTATTTGCGCTCCGCGCATTTTGCCGTGACAAGTGCATCCAGTGCATTGAAGAAAGGAACTCTTGGTTAGTTCATGAGCTTCATCTGCCAAGACAGCTGTGGAAAACCGGACGTGGTAGACATGTGCTGTCGGACGAGATGGACATGTTAGAGCGGTATGGTGCGTCTGCCAAGTGGAACCATCCTCAGCAGACGCCATTCAGCTATTGTATCCTATAGAATGTACCTTAAGATGATCTGAAGCTCATTCCGGGGGGAGTATGTAGAAACCCCAACTTCGGCTTCTTTCTTCTAGCATCTGGCAACACTGTATATCCGCCTCGAGCTCGCTGAGTAGGCAGCAGCACTATCGAAATAAATTTAGTCGTTGTTTGTTCCTCACAAGAGTGTGGTGTCGCTCTGTCTGGCGTCTTTCAAAGTTTCATTAACGTCCACTGCAGGACGAAGGTCTCCTGTCTAACTTTTAATAGCTCATGTACGTGGCGTCCGAGTCCATTCCTTGCTATTTTATGTTCCTTATTTCGTCCCTTCATCGATTATTTGGTCTTCCCCATTTTTTGCTAATCACTCGGTATTCACTCCGCCACCCTGGTGGTCCAACGGACGTCATTTAGCATACATTTTTGGTCAGCCCAAGTTTATTTCTTTTTCTTTCTTAGAACAGCGACATTTTCTACTCTATTTTTGTGTTATAATCGCTTGCCCACCAATAACGTAACTCTAATTATTCTTCTTTCTATGATCCGTTGAGCCTACCTAAATTTGCTCCTAGGCTTGTCAGTGCGGCCCCCAGTGTTTTGTCTTCACCGGTTAAATGCATAGGTTGTACATTATTCTTTTCAGTGGTAGAGGTAGCTACTGATCATTATTTGGGAGTGTGTGCCGAATTTACCCCAAGCACATACCTATTCTGCGCCAAATTATATCCTCATGACCACGGTTAGCTCGGACAACCTGGGAAAGATATATTCTTGTACTTGTTCTAGCCTTTCGCTGCAGAGCCGAAATTAGGCGCTTCGGAATGATTATTCATCATGACTTTAGATTTATTCGTATTTATCTTTTATTCCCTCGGCTCTTCTCTCTGTTTGCAGTTCCTGAAGCATTTTTGCGGGTGCTCTGCCGACTCACTTAGCAAGACTGCGTCGTTTGGAAACCTAGGAACACTTGAGCATTCTTCGTTTATGCGTAAAACTGTTTTTTCTCAATCGGGCTCATGAATACTCCCACCAGACAAACTGTTAGCCCTTATGGCAAGATGGTATCACCCAGTCATACGCCACTTCGCATGGGAAATGTGTCGCGTTTCTTTTGAAGGATTCTCGTTCCCGGACATATTTTATGTCTCCCAAGAGGCTTATGTATGTTTCTTCTATCCCCTGGTCTTTCAATGCTTCCGGCACAGTTGTGGTGCTCACGGAGGTAAAGAATGTTTGTGGTGTATACATTTCATTTAGAAGTTTAACTATACTCGGCAGGTGTTCTTATTACTTTATTGAAGGCATTGGTCTTCCCATTTGTTGAGTGACCTTTCACAAACCCAATCTCCTAACTCGGTTGATATGCTGTTACTTATTTGGTCGCTATTACTTTGGTAAACAGGCTGTATACAACCGAGAGTAGGCTGATGGGTCGGTAGTTCTGAAGGTCTTTGGCGTCCCCCGTATTGCAAATCAGTTATGCTCGCGGCTTTCGAGGCTATGGGCAGTTTAAGATTTTCTGGAAACGGCGAAACAAGCGTATACTCTGGTATATCTCCGCCCCTTTTAAATGACATACAGGTATGCCATCGCCTTCTGAAGGTTTTGTATTTTCATGAACTTCAAAGCCTTTTCAACTTCGTCTTTGGTTGCTTGTAGGACACCGGAGGCAGTGATATCACGTGAGCTGACTGTCCTTTCTCAATAACTGTCCATAAAGGTTCAGAGATATTTGGCACAAAACTGTTCTAACAGTGTCAGCATAATGAGAGTATGGGCTTGACTGCAAGGAAGCCAGGTAATCTCTGGGATTAGCTGACTGTTGTAATAACACACAGTCTTTGGTTGCTTGTAGGACTTTGGTTATTAGTAATACTTTGGTTATTTGGTTATTAGGGTCACTGCTGGACAGCATTTAAAAGAACCACGTCCTACAGTGTTGCTGACAGGCACAAAACCTTTTTGTACCGTACGTTGATCTTTGGGCAGTAACCATTGTATAATGAATTTGGTGTTCTGGCAAATCTGGGCCATGATAACAGTAGAGTTTACCTTTGAGGATTGGCGGCAAAACGGAGTGTGAACAAAAAAACATGACTAAATGCGAAAAGTAGGATTATATATCTGAAACTCGAGGATTATTTTGGGGTACGTCAAAGTAACGCACTTTAACATTATTCAGTTGTTTTGTGCGCTACACGTTTTGCTGGGATGTTGAGCCTCATAAATGCTACAGGCGCTGGAAGCACGTGGCCGCAAAAAACTGCAAGGACTGCTTGCCCTTTACTAGCGGTGTCTTGCAAAGCGTGTCATGGATATTCGCGCTAGCCATTTCAACACGGGCTAATGGACGTTGCCAGCGCGGCCCGCTGCTTGCTCCTGCAGCATTGTTATTTGGACGGTTTACGTCTACATAAAAATTGCTGAATTGCAGTTGGCACTTATGTTATCCGCGAGCTATCTCCCTCACTAAATGTCACCTCGGAATGACTCGATCTTAGGTTCGCGGAAGCACAACCAATGCCCTTCTATTTCGAGTGCCATGGCATCTGTATGTTTTGAAGTGGTTAATAGTCTTTGCTTCACCTTAAGTGATTGTCCGTGCACTGATTCGTATTCGACGGTTTTGGGATACGAAGATTCGTCGTGCATTTGGGCAGAGCCTCTTGAGAATTCCGGTACGCTCACTATGATTCTGCAACCCCACTTCGATGTGGGACATGACGACTTAATTCTAGGTGCCCTCCTGTGGAAAGAACGGTACTTGATATAAATTATGCAGGTTGTCCGTAAACCCGCGCGTATTTTTACAGCCAAGTGATCATCTTTTAGCTGATTTTGCACTTTGCCCTGCAATGTATTGTCACGTCACAAAGCCGAGTCCAGATTGAAGGGGGTTTAAATGATTGAAGAGCGGCGATCAGAACAGCCAGCAGCCGGAGTCCAGAAGAGAGAATAAGAAGAAGAACACAGAGAGGCCGATCCCCTTGCTCATAAAGCCGTGCAGCCGCTTGGTGGTGGCAGCAGCTTGCTAAAAGCATGAGCCCCTGAATACCATGTCAATGTGGCAATATTGCTCTAGAAATGTCTAGCGGTGTCATTGCTCATGACACGTATTGTCAATGCTCGTTACAGTTGACTTTGTTGGGTGAATTTTTCCCATAAATGGATGCGAGTTTACTGTGACCATATGTTGTTCATGATGAGCGGCTAAAGTACCAAGTGTAACATTGCCCTACAGTAGCCGCTTTGAGCGTTTACGACGTCCACGGTCAGAGTACCACTGAAGAGGACAAAGTTACACTCGTTTCTAAGTATGAATTCGGTCTGAACTAGGAGTAAAATTCATTGACTCGTCTTCAAATTCGTCTTGTATTTTGGTCACGTTTCTATGCAAGCTGAAAAAGAGCACTTTCTTTGCTCGCACGCCTTTGTGGAGCTAGAGTGGGCACTACTGTAATTAACGCGCAAATATTTTAAATATTTTCATCAACAAGAGGCTTGATTTCAATAAAACGCGGCGTAATATATGAAAGAAATGGCGTTCTTTCTGCGCCAAATGCCTTGCACAATCACAAAAACTAATGCTGTCATTTTTGCTTCCTTATATTGGCCCTGTGTGCCTTTTGCGACTTGTTTCGTTGTTGCGTAGAGTGATTTTACCTTTGCATAAACTGCCTCACTCTTCAAAGACATCGCAAAAACATGTTCAGGCTCATTGCAGCAAAAATGAAAAGCTCCGTCACAGCCGTACCTTCGCTGTAGCCTTCCAACCCTTGGACGAGCTTAAGAAAGCTGGATTGTATGTGCCACACAGTAGCATCAGCGAACAGTACAACGCAGTAACCAGAAGAGTTGACCTGAACAACTTTGCCATGTTGTTGAAGGCTCTCAATCCTCTTGAAGGCTCTCTGAAAAACAGAGTAAGAACACGATTTCTTTCAGTGTGCGCCCAGAAATTCCTGCCTCCAATAATTTCGTTACTTTTTATTAACAAAATAAAGCACCGAGCTTATGGCCTTTTTACACACTACCTTTTCTAACACTAGCACGGGTGCCTTTCATTCTTTGGCATGGCGCGTTTCAAGGCATCTCGCAACATTCCGGCGCCCTTAGACACACCCTCCCCTTTATTCCTTGCCGGCTACTTAAACACAAAGAAACTATGTTGCGTACGCCCCGCACAAACCCCTTCACTTACCCACATGGCTGTAGCGCCTATATCGAGTGACAGACCGGGCCAATTCAAATTTATAACTGCATCCAAGCACCTTATATTGTGTAAACAACTGTTGTTCTTGACTATTATTCAACCATGACACCCCATACTCTCTCCTTCGCGTTCCGAAGTTTCTGAGGAGCTTGAGTGGTTCGGGCCTGGAAACCGAGCAGCAAATGGTCTGCGGACAGTGGGAGCTAAATGTTCCCATGGGCAGCCCGATTTACGAACCAGCACCATGAACAAGCAGCAGCCTACAAAAGAGCATCGACGAAATTTCCCGGTTCTAAATCAACGCTGCGACAGCACAGCGTGACGAAAAAACGGAAATAGGATGAAACACCACAATGGCCAAAAAAGTCGTAGATCCAGATGTAATACAGTTGCAGACAGCGGAGGGCATTTTGTAGACTATTTATTCCCGTGCAAGTATCTATCTGATCACCTTTCAATCACAGCCCAATTAAGCGGAACTGTGGCATCCTGCATAACGGGCTTTCCTTTCAGTTACGTAAGAAATAAGCAACAACATCATTCAAAATCCGCACCTCTTGTTCATTATCAATTTTTTTCACTGCACGATAGTAGACCGGAACTTGTCATTTACCCTTTGTTTTTTTAAAAAAAGCCTGTCATTTGAATGCATTTTTATGAGCAATTTAAATCGTCTCTGCAACATTATCTGTGACCTCCAAAATTGTGCTTCTCGTAAATCGCAGTTTAAATTCAGAGGGGCTGTGAGATTTCCAGTTTATAGTGACCACCATGGCATATCGGTACAGATGTCATATGCAGCTTTTTCCAGCAAAAATTTAGCCCTTCTACGAAATCTGAAGTATGGCGCATGATGTAGGTTCGAAATGGGGTCTACGAATTTTGCCGTACAGTTTACATCACCGGAGAACTTAGAAATGAACGCAAAAAGATTAATAATTCTAGGCCTTTGTCTCACCCAGACTTCCAAATATAAATACCACATGTAATACGCACTTTCTGGATGAGCTTTTGAAACACAGGAATTTGCTTCCTTATGCTAACCATGAGACGTCTTGAACGTGAACTCTTTTAGTGGTGATTCATTAGAGGGACAAATGGTGTATTTTGCATTAAGTTCTGTTCATAGTCAGTTACGCATAGTGTGGAAATATCTTTCATCCTGTTGTGAAATGACTGTTCCACTCATAACAGCTATGCTGACGACACGAAATGTTTCCCCGTTATCTATATGTTTCACCTACAATTATCAATGTGAAAGCCTTTTATATCTTAGGCGGAGGTTCTTTTGAGTGGAATTCGAAAATTAAGCCGTATTGCGACCCATGACCAGAGGATGCAATACAAAGCAAAATGAAACGTCACTACAGGAGGCCTCGCGGCGTGAAAGCAGCACTCCATCCATCCATGAGGAGATGGAAAAAGCAATATGCAACAAAGAAACCATTTCTACCTAAATACTACACGGACCGGCAAAAATAACCATAGTTCCAAATGCTGAATTTGCTAACAATTCTAACAAAGTGTGTGGTAGCGTGGAACCGTCCTCCGTACAGTTCCCAACGTTCACAACTAAATTAAACTGATCTCTACACTTGCATGCAGTTCAGTGGTACACAGACCACTGCAACGATTTATGTGTCGCAGATAACTGTAGATCATGACAGCAGTTCACATAAAAACGCCGCACTATCCATTAAAACAGTTAACAACGGTGTTAGAACAGCACACGCTAGCCTATTCAATATGCTCTGAACGCGGCGGTTTATTATGTAGCGCCGCAACCAATATGCCCCATTTATTCAGCAGTGGGTCTTATTCACCTGCTCCCTGAAGGTTGAAAATTTTCAGATATTTTTATTTTGTAGAATAGCTGGAACTAGGGTATTGCCGTTGTTCTGTTAAAAGGGGCCCTGAAAGGCATTTTGAGCACACTAAATGAACTAGCGCAATCGCTAGATTGGGTCGCCAACGTCACCTGTGCCAAGTATTACTCTTTTAACGCGCAGCGGAAAGCTCACACTTTTGTTGCAAAGTTTGTCGCTTTTTTTTTCACCCTTTCCTTCGTGTTTTTGGACGCCGCCATCTTCACATGTCTACATCATCGATTCCCAGATGTTCGTCATGAGCTAGACATCCTGCTATTGGGCGGCATTTTCACGCACTTCCGGCAAAGAGATGAGTCGTCTGCTCAGCGTCGGCTCGCCGGCTGATCTGCCAGCGGAGTGCCGGAGTGCTTTGACATTTTACGACAAACGAAACAAGTGTAAACAAACGCTTAACCGTTTGTATTGAATGCAACACGCCATAACACGACGTGGATTTTATCTTACGTGAGTACGTACCATAAAGAAAGTCCCGTGGCACTTCTTTGGTGCAATCGCAGAGAACGCCTGAGCCGAATGCCCGGGTTTGACGCGTACATTTTATTCAACTTCAAAACAATCCAGAGATGCGTTTCGAACGAACGCAACGTCACAACATGCGTTGCAAGTCTGAACCGCGATTGACAGACGATGATTTGCCTCCTCCTGCCCGTCGTAAATACGGCACTCACCTCACACCCGGTTTGCGGGGACGAGCAGCAAGTCACAACTCTGGCGCGCAAGCGAGAAGGCTTTTAGCCAGGCACACTACACATACCCCATGCGAGGTTGAGTCGTACGTCGTTCGAGAAAGATAATCCAGACCATGGGAAGCACTATCCACCCGCAGAAGTAGAATGTCGCATTTCATCGCGAAACGAACGCGTCCACAACACACAGGAGGCGATGCACACACACACACACCAGCTTCGGTCGCTGCATTGGCTTAGCTGCAAGCTTCGTTCGGACAATCAGCGATGCTACGACGATACAGAGCTGCGTGAGGACGACGTGCTAACCACTTCACGTTTTTAAAAAACACAGGGGCAAAGAACTAGGTTCATCGGAAGCAAAAAATCTTTCCTCCATTATAGTGCCTGAAATATACTGGCTAGTGTGCCGAGGGCGGGCTCCAGGCGGGCGCCGGGAGCGATGTACGCGGCCGTCTGCCGCTTGGGGCGCTGCCGTGCGGGAGTGTGCGCGTTCATCCGGCCCGAGCAGATCGCGCGGTTACCTCCGAGCTGCGTAGCAGACGGCAGCGGCAGAACTTTCCATTCCCGCTTGCGACGAAAGCGAGCGAAAGCGACTGGAATTCTGTCGCGCAACCAAAATTTGTCCCGACCATTCGACAAAAACGATCGTCGCGCGACAAAGCGACAGAATTCCTGCCGCTCTCACTCGCTTTCGTCGCAAGTGCGAACGGGCCTTTATGCGCAATCTCCGCCCCACATAAAACAAGCTCTTGCTTGTCGCCTGAGCATACGGTTGATATCTGACTACGTTACACTGTGCTTGCCAGTGTATTTAAACGATGTCACTAGGTTTGAAACGTACGCGCTCGGCGTGCAGCTTTTTAAACGCAAGCGGTTTCACATACGCACGCTATTTTGCTGCTAATAGAGTTTTAGTACAGCGTTTGTGGCCTTTGCATACGCTAAACGCTAAATTTTTGCGTCCCGCTACGTGACACCGCGATGGGAGTTTTAGTAGAGCGTCTCATCAGTTTTGCGTAGCGACACACTAATGCATACGGCGCCATCTGTCAAATGTTTTCCGAAATGTCTCGCCGGCTGATCTGCTAGCGGAGTGCCGGAGTGTTTGGACATTTTACGACTATCCAAACAAGTGCAAACAAACGCTTTCCCGTCAGTGTTGAATGCAACACATGGGTGCAGCTTGTCAGAACACGGGTTCTCGCTGATCGAGTGCAGCGTTGGTTTGCTCTTGCCTTCACGTTCATCGCCGCTGATAAAGCGATCCGATCCGGCGCGTTTTGTGCACGGGTTCTGTGTCGGTTGAAAATGTCTTTTTTCACATGCCGCCGGTAGTACGAATTACAACCACCGCAAAATAACACCCGGCACCAGCGGGGCCACATCTGAGACCGCACTTTTTGGATAAACAGTGCGCGGTGCACCAAAGGGAACGAGCGCACGATTCTCCCCACGCGGCTGCGAGTGCGCCGCCGATACCAACTGCAGCCCTGCAGCTACGTACACCGCGAAAAGGGCAAGGCCAGGCCGCACACATGCGGCCAGGTCATTCGTTCGCTTTTCCAGCCTGTCTCCATGGTGTCTACAGAGATGAAAAAGCCGAAAGAGCTGGCCCGTAGCAGACGGCAGTCTGTGGGAGCGCAATAGCGGAAGTACGTCACCGCTGAGGAGCGGAGCATCATGGGAGGGGAGGCCAACAGCGAAGAAACAGTTGAAAGGAGGAGGAAATACGGCGCGACGATAATTCGCGGTTTTTGATTTACGATTTCTCAGCTAATACTCATCGCTTTAACAAAATTCTTGCAGGAGGAGATTGCTAATACATTGCTTTATTTGGTTACATGTACATCATGCATCGGCGGAAGGCATTTCAGGACCCCTTTAAGAGCACACCCCTTCTCTTTTTGACCTCCTGGCTTAAATAAGAAGGCATTTCAGTCTATGCATACCAAGGCTTTGCCTTCGCGTCCCTTACCAACAACTAGGGAGACCCCGAATTTTATAAAGGCGACTGTCTTCATTTTGCTAATTAAACCCCAAAATTGTCGCCTGTCTGTCTGTCCTCTTATACAGCCACAAATAAAAGTCCCAAAAATATTTGACCATGTAGTTTTTATCCAAGCAAATCTTTCCAAGCTACTACTTCGGGTACCATGCCTCGTAATTGTCAAATTGTCAAGCAAGTAGAAACTATTGGGCATATTGGAGCGGAGCAAGAATGCATAACCGGTAGTACTACCATCATCATCAACAACCTGCGCAGCTCCACTGCAGGATGAATCCCTCTCCCAATGACCCCGACCCACCCCTATATTGCGCTGTTCGAGTCCACTGTTTACCCCCGAATACCTTTATTTCTCCTCAGCATCGATTATTGGCCTTCCCCTTCCTATAGACTCCTCTGTTGGTATCCACTCTGTTACCCTAATTGTCCACCGGGTGTCGGTTCGTTTCATTACATTACCAGCCGAAGTCGATTTCTTTTGCTTTATTTCAACTATGATATCTTCTACTACACTTTGTTATCTGATTCAGATGTCTCGTTTCCAGTCCGTGAGTGTTACTCCTAACATTAATTGTTCCACGGCCCGTACAGCAGACCTATGCTTGCTTTCTAGTTGTTTAGGAAGGCGCCAAGTTTCATCTCCGCATGTCGTCACCGGCAGCATGTATGGGTTGCGAATTTTTTTATTGAGTGACCGAGGCAGCCTGCTTTTAATGTTCTGGGAGCGCTTAGCGAATGCTCCACAACCAATACGTATTCTGTGCCGGATTTCTCTCTTGTGGTTGGGGTCACCACTAACCAGCTCTCCGAGGTAGTTGCATTCTATTACGTCTTCGAACTTTTTGTTTCCAAAGCTGAAGAGAACGCTGTTGGCATCGTAAGTAGTAGTTTTTTAGGCCCAAAATGGCTCTGGTATTCCCTGTTTATCCATACTCCTTTGTTTACCTGTTCGAGCTTTCTAGCCGCCCCCCAACCCCAATATGCTGTGAATAGTTTTGGCGAAATGGTATTTCCCTGTCTTCCTCCCTTGCGGATCGGGAATTAATAACTTTGCTTATGGAAGATTATCCTGGTTGTCAATTCCTTATATATGTCTTCCAGAAGGTGAATACAGGTCTCCTCTATACCCTGGTATTTTAGTACTTCTAGCACACAGCTGCGGAAATACTTTATCAAACACTTTCTTAAATCTATCAGTGCATGCGAAGGATTTTAGTGTAATCTGCGGAATTTTCTATCACTTCACTGACGACATGGATGTTATTCATGGCTTAGAACACTTTCTTAAACCCAGCCTGCTCTCTGGGATATTGGGAATGCAGTCTGTTCCCTATGCGGCTAGCTAGAAATTTGGTAAACGGCTTGTAAACAACTGAGAGTACGCGGATGGCTCTGTAATTCCTGACGTCCTTCGTATCGTTCTTCTCATTAATCAGAATAATATTGGCGGTTTCCAGGGTATCGACTTTTTCAGAGTCTGTAACCATTTAGAAAAATGTAATTTAGCACTTTCCATGCTTTTACAGCGCAATATCTCCTCCCTTCTTCAAAAGATCCATGGCTATGCAGTAGTCACCGGCAGCTTTTCCTATTTTCATGCCTCTGAGCACCCTTCCTACTTCCTCTTTTCTTATTGCTGGCGCATCGCAAGTCGAGCTTGCACGCCAAGCAGTTTCCTTTGGTATAACGTCACCGCTATGCAGCCTGCTGCTGAATCACTGTGCCACCTTTATCTCGTCCAAGGCGTGCATAATGTTCCCCTACTTGTCCGATGGCTAGCTTCATCTCAGTTACTTTAAGCTTCCCCCATTTGAAGATTTTCCTCGATCACTTGTATGTTATATGTATGTACCTGTTTTGTTTTACTTCTGTTAATCAGTTTCGACAGCCCGGCTAATCCCATCAGGTCTACGTACTGGACATTTTCAGGTTCTTACGTTTGGAAATTAGTTGCTTCGCTTTCATAGTTTCTCTGTATGCTCCCGACAAGTTGCTTCTGCAACACTTGCTTGTGATTCTCCGATGGCCCTTGCTAGGTTTTCATTTAGCTTGTCTACACTGACTTTGTTTTACTCACCTAAAAGGCCGGATCTTGTGCTGAAAAGTTATTTTAAAGTTACGCTATCTGCCTCTCAATGATTCTATGCGGGGTTTCTTTGCTTTCATGAGTCTCCTTCTTTCTTTTTTTAGGTTCATCCTTAGCCTGCATCTAACCACGCTATGATCGCTGCCCATAATTAGCCCCTACTAATTTGCAGCTCCTTGTTGGCCCACTAGGTCTTGCAGTATACTTGGGTTGCCACTTAAAATAAAGTAAATTTGAGTTTTTCTTGTACCATCAAAACGTTTCAAGGTCTATTTCCTATTCTTTCGTTTGCAGAAGAACGTGTTCATCAACATGAGATTACTTCTCTCTGCAAATCATACTAGTGTATCTCCTCGACTGTTGCCATAGTGTATTGAAGGTTTCCCACTGACATTTTTCTCTTTTGCGTCTTACCGATCTGTGCGTTAAAGTCTCCTATCACAATCCCAAACCATGCTGTTTACTTCTTCACTGCTGATTCCATGTCCTCGGAGTAGCTGTGTACGGATTCATCATCAAAGCTGTCGCTTGCCCAATGCGCCAGTACTCTCTTTAGCCTGTATCGCAAGTTTAGCTTGATCACGACATCCGCGACTCGCCCGCTAATCCTCTAAAGATCATCACGTTCCCGGCTATTTCTCGGTGGACAAAAAACCCCAACCTGTGTTCTTTCTTCTCTTAGGCTCCAGTGTAGCACACAATATGCCGATATAGAGCTTCATGAATACTTCTGGTCTTCTAACTTTGCCTAGCCCTATATTATCACACTAAATGTCCGAGAGATCTTGTAGTAGTACACCAAAGCTTCCCTCGCTAGACAGGGTGCGTGCGAAAAATGTTGCCAGGGTAAATTTCGAAAAAGCGGCCTGTCCATACCTAGATAATCTATCCCCCACTGCCGTATCGCGGTTCTAACCACCACCGTAGACAGGTGCTGTACAGGTGCTGGGGACTTAGGGCAAAGAGTAGAGGTGGTCAGTCATGGGAGATGTCGTCCAGCTACTGCACCAGTGTGGCGAGATCCTTTTTTTTGTGAAAAAGTCCCGTTTCTGTCCCCAAGAGGCTTCCTTGCAAGGGTAACTCTATCTAGTGTACCCTCTCAGGTATCCGGGCCCATAGTTACGTCCGGCGCAGGTAGCACTCCATACTTTCATGCCAACGTCGGGCTCAAAAACCAAGACGAAAAAGAGAGAGCGAGGGATGTTTTCCGCGGACGGCATAGGCGCGCATGCGTGCAGTTATACTGAACCAGTGTTTGTCGGTTTTGCTGTTTATACCCCGGGTTCTAAGGAATTAGTTGAGACGCTGTCTTACTGAGGAGAGGTCTTCTGACGCCGAAAAAAATCACACGAAAAAATGGCTTGTTTGAAGATATTTTTACAGATACTTTTAAAGATATAAGCGTTTTCGGTGTTTTCGCCCAGTCGTAGCTAGGATGAGGTGTCAAGGCAAATAAAACAAACCTAGTTAACTTAGACGACAGCGTAGCCCCTAAAAGTCCCTACTCACAATATTGTGAGGCTGTTCGGAATGTTTGGAAAGCTAAACAAGCTCGCTAGGAGCATTTGTGGTAAGACTACAGCCAAAAGCCCTTGTGTAACCAACCACAGTCACCAGAGCCGTAAACGGCGAAGCCGCCGGTGCAAATCATGAAATCATTAGCAGTGGCTTAGCCGGGCTATGCCAGGATATAGGTAGCGTGAGCTAAGGTTCGGCTGGTTATTGGAAAGGTTTCCTGGTTGTCTAGGCTTAGCTGATTACCTCGCTTACTGCTGCTAAAATAATTTTCACGTTAATCCAATCCAATTCAACGAAATGCAGACCAGTCCAGTCCAGTCCAGTCACTGCTCCTCGGGCATGTGCAGCACGGCTCTCCAGGAGCCACGCGAAACGGCTATCAAGCGGTTCTGACGCAGCGTCACACTTGGTTATTCCGCAACGGAGGCGCATAACTGGGCACGCGCCGGCACCAGTGCGTCGGTAGCGGATATGACTTTACTCCTGTGGAATGTGCAGACCGGCGAATGTGCAGACCCAATTCTCTACATAACCGTACTTTAACTGGGCTAAATTTTGAATTCAATCCAATGCAATCCAATTTAATCCAATTCAATCCAACTCGAAATCAAGTCCAAGCCACTGCAATCGGATCTAATCCAATGCTCCTCACGCTTGCGCACAACGGCCCGTCAAGGTCCACGAGAAACAGCTCATACTCGGCCTGTGTAGCTTGGGCTACAAAATGCAAGTTATTCACCCGGTGGACAAACAGTTGAACTAGGGTAAAAAACGCTTCTGCTGCATTGGACGGACATTTAGAAATAAGGGAAGTCCGAATAAGAACAGCCCTCATTGAAACGCGCTGTAAACAAACCGAAGCATCCGCAAGCGTAACCCGCTCATGAGGCGGGGCTAATTATATAAAAAAGATTTTCCCTAGGCTGATGATAACGATTGGTGGCAAAGCTAAAGAAGAAGACCTTCTGCAGCATCGGACACTGAGTTACGAAGGTGAAATGCATCAAATAAGTTCAACGCTATGTCAGGAACGCCGTATGCATACTCGGGTAGGAATACGAAGCCCACCCTGGATGGCGCAGGTACCATCGCTAAAATTTGAAAAACCCGAGGAGACCTTTGGCAGCGATTACTGTGTGCTGGCCACGTCGTTAGTGGTACGCAAGAGGCAACCGAAGGAGTTTAGGATGACGGATTGGGATCTTTTTTCGTAAAATCAGGGAAGAGGGTGAAACCGAAACCAATACGTTCATAAATAGTTGGGTAGCGCAGCTTAAGGAGGATGTAGCGCCCGCAACCAAGTACGTTGTCACCGATTTAAATGTGGGTAGGATGGCCAGCCAATTGGCGCACCTTTTGTAGGCAAAAAGAGCCCTGGTCGATAGACGGAAGGGCCAGTGGCTGAACCGCAAAGTCGGAAAAAAGATTGCGGAACTAAATCCCACAATGGAGCTACACTGTCAGACGCTCTCCAAGCAGCAATGGGACGAGGTCTGTAACTCGGTTCACGGGCAGATGAGATCAGGGGGAAACTGGAACCTGTTTAAGCTGTTTCTAAGTGAATCCAATGCCTGGTCTAATCAGAGGCGCGCTACTAATAAGATAATACATGGGGCCCGCCAGGCTAATTCAGATTCGGAAATACCAGAGTCGCTAGCCAACCGATACCTACTTATATACACTTGGGATGATGCGGACCACCCGTCTTACAGAGGCCCTCCAATGGCTGCTCTGGACGAGCCATTTAGCCTCCCCGAGGTACGGCAGGCCCTCGCTGCCCTCAACAGACGTTCTGCTCCGGGTCCGGGCGGAATCTCAAACAGACTTCTTCGCAACTTGGATGACGAGTCGATCACATTCCTTACAGAGGAGATAAATCGCATCTGGGAACAGGGCGCGGTTCCGCAGTCGTCGAAGCTGGCGTAGGTCGTCCAGGTCCAAAAGACGGGACGCGCTCCAGAGAAGACTAATCTCAGACCGATATCACTCACATCGTGCATACGCAAAGTTGCGGAACATGTTATTAACAACTGCATCTCCAAGCACATCCAAGACGGCGGTCTCTTTCCGTATAACATGATGGGCTTTCGACCGTCCCTTTTGACTCAGGACGCCATGGAGCTGATCATGTATCAGATCATCGATAGGGACACGAGGGACGTTACAGATATCCTAGGCTTTGATCTCGAGAAAGCCCTATATACCGTCTCGCACGCCCACATACTCGATTCCATCTCGGAGCAAGGCCTTTGCCAGAACTTTCACGCGTTTATCAGCTCTTTTCTTAGGCATAGAAAGGCGACGCTAAAGATTTGGGACATCAGAGCAGAGTCCATCGAGATGGGCACGAGGGGGAAACCGTAGGGTTCGGTGTTATCCCCGCTCCTATTTAACATTGCCATGTGTAAATTGTCTCAGAGAGTCTCGGAGGTCAAGGGCATCAACCACACACTCTACGCTGACGATATTATTCTATGGTGCGTCGGAGGCTGCGATGGTAGGGTAGAGGAAGCGCTTCAGGAAGCGCTAGATCACACAGAGGCCTTCCTCGCTGGGACAGGGCTTCGGCTCTCCTCGAGCAAGCCGGAGCTCTATTGTACAGACCTTTTAGGAGGGCGGTTAAGCCTAAGGGCTGGGTACCACTGTTAGAGGTGAACATTAGGCTGCGCACGAGCGAGGGACACCCCATTCCCAGAGTTGAGGTTATCCGGGTTGTCGGTATCCTAATCGAGTCGAATGGTTGTAACAGGCACAAGATCGCCAATACCACCGCTAAGACGGATAGCATTATACGGTTAATTACTCGGGTCTAAAACAGTCGAGGAGGTATCAAAGATGACAATAGAGGACAATCTCTTGAGGCTCTTCCATGCATTCTTTATGAGCCACAGCACGTACGTGGCGGCCATGCACTGCTGGTAGAATCACGAAAAGGCTAAGCTTAGTTTACTAATTCGTAAAAGCGTCAAGCGCATGATGGGTATCCCGATTAATGCCAGCACAGAGAGGCTCATGCAGCTCGGGGTTCACAACAATATAGAGGAAATCATCGAAGTGCAGCACACGGGTCCGACTGCCAGGTTGTCGTCATCGCCTGCTGGCTGGGAGATTCTGGCGGTTCCGGGCTGTAATCCATCCCTAGAGCAGCAGCGCAAGGTTGGCCTTACTAAGGAGCAGAGAGCCGTTATAACTATCTCCCCGTTTCCCCGCAACGTGCGCCCGAAGCAGAATGAGGGCAGGCGAAGGGCCAGAGGCGAGGCCCTACGAAAACAAGTTCGCGACGGCCCGCACTCCACGTGCTTTGTGGACGCCTGGAAGTACGGCCGGTCGGCAAACTTCTCCGCAGTCGTGTCGGATCACAGTGGCACAGTTCTCAATTCTGCGCCTTTCAGAAACACCACCCCGGCTAGAGTCGAGCAGGCTGCGGTGGCTCTTGCTTTACTTGACGACAGCCGGCATCGAATATACACCGATTTCGGTGCAGCCGTTAGACCGTCTGCATCAGGTTCCGTTTCGCCTGAGGTCGCCCGCATTCTAGGAAAACATTGGCCGCGTATCTGCTTCTTTCGTTGCAAATGTCGTCAAAAGACGATAGTCTTTATTGACGTTTGCCAAGTAAATGCCCCCTTCGCTTTCCCGCTCACCTGTAATGTTGTTCCTCTTGCGTCGCGCTAGTCCCAAGGTATAGACGCCACATGTTTGCTTAAATCATTTTAAATTTCCCGCGTTCCAGTGCTCCAAACCGGTTGTCTCGATGCCAACGCTGCCGTACGGCGAAGACGCGCGTGAATCGCGGCGCCCTACTTCAACGTTTAGAGAACCGCGTTTCCGCACTCCACGTGCGTTGCAAGCAGAACGTGGAACCTATCTAGTGGAATCTTTTGTAACTGTTGCCGGTTGATTCTTTAAAATGCCGCAAGAAGCTAGAGTGGTGCGGCCGACAGCTAGTGGAACCTTTTTGTAACTGTTGCCGGTTGATGCCTTAAAATTCCGCAAGAAGCTATAGTGGTGCGGGCGACGGCAGGCGACGGCAAAGTGAATTTTTTTTTCTGGAATTGATGAAGTATTTAATTTCGCCAAAGTCAAGCATGCATGATTTTTTATAAAGGAACACTGCAAACTTCACTTCTGTAGTAATTTGTTCTCTTATATTTGCGTAATGTCTTGTTCTTCTTCAACAATGTTGACTGGTATGAACATTACACCGGACTTAGACGGGTAGATTTAGCTGTGACTATATAAGACTATTGCGCCGGCATTGTTTTGGTTTGGCCGTGTGGCTGAATCGAGTCACAGACAAACAGAGGGACGGACAGACATACAGACCGACAAAAATTTTTCGATTTAAGTAGCCCAAGAACGACTATCTTCTTTAATAAGGTCATTTCTCCCCACACCATCACCTGGTATCCCGCTTATCAAGGGTCGCAGTTCTCCTGTGTAACTAACCTCAACCAGGTCGCCCACACCCTCGCGTGCGAGATAACCCACCGCGCCCGGTCGGACGGAGGTGGATCCACCGTGATTCGTTGGGAGTTTTCAGAGACACTTTATTCACGTTCTACGAGGTGATACAGTACTTAAGCTGGGCAGGCGAATGTTTCCTCTTCCGCTCGAGAAACTCTCCAGGCAGCAGGCAGCCACGCTCCGAATGTTGCAGACTAGGTCTTATCCAAGTCTATCCACTGTCAGCTCCTACACGGATACTTTTGAACCTGACTGCCCGGATTGTGGCGAACATAACAATTTAGACCACATGCTCTGCCGGTGTCTTTCACTTCGGGGCCCCCGACGCATAGCCGAGAAAGATTGGCGCTAGGACTTGGAGAGCCCCGATCTACTACACCAGTTAAGGGTCGCCCAGAGGGCCCACCACGCGGCGGTAAGGCTCGGCCTCCCCGTCCGCGCGTGGGAACGGCCCGCCACGCTGCCGCCCTAAACTGCTGCGGTGCTCCTCTGGACCTCCAACAAAATTCATTGTCTGTCTGTCTGTCTGTCTGTCAGTTTGGCTGTCTTTCTGTCTGTCTGTCTGTCGGTCGAGGAGACCTGGGTGCACAAAGGAATTGAGCCACTCGCTGTGACTGCCCGAGCAAGGGCTTCCGATATATATAATCGGTGTGTATGTAGAGAACGTAAAAATAAAGGTTTTGCACACCTGTCGCGGTACCATTCTCCGGACATTGGAGAGAACAGGGTTCCCAACTTACAGCCCTGCGAACAGGTCGCCGTTGTTGGAGTAGCGCAGGATAAACCCTGTCTCGGCATAGAACAGTGTTCAAAGGCCGAGGAAGGATGCTAATGCACCTTCAGCGGCCTTTTTGGCCGGCTGGACCTCAAACCAGCAATAGCAGTATCATTTCAATAGAAATAAATGATTACTAGAATTTTACTTCAACAAACGCACTCCTTGTAAGTTAACCACCTATACCGAGTGCGAGGCTATAATCAACAGGCGGTGTTTACCCGCTTGATACACCTTAATGTTCAATATAATCTTTCACATTTTACGCTTATTGTTTGTCGCAGTTGTTTATCTACCTGTTCTATTGTTTTATTGTCTTTTTACTGATTGAAGACACACGTTCCTAATTATTGCGTTCACAAAGGTGGGGCTTAGGTTTATGATATTGTTTCTTTTATAATGTCGTGGGAGCGTCACCGGGTGGTCGGGTAAGTGCGTTATCACTGTGAGAAGCGACCAAATGACTGAGAGTACTTCGCTAATACCGCTACTACAACTGTCGTCTACAAGGCGGCTCTTGCAAGCTTGACACAACCTCTTTTCGATGGCAATCAGTGTGGTATCTTCGTTGCCATGGATAAGGGGCACGCATAAACCCAGCCAATTTCTCTCCCCTTAATTTTAGGTGCCTTCAACTTCCCTTTTTTAAGAATGTGCGTGGGGTTGCGGCACAGTAGCTCACTATATACTCGAACAGCGAGATATTCTTTTCGCGTGCCTATACAAAGTTTTCTTTTATCATACTTGCAAATAATGTAAAAACATAAAACATGCAATGGGCTCGCACCGGAGCGTCGAGCTCGATGCGGCATTTCTAGTTGAACTCTACTAAAGGTTACAAAAGATGGTGGTTGAGCTGTGCGAGTGCGGGGAATGGATTTGACAAAAAAACCTACGTCATGGTTGTCGTCCAAGGATGGCCTGGAAGAGAGGCATTTGCATATCAGGGGCAGAAGACTTATACTTAGATGGTATCTGCACTGGAGAGCGCATACTTGCGGACCTTTTTGTCAAGGTAGTCCACTCATTAGGTATTATTTTTATCGGCTCATTTTATGTTCTAATTAGATTAGTTCTTGTATAGTGCAAGTCATTCCCGTTGAATCATTGTGTGTTCCGCTCTACTGTATTAACATCCGTCCTAATTTGTGGAGCCGTACACTTCATACTCCTAATTATTCTTCTTCTTCAATACCTTCATTCGGTTAATCATGTATATTTAGTCACTAAGAGTTACTTTTATGCACTTCACTGTGTTGTCTGCGTTGATTTGATTCATTTATTACAACGTTCAACGCACCGACGCTACACGGGTGATCAGGTGCGCCATAGTGGAGGGCTCCTGAATAACTTTGACCGAATGGGTGTCTTCGACGTGCGCCGAAATCTCCAACAAACGGGCGCAGTCTGTCTACGCTTCCTGTCCCTTTTTTGCTGGTACTGGCACAGACGGCAAATCTCACTGCTGCGAATTTAACCATGTTATATGAAACCCGTCCCTCTTGGCGCCCAGAATGCTTTCTATAAGGCAGGTGTTGATGACCGGACTTCGCTCTTCAGTGTTGATGGTCAATGTAACGATATAACGTTCATCATTGACGACAATATTACCCTAAGAAATTTTCGTCTGATTTTCAGAGCGGAGCTATTGTTTCTGGACGTGAGTTCGGTGTTGCAGAAAACTCCCCGAGACAAGCGCTGTCGCGTAACAGTCGCAATGGCCAGTCGACGACGAAAAGACATCCGCCTAACTCCCCCGTTAGTTTACCGAAGAGCCGCTCCTCGCGTCGTGGTGCGCATGCGCTCAGTATATGGATCTTCGTGTCATCGTCGTATCCTCGCAGCATTGGTAGCGTCCACAAGCGTAAGATTTCTGCGGCGCACATGACGACGATGACTAGCGCTATGAAAACTGAATACTGAATCTTGACTGTGTGTTCATCAATGCTCACCTACAGCTGCGCCATTCAAATCTTGCGCGTAAGTGCAAGCTTCTCCATTTTCCCCCTATACTTGTCGAATACAAGGTGAAAGGTTTAACCGTGAAGCTGTTAGCCTCTTTTAGAGGGAAGCTTTTCACCTCTACCCCCAAGAATTCCGTCGCGACCGTTAGTGTCAACAGAAAACTCTCGCAAACAAATAAAATAGGTTACGTCCACCGCCAGGAATCTAACCTGGAACGAATAGAGAAACGTAGCGAGAGCCCGTTGTCGTACTGATTAGGCTACGAGATCACGTGGAGACGGGGGTGGGGGAAACAGGCGGTGCACTCACTGAGAACAACTGCGGGTTGGCCCCCTGAGTTCTCGCTGAATACCACGTGATAGCGCGAGGTGACCTATCGCGCCGCTGCGCGCTCCGCCCACTGCACGTGTAGCGGCAGTGTGCGCACCTTGCGCATCAGCTAGGAGTTACAAAAATTAAAGGAAGCTCACTCCAACGCATGGCTTGGCACTGCTCCTGCGCTTCTGCCATTGATCTCGTCGCCTCTGTTATTTGTTTCTCAAAAACCTGAATTACATAAAAACAATGAGGTCGACACGAGAGTAGGGGGTTAAATATAATGGAAAAACTGTATTACTTCCACTTGTACAGAGACAACACGTCTTCTTTGGGCGAAGTCACAATGCAGCGTCCCCGCAAAACTTCTCCTCACGGGTGAGGGGGAAGCTCTCTCCTTCGGGCTGGGTCGGACCCCGCCGGCGGTCCGGCCCTCAGTGGTACGTCTCGGGTTTCGTCTTTCTCGGGCAGCCTCGCTGTCTGTTCTTGTTCTTTTTTGTTGCCGTTAGCCTTGAGGCGATTTCTGACATCGTCCCTCCCCCCTCAAATGACCATCGCTCATTTTGATTCCGTTTCTAAAGGGTATAGAAGCTGCACGGGACGTCGCAGAGTGGTCCCAGTTGACAACTTTACAGCACCAGACCGCACTGCTCCGTCACGTTCCTTGAAAACTTGAACAATTCTTCCTGTTTTCCACATGTGTGGCTTTGCATGGTCATGGTGCACAATCACAATTTCATCCACCGAAAGGAAGTTATCTTGCCGTGAGGGTATCAGGTGCGCCGACCGCAACTGTAGCAGGTATTCCTTCTTCCATCGGTTCCAAAAGGCGTTGACAAGCGACCTTCGGTATTCGCAGCGCCGGTTGATGTCCGCTGCTGTAGATGAAGGAACCGGGGTTTGTCTGGAGTCAGGTAATGCTATCAGTCTTTTCCCCGTCAACAGATGAGATGGTGTCAGCACTGATACCTCCCCTGGCTTAGGTAAGTGGGCGCAGGTAAGTGGGCGCAGGGCGTAGGTAAGTGGGCGCGAGTTGATGGCTGCTTGCACATCGGCAAGGACCATGGTTAGCTCTTCAAAGGACAGGCTTTGACATCCGAGAAATTTCCGCAGGGAAACTTTTACGGACCTAACCATTCGCTCCCACCAGCCACTTCACCAGGCAGCCTTCTCTATGATGATTTTCCACGTGATGTGCTGAGAGCTGCAGTAGTCTTTAGCGTCACGGCTGCGAAGGATTTTCCAGAGACTTTGTACATCCTTCGATGCCCTTTTGAACGTCAAGGCGTTATCGCGGTAAATAGTTTCCGGCAGACCCCTGCGCGCTACAAAGCGTTGAAGGGCCAGCAGGAAGCATTCAGTCGTAAGGCTGGAAAGCAACTCCAAGTGAACCGCTCTCGCCGTTGCGCACGTGAATAGGGCGATGTAGCTCTTTTCGCTGGAAGTTTTATTTAGTCTTGATGAAGACAGGACCCGCGAAGTCAATGCCTACAACTTCAAAGGCCTCGCTGTGATTCACTCTTTCACTGGGAAGGAGTGCCGTTGGAGCGGCAGCCGGTTTGAGTCTGTACTTGGCACACACAGAGCCTCAAGCGATAACATTCTTTACCACCTGCCGACAGCACGGGATCCACAAAATTTCGCGCAGTTCTGTCATTGTGTTTAGGACACCTCCGTGAAGGGTTCGCAGATGTGCAGCGCTTATTATAAGTCTGGTTATCACGTGATCTTTCGGAAGAAGGATCGGGTGCTTTACATCTTCCGATACCTTTGAAAGCTGAAGACGACCTTTTACACGCAGCAATCCTTGCTCATCAAGAAAAGGCTAAAACTGTGCAATAGGTGAATCAACCAGCAGGCTTTGTCCCTGAGAATGTGCTCCAATCTCATGCTCGTAGTCATTGCATTGGCCATGTCGAATCCAGGTGTTGCTGGCCTCTTGAATTTCGTCCACTGTGAGACACATTGGAGCACCCTCGCGTCGCTGGCGACAGTTTGTCACAAACCGCCAGATCCACGCAGTCACTCTTATCAAACGTGTCTAACTGCAAACTTTTCTGCTTGCAGCAAAGGGGTCGTATAGGTAGTCCCTGCAAGAAGCTGGGTTGTGCGCTTCCGCTTTTCGTCGTGTACTTCGTTGCTGTGACGCGTACTGTCACCTTCTTTTGCTGGCCAGAATTGAGAATTCTCTTGCAGCCAACTCGGGCCTTTCCACCAAAGTGCGTGCGCCCTGCGAGATTCAGCCGTCATCCCGCGCGTCAGGCAATCAGCGGGGTTATCAGTGCTAGGGCAATGCCTCCAACTTTCTGGGCTGCTTAAGGTCTGTACCTCCGTCACCCTATTTGCAACAAATGGCTTCCATTGCTTGGCCGTGCTTTTGACAAAACAGAGGGTGATCTGTGCAGTCGGACCAGAAATACACTGCGATTGTTTGATTCAAGGCAGTATGCAGGTATTTAGCCATTCGTGCTCCGATCAGGGCAGCCATGAGCTCTAACCGAGGCAGAGACAATGCTTTCAACGGTGCTGCTCGGGACTTCGCGAACATAAGGTTGGCGTTAGCCACTTCAATTTCAACTTGCGTTCGTAGGTACGCATAGGCGCCGTAAGCTTTCGGGCTTGCATCACAAAATATGTGCAGCTGCCTAGTTCACCCGCCATTGGGCAGTGGCAAACGTGGGAAAGAGAGCTGTTTGGGGTTAGTGAGATCTGAGCACCAGCTTTGCCATTCCACTTCGAAATCGTCTGGCAGTTGCTCATCCCAGGCAACTCCTCTCTCCCATAGGCGCTGAAAAAGCACTTTAGCTCGTACCACAAAAGGCGCCGATAATCCAAAAGGGTCAAAGATCCTCGCTAAAGCCTGTCGTACCGCGCGTTTAGCGCTGACTCCAGTGCATGCATGGATTAGAACGGCAGCTGTTGAAATGGAGATCTCGTCTGTGGAGGGTGTCCACAAAAGGCCCAACACTTTCTGCGGCTCTTCCGGAGCGCTACTTTGATCGCTGAGTGCCATCCTAACTTTCTCTGAATTGGATGACCATTTTTTCAGTCGCATTCCTGCATCAGTCATTATCTCTTGCGCTTCTGCAGCGATCTGTAATGCCTCGTCCGCAGTCCTTGCTCCCGTGACCAAGTCATCAACGTAGAAAGAGTTCCTCAGTACAGCCGCAGCTTCGTGAAGTCCGACTCCCTGGTTTCCCAAATGGCGAAGGAGAACCGCGTTTAGCAAGTACGGACTCGCTGTAGTTCCAAATGGTACTCTTTGCATTCTCCATTCCTCGACATTTCGAAGGGCGTCCGTGTTGAGGGGTGCTTCACTGTACCACAGAAACCTTAAGGCATCCCTGTCCTGTGGTCACACGATGATCTGCAGGAAGGCTTTCTTTATATCCGCGACGAAAGCGACGGGGTGCAAGCGAAAGCGCAGAAGAATGCGTAGCATGTCGCTGATAAGCTTTGGTCCTTTCTCCAGGTGCTCATTTAATGACGACTTTTCCGGTGCATGGGAAGAAGCGTCGAACACTACGCGAAGTTTTGTTGTTTTTGACTGCGTTCGAATGACCGGTTGGTGAGGCATGTAGTACACATGCTCAGAAGCTGTTTCGTTTTCCACTCTTTCTGCATGTCCTTCGTTCATGTAGGATCTGATCGCGGTGTCGTATTCTTGCGCAAGTTCTTTGCTGCGACACAACCTCTTTGTGACACTCTTTAGCCGTTCCACAGCCATGTCTTTGTTGTCTGCCAGTTCGGTAGCAGGTTCCTTCCACTGCAGGGACACTTTATAGCGGTCTCCCTTTCTTTCGATGCTTGCAAGGGTGAACGAGCTCTCTTCTTGTTTCATGACCTCTTCATTGGTGACTCTAAAGGCTTCCAGCTCCCAAACTTTTTCCAAAATTGCTTGTTGTTTGATGTTGCTTTCCAAACCAATCTTTAAAATGCAGACGTTTGTCGCCATTGTCAGAGAGCTGTCAATGCTGAGGGGACCCTGGAATGTCCATCCAAACTTTGTCTCTATAGCTGCCAAGCCGTTGTTCTCTGTGGAGCACAGGACTTGACCTGATAGAAATTTCCAAAGATGATCGGCTCCAATCAGAAGTGCGATTCCTTGTACAGCTGGCATTCCTGGGTAGATTAGCTTGTCGGCGATAAGTCCTCCCTTAAACTCAATTTCCTGCACAAACGCATGGTTAACAGGAACCAGTACAACGTGTTTGCAAATGAAGGGTACCTCCACGGCCTCTATTATCGTTTCGGTGTCGCTGTACTGGCTCCTTAAGCGCAGTTCTACAATGCGAAAACTTTCAGTCTTTGCAGCTGTCATCCCAAAGGTGTTTAGGTGGTGGTCCTTCCGTCCTAAAACCCGCAGGTTAAGAGTTTTAGAAACATCTTCCCGAATGAAGGTCTTTTGGCTTCCGCCGTCCAGTACACCACGGATGTAGCCACATTTCTTTTTTCCGACGGCACAGCTGCGGAACGCCTGCAGAGCCACTTCATCGTTCGTTTATCTTTTAGCGGCTGCATGTACGTGGTTGCTGCGACTTCTTTCGGAACAGTTTCTTCCTAAAGGTCCCTACGCCGTTTCCCCCAGTCGGGGTTGCACACCGAAGAGGCATGGCGCCTGCTGCAGTGAAGGCACCTAAATTTACTTTTACATCTTTTCGACTGGTGCCCCCACGATGTACAACGAAACCAGCGCCTGCTTTGGCCAATTTGTTCGTCTTTTCTTCCGGTGGGAGGGGAGACGTGCAGGACTGGGTTTCGTGTTTCGTGTCTCGGCCTGCGTGTTAAGTACCGAGGCGCTCGGCGCGCGTTGCGGTTTACTTTTCGCACCGCCGTGTGGACCTTTGGGGGGCTTTGGGGCACGGGCGCCTTCGGTGCATCTCTCCCTGCTTTCTATCTCGACGAGAAGAAAGTCAAGTATGTCCGACAGCCTGCTGTCTGCGTCCGACGGCGAAGAGGCGGCCGACTCTGGTGGCGACTGATTGGTGGGAGGTTCGGCTCTGTTGGCTTGGCTCAATTCGCTATGGAAGTCTAAGACCATTTCTTTTGGGAGCTCTGAAAGTAGGACGCCGCTAAGCATTGCTGAGTAGGAAGACATCTTCATGCCGAGTCGTTTAAGTCCACGAATGAGGGCTTGCACGTGATCATACAGTCGGCGCAGCCCGCGTACGTCCTCTTACGAAGCTACGCTGGGAAGGGTTCTCAATTGGGCCAAATGTTCTTGTTCGATTTTTTCTGTGTCGCTAAATCTTCGCTTCAGTATATCTACAGCATCTTCATAGCATTCCTCTGTCGCCTTAAGCCCTCTTACTGCTGTCATGGCTGTCCCCGTCAGCAGCGGTCTTAAATATTGAAATTTCTCTGCCTTTGTTGTCGTGCACTGTCTTTTGGAAACATTCCCAAAAGGCTCCCCATGCCGACAGCTCACCGTTGAAAGGTTCCAAGCACAGCTTCGGCAGCTTCAGTCCTTGTTGTCGAGGCTGGGCCGGCAGCTAAGGCTGTGGTGTTGTGACGCTGTTTGCGGTGTTGGTACTCGCCTGCATAGCCGCGATCTTCGCTTTGAGGAGGCCGATGGCTTGGTTTGCGCGATCGTCGTACTCGATTGTCTCCACGTACTCTCTCTCGAAGGCGTCCTCTGGCAGGCCATCCTCGATTTCTTCGTTGATTTTCCGAAGTTCTCCGTTGTTTACCTCCAATCGTTGCAAAATGGCACTTAACTGTTCTACACCTCTGTCTTGAAGAGCCGTTGTCGCCTTGTTGATGATGACGGTGTGTCGCCTCAGTTTCAGCTTCTCCATCGCCTTTGTCTTTGTCCCTACTCTCGACCTTTGTTTACCTCAACTTTAGCCCTTACTCCCGGGTTTCGGCACCATTATGTTATCTGTTTCTCAACAAACTGAATTACATAAAAACAATGAGGTCGACACAAGAGTAGGGTGTTAAATATAATGGAAAAACTGTATTACGTTCACTCGTACAGAAACAACACGTCTTCTTTGGGCGAAGTCACAATGCAGAGTCCCCGCAAAACTTCGCTTCACGGGTGAGGGGGAAGCTCTCTCCCTCGGGCTGGGTAGGACCCCGCTGGCGCTCTGGCGCTCCGTGGTGCGTCTCGGGATTTGTCTTTCTCGGGGAGCCTCGCTGTCTGTTCTTCTTCTTTTTTTTTGCCGTTGGCCTTGAGGCAATTTCTTACAGCCTCAGTCGGTGGCGGCAGAGACGGATGAAAAGTGATATCGCCTTACAGCAGGTCTCGGCTTGCTTGCCTTTTATAAAAAAACGAGGCTCCACTCATCTGCTTCAACAATGCAATGCAACCAACCACCATTCATGAGTCATGCATCCACTTCCCCTTAGGAAAGAATATCTGTTCGAAGTATTAAAAGGTGTTTTTATGTGCTTTTCACTTTTCTCTGGTTTCACTCTTTGTAGTTTGTAGAGCCGCGTGTGTGCATTCAAGTGACATCTTACGGGTAATATTTGTGGGTGTCCTGTACAGCTTCGCTTTCGTACAGACTTCACAAGGTTCATCGGCGAGTATTTTTTTTTTGCGTTTTTTAGGGGTTCGGTATACAGACGGGAAATCAGAGCGAACGAAAATGGCGGAAAAATCACAAAAGCGAAACGATCAGTAAAGCGCACCCAAAGAACAAGGACAATTGTTCCGCTTCAAGTGACTCTGAAAATAAAACCAAAGTTGGTCTAAATAGATAGGTTGGCATCTCCAGAAAACGAATATACCCTGCTCTGGGGCAGTACTGTAAAAATATTCGCGTTAATAATAAAAAAGCGAAGCTGTCAATGATGGAGGATTCTTTCCTCCGTGCTATCAATGATCCAGATGAATTGACGTAAACGGTGATTGAGCGGATGTACCAAGAGTCACATGACGCGCAATAGAACGGGACCCGCGCACACAAGCTCTCAAAAACACATTAAATCTTTTTTGTACGTTCAATTTCATAGGCCATAAACATGTATAAATGTACAGGTATAATTGAAGCCATGCCGACACTCGGAAGCTGTAAAGACGCGGCGCTAATTGCGGTAGCGATGGTTATTGCAGGTTCGGCGTAGTCCCATGCACTCCGTGGTCACATGTCCGTTATCTCCTTGTTTACATCATGGCGGCAAGTAGCGCGTCGGCCTTCCACTGTTGCGCTTTTCTGTGTACAGTAATTTGCGACAGATAGAATGGGTTTTTTGCTCCACTGTTTGCTTGAACGAAGTTTTGCATCAAGCCCGTGGCCGCAACTGTTGGTGTGTTGTGTTCGCGTTCGCTGCGCGATAAATTGCGACGGCGAGCTCCCGTGGTTGACTGTGCCGACTATGTAGGAATGATCTCTAGCGATGATTCAACACGCCCCGGGTATGTGTATTGTGCGTGATTGTTTTCTAGGCACACTGCTGGCAGGTGGTCTAATAGGGAACTTGATTTGCAGGATATTGAAAAGATGCCGCAATAAGCTTAACCATATCACGACGGAAAGCTGACGAAACGTGCTACTAAACTTACGTCACTGTGCCGACGCAGCGGGTCGCAGAAATGTAGCGTAGCACGCTGTTAAAACAGATGGCGCCACACTGTTATGATGAGGGGATTGAAGCGACGAAAACCCGACTTTACATAACGAGAATGTAAACCACAACAGCGCCATGTCATCACAGGAGCGCCCCTGTCGTCGTTCCCGCTGCGGTTGCGCTGTCTGTTAGACGTTTTGTAGGTAAAGTAAAAGGCCGCGCGGCACATTCACATTATTTAAATACCATCTCACGTCCCGTGCAGCACCAAGGTTGACACACGTAGGGGGGAGGTAATGGAAGTGTAGGCGGGCAAGTTGCTTTCTCGTATGCGCAGAGTGCGCGACCAGTGGCTCTGCGGCTCCGGTGTTTCGCTAAATAGGTTTCCGTTTTCTTGCTGGAGCACACCGCTGTCTCACTCGCATCCGGCGACCATTGAAGTCACGCGATACGTCATAAAATGGCGCGAGAAATGAAGAGCGTTTTTTAATTGGTAATTTCTTCGCAATGAAACCATCTTTCGTGGCGAATAAATGCTGACAGGGCTTCGCGACAGTTCAGCTTTCGTCTGAGCCACACTTGCGAGTTGCCTTCAGTGTTCCTTGAAGTGATTGTTTAACGCGAGGTTTTCTTTGCTTCTAGCGCACAATGGTACTTGCGACGGAGACACCACGCTGGAGAAGCAAGCTGTTCTCTCTTCCGACAATCGCTTCTCTGTATGAGACGGCAATAGGCTTGCACTCTCATGTAGGGTGACGTTTGCTTTGGCAATCCTTAGAGCAGCACGCTTTTTGGGGCTTGGCTTCGGCGTCATGGCGTGATCTCTGGATACACTGACTTGGCCTGTAGATCAATAACAGCACCGCTGTCCGCCAGAAAGTCCGTTTTGAGAATAACCTCACGGGCACAGTTTAAAAATGTGGCTGCATTTGAACTCTCTCTTGTTTTTAAATAAATTTATCCTTTATATTTCCTCCTTTCCCCTTTTTTTACACCCCTTGCACTCCCCCTCGGGCCTGATAAGGTGTCGGCACCCCACGCCAGACAGTTTCGGGCCCTTTTCACTACCTCCCCGCCCTCAAAAACCTCATCGCATCGCATCGCGAAGTAAAAGTATTGGGGTGCGTGGCGCAATTTATGGTGACGCGCAATGTGCATGGTGCTCTAGGCGTGACAAGGTCCCCTTTTGCTGTGCGGATATGCCGGTCATTCCTACAGGCCGTAACTTTCTTCAGCTTTGTCGCGAGCGATCCCCTTATCACTGAGTGCTCGGCTCCCGTGTCTATCAGAGCGACGCTGTCAAGGCCGTTGATGCAAAACCGTACATTGGACATGGTAGGCTCTGATTATCGGCTGCGTCGAGGTGTCGCATCTCGGCTTGTGCGTGTTTATGGTTTGTTGGCTACGCGTCGTCGTTGTCGTCGTTTTGATAATGACAGGCTGGGTCATCACGGTTATGTGGTGGTTGTCTCTTGTATGTTTCTATCCGTGTGGTGATCGTCGTGTTCGCGTGTCACATGAGGGTTACAAGGGGTATGCGGTGGGAGGAGGATTTTGGGTCTTATTCGTCAGTGCGTCGTTTAGCCATTAAAGGGTTTTTGTTTTTTCGCCGTAGTTCAATCTCCCCTCTACAAGTTCCTGCTTTTATTTTCCGTCTGCTGGGCGGGGGGGACCTTCCACGTGGGTAGTCAGCGTTTCTGCGGCGGCTCAGTAATCTGTATGGTTAGGGCCATGGCGAACGGCTGAAACGCGTAGGGTATCGGCTGCTAGGGGTTACGTAATGTCAATTCTGGTTAGGGTGCTCTCCAGGCTACCGATGAGGTGTGTCGACGGGGACATGTTGCAGTCACAGTCACTAGTACCGTCAGGGTCGGCAGAGGTTTCCCGCTTCTCCACAGTGATATCAGAGTAGACGACGACCCCGAGTTCGCCATACGTCGGTCGGTCTTCCGCGAAGCGTGGTGCTGAACAGCTGGTGTACGCCAGGTGACGATGGACGGCGGTACGGCCGACCACCTAGCTGAGAAAAGTCAAATGGCCGGAATGGCGAATGGCTGCGGCGTAGGTCATGGCTTAGGTATCTCGATGTTCTTCTGGCGGCAAATATGCTTCCAGGCCTTCTTGGTCTTCGTTCGAGATGACGTCGGTCAGCTAAGTGACTCCCGGCTGCGGTGGCTTTGGGAACCGCTTGAGTAGTTCTTCGCTTACGACGGCAGGAAGCGCTTCATTCAAAGCCACTGCATTTACTTCAGCGGCGTTGAAAGCAGTCGCCGGGCACGCGATCTTTTGCCGGTTATGCTGCCTCAAGCGCACGTTTCTCTCTTAGTTCCCTTAGACACAAACTAAAGCAGCGGTTTTCAGGGGGTCTCGGATTAGACCAGCGAACAGCCATTGCTCGATGGCATGCATTAACAAGCGCACTTTCTTTTCTTGTGTCATCTTCGGGTCAGCTCACCGGAACTGCCTCTTCGTTTCTTCGAAAAAACTAGGACCCTTTCATTTGGGTGTTGCGAGCGACTCAGTAGAAGCACCTCGACGAGTTGCTTCCGTACAAGAGTAGTGAATGTCTTCAAAAACTCCAATTTCCACACCTTCCAGTTCGCAAAATGAATCTTATGGTTCTCAAACCGTATGTGGGTCAAGCCATCAAAGTGTTTCGTCGTGGTCCAAGGAGTTGAAATCTGGACCAACTCGACTTTCTCCAGCCATTCTACGTATCCTTAGAAGGCGACCCGTGAAATGAATGCGGCGCCCAAGGTTGCTGCAGCTGGAAGGGAGACGTACTTGCCGCTGTAGTTATGGTAGTAGCGTTCACTTTCATTGGAGAGTATTGAAGGATGTCATATTTTGCGTCGCGGACCCTGGCGTTGGCGGCTGGCACGGGTTAGCCCTGATTCTCGGCCTAACAGGGGCATAGCAGCCATGTACCAGTCACAAACTGCAGGCCAGGCCCTCCATTTTTTACATTCGGGCGACGGACATGACAGCATCCATGATGAGGGTCGGCCATTTTGCGTCGCGCTGCAGGATCCAGGTACCCGCCTTTCGGCTTTGTTCTCGATTCCTTTCTTTCGCGAGACCTGGTACGAAGACAAATGTGGGCTGCGACCTTCCAGCGCGCAGGTGCGAGGGGTGACGTCGCGATCGCACGTTTGGACTCACGCATGCGACGGCGAGGAGTGGACGGGGGCTCCAGGAGGGGGCAAAAGAGGAACAATGGGAACGACGTCAGAGCAGGACAGATCGGCGGCCTGGGCAAGTTTATTTAGGCGAGCGCAAGCGGATGCTGGGGGCAGTCGGCTTGAGATTTCACCAGGTGCAAGACACTGCCAAGGGTACGGGGGTGACGCGCTTTAGCGGAGGTACGTCGGCGGGCTCGCGACGGAACGACCAACGCGTCGGCTACCGCGCTCGAGTTTGCCCGGCGCTGGTAGTCCAATGGCCGACCAGCTTCCCTACCCCAGAACCCCGAAACACGTAAGCGGCTGCCCGGCGAGGTAGGTTCGTCTGCGGGTTCTCATTGTTTTATTTATTTATTTATTTATTTATTTATTTATTTTTGGAATACTGCAGGCCAAAAAGGCCCGAGCAGGAGGGGCACAAACACAACTACAAGATCAGTACATGAGTGACACAGCTTGACTAAAATACATCTGCGTAAGAGGATAGCGAGTAGAAAAAAAAAACATCACAAAAAATGCAAGCAATAATCGGAGGGGTGGGGGGGGTGTCAGCATTCACAGAATTAAACATTTGGTTCATCAAGATCTAAGGGTTGGAGGTAATCAGAGGCCAAGTTGTTCCATTCTGTGACAGTTCTCGGAAAAAAGGAAAACAAATAAATCTGTCCGCGCAAAATACGGATTTAAAGATAGGACATGAGAATGTCGTGTTTGCCTGGTCGAAACTGGGTAACGTAATGTGATGGGTCCAGACAAGTTTGTTGTTACTTAGTGAGTACAAGAATTTTAGACGTAGAAGCTGGCGCCATGATTGTAGCGTTTGGAATTCATTATCTCGCATTTGTTTAGTAACTGATGTACCACGACCATACTTCGAGAAAATAAAACGGACTGCTCGCCTTTGAATCTTTTCGAGAGAATATAAGTTAGACTTAGTATGCGGATCCCACACCATACAAGCGTATTCTCGCTTTGGACGTATTAAAGTGTTATATGCTAATAGTTTCACTTTCAAGGGGGCGTCTCTGGCTTTGTGCCTTAAAAGACACAGTTTACGGAAAGCCGACGATGAAACATCGGCAATGTGTGCATTCCAAGACGACTTATTCGTTATCGTTAAACCTAGGTATTTATATTGACTAACTTCCTTTAAGGGCTGGCTATAGGAGGAATAGGAAAACTGAAGCGGATTTTTCTTGTTAGAAATTCGAAGGAAAACAGATTTGTCGAAATTGAGCACCATGCCCCATTTTTTACACCAGAAAAGAATATTGTTAAGGGCAGTGTTGAGAGCATTTGCCCATCTGTGGAGTGTACATCAGTGAAAAGTATACAGTCGTCTGCAAAAAATCCTATTTTAACCTGATCAGTAATAACATTAACAATATCATTGCAATAAATTAAAAACAGCAACGGTCCTAGAACACTACCCTGCAGTACGCCAGAATCTACTGGGAGATGAGGTGATGTCTGTCCACAGACGTCGACATACTGTTTCGGGCCGTTCAGGTAAGCAGACACCCACGACACTAGGTAGTTTGGAAGCCCTATAGTCTGTTTTTTCTCGATAACTTTATTATGAGGAACATGGTCGAAGGCTTTTCCGAAATCTAAAAACAGTACATCGACCTGACCAGCTTTGTCTAAAACAGAAGCAATGTGATGAACAACTGAAACCAACTGAGTGACTGTGGAAAACTGTTTTCTAAAAGCATGCTGAAAGGGGGATAAAATGTGGTTATCATCTAAGAAGCTGTTGATACGAGTGGCAATTATGTGTTCCAGCATTTTGCAACATGCGGAACTCATAAAAATTGGTCGGTAGTTTGTATGCACTGTGGGTCCCGTTTTTTCACAAAGGGCAGAACACGTGCCAATTTCTAATCGAAGGGTAAAGTTGCTTACCTATTGAGGCTCGGAAGATCGTGGAGCGGAGTGTGTCTTTTGGCACGCCTCGCCTTCGTAATTTGTTTGTTGCCACGGATTAAGATATCTGCCTCCTCCGGGTTTTTTCTGGCGTCGCTGGTAGTTAACGTGTTGAGAGTTTTTTTTGTGTATTCTTTGTAGTAGTTGTTGGGGGGGGTAATGATGTTTGAGGGCATTTCGCGTGTCGTGTACAGCTTGCAGAGTTGCTAGATTTTTTATAGTAGTTGCTGGTGTCGGGGATTAACGATGTTTGTCCCCTAGAGTGTTTTGCGTGTTGCTTACTTGTTATTATTTTTTATGTAGTTGCGTTGCATAGGTTTAAATGTGTTTGCCTCCTAGAGTATTTCGCGTGTCGCTTTCAGCCGCCTGAGTAATATTTTTGAGGTCAAAAGTTAAAGCATAGGCCACGGCGGCCACTCTGTGTTGGCCACATTGTGTGCTCCGTACTCCGAGGAGCATCAGTGGTAGTAGTTGGACCCACTCGGTTAGGCAGCCATGAGCAGTGAATGAAGACTTGAGGTGTTGGTGAAAACGCTCGACGAGGCCGTTTGACTGCGGGTGGTACGCATCTGTTCGGAGACTAGTCGCGCCGAGAGGTGTAGTAGTTTTCTGAAGAGGGACGACTCATACTGGCGGCCGCGATCGGTGACAACAGTGGAAGGGCAGCCGTAGCGCGACACCCAGGTAGAGACAAAGGCTTAAGCTACTGTGGAGGCCGTGATGCCGGCAAGCCTTCGGGAGAACGTGTGAAGCCATCAACACAGGTGAGGATGTACCGGTAACCTTGGCAAGGGGGTAGGCGGTGAACAAGGTCAACATGAACAACAGAAGAGCGTTCATCGGGCCTGAAGAATGACTTGGCCGGAGGAACAGAATGCCGTTGGACTTTCGAACCCTGGTGCGGCGTGCAGGCTCGTACCCAGTCTCGAATGTCAGCGTGCATACGTGGACAAACGTAGCGGGACGCAAGGAGTTTTCAAGATGCCCGAATGCCTGGGTGGGCCATTATGTGGATCACGTTAAACAAGCGGTGACGATGTGATACAGACAGGAAGGTCCGGGGAACACCTGTGGACGTGTCGCAGATGATGGCCACACCACGAAACGGTAGGTCTTCAAGCTTGAGTGCTTTTAGTGCTCCACGCAGAGGGGAGAGCTCGTTGTCGTTGGCTTGCGTCGTAGCCAGTTCGTGTACGTCAAGCGGGTCAGTAGGCGCTTCCTGCATACTTGGTGAAATGGCACTTACATCGTCCTTGCTAGTTAGAGTGTCTGCAAGGGAGTTGCCCATACCACTAACATGCTGGATGTCGGACATGGACTCTGAGAGATATGCTAGTTGACGCACCTCTCGTGTAGTGTAGAAGGTGTCAGGGCTGTTTAAGGCAAACGTGAGCGGCTTGTGATCGGTGAAGATCCTGAACTTGCGTCCTTCGATGTGATGTTTGAAGTGACGAACAGCGAGGTACTTGGCTAGTAGTTCGCTACCGAAAGCGCTATATCATATCTGAGCTGGAGCCATGCGCTTGGAGAAAAACGCTAGCGGTTGCCATGCACATTTACCTCGCTGCTGAAGGACAGCTCCAACGGCAGATCTTGACGCGTCGTTCATGAGTGCCAACAGAAAGCTCGAACTTGGATGAGCCAGCACTGCAGCGTCGGTGAGAGCGCGTTTCATGGCTTTAAATGCACTTTCAGCTGCAGCATCCCAATCAAGTGAAGCGGATGAGCATTTGGTAGAAAGCAGCCTGTCGAGAGGTTCGAGCAGCGTGGCACAGTTCCTAATGAAGCAGCAGTAGAAATTTACCATCCATAGGAACTGGCAGAGCTTTGTCACAGACACCGGTTTGGAAAGGCGATGACTGCCTGAACCTTGGCGGGGACTGGGCATATGCCAGTGGCATACAAATGATGACCAAGGAAGTCCAGAGCAGGGGCACCAATCTCGCTCTTGAAGACGTTGATGACGATGCCACGAGCAGCGAGATGCTCGAAGAGAAGGCAAAGATGCTTCAGATGCTCTTCCAGGGATGTGCTGAGCACCAGAATGTCGCCAACCTAGGCGCAGAAGAACGGTATCCCTCGTGTTACGGCATCAATGAAACGCTCGATTGTTTGTCTAGCGTCGCGGAGTCCGAATAGCATGCGCAGAAGTTCGACAGGCTGTATGGGGTTGGGGTGGCAGTTTTGGGGATGTGTTCTTCTGTCACGGGGATATGGTGGTAAAGGAATTAGGTTTTTGTTAGAGAATATTGTGGCCCTCGGGAGAGTGGCGGTGAAGTCTTGGAGGTTAAGTAACGGATAGCGGTCAGGAACGGTCTTGGTGTTCAAGGAGTGGTTATCTCCGCATGGGCGCCAGTCACCGGTTTTCTTGGGAACCATGTGCAGTGGTGACGCGTTGTTACTGGATGATGGACGGATGATGCTGAGTTCCGTAATGTGGTCGAACTCTGCACGGACGGCTTTGAACTTGTCAGGCGCGAGCTGGCGATACCGAAAGAAAACGGGAGGCCAAAGGTGGTGATGTTATGACGGACGTCGTGACGAACAGGCTGAGTGAAGTCGGGCGGCGCTGTCACGGTTGGGAACTCCCGCAGCAAAGTGCCGAACGTTCCATTGGCAACTGTAGCGAAGGATGGTGCTGCAATAGTAGCTGCCTCCGCTGACGCACCTTGCACTGAGAAGAGAGTGGTAGCATCAACTAGTCGCTGCCGCTTTAGGTCGACGAGGAGGCCATGTTTTGCGAGGAAGTCGGCACCGAGGGTGACTGCGAACTTCGGCGACGAGAAGAACCCACCAGAAAAGTCGGCGGAGCCCCAGGTTTTGAGTGAGTGAGTTTTGTTTATACACGGGCATGCGCGTGCCGTTCTCTGCTTGTAAATGCGAGATGGCATGAGAAGCACGATCAGATCACGTGGCGATCAAAACGCTACCCTGGGAACCCGTATCCACTAGAAAACTCTGTGCGGTGGTGCGGTCGGTGACGTGAAAGAGGCGACACTCCTGAGTTGGGTCGATATCGCTTGTCGCCGTTAGTGGTCGGCCAGGCCGTTTCCCGTCCAGGGGCAGGGCAGACGGCAGTGGCGGGCGCAAGCGCCGAAACGTTGGTGGTAGCAGTAAATGCCGTGGTTGGGCGAGTCAACATCGTCGCTCGTCACCGCTGCTGCGATGACGAGCGACGATGTTGACCGGCCCATTGCGGCAAGTTATCGCGGGTTGTTGCAGCACCGAGGATCTTCTGGAGACGATCGCAAAGGCTGTGTGGATGAGGCGGACTCACTCGGATGAGGAGCGGGGTGCGTGGCGTAGGGAGAAGAGAGAGGCTTAGCCGATGCAACCACGGCCACTTCAGAAAAGGAGGTGGCGACCTCCATGGCTTTGTCTGCGAGCGCGGCGAGTGCCTGCAGATCCATGGCTGCGGCAGTGGCAAGGGCCATTTCTACGCGGGAAGGTAGGCGCTGAAGGAAGAGCTCACGCAGCAGTGTGTCATTCATGGCGTGAGAATGCGTGCCAAGGAGTTGCTTCATGCTCAGTAGCAGTTGGCTTGGCCTGCGGTTGCCGAGTTGCTCGGACGAAAGGAGCTGCTGGATGCGCGTGCATGGCCAAGCAGGTGTGCGCTCGCGGAGGGCAGCCTTGAGCTGGTCGTAAGGCGCTGCTGGGCGGTTGTGCTGGAACGTAGCGAGGATGTCGGCTATCTCTTGCGCGTCTGTCGCTGGAAGGGCTCCGACGACGTGCAGAAATTTGGTTTCTGGAGAGGATATCCGAGCAATCTGGAATGGCGCCTCTGTTTGCAGAAAGCAGGTAGTCGGGTGGCGCTCCCGGAATTGCGGCAGCTGAATGGTCAAGGCTGAGACTGCTTCGCCGGCTTCTAGTGAACAGGTTGAGTCCTGATTGTAGAGGGACATGGCTCTACATAAACCTCGGCGGCGCGTTTGGTATGGTCACCAGTTGTAGGGCGCTATGTGAGGCGAGAGAAAGGAGACTCAGGCAGGACGTACGTTCGTCGCAAGGCAAAACAGATTATATGTGGTCGGAACTCTGCGAGACCCCGTGTCATCGTGCGTTCGCGCGGCCGCGGAACCTGTGACCATGTCGATCCGGCTGCTGCGCGGGGAGCGGCGCTCTATTCAGCGATGTCGCTGGAGCTGCTGCTACAGCTCTTCACCTTACGCGCGACTTCGAACAACATCCTAAGTGTGTTCTGCTCGCAGGAATTGCCAGGAGCACCTTTTGTTCCGCGTTCGTTCCTCATTCGAAACCAGTTCGTGTTGCGCACGTGGCAGTGGCCTTCCTAGTTAGGCGGAGCTGTTTCCCTATGCCGGTATGGGCTGCGTCGTGTTTCCTTGGGCCTTTCTGCGAGTCTCTTTCCCCACTTCTGTTACCCTTCACGTGCGCGTGAATGCGGGCTCGCGCTACCCGGCTCATTAAAGTTATACCTTCTGGCGACTTTGTGTGCCTCACAACGATTTTGGTTCTCAACCATTCAATGAACCCTAAATATGCGCCTTTTAACCTAAGCAGAATTCTTGTTGGGTTATACATTCGTTTCATTTTGAGGCCGAGAAGGCACGTGATATTGGCACTCTCAGAGTAATAGCGTTATTTGCAAAATTGGCAACCATTTCTGTACTACAGCCAAATGTGTCTGTTCACCGCATCTTTGAGGGCATACTTGCAGACGTTTTGATAAATCACCAAAGTAAAAATTGACCACGTATCCGCTTGCTCCGCTAAAAATGTTGCCGATAGGCGATAGTGGTCTGCGGTCATCGCACATGAGCGTCGGTGCGCCGGCACTTCTCCACCACAGTATCCTCTTCCGTGTCGTCTTCCCGTCGGCACTCGGTACTTTATTACCAGGGCCATGGTCGCTGTAGTGTAGGAAACCGCGAGATCTGGCTCTGTCCTTTCCAGAACTATGTGCACTCCGCACACAATGCATGCAATAATGTGTGACTGAGTGTACTCACGTTGCCGAGTACAGACATGGAGAAAGCAAATACAAACCGCGGAGCGAACCGTCGAAGCACTGGTGGAGCCATTTGTTGCGCCACCTGGCACTGGCCCTGACATACACACGGACATGCGCACCGATGGCCTCTGCAAGCCGGCGCCACCAGTATACTCCGTCGTGCGCTTACTGGTTTGTATTTTTACAATTGCGAGTACAGTATGCCAACTGATAGCGAACCCGTTTAACGATAGCGGCTATAACGAACAAATCTTCGTTTCCCGTACCAGTATACTATTTTCTGTCCAGGTATAGCGAAAAGCAGATATATGATGATTTCGGTTTCCCGTTGTGTTCGTTAAAGCGGGCTCGCCTGTAGTTATTTTGCAATCGTGAAGCCAAAACATCATGTTTCTTTAAGAAAGGACACGCAATATCACCTATGTTTTGTTGATGGGCATCCGATAAGCTTTATGTTTTTTTTATCTAATATTGTTGAGAAGTCAGAGTGTTGGCACTAGCTTTTGAAGTTTACGAATGGCTTTGCATATATAAACGTCTCCTTCGACATCTTACTCAACTGAGGCCGAACGGCACAATCGAGGCATCGGCAGCCAGAGAAACGAAATATAGACAGAACAAATTTTCTGCGTTAAAGTATCCCAGAAGGACTATCGGCTTTAAAACTTAGTTTTTAGAATGGGGTCTGTTCTAACTATGGCTATCAACCGCTCATGTGACTGAGAGATTTCCTGTCAGGCAGACGTTTCTGCTGGTTGGAGTACACGCCAAAGCCACTATATGAGTCTCAGCAAAGGGAGTCGGTAGCGACCGAAGGGCATTATGAAAAAAATATAAAAGATGCCCGTAAAAATCCTCAGAATCTGGAAGCAAAAAGAAGCACTTTTACCTGCTTGTGACAAAGTGATATCACAACCAAAGTTGATAAACAAAGATGTTTCTGCCGATAAAGAAATATTGCAGTAAGGAGGCATAAGAGATTCTATACAACAGAACGTCGCTGGCTTGCTACACCACGAAAGGAGGAAGAAACAAAAAACAATACATTATTGGGAAGATGTCAGACTAGGTGTACAAAATTGTCAAAAGTATTTGACAAAATGCTGTCTAGTCCTGCACATCTCCGCAAGAGCACAAAGCAGCTTTGGGTGCACATGAAGCCTCACTGGGAGCGGAACTAGGACCCAAAACGGTCCTCGGATTAAATCCCGGATCAAGTGGGCTTCACATATATAATATCACTGTCTGGCTGTCACCACCTGCCTAATCAGGTACTTATGACAGGCTTGAAGACATCTCGCGTGTCGCAGTGTATCATAGAGGGGAAGATTGCTGCTGCGTTTTTAAGCTTATCTCGGGCAGTGGTTCCCATTGACCCACATCACCAGAAATAAATCCGGCGCAGATTAGGCGTGGGTTGAAGCACATAGGGGAACACTCCCAAATAATGAAGAGTAAGCCACACCCACCACGCAAAAGGGATGTACAACCAATGCATCCTGCCGGCGATGATATTAGGAGCAGAAACTTAGTGCTTCATTTACCACTAGAAAGCAAACATCGGTCGGCTCAACGGCCACCCAATGAATAATGATCGCATTACACTGACAGACAGGAAATGAATTTTCTGGGTATGGGAGGAAACTGGAGTACATTATATAATAGTTGAAATAATGGAAAAGAAATGGACTTGCTCAGGGTACGTAGTGCGACAAAATACGGAGAGACGGATCCAGAAGGAGGGAAAGGCCAATAACTCGATAGAGGCACGAAATAAGAAAATTCGGAGGCAAAGAATGAACTCGAGCACCTCAGGACAGGACTAGTTAGAGCTTCATGTGAGAGGACTTCGTCGTGTTGTGGACCAAAGAAATGCTGATGTTGATAATTACATATAGCAGCGAAAAGCTATTGCATAAATGAACGCGTAAGTAAAATAATCAGGAATTTGAGCAACAGAATTTCCTCCGTTAGCTCTTTTAGGTCACAATTTCCGAAAAAAAGGGCTTGGTGAGCCGTGCAGCATCAGAGAAACATATTCCGGATGTTTCTAGTATTTAGGTCAAGCAGTTTCGGCTGAGCGTTGTTGAGTCAGTAAGTGGGTCGGTCGGTCACACAGGTCGCAGAGGCCTGCAGACTCACTAATGAGTCCGCTAATTTACACTCAATTTGGTTCAAACTCACGCGTGAGTTTGAGTTTGAGTCAGCGTGGGGCCCGTGTGTCAACATGAGTTTGAGCCCGACGAGCCCGATTGAGTTTGCGCCCGACTGAACCCGAGTGAGTTTGTGCCCAAGTGATCCCGAGTGAATTGGAGTACGCCTGAGCTCGAGTGAGGTTCAGCCCAAGTCATCCCGACTAAGTTTGATTCCAACTGATTTTACTCCGGCGTGAATATAGGCCATAGTTGTGGACACAAGATGTCGTATGAAAGCCGAAGTAAATACATAAGTTCAAATGAGCCGATAAGTTTATTACATGGCATTACGACTGAGCGAAGGCATTGCCTTCCCTGACACCATGTACAGTCGCAACGGAAAAACTACGGTTGAATTCTCTATCATAGGAATAAAAAAATACGAAAGAGAAATGTGCAGCGAAATATGCAGCAAAAGGTGCGTCAGTTTCGGGTCGGCGCCTGCCTTGAGGGTGTGCTTGGTGAGCGACGTCTGGTCTCGGTCCCTTCGGGAAAGGCGGGACTACTTCGGTCCTGCTTCGTGGCGTGTACGGCAGGCGGTTGCTGAGCGAGGGACTCAGCCTGTGGAAAGCTATAGGCAAAGTTCGGTGGGCGGACCGTGAACGCACAAACACGTTCCGCTTCGCTCTGCGTTTAGGTTCGCGGCAAATCAGACAGGTTCGTGGCAGTCACCCGTCGGCATCGTTGCTTTTTGCCTAGCTTAATGTAACAGTTTACTTGCACGCCGCCATCGCACTGAGAAACGACGCTGGTTACGCTGCCGGATTGAGGGGCCAACTGTCCGCACTCGTTAGCTCCATGATGGACTACGTCGCTTCACCTCTCCTATAAGGCCGCACCATCCGCGTCACTAAAACTTTTTTTGTGGCTACTCCTGTGTTCGTCCTGCTTGCGTCATTTCCACGATGGATATGACGTTAGTGAAACTTTGGTGTATGCCGGCGTAAAACACTTCCGTGTTAAAAGATAGGCACAAGCGACTCATGACCGGAGGAAAAAATCACGACACGCGGTCCAATTGTGCCTCGGCGCTCCTGCATCCACAGCACCAAGCTAATTCCATTTTTGTAAGAAGGGGTTGCCGGTGGGAAGCACTCCAACAAACACCTTACATATGAAATGATAGCTTGCTCGTTGCTTATCGTTAAAATCATGTGCCAACGTTGCTGCTGACTTGAGTTCATTTCTATGTTAGCTGGCGTTGCTAGCAGTGGTATATTTTATCGCAGTTCAACGCAGGGCCAACCGCAGAATGGGATGATTTCTACCGGCCACGCCTTCTTTGGAAAATAGAATGTGCTTGCCACTCTCACATTAGGTGTGCTCGGGAGCAATAGAGCCACGTGTCACGGTTTTAAATGCGAATGCATTTCTTAGTCGCAGGTTGTCTTGCGTCGTTGAGCGGCGTGCGCCTAGCAACATCTGTGGCGCGCGCCTAGCAACCGGAGCAGGTGCGGAGTAGCGGAGGGCAAGAGGAGAGGAGGAGCGCGCTCGGCGTGTGAGGGCGCTCGCATCGCGGAGCTCGGGCGGAGTAGCGGAGAGTGAGTGGAGAGCAGCAGCGCGCTCGGCGTGTGAGGGCGCTCGCATCGCGGAGCTTGGGGCGGAGAGAGAGCTCGCGCGCTGGCTGGCGCAGGTCTCTCTCTCCTCTCCCCATACCCTCTCCGCTCACTGCGCATATAAATGCAGGGAGCGCGCGCCTCTCTCCGTGACTGCTTGCCGACTGGCGCCTTGATAGCGATGGAAGTCGGTGAAGTCGAATCCCTCGCGGCAACGATACCGCAAAGAAGAATTCGGTGCACCCAATGCATTCGCATTTCCGTGCGATCCCCTTCGGGGAGGGGGGGGGATTTTTTTGTGCTCTGTGCATGAGTCACTTTTGCCAATATTTGTCTTTTGCGACAGTACAAGTGCGGAAGCGTAATGAAATTAAGTAACGCTGCCGTGACTAATGAAAGTAGTTATACAATTCTTAATTGGTAGGTTGCATTGGGGGATGTATTTTTGTTTCAAACTTTCTGTTCGAGTTTTCCAACACTATACAGTTGTGCTGCGACTTTAGCCGCAAAGCTTAGGCATGCGCATTTGTTTCTCGTTAGTTACCTGCGTTGTGTAATTTGCGGATTGTTGGGGAAGTGCTTGAGTCAGCACGAAGGCAGCTACGAGAGTTGGCTGTTCATTTTTATGAGCCGCGTTGGGCTAGGCACAAAGGTAACAGCGAATGCAGCAGCATTCGTGCTGCGCATTATCATATGGTGCGGTGCCTTGTCTTCAAAAGTTTCTCGTAGAATTTTGTTCTCTCCCATTTTGAAGAGGAAGGTCTAATACTATGAGACTGGGGAGGTAATGAAATTATACGTATCTTGCCTTTTCCTCCTGATGTATTCTTTGGGATGGTGGAAGAGGGTGGTGGTTCACTGGGTTTTGTCAACAGTAATGATATGCTAGCTGTCAAAACGAGAGAGGTGAGCGTTGTGGGGAAGAGTAGCGGCAAGCACGTTCAGCCCTTTCTCTGTTTCAAAGGAGGTGTCAAATTAAAGGCACACAGGAAACAGGCGCCGTAACAACCAGTAGACGAGACATTTATGACATTATCGGGGTGAGTCATGATTTCGCTAAAATTTAAAATTCGAGGGGGGGGGGCGGTTGGTATCCAATTTAAGGTCTCGATGAAGAAAATTACGCGGGTGAAATGACAATGCTTCCTAGTTATAACATTCACATAGTAATGGTGAGTCACAAATTGACTTAAAATGGAAGGTGAGGCCGCTAGGGCGTATGCAGTATAAAATGGAAGGTTTTAATCAGGAAAAAATATCAAACAAAAGATGCGTCCTGGCTATGGTAATGAGATAGTCATTTTTTTTAATTCCAAATACTGCTGGCAGGGCGTCCAGGGGGTCACAATAAACGTATCGGTGACGGGAATCACGGGTAATAGATTAAAAATTCGTTCTGCCAATAATTATGCGATAGCCTTGGTTAGTCAAAGATAGGGTTAATCGAAAAAAGAGGCTGCTGGGTCATGGGGGTATCAAATTAAACTCTTGATGAGGGAAATGACGTTCAATAAATAAAGAACCACGCCCTCGTAATCATCTTGATATAGTCATTTCATTTCATTTATTGCATCCTTAAAGGCCCGAGGGCATTACATAAGGGGGGGGGGGCAACAAATACGCTGTGAGGCTGTACAATTGAATATGAACAAATTATTATCAACAATACAGTTCTAAATACGCATATGGTAATTTGGTCAAGAATGACAACAAAAACGAATCAAACAACAAACAAAAGAAACGCTTTGACTGGGAATTAGCGTACAAACAGCTTGGCATAAACAATTATACATACAGTACGCTGGTAGGATATATCTACAGCCACGGGTTAATGGGTGCAACCAAAGCGGGATTCCAATTTTGGGCGGAATGATGTGCGGTCAGGTGTGGCAACAATGGTGTCGGGGGGGTGATTCCAAAGTGTAATTGCTTGGGGGGAAAAGGAGTCGTTCATTGCGGATGTACGGTCGTTGATTCGTGCAATAGGGTTAGAATGGTTAATGCGAGAAGAAGTTCTGTTAGGGGGCTGCAAAAGTTCGTGTCTTGATTTCGGGCGGAAAAAGAAACTGTGCAGGAGGCATAGGCGTGAGATGAGGCGGCGTGACGCGAGAGATGGCAGTTCGATTGATTGTTTTAGGGCGGTGACGCTGATTTCTCTGGATAACTGTGAGGTTATAAAGTGGGCTGCGCGGATTTGGGCTGATTGTAGTTCGTTAGCGAGATATGCCTGGGATGGATTCCAAATGGACGATGCGCATTCGAGCTTTGGGCGTACGTATGTTACGTATGCTAGTTTTTCTAACGTAGCAGATGCAGATTTTAGATTACGTCATGGGTAGTAATAGATTGGGTTAAAATTCAGAAGTATGCCACTAGGGTGTGTAGGATATGAAAATAAATGTCTCGGTTAAGGGAGCGGCATCGGATGCAGCGATCAAAAAGCAGGCCACTCAATAATGTCCAGTTATGAGAAAGACTCGCGTTTGGTGCCACAGCAATATAATGGTGCTACAGAATTGTTCGCACGCCATTTTCAAAGTGTATACTTGTTTCAACACATTGTGCCTCCCAGCGTCCGCCAACAAACCTGTGTTGCCATAGAACAGCTTAGCAACTGATGTGGTTATATATGTTGCAGCCCTTAAGCATTAGTTACGCCCACAAACGGCGGGTTTGACCTTGACTTGCTTTGACTTTCCACCTTGTGTGCAGTGAAGGCTCAGGGTGCGCCTGTAATTTTGTGCACTAATCTCCAGACTGATCTGCCGCCTTCTAAAGCGTTTCCCCTACGTTACGCAAAACAGAAAAAATAGCCCCACTTGATTAGATATCCATCACCTGTGGCGTTGTGCTGCCGACCTCAAGGACATGGGTTCGATTCCCGGCGCGGCGGCCGCTTTTCTGATGGAGGCGAAAAGCGAAAACGCCCGCATGCTATACATTTCGGCGCGCGTTAAACATCTGCAGGTGGTGAAAATTAAGCCGGAGCCCTCCAGTACGGCGCGCCTCATCGACTGTATAGCGTCAACACTTGAAACCCTACAATGAGTCAGCAGATCAGCTGTGTAACCAATGATATCGCGTGGAAAAGACAAGGAACTATGTTTGTCACGCAAAACAGTCATCGGGAAGTTTGTTGATATTTTTACGTCAGCTGTTTTTCGTGACTAAGGCAGTGTGCTCATGTGTTTACAACAAACTCGAACCATTCAAATGTTAAGCCCTAGATAGGGTTTGAGATATCTTCTTTTCAGAAGGGCGCACCACACATTATATACGCAGCAAAGCGCCACACTTTAGAAAGCTCTAAATTCGTTCAAGCTGTAGATGTTGTAGGCCGAGATTAGGCACATTTGGAGAGGAGCGCTTGTACAGAGTATCTAAAGTAATTTAAACCCTGTATATCTGCTGCACTCTTGTATTTAAAAATGCACTGTGTATTATTACAAACTGGTAAAGTAAGAGCTTCTGCGAACATGTCTGGCGGCGACAAAACTGTGTTCTCGGCGGCAAAAACGTGATGTTCACATTAGTAGGCCGTTTGCAAGCCCACACGTTGCTGCTGTTATGCATCCAACCGTATAGGAGCGGAGGGAATAAACCATTAGAAATGCTACAGGCTATGATAGAAGTATTGGTCAGAGCTAGAAATGCCAACGCACTATATGCGGTTATATTTGTAGCAGCCATGTTTTTTTTCTTCACCGCAAGCGCCCTTCGTAATCATCATCAGACGCAGCGTCCACATCAGGAGAGCGTGGCTCCGCCGCACGAGACAAGCCACGTTGCAGAGACGAACGCTCTGTCTGGTCGCAACCAAATCCCATTTCAAAGAATTCTTAGTCAAAACGCGCCAGCGCGGTTGATTCCTCTGCAGGACCAGATAAGTGTTTTTGGATGGTGCCATCCTTTAAGGTGAAATCGCCTTTTTTTCAGTGGCAAGTGTTTGCGGTAGCTGCACCTGTCTCCCTACACGAAAAGCAATACTTTTACAGCTCCCGTGAGCTTACCAGGCAACTCAGAATTTTTACTCGTGCAATGACTGGTAATACCGATCTTACGAAACAATCATTGTGCGTTCTTTCTAACTTTCCTTTCACATAATATTTCTCGTGCTTAAATTGTAACACCCCATTGAGTTCGCGAAATTCACCTACTCAACACTAGCAGTGATGTGCCAAATGTCCTATTTATTTGTCCTGAGTGATTCTTTCAATCTAAATATGTAATTTAGGACCACGCTCATTTCAGCGGCTTCATTCAGAATTTTATCCGAATTTGTGACTCACCATGAATATTCCAGATGGGCAGGATCGCGCGGAGAGTCATGCGCTTCGCTACTGCTTGTCAATGAACACATGCACTATATTCAGGAGAGAATCTAAACGGTTAGAAATAGAAGGAGGGAAAAGAATATTTACATGGCACAGAGAGGACTAGAGGTTCATGGGTCCTACTTTATTCCGCTGTGGCTAACATGGTGGGGAAAGAGACGAGCGGAGATGGTCTGGTGGATATGGCGAGTCGATGCGGAATGGCAATCTTTCTGGGAGGCTGGTGAGATTGGTACGTGGAAAAACGCACACCGAAGTGATGGTTCCACAACGAGGAACATGGCGATGGCTAGCGGCGGGAAGAGAGAGTTTAGGCCTTCACTGAAACGAAGCCTCGGTGCCCGCGCTCTGCGCCAGCGGCATACCACTCAGTCGTCGGTGGACACATGTGCAGCTTTCCCGCTCATGGCAGTCCTTTCAATAGCGATTACTTTGCAGTTATTTAGCGTAATTGAAATTTATTTTGCGCTGCTAATATTGGGGTTGAAAACTTGCTTTTCGCACAGTTTCAAGTCTTGCACGTTTTGCGACTAGGATCCTGAGCCATGGAAACTATCCCATAGAAATGCATGGGGAGCAAGATTTCACTGCGAATTGCACATAAAATATTCAGAATCCTGGAAAGTACTTCTAGTGTTTTCATCTCCACGTTGACTTCTTGCTTTCCCTAGGTTCCTGAGAGGTCGGAATTTTGAGCGAGAAAGCTGGGTATGGAAGCTTCTCCCGGCGGCGTTAAAGAAGGTCGTCGGGCCAACGCCGCAGCGGCAGCGTTATGCTACTTCCTTGTCCGAAAAGCTCCTTTTTTCGCGTTGTCTTCTTCGGTTAACTTTTGGATGTGCAAACGCTAGGCCATCCGTTCGATGGATTTGCCACCACTCTGCACCGGCCCTTCACTACAACGAGAACCATGAAGCATTTTTTTATTTCTCCCACGTGATTCCGCGACACTGTCAATTTTATACCCCACATACCCCGATGCCATCAATTTGATTTTTAACCAAATCGCTGACCCCCCATGAGTAAATATTATAACCATGAGTAAATGTTCGTGGGTAAATGTTATAACCAAGAATTCTTTTTATTACTGCCACGCAATTCTACCCATCAGTACTTCAATTTGATACCCTGCACGCCCCAGGGGCGTGATTGTAATGTTTAACCTAATCTAAGCCAGCATAATGGTTGCACAATTATAACCGGTAAGACATTTTTGTCCCACGAGATTTTTTATATCGAGACTGTCAGTTAGATACCTTACTCACCCTAGCGACATCCCTATGGATGTTGTTGGAATCTAGGACTCACCATGACCGGTCATGATTATAACCAGGAAGCAATTTCTTTTACGTCACCCATGAGATTCCCCTTAACGAGACCTTGAAGTTTACCCCCAAGAGGCCCTGCGGCATCATTCTGAATTTTATCCAATGCATGACGCACCATGTATGTGTCATGATGATAACAAACAAGCAATTTTTATTTTCCTCACGTGATTCCCCTCATCTTGACCGACAATTTAATGCCCGGCACGAACTACCGACATCATTTTGAATTTTTACTGAATATATCAATGACTGTGTAAAGATTTAATAAGGAAGCATTTTTTATTAGTTGCACGTGGATCCACTGATCGAAATCTTAAATTTGATAGCCCACACAACTTAGCGGCATCAATTTATTGTTACCCCACCTATGACTCACCATGACTGTGTCGTGATTATAACCAAGAAGCAATTTTTCATTAGCCGCACTTGATTCCCCTCATCGAAACCTTCAATTCTCTCAAATTTTTTCTGAAATATTGTACACAAAAACGCCTGATCTGTCATGTAGGATTGTACGAATGGTGGTTTCTTCTTATGTGAAAGTGCAAATTTGTTTTGAAGATTTTTTTTAAATTACTGCGTCCATGCTCTGACTCTTCATATTGGGTTTCTTACTTTTCAGTATTCCAATTCTTTATTCGAGATTCAGAATTCCATGATCACTGCTCCATATCTTTCCTCGCTCCTCCATGTCCTGCAGAATACCTGTACTCCCACCTTCACCTAAGTCGTTTTGTGTTGACCCAATTGTACTTTTTCATGCCCATCCTTTTTCTGTTTGTGGAAGTAGATACACAATTATCTCAGGGCCCTCCTCTCAGCCAATCCCCCCAGCGTATCTCCCCGACTGTTGGGACCACCTATTCTTGAGTTTCCGCCTGACATTTCTCCTCTTTGCCTCACAGCTACTTGTGCGTTAGCCTCCCTTGCAATGGTGAACTGTGTTGAACCCATTTTATTGGCGTATTCGACGGCCTCATAAGAACGGTCTACGGCTTCATCATCTAGCTAGCCATTGGTGCATAAACTTGTACCATGTTTGACCTGTAGTGCTTGTTTACACTGCGACTCTGTCGTTAGTGCAAAAGAATTTCTTCATGTTCCCTGCTGTTTCTATGTTGATTAGGAATCACTAGTTGTGCTCTTTCTTTTCTCGAGGTGATTGGTAGTACAAACGTTTCTCGCTGGTACGATCCATGGTGCGTTCTCCTATTCTTCTTACCTTCATTAGCCCTTGATATCCAACTTATTGTCCCATCGTTCCTCTTATAGGGCCGCTGAACTTCCCTCGATTGAAAATTGCCAGGTTCAAGTTCCAAAGGCGGCCTGTCCGGACCCTAGAATTGTCAGCACCTGATCTGTATCGCTGCTCTGACCGCCACCGTGGATGGGTGCTCTTAATCTGTGGGGTATCGATGAAGGATAGTTCCATGGTCAATCATGGGATCTTGTGCCAAGCACTAAAAAGGGATGGAAAGATCCTTCTCTGGCAAGGGGGTGCTGTTATTCTACCAAGGAGCCCCCTACCGTGGCGGAAGCTTCCTAGTTTAGCCTTTGAAGTGTCCGGGAAGATTCCAGCATGGTTTGTGCTTGGGAAGCAAAAAGAAGAACGAAGGCAATGTAAGCACCGCAGATGCGCAAGGAGACAGTTTTCCCGTAATCTGCGAGCATCAAACTTATAAGTAATTCATCACATATAACCCTTTAGAAGCTCCATTTTTCTAATGATTGAGCAACTTCAAATGATGTTTTATGATAGTAATTTTGGCTTTTTCAGACACAGGCAAGTTTGAACATGCTAAGAAGCGATGCCAAGGGCGATTGCAACGTTTCTCCTCTATACATGACCGAACGCTCACTGAAGCGCGATGTTCCCAGACCCTGGCGCCTGATTTTCCTCTAGTATGTATAATTATTACACCATGTGCTTCTTCTAGATGGATTCTTCGGCAACAACATTGAACCTACGCAGCAATGGTGATATTCTGATTTAGCGCGAATAATCAAACTAGGAGAACGAGTGCAGTGTAGAGAGATAAAGGACAACCGATCAAAATCAGTTACAGAAACAGCAGAAGGTGTTGAAATACCTGCGTTTCAAAAACGCTTCAAGCGCAACCAAGGAAACAAAAGAATAATTGCGAAACGTAAGAACATCAAACGGTCGAGTACGGCAAAAAAACTCAATTAACACAGTTGTAGAACTCGATTACAAATGTAAATTGAAGGATGTTTGTGAATACATGGCTGTGGTCGAAGAAACGCTGGGTTATAGAAGAAAGCTTAGCGTCAACCAAAAGGAAGCTAGCTATCGATAGACGGAATGTACGCACTGAAACTCGAGGATAGTAACATTACGCACACCAAGTACGAGACAATAAAAGTAGCAGTACCATTCTACGCCAGGGCATACGACAGCGAATTTCGACCAGCCGAAACTACTGAGCATGGAAGCTTGGCTTGCGACGTCCCACTAGTAAATAATGGCGAAGCAGCTTCTCCCCTTTTCTATTGCATGGAAAACGGAAAGCTGAAGATCACCACGGCAAAAGCGCAGAAACTTTAAAGCAGGGAGGAGATATTTTACTAGAAAATCTTGCTGAACCTTTTCGAGAATGCTAAAAACTATAAAACAGCGGAGAGCCTGGAAAAACACCAACGTTGTTCTAAACAACAAGAAGGGAGATGCCAAAGACATTAGAGATTACAGACGCGTCCGCCTGCTCTCAATTTTACACAGGCTGTTCAGCAAAGTAATCCCCTTCGGTGGCAGTCTAGATTCCCAACAATCCAGAGGGCTGGCTAGGTTAGGAAATGATACTCAACCACGAATCACGCCTGTGTCGTCAATAGAGTAAGCGAACAATTAGCAAAGTACACGAGCCCTTTTACATATCAGTTATATTTTATGAAATACCTTTTGTTTTGTTTCAGTTCGCACCCGAGCAGTGCTGGAAGCATTCGAAGAGCTGGGAATAGAGGACACTTACATAAGACTCTAAGAGGACATATATAAAAGATGTACGGGGAAGATTATTTTCACAAGCTAAGCGACAAATTTTCTATCCGAACGGACGTACGATAGGCGTACTGTCTCGTCTCTACTATTTGCACCACAACTGGAGCAGTATTCTGGTAGCTTGACTGGTAAAACACAGTATTATAAATAAACGGAGAATACTTGAGCCTTTGAGGTTTGCAGATGACAGTCTTGCTAAGGGAATCTGGAGAACACTTGCAAAAAATGCTTCGAAACTCAAATTAAAAAGGAAAGCCATCGGGCTTAAAATTATTATGAATCATTAATAAGTAAATAATTGTAAACACGCAGAAAGCGCCCCCTTCAGCTAAGGTAACGAAACGCTAGGTCAATTAGAATATTTTACCAATCGTTTTACCTATCTCGGTCAGGTTGTCACCGCTGATCCGAATCACGGCAGACAAATCCGGCGCAGAAAAGGTATGGGCTGGGTTGCACTCCGCAAACTTTGCCACATAAAGCAAATTAAGCTACCTCTCTCATGGGAAAAAAATATACAACCAATGCATCCTGCCGGTGATTGGACATGCAGAGAATATTGAGCACCTTACTAAACAAATGGAAAGGAAAGTAAGGTCGGCTAAACGGATCATGGAACGAAAAATGATGGGAGCAACATTTAGGTATAGGAAAAGAGAATCCTTCATCAGGGAACAAACTCGAGTACATGATTTCCGAGCTCAACTAAATAAGAAGAAGTGGTGTCGAGGTGGCCATGCAGTCAGACAAAACGGCAATCTGTCGGTCACCAATCCACCATGGCAACAGAGTGGACATCTAGAGATAGGTTTAAAAGATCATCATCATCATCATCATAATCACCAGCCTATCTACGCCCACTGCAGGGCAAAGGCCTCTCCCATTATTCTCCAATTACCTCGGTGCTGTGCCAACTGTGGGGCTGGTGATTTTTTTTTCATGAATGCTGTCGCAATATCAGAGGCTACACAGTCAGTCACAAAACTAGAATTAGTGTAGACATGCAAATTGTAAGTGAACCAGATGGTAGTTCTTTCTCATCATCATCATCATCATCATCATCATCATCATCATCATCATCATCATCATCATCATCATCATCACCAGCCTATCTACGCCCACTGCAGGGCAAAGGCCTCTCCCATTATTCTCCAATTACCTCGGTCCTGTGCCAACTGTGACCAATTTATCCCCGCAAACTTCTTTATCTCATCTGCCCATCTAACTTTCTGCCGCCCCCTGCAACGCTTGCCTTCTCTAGGGATCTACTCTGTTACCCTTAAATTGACCAGCGGTTATCTTGCCTTCGCATTACATGCCCTGCCCACTTTCATTTCTTCTTCTAATTTCTACTAATATGTCTTTAACACCAGTTTGCTCCCTGAACCCTCCGCTCTCTTCTGTCCCTTAATGTTACACCTATCATCTTCCGCTCCATTGCCCGCTGAGTCGTTCTCAATTTAAGTTGAGCCCTCTTAGTGAGCCTCCAAGTTTCTGCTCCGTAGGTGAGTACCGGTAAGATGCAGCTGTCACACACTTTCTTCTTCAGCGACAATGGTAGGCTGCTATTCATTATCTGAGAATGTCTGCCATATGCACCCCACCCCATTCTGATCCTTCTAATTATCTCTGCTTCATGGTTTGGATCTGGGGTCACAACTTGGCCTAAGTAGATATATTCGCTTACCACTTCCACTGCCTCGCCACCTATGTCAAACCGCTGTGCTGTCCCGAGGTTATTGATCATTGCTTTAGTTTTCTGCATATTAATTTTCAGTCCCACGGTTCTACTCTGTTCGCCCAGTGCGGAAAGCATGCTTTGCAATTCGTCCCCTGAGTTACTTAGCAAGGCAACGTCATCAGCAAATCTGAGGTTACTGAGGTATTCTCCATTAACCCTTACTCCCACCTGTTCCCAATCCAACGTTCTGAATACTTCTTGTAAGCATGCTGTGAATAACATTGGAGAGATTGTATCTCCTTGTCTGACACCCTTTCTTATAGGTATTTTACTGCTCTCCCTATGGAGGATGATCGTAGCTGTAGACCCATTGTAGATATCCTCTAGTATTCTTACATAATGCTCATCTACCCCCTGGTTCCGTAATGCCTGAATGACTGCTAGGGTTTCGACCGAGTCAAATGCTTTCTCATAATCTATGAAGGCTATATATGGGGGTCAGTATACTCAGCGCACTTCTCTATCACCTGATTGATCGTGTGAGTATCGTCCATTGTTGAATAACCTTTACGGAACCGTGCTTGTTCTTTAGGTTGACTGAAATGTAAGGTTGCAGAAATTCGGTTAGCGATTACCTTGGTAAATACCCTGTAGACGACTGACAGTAAGCTGATCGGCCTGTAATTTTTCAAGTCCTTCCTGTCGCCTTTCTTATGAATTAGGATGATGTTCGCGTTCTTCCGTGATTCCGGTACCATTGCGGTCATTAGGCATTGCGTATACAGGTTGCCAGTTTTTCAGGTACAATTTCTCCGCCATCCTTCAAGAGGTCTGCTGTTATCTGATCCTCACAGGTGCTTTGCCCCTTTCATTTCTTTCAAAGCCTTCCTTACTTCTTCGGTCGTTACTGGTGGGATGTCTATCTCCTCTGAACTACTGTCTCGTTCGGCATTATCCTGTATGTCCTGGCTACTGTACAGATCCCTTTAGAACTCCTCAGCCACTGTGACTATTTTATCCCTATTTGTGATGATATTGCCTTGCTTATCCTTAAGTGCATACATCTGATTTTCCCCACGCCAAGACGCCTCTTCACTGCTTTCAGGCTACCTCCTTTCTTTACAGCATATTCGATGCTCTCCATATTTTACTTCCGTATTTCAGCTGTCTTACGCCCATTGATTAGCTTGGAGAGCTTCGCTAGTTCTATTCTGTCCGCTGCGGTGGAGATTCTCATGGTTTGCCGTTTCCTGATTAGATCTTTCGTCTCCTGTGAAAGTTTACCAGTATCCTGTCTAGCCATAGTGCCCCCGACTTCTACTGCACACTCCGTATAATGCGTGTAAGGTTGTCGCTGGCTTCCTGCGTCGTAAACTCGGCTTCCTCGTTAAGAGCGGAATATCGGTTCTGCAGCGCGATCCTGAATTCTTCTACTTTACGTCTTACTGTTGGCTCATTTATCGGCTTCTTTCGTACTAGCTTGTTGCGGTTCCTCCTCACATCTAGCCTAATTCGGGATCTTACCATACGGGGGTCACTACACCTTACCCTTCCGAGCACTTCCACATCCTGCACGACGCCAGGGTTATCGCATAATATGAAGTCTGTTTCATTTTTGTGCTCCCCATTCGGGCTTCTCCAGGTCCACTTCCGACTGTCCCGTTTACAGAAGAAGGTGTTCATTATGCGTAGGTTATTCCGTTCTGCAAACTCAACTAGTAGGTCCCCCTGCTATTTCTACAGCCCAGACCTTAGTTCCCAACTGCCTTGTCTCCAGCCTGATTCTTGCCTACTTTAGCATTGAAGATGAAGTCCCCCATAACTACGGTATACTGTGTTTTACTTTAGCCATTGCCGATTCCACATCTTCATAGAAGCGTTCCACTACTTTGTCGTCGTGGCTGGATGTGGGCGCGTAGCCCTGCACCACCTTGAGCTTGTACCTCTTATTTAGCCTAATTACACGTCGTTTAAAAGATGTACGTCGTTTAAAAGATGGGGAGGGTTAATTCGCTAGAAGGAAGCTGTAAGGCAAGTGTAGAACAAAGAAGGAACTCGAGAAGCGCAGGACAGGAGCGGCGGTAGGTAAACGGGAGGTAGGTAAATAGGTCTTTGTCCTGCAGTGGACATAAGTGGCCCGTTTATGATGGTTGTAAGTGTGTCTGAGTTTGATTATGTAACCTCAAATGTATATTAGCAGCAGTTTTTTAGTTGGGGTTCTTTTTCTTTTCATTGAGAATTTTGTGCCTTGTTTTTATTTTATGTTTTGCTTAGGACTTCAAAATTTCGTCTCATAACTATGCTTTCTGTACGCGAAAAGTAATTCTAATTAATTCTTTCCTTTTTATACAATCGTGCTTGCTTGGTTGCATTCTACGCGGTGTCACCCATCATAGCGAAGCAATAAGAATTGTGATAGCTGGAATTTTCCCACCCCATGTCTCAAAAGTACACCAACAGTATATAAATAAACGCGGTACTATAGCCGCCAAAGAAAACCATAGGACCATTTGTTTGGCTGTCATAACATTGAGAATATTTATTTTTATTTTTATAAAAGATGGGAACCAAAAACATAGGTCATGGTTTGGTTGAAGTTTGCGTTTAAAGTACTCTTGGCACAAACTACGGACTTAATTACTTCACCATCCTGTATTTTCCAGCACCTTATATGGTTTACGCGTTACGATTGTCTAGCCTACGCTTGACTGTAGGAGGTAGCACCCCTGCTTGGAGTATAAGTGAAAGCGATTTTTAACTCCTCGCCCCCCCCCTTGCATTCGGCCGCGGCTAAAACATCCATAGACTGTGTGGTGGTAAATCATTTTGTTGTACTCTAGGCATGAATGCTGCCATAAACAGGTCGCTCGATGTGTACCGATTGTCTCGTTATCAAAAAGGAGGGACTCGTAATTACGCACAAGAGACATTCCGCCCTCTAATGAGCTAAGTAATGCTTAGTGGAAGTAGTTTGGCTGTTGGAAATGTGTTGTAATTATAATCCAAGCAATAAGAGAAACACATGCCTGGGGAAAGTGAAATGTCTCAATTATTCTATCGCACATCTGGTTTGCGCCAACGGTGCCCTCACAGCGGTTTTCTTAAGGTGAATTTTCTTATCCTGATTACTTTATCGCAATATGCGACAAATCCTTATAGTTAGGTGCCGGCGACGCTCTCAGAATGTCGAAAAACAGTTTGTGAGGAAGACAACCTTTACAATTCCTATTTTTACGACCCATTACCTAGGGTAAGCGAGTATGCATTCTTTCACGTAACTTCCTGACACATATGTTTCCGGACGCCCAGGAGACGGCCTTGCGTGTCAGACCCTCACTGATGGTCAAAACCATCCGGACATTCACTTTTATTCAGTTGCGTTTAATATTATACTAAACATAATTCAAATGTTATAGGAAAGGGTTACTCTCTCAGTGTTTTTATTTTTACCCACGGAACAAAACTCGTTTTCTTTCAGAGGGTCCACTTCGCTATGTATGACCATTTAAAGCCCATTTCCAGAACTTTCGGGACTACCTTAAAGGAATTGTACGAAGCTTTGGAAAACACGAGACTCTTTAATTGCAATTATACGGCAAGCAAGTCCTCAAGCAAGATGTGTCCCTTCATCAAACCCAAAGTGCTTTCCTTTTTGTGTTTTATTCGGTGCTATTTCATCTTGTCCTCTTTTTATTTTATTGGGTAATATTCTATCTCGTATATTTATGATTATAATCAATTATACGGCAAGAATATTACGCCTTGTCTTTTAATTTATAATGATTATGTCTTTTTATTGTGTGCATATGTGCACAATTCCCACAAACTTAATCATATGTTTTACTGTCTGGGTTACTGCCCCTTCGTATGTAACCCATACTGCGAGATACCCTCTTTGGGTATTATGAGTCAATAATTAAAATAAATAAATGAATTAACTACGGAGCTCTGGTAACCATAGCATAGGACACAATTTTATTCTAAATTTCGACGAGAACCCATCCGAATATAGCATTGCACCGCGTGGACGCGAAAAGCTCCTGCATTTGGTGAGCCGACAATTGTAAACTACATTATCGGGTCTCGATGTGCCCCATATTCGGTGGACACGACAGATTCGCTTAGCCGACCCACAACCTCTGCCACTACAGAATCTTGCCACTAATTGAACACTTTTTTTAGTGCATGGGTTGCTGCCAGGGTTGCATAGGGAATGGCTACGTAAATCGATCAACCGTTCCTTCCCGAACAGCCCCAATCAGAAGGAATCTTACTCAGCCTCTGGATATCTCAATCAAACCTTAGGAACGCCTCTTACCAAGATTGGGTGCGCCCCGCACATTTTAATGCGCAACATTCTTTGCCGACTACCCCCGAGCAAGGACCGGTTAACGCTCAGCATTTCCATGAAGTTGGAATTTCGGAAAAGTTCCGCCTTTATATATTGCAGTAGCGTAAATAGAGACAATTCATCGGACAGAATTTTGAAAAACCAAAGAATAAAAATCAAGGAAAAAATCGAGAATGGCAAGCCAAGTAACGTGTTCATTTTTACAAAAATGGAGATTTCGCGGCAGTTCTACCTCTCATTGTTTTAATAGCGATAACGGAGAGAAGTGGTCAGATAGATTTTTGAAATACCGAAAAATAGGAAAACTTGAAAAAAACAGCGAGAATTGCGACCACTGTTATGCCCTGCATTTGCGCAAAGACGAAGATATTGCAGAATTTCCACCTTTATTTCTTAGAATAGTGTAAATGAAGGTAATTTGTCACATAAAAATTTGAAAAACAAGAGCAAGAAATAAGAGTAATGGAAAAAAACGATAAATATTCGGAACCGTGTAATGTCCTGCACTGCTGCAAAATTGCATATTTCGCGGAAGCTCAAGCTGTAACCCCCATAATAGCGTAAATGGGGATAATAGGTCGCACACATCGTCGAGAAACCAAACAAAACTAGAAAAAAATAACGAAAAACACGAAACGTGAACCCCCTGGATTTCCACAAAAACGCAGATTTCGCCGAAGATCCACCTCTCATCGGTTTAATAGGTTTAATTAAGACATTTGGTGGGACAGAAGTTTCAAAAACTAAAAAATAAGAAAAACAAGTAATGGGACAATGGCAAATCTTTGAAAAGTCTCTCATTCCCACAAAAATGCAGATTTACCTAAGTAAAACTTTTATACGTTGTAACAGCTTATTGGAGATAAAATTTAAAAAAATATAGTGAAAAAGATAAAAATAACGAGAATGTGGAAGCGTGTAACCCAATCCATTTATTCAAAAATGCAAATTTGGCGGAAGTAACGCCTGTAATTGTTATATTAGCGTGAACTGAGGTATTTATTCACAACAAATTTAGAAAAACCGAAAGTGGCTGTAAAAGGCTCACACTCTAGACAGCGGCATCATAATGCTAGGTGTTAGAATACAGTTGTCAATATATGCAGATTTTTTTACCAGCTCTTTATTCGTGTCCTGTAGATTTTACGTCGTGAGTAATGAATTCAACAAGTGATGATACTGATCTGGCGTCGTATTAATAATAATACAATTCGGGTGGTGGAAGTTGCATACCGCTAAACATGATATATAGTTCCAGGCGTACAAAAACGTTGTCAAACCACACTTGCTTTTTGCCGCTACTTAAATCAAGAAATACTGAAATAGAAAAACTCCGCTCCAAGTTCTTGCTGTTTTTAAATGTTTTTGTGACACCATGCAAACTCCCCTCGAATAACCATATCCTTGGCCACAAGGTAGATGCGCCTGTAGTGATATCCCCGCCTAATGATGCGAGGTCGAACTCAATCTAGAAGGCTGTTTACTTCAGAAAGAAAGAGGTTGCGATTTTGTGTACGTCGTACAAATTGTTGCTCACTGTAACCATAAGCTATATTTGCGAAAAATGCCGTTAGAATTTCGCAAGGAAGCGGCAATGACTGCACCATATTTTTCTTTGTCTGCCTCGTAGTTTCATCATTTAAAACTCTTACAACGAAAAACGCAGTAACTTTTATACATTCTTAGGCCAGCCGTACAGTGGAACCTCGTTATAACATAGTAGTATCGGGACAGCAAATTAGTTCGTTATATGCGATATTCGTTACAACAGTAGAGGTAAAAATCGGCACTAACAAACCGAAAATCTGTATCGCTCAACAATACTTGACACAAAAATTCATTTTTAGACCTCGAATCTACTTTAAACAAAGTAACCCTTACCTTTCTCCTTCTTGCATTTAAACCTTCATGAACCGATACATGAGTACGTGAAATTACAACAGAGCAACGTTCACGTGAGAAAACAGGCCTCCGTCATTATTTATTTTATGAATGATGTGATGTTCGTGTGGTGGCTCCTCACAGCACTGAGAAGGATGAAAAGTTCCCAGTGCCCACAAACAAAAGTGCCTTTGTACTTCTGCAGTTTCCGATGACGGATTTTTTTAAGTAGCTTCTGAGACGCCTGGTCAACCATTTCTTCATTATGTCCGATATCGCGCGCAACTCTCACGGTTTCAGTTTTTTTATAATAAAACAGGTGTCATATGTCGTTCGCTATAGCTGATCATTCCATATATCAGTATTCGTTATAAGGAGGTAAACGGTACTGATGGTAGGTTTAGAAATTGGTCCGGGAAATTAACACCACCTTATATGGTGCTGCTACAATGATCGCTTGTTATTTACAGCGATGGCGAAAACCAACGTACTCTGACATAACAGGGGTATCTGTAGACGTGTAAACTTGCAAAATCATAATACTTCTTTCGCTCCAAACGTTTCTACTGTGCTTCATTGAAGACATATAGGTTTATCTTGCACCGCCAGGCGCACGATGCTAAATTTCGTGCTCTTCTATGCACAGGTATTCCTGGGACTGGGTTTGCGCGGCGATGCCTCGTTTCCGGCCCCTTTTGGGGGCACACTGCATCCGTGACATCGACAGCATCGTATCAAGTTGGCCTGGCCCCTGCTACACCCATATCGCTTCCCCGGTTTGATTCGGCGAAGCGTCACGTGGTCATATCGATAGAAGTTTCGGCAGCCCAGCAACCCCGCGCCCTACGGGGAAACAGCATAAATTGGGGCAACGCCTACGTCCAAGCTTCAGTGGGCTCGGTGGCCCCGCCAGGCGCACGATGCTAAATTTCGTGCTCTTCTATGCACAGGTGGAAAAAAAAATCGTTTACGAAGTGTTTCAGAACTAGCTGTGCATGCCTTGTGGTGTTGCCGAGCCCCGGCTATTGGGGTCATGTTGTATGGATGCGTCTGTATAGTTACCTTATTGCTAATTCTGAGCGGCGACGTGAGGAAAACCCAGGTCCCGATTCTGATGTAGAGGGTAATCTTGGCCCCGATTCTCATGTTTTGCAGAAGATTTAAATGCCGTCACAAAAATTTAAGGCTTCCCAAACTGAACTTAAAAACGGAATGCAAGGAGCCCAAAAACACGCTTGTCTCTCATTGAGAATACACTGGCATCACTCAACGACTGTAGGAAAAAGTTGAAAATTTGGAAGAACTGTTAATGCGGTTCAAAAGCAAGTCGCACATTTATAGAAAATGGACGACTTGGAAAACAGAAGCCGCCGGAACAATATGGGAAATATACGGCTTTACCAGAAAAGACGATGAAGGCCCCGCGTCTTTGAGGAAATATGCGAGAACAAAATCTTCAGCCATCTGCTGAAAGTTAAAGTGAAGACCGTGGAGCGCGTTCATCGTGTTGGCAAAAAATCGCTAATCGGGATCGTCCCGTTATTGCTTTTATGATTTTGCTGAAAAGATGGCAATATGCGCAACTGTTCAAATTGAAAGGCACGAACAATCGGTGTCCGAAGATTTTTATTTGCAGTCCGTGAAACACGCAGGAAATTATGGGAGCCTAAAAAGCTAACCGAGACAGCGGCGATAAGGTTGTGCTTCTTTTCGATAAACTGAAAATAAACGACACGTGTACGTTTGGGATAGAAAGTGGAAAAAGGATACCTCTGCAGCCGGCGCGTTCCGAAACTGCTGGCCACGAAGGCAGTAGTTCAAGTACATGAACCCAAGCAAGTACGCCGTCGTTTTCTTGTTATGTTTCAATGCCAGAAGTAAGTGAACAAAACGGATAAATAGAGGAGATTTTACTGGCTTTCCCCCCTGATATTTTATGATTACCGAGACGTGGCTTCATGCCAGTATCCATGATTCAGAAATAATTCCAGAGGGCTATAGCCTACTTCGAAAAGCCCGTGAAGGCGGAGGCGGAGTGGCTATCGCTATAAAAGATGGCCTAGCGTTCCAGGAAGAAATGGTATACCGAACCATGGGGTCTGTGGTGCACTGTCACATTTCAAACCACGCCTCTACTAATAGGTGGAGTATACAGACGACCTGGGGCACCTGAATCTTACCTTACGGAATTGCACAACTCCCTTTCTGAGAAAATGCATGATGGGACGAAGCTAGTACTTGTTGGCGACTTCAACTTGGCAGGAATAGAGGGGATAACCTAACCGTCAGCAATAGAGAGGCAAATAGCTGCGAGCAACTTCTGGGTACCATGCTAAGTTTCTTTATCGCAAGCGTAACGCAACCCACACGCATTCAAGGGCTTGCTTCCAACATCTTAGATCTTGCTTTTAAATTTTTAGCTCAATAAATGCTCAAGTTACGGTGGAAGATGGAATCTCTGACCATAAACTGGTTCTAATTGAATTTCCCAATCTTAGCCCGGTAAAAAGTGGCAATGAAAATTCACATGTATTTATTAAAGACTATTCCAGAGCGGCCGATGAAAGCATTATTGATTACCTAGAAATGAAGTTGACGATTTTTACGCTGAACCCCCGATGATGTTGACAACTTGTGGTTAAAATTTAAGGCAGCAATTTTTCACTGTGAAGAAACCTACATTCCCACGAAACGTAAGAGGACAAAAAGAAGGACTCCTTGGATAACGCGAGAAATAATTCATATGAAACGGAAGCTGAAAAGAATGCGGAAGCGTAAATGCGATCCAGTGTAATAAGCCAGTTTTACCAAGAATTTAAAAACCTGTTGCGCCAAGCGAAGAACTTTTTTTTCACACACCCTAACCGATTTTATGACGGCACAACCGAGAAAATTTTGGCGTTACCTTGCTAAGCCGGACAGTCCAATCCGTAAGATGGAAATCAACGGCAGTCACTGAAAAACGCATGCAATAGTTAACTCGTTAATTCCTTTTCCAATCGGTATTCACCCAAGCATGCCCAGTCCAAGGGCCGCTTGTTGAACGTGACTCGGGCCCTGCCCGGGAAAACGAGATAACCAACAAGGTATCTTGAACCTGCTTTTACAACTTGATGTAAGAAATCGCCGGGTCCAGATAAAAACCCAAATGCGTTTCTTAGGCGTTATGCAGAACAACTTGCTCCTTTTTTTTAAAATATTTATCTTTCACTGAAAACTGGTGCACTTCCGAGAGACTGGCTACGCGCAAGAATAATTCCGATCCATAAAAGTGGTAACAGATTTCTGGTGGACACGTACGACCCATATCGCTAACGACCTACTGTTGTAAATTAATGAAACATATCCTCAACAAAGCCATTATAATTACTTAGAGTCTAAAATATGCTGTACCCGAACAACACGGATTCCGTAGGGGTCTGTCCACGGTAACGCAACTTGCAGAAATAACGCATGACTTCGCTGGCATAATTGACTCCAAACTTCAGGCTGACGCAATATTATAGACTTTGCGAAAGCTTTCGATCGTGTGCCTCATTCCAAATTAATATCCAAGCTTGAATAAATTTTGGGAAATTTAAAAGTAAAGTAATTGCATGGATTCGGCTTACTTAACCAATCGCTCCCAGTATGTAACTTTAAAAACATAGATTCTGACTGCCTCAGTGTTTTTTCCGGTGTACCTCAGGGGTCTGTTTTGGGGGCCCAAAATTATTTCTTATCTACGTTAACGACATCTCTTCTTGTGCGGAACCGGGTGTAACATTGCGACTTTTCCCGATGACTGCGTCATTTACAGTACAATACGCAGTATTGATGACCAAATTAAAACTAAATTCTTCTTTACGAAACATTTCCCCAAAGGTGCGAGATGTGGGGAATGGAAATAAATTGTTAAAACCGCGTTCATAAACCTAACCAAAAAAAACGCCCCTTTTTCTTTGTGTACAGCCCTTTAAAGGTTTTAATATTAGTAAAGTTGACAAGGTAAAATATCTGGGAGTCACATTTTCGCAAGACTTTAAAGTGGGAACAGCACATTACCAATACATGCGCCAAGGCATATAAACAATTAGGATTTCTGCGTAGAAAATTGGGCAAAGCACCTTCAGCAGTTAAACTAACCCCCTACAAAACCCTACAGGCCATTTTAGAATACGGAAGTATAGTGTGGGACCCTCATCAAAACTACCTTCGCGACAAACTTGAAAGATTGCAGAACAGGGCCCTGAGGTTTATCTATTCAAAATACTCTTGGCGCGACAGTGCAACGGACATGCGCAATCAAGCGCACTAGCAACTCTGTCTTGCCGGCGTCACGTTGCTTCCATGAAGTTTTTTTATCTCCTTTTTTACGGTCACCTTAAAATCGTAAAGCACTATATTCATCCGCTGGCCGCCGTTCTAGTAGGACGAACCACGATAAATGCATACGTCCCTTCAGTGCGCATAGCAATGTTTGAAATATTCCTTTTTCCCCCGCGCTGTGAACGCTTGGAAGGGGCTACCAAGTGAAGCTGTTAATATTACAAATATTGACCAATTTTTTCATTTGTGGAGCAGGTAACAGAGCCTGAATAGTTATTTTGTTGTTGTTCTTGTTGTTGTGATAGCAAAAATGTGTTTTGCAGTGGTGTATTGTACTTTTTGTACATACTTTGTTTGTCATGCGTAGAACGCGGTTTCTAGTATTTTTGTTTCTTCTTCTCGTGTATGGGAAGAACACCAAAGTACTATCGATGTACTCGCTATTGTAAGTGTTCCGCTGTTCCCCGTATCGTCCCTCGAAATATTGTATTTCCTTGACTTTGTATCTAATCAGATACCTGGGGTGTTTTATGCCCGCTTCCTGTATGGGTCTGCAGAAGATACAGTATTGATAAATAAAAATAAAAAAAATATCTTTTGAAGCCTGATAGTTTTGTACGGGAGGGAACACCTTACCTTACGTCTGTGTAGGAGGTTACTGTGGTAATTGGAGACACGCCAAACTTTTGGGCCATGCTCTCGGATAACCATGGCCAAGTCCTCGGATAACTCTACATCATCTCCAGGCGCATACGGTGAAGCCTGTGGGAAAAACACAGATTTTTAAAGACGGTAGTCTTTTTCCGGCTACTTGAACAGGAAAATTTTGATCTGTCTGCCTGTCCGTCTGTCACTCGATTCAGCCAGCCGCCGAAATTGCAACAGTATTTCCGCAACAGACTTATATATTCACAGCCAAATTTAAACGTGTAAGTCTGGTGTTAATGTTCGTACTTGTCAACATTGTTGAACAAGAACGAGACATAACGCAAATTTAGGGCCGAAAATCAATACAAGAGTGATATTTGCAGTGTTCCTTTATAAAAAAAATTTCGGATGCTTGCTTTTGCGATAGCAAATAAAATACTACATCACTTGAAGAAAACGCTCACCTGCTCTTGCCCGCGCTACCTGGCAGAATCCCAAAAAATCAAACGGCAACAGCAACGAAAGCTTCCATAGATACGCTCCGCGTTCCGCTTGGAACGCTCGTGGACTGGGGCCACGTTATTCTATAAACGTTGTAGTCCGGTGCCTCGATTCACGCTCGTCTCCGTCGTACGGCAGCCCTGGCATCGGGGCACCCGACTGGGACCACCGGAACGCGGTAAATTTGAATTGACTGAGCAAACCTCTAGCATCGTATCTTGGAAGGAATGAGACGGGAGAGATACATCATGAGTGGTGAGCGGGAAATTGAAGGGATGCGTTTACTATTGTGTTCCGTTGACATTTGCAACAGAAGGAGAAGGTACGCGGCCAATTTTATTTTGAAAAATGATGTTCTCACTGAGAATAAGGCTCGGCCGCCTGCTCCCATTACGCCTCCTCTTAACATCTTGAGTGAGATTACACCGATGACGTTGGTAGAGCGTGTCACAAGGACCCCAGCATCGATCGCCATGTACGCTGACGCCGTGGTTGTCTTTCTTCAGCCGGCCGCCCAATCTTACCACCTGCACCCATGAGGCCACCGCCTGTGTGGCGGCCGCCACCCCAAAAAAGCAGTGCCTGGTGAAAGGGGTACAACCATCCCATCTGCTTCAATTAGGCTTATGCCGGACATGTCGCACGATACTGCCGACGATACATGACGTCCCCAACCGATAATCCCAAAATTCATACCTATTTTCCTTGCACCCGGTCGCCTTTTCTACACGAAGAATCCGACGGGCCTGAACCAAAAGTTACGCCTTCCGACTCCTGCACATCTGCTGCCCATCGCCCATCCTTCCGTCGCTGTCACTCACTTTCTTCAGTGCTCCGACGAGGAAGAACCTTTACGAAGATGAAATTTAGTGGGCCCAGTTGCGGAGGCAAGATCAGCGTAAACAGTGAACAGTGCAAAGCACTGTTTTCTGCCCTTGACCATTGTAGAGCGACCCGCATTGGTAATAGTGAACACAGGTGGTGCAGTTTCAGTCATTCATACTAACTAATCTTTTCTGTTCACTTCGAAAAGCGATGAAGGCGGTGAGCGGCTTTTCGCTACGTACTGCAAACGCGGAACACAACCAGGCGTCTGCAGTGCGCTCGGGAGGCGCTAAGATCCAGGATGTTTGATACAACATCGAATTCGTTATGCTTCCCCCTTGTTTCCATGACGTTATATCGGGTCGCGATTCGCTAACTCTTTACCATGCCGTCATCGACTACCTGCGTGCGGAATTTGATCTTGCACCTGACTGCGACCCGCCCCATGAAGAGACAACTGTTACTACTTGATCGTCAGCGGATACAAAAATCCTGCCGCACTACTCTGGTTTCGCGCCCCTGCACTTTACGTGCACTGGTGTGACAACCGTGTTAAAATTGCAGCGCACTAAAGACACACACAAGGTCAAGTAAGAGACATACGCTTAGATAAATTCCAACTCATACTTTATTGACACGGGAAACATTTATACAAACAAGAAATAGGGACAGTACAGCATAAAAGCAGATAAATAAGATAAACAGATATAAAACGCACTACACGTTGTCCGCCCGCCGTTGCCGTCCAGTGCGAACACGTGTCTCGTTTAAGTAAGATATTTCCTTCACAGTTAGTGAGATGGGAGGAACACTGATGCAGTCGTTCTGTAACCGCACAATCTCTTCTGCATCAAATATTTCCCTTGTGGTCTGATTGGAACTTCTGCTAAACAGCGTACATTCTTGAAACTTCGGCACACACTTGTGATTCCGAAAACGGTCTGCTAAGTGGCCTGTCAGCCTTCCCTTTTCACATTGCAATCATGTTCACATCGCAATAATTGCAGGCATCGGCCGCTCTGTCATAGGTAGCATTTTCCAGATGAAAGAGGAACACGGTACACGATTATTCAACAGAATGTGTTGCTGAGCGTGGTGGTTTAGAAATACGAAAATATTGAGTGGAGCAAATACAAAACACACACGAAAGAAGGCACAGAGAGGCGCTACACTTCCAACAGTTTAATAGCAACGACAGCAACGTACATTTAAACATACATCCCGACATGCGCAATAGACGTGCACAGAGCGTCAGCGCAAGAATTTATCTAAAAAACGCCCCTCAGCTTTGAAAAATACCACTGAAGTGCAACCAACGCAGTCACTTCCCTTCAATCTCATACGATGTGCCTCCAGCAGCTCTCGGGCCTTCTGATATCTGCTTTTTGCCAGTATCTCTGTCTCGGAAAATGGTTCCTCACAGTTTGTGCAAAGAATAACAATGCGCTGTCAAATGTGCGCCATTACTAGATTTTAAACTTTGCGCATGCTCCCTTAGGCGGTCGCTCAAACATCTCCCCGTTTGGCCGATGTAGGACTTTCCACAGGTGAGCGGGTTTTTTCAACCACCCCTAAAGCGCAATCAACCAACGGATTCTCATGTCGTTTTCTACATGCCCTTTTTTGTACTAGTAGGAATTCGAGAGCAAACTTGGCCGAGCTTACTCAGCGCAGAAAAAAACGGCAGGGATACCGTACCTTTTCGCAACCTTTTTTATGTTATATGACACCTTGTGTAAGTACGGAGCCACTTCAGGTCCGTTGGCATTTTTTTTCTGCGCATTCGTCCTAGGCTTACTGATGATCATGGTGGTTTGGTTTTTATGGCGCAAGGCGGACTAAGGGTTAAAGAGCAGCAAAACAAAAGTGGTTCGATGAGGACGAAGTGATAGTAAGTGTAATACATTTAACTAAAAATATGCGCAAATCGACATAAAAGGCAATGAATATGACTGGTGTAAAGGGCCATGCTTTTAACATGCATGGTAAGTAATCTGGTGTAAAAATTTCACATCGCTAAGAAACTTAAAAGTACGCTTGTAGGTGATTACAGGTCCGTCCCCTAAAAAGTACGATGGGTGTAGTGGAATGTGTTGTCTGTATAGTTGCGCAAAGTGTTTGCAAAGTGGTGTTTCTAGTGCCTTGCATTGTATGAGTACATAGATTATAAAAAGGACCTCCCCACACCCGCTGCACATGGGTCTCGGAGATCCAGTGAGCAGGTGCGAGTGCGTGTGCCCAATCCGCAATCTAGCCAAGGTGGCGTCTGCGTATCCATGGCGTGTGTCGGTGGTGTATTGTCATAAATGTGGTTTTATTATGTGTAAATTGTTGTCTGTCTGTTCAATCCAGTGTGTTTGCCATGTTTTGCGAAGTTGTTTTTTGATGTGTGGCTTCCCGTCGGTGTACGGTAATGTGGTTTTCTCAACTGTATGCAAGAGTGTAGCAGCAGCAGCCATCGACCCACGGCTTCGTTCCCGGCTATACCGATTGGCCAGGGACCCAGAAAACGAACACTTCAAATATGTGGACATATACAGACATAATACTCTTGACGATCAGATTGACAACGTGGTTTTTGGAAGACTTTGTTGACGACAATGCCCGCACAACACAGAGGGAATGTGTATAGATAAGGAATTTTGGGATGTTACTTTCCAGTATATGATTAACAACAAAAAGTACACCAAATGCCTGTGCTGTAAAGATACTAGTGCAGGCTATTCAGAGTTTAGTAACAATAAGGTCGGTTTAATGCGCAGCGAGGACACAGAGATGGCAGCTTTAGAGGCGTCCGTATAAAATTGAGAACACTGATAGTTCTGCTGCAAATACAAGAAGTGCTGCAGAATGGCACATCTGAGAGTTCCGTTTTTATCTGCATGTGTGAAAGATGTGTCGCATGGTACAGGGCGCAGATTCCAGTTGTGGTATAAAATCTGTTACAGAAAATTGGATGGTATCTAAAAAGGAGACAGAAAGCTCTGACGCTTCCACTCTCACTCGGCAAGAAAAGGGTGAAGAAAACTATGGTCGACTTAGCAGAAGTTCAGTCATAGATTTATAAAAAAACTGATTTAAACAGATGGTGCGGCGTGGAGGAAATTTTAAAAGCATAAAGATGATGTGAGTGCGATAGCTCACGTTGTAGGTTCCATTTATTACACTTCACATAAGGCTTTCGACCGGGCTAGTGCGCAAAGCGCCACATGCCAGGCGAAGCCCAACATGAAGCACTGGGCCCAGCATGGTCAGCGATATTTTACTTGCAGACCCATAAACAACACTTTCGTCCAATTGTGAACCTATCAAGCTAGTAAAAACACCTAAAACATGTTTGTCAACACCATATGAAGTGCGGAGAGAACCTTGAGTATAGTCCCAGCCTTTAAGCATTTATGTTTGAGTTGTTTTAGGGGTGGAATGAGTGTGATCTTTTCTTCAAGGACTACACCTAAAAACGAGAGTTCATTTTTGACAGGAATCAAGGCACCATTGAGTTGAATCTCTGGATCCGGCCGGATGCCACGCCTTTTTTTAAAACAAGACACAAGTACACATTCCTAGAGTAAATATGAAACCGTTGCTATCTGTCCAGACAGCTAGCTTGTTAACACCAAGCTGGACTTGGCGCTCGCGAATAGACTGGTTACAGGACTTGAAGGATAATTTTACGTCGTATACATAGATTGAGCAGGAAATTGATGGTGGCAAAGCCTTTCTGAGTGAATTAATTTTCACAATAGAGAGAGTGCGAAATCAAAAATCCGCATTGCGGCCTGTCATTCTCCTGCACATTAACCCTAGAAAGTGCACTTTCTATTCTGACACGAAATGTTCTTTCAGACATGTAGCTGGAAAGCGCGTTTAGCATGTTACCCGACATGGAAACGTCTTTAGGTCGCTTAGGATGCCGTACCACCACGCGGTATCGTACGTTCTTGTGGAGGAAAGCATCTTTGATATATGACTAATACAACGAGTTGATCGTTGGTAGACCGCCACGCCCTGAAGCCTGCCTGGCAGCTCTCGAGACAACCATTGTACTCTAAGGAGTGTACGAGTCCCCTGTTTATCGTTTTCTCGGAGAGCTTGCACAGGCAGCTTGTCAGGGCAATGGGACGATGACTGGCAAGAGAGGAAGTTTTTTCCTTCCTTCAGGAGAGCCATTCTATGGCCTCCCTCCAACACCCTGGAAGGCGCTCCGAAATAAATATTTTGTTGTAGAGGTGAAGGAGTGTTTCAAGTGTGTCTGCGTGTAAGTGTTGTATCATAGTGTATGTATTGTTTTCTGCGCCTGGAGCTCAAGGTTTTCAAGTACTGAGTGCGATCTTCAGCTCATGAAGTGAGAAGTGGGTGTTATAAGATCAAGTCGGCTAATTACTATCTCGCAAGGATTTCTTCTCACGGGATGTTTTGTGTTTTAAGAAAGTGTTTGTGTAGTGTGCTTAACAGGACACATGTTGAAAGTGTTGTGCAAGTGTGTTCGCCTGGTCTTCCAGTGTCTCCCCTGTTCCACTAACCAGGGGCAGGCTATGTGTTTGTTGTCCTTTGAGTTTTCGTATACGTGTCCAGAATTTGAGTGCCGGTGTATGAGTTATTCGACGGGAGGAAGGTGCGCCAACTGTCCCTTTTTGCCTCGTTGCAGGCATTAGTGCCATCCCCAAAGTGCTGGAATTTAAACACCGGCATGGGGGGATTTATGGCCTGGCGGGGCAATGAATGAAACCTGCATTTACTGATTCAGGAACTGTGGAATGTTCAAAAGTCAATATTATATGTTTGTTGGGATTCCCTCGTTATCTTGACGAATCATGACACGCTTCACTGCTGTCACACCTTAGTCTTTAAGGCCTCCCAACAGATCGGTTTTAGATTTATTAATCAGATACGGCTCAGAGATCACACCCCGGGAACTATTAAGACTGCAGTGGGGTGTGACCATGATGTCCAGATCTGCAATGCGAGTTTGAGTCAAGACATTTGTAGCTTGTTGCTTATTGTTAACTTCTAGAAGAACTTCTCCGGTTCCAATTTTTTTGGCTTGGTAGGATTGGCCAACACTTCCCCTCAAGAAATTTGGAAATCAGGAAGACAGACTTTGTCGCAAGGGGGTCCGACGTGTCAGCAGATTCTATTATCAAAAACCTGGGATAGTTGTCCGGCTTTGGGAAACTCGTGGTTGGCAACGGAAGTAGGGGTACTTCGGTGCGGCCCATTTTAGGGGGCCGATCTTTGGTTTTAGAAAATTTGATACGATATGGCATGTAAAAGTAGCAGGGGACGGGGGTATTTTCTTCGTCAGCGTTGCCCTGATAGTTGAAGAGGACCCGGAGCTTCCAGCCTCGTTAACAGAGAGGTAGCCCATCCGCCGGAGCTTCACCTATGCTCTAATGGCCACCATTTGAGGTTTATACCCCGTACCTTAAAAATCATTACCGCGGTCGGCTACAGCGTGAGTATGGGGGCTCGGGGTCTGTGGTGTCGCCAATACCGTCACCAAGAATACTCAAGGAGCCCCGTATGGGGGCCATTTGATTATTACCCTTCATTTTTTGAAGGAGGGTTTTCGCCACCGCATTCACGACCGACAAACCTAACAAACCTGACATGCACATACCTGACATGCCGTTTCGAACAATCATTAGTGAACAATGAACTTGGCAGCTTCATGTTAACCAATTTCTGCTAAAACCCTTACACTGCTTGACAATCTCTGATCCTTTTCTCACAAAATTATCTGATGATGTGATGAATTTTTTGAGGGATAACCACTCTATGGGATATATTTTCTCGGTAGACATAGAACGTTTGTTTTATTCGATCGCCACACTAAACTTTTCGAAAGCATAATTTCATGTATTGATGCCTGGGGCGTAATTAGCTTTCAAAATAGTATCGGCATGACGGCTGAAACTTTTCAATCTTGTTAGAGGCGTATCGTAACCGCAGATTTATATCATTCGATAAGCGCCTGTATCTGCAGAAAAAGAGTGTTTGTATTGATTCGTGCCCCGCCCCTATCCTGTGTAATGTATTCCTAGCACAGATAGATCAGGCCTTAGAGCGTGTTTTAGTACTCTTTTAGGTTTGAAGGTTTTTGGATGTGTCGATGATTTCTAATTGTTGTTAGCAGAGTTCTGTGACGCAACCAGACTTGGTGAAATGTGTTTTAGACGATTTTAAGCGCCTCTGGAAAAGGCCTGACTTTAACTCATGAGTTGCGTCATGATGACACCATCCAGTCCTTGAGCCTGAATATTAAGGTTGTCATGTGCATGTGTGCTGGTCTTTTCACGTCGGTCTCGTAAAGAACTGTTGCCGTATCACTCGTCACACTCAAAGTTAGTTATGCGGGCTATTGCCAGTGTCTGCCTAGATTCTGCCTTGCAGAAGTCGTGCGCACACATGATGCAGTTAGGAGTTGAAAATCAGGTGCAGCGACTTTTGTCGGCTGGCTTCCCTCTGTCGGCCGTGAATGCTGTGGCGGAAACCCTCCTTGAAAAACAGAAGGGTAGTAAGCCTACGACAAATACGCAGCAAAGAAACGACAAGTGACCTGAAGTGGTTCCGTACCTACACAAGGTGTCGCATAACCTAAAAACAGGTTGCGACGAGGTACGGTGTCCCTGTCGTTTTTTTCTGCCCCGAGTAAGCTCGGCTGTCTTTGCTCTCGCATTGCTACTAGTGCAAAAAGAGGGCCTGTCAAAAACGGCGTGAGAAGCCGTTCGTTCATTGACCTTTACATGTGGTTTAAGAAATCCCTCTTACCGGTGGAAAGTGGTACATCGGCCAGGCTGGGAGATGTTTGAATGACTGCTTCAGGGAGCATGCGCAAAATTTAAAATTGTGAATTGGCGCCACTCAGTATGTTTGTTGGTACACAATACCTTCAACAAACTTCACATAATAATTATGATGCTGGGTCTGACGTCCTCGAGGTTGCTTGGTGTCTCCAATACTCACTCGACACACGCCTAACAATTTATGCTGCGCGGAAAGTCCCACGCGAACGTCTACCCACTTCCCTATCCGTTTTAGCCATGGGAGACCCCGTCAATTTTCGCCACCACTGTCGTTTTTTTTTTATTTGTCGGCCGCTTATCTCGCGCAAGGCCAAATGGCAGTCGTTTCGATTCTGCCCTCGGTCACCGAAATTATAAATGTTTAGGATACCCCGATGCTTCCAGCCGTACTACCTGATCGTCGAATCTCTCGAAAACGATTTGACGACATGACTATTGAGGGCATTTGTGGGGCGCAGATTCACAATTGCTCTTTCCACAAGCCTTTAATGTGCCGAGCGATACGGCAGTAACGGCTTTTTATCCCGCGGCTCATACTTCCCGCTGACATGGTCGTTCCTTAGATATAACCTCAAATCAAGGAACATGATCCTGTTCCTCTCTGGAAGCTCATGCGCCAGCGTCACAGGAGGGAGGCACTCATCAAACACAGTCAGCACACTCTGCACATGCAATACAATCGACCTTCTTTCCTTCTCTAGAACCACGAAGAAGTTGTGAACCAAGAATAACCACCAAGAACCGATGTGTGCCCACGCTCCCGATGCCTCGTGCCGGTAGCTAGATCTCGTAACGTGGAACGCGATATTTTGGGCCGACAGAAAGTCTCGGATATAGTCTTAGCTTCTCTTCCCCATGTTGAGCCGCGACACCTGCGCCCTGATGCCCGAATGCTTCAACTGGTTGTATCCTCTCTGAAAGTCGACATCCAGGATCACCTTATTGTCTTTCGTCTCGTTCTCGATGATCTCCTCCTTCAGCTGCAACATCGCGTCTTCAGTGCTCAGGCCTCTCTGAAACCCGATCATGGAGTCCGTATACAGTTCGTCTTGTTCGAGATAGCTTTGGCATCGGTTCGCAAACACGCGCTTGAGAACGTTCCCCACGCACGACGTCAGCGATATGGGCCTCAGGTTCTCGATGTTTGGTAGCTTGCCCGGTTTCGGGATCAGCACCGTCTTTGCCTTCTTCCATTGGTTCGGCAGCTTGACGCTTCGCCAACAATGGATGTAGCACCGCCAGCACCTCGATTGACGAGTCCAGGTTCCTCAGTGCTTTGCTCGAGACACCGTCGGGTCCCGCCACCGACCTGGTTTTCAGTTCCCGCAGGGCGGTCGTCACCTCGGCCGTCGCGATGGTTCGATCTAACTTGTCGTTGGAAGCTCCCGCATACTCCGGTTGTTGCTCGGTCTTTGCCCCGGCGAATATTTTTCACTTAGACGCTTTATCAGCTAGTCCCTGCCGAGCCTCTTTTCGTACTCGGGCATGATCACAAGTGTGTACTAAAGTTTGAAGAATGTACGGTGTTCAGCCGAAGTCCCAATCAGACCACAACAAAAATACGCGAAGGATAAGATATTGTGCGGTTAGGTGACGGCTGCATCAGTGTTCTTTCAATCTGACAATAAGCGAGGAAAATAGCTTACTTAAACAAAGCAAGTGTTTGCACTGGACCGCAGCTGTGGGCAGACAAAGTGGAGTGTACTTTATATCTTGTTTATCTGCTTAGGCCGTAGTGTCCCTATATCGTGCATGTATAAATGTTTCCTATCTCAATAAAGTATCAGCTTGAAGTCAGTGCTGCGTATGTCTCCTACTTGCTGTTGTGTGAGTTTTTATTGCGCTGTAAGTATATAACACGTGGAATCAGTAAGCCCAGACGTCAACATTACTGAGATACAATCATTCATTTATGGTATCCAAGATCTTCAGCTGCCGGCTACGTCTCCCACTGCCGTCCTCTTCTTTACCCACCCATGGTGGTACGAGCCGCATGTGCTTCAGTAACTGTCCCTTGGATAACATTTCGCTGCTACAAGGTTAGGCAATCGGCCGGATTGAGCCTGCAGAGTCCAGTGGTGTCATCGATGTGCCATACGATAATACCACCACCACCACTGACGTCGCAGAATTGAGTGCTAATACAAAACCAGTTATTTTAGCATCCAACGTACTCAGTCAGGCTACAGATGGTGATATCACGCCCACACTACGAACTGATATTTAGGTACTGCTCCACCAGTTTGGCTTTCCTTTTAACTGCTTGTTGGCTCGGCAAGGTTGAACAGAAACACCCGAACGCTTCCGAAAGCGGAAGTGGTGACTTCTTACGTCGCCACTAATATTACGGCATTTCTACCGGAGCGCGCCTAATAACGTTCTTGGTGTGGCCAGCGGGGTCAGTGTTGTCGCGATCCGTGCTCAACAAAAAGTAGCCTTATACGAGTACTTCGTCGCCTACGCCGGCCGTACCCATGTTAAAGCCGAGTCTAACTACTCTGTCACCGATAGAGAGTGCTTGGCAATAGTTGGGGCCTAGACGAAGTCCGCCCTTACTTGTAAGGCCGCCCATTCATTGTTTTCACAGGCCATCATGCCATATGGTGGTTGTCCACACCAAAACATCCCTCTGGGCAGATAGCTCAGTGCGCTGTTTGGTTGCAAGCGTATGATATACGTGTCATATAAAGGTTTGGCAACAAACACTCCTACGCAGACACCCTCTCCCGTTCTAGAGTTCCCCAAGATATTACCTGCATCCTGGCTGACTGTGTTGTTATATTACCTCTGTTTTTCACTGAGATTTCATCTGAACAACGCAAAGACCTATAGATTGCTCGCTGATTTCCTTGTCCTCTGATGCTTTCTGTACTGAAGAACCTCGGTCCCTACGCAGGCAAGGCGCGCACTTCACGGTTCGTGATGGGTGGCTGTAACGGCGAAACTACCTGGAAAAGGGTTGAAAGTGGCTGCTCGTGGTTCTTCCATATCTTCGTACCACCATTTGGGCATGTTATATAGCCAATACAACGTGTGTTCCGGCTGGTTTGTTCAAAACGTACCACCGTATCCATCTCGGGTATTATTGGAGTGGCATGTAATGCCCTGTGCGAAAGTGCAGTAGGCCGTGTAGAACCCACCAGCAGATCGTCTCTACCGTCCAGCTGGGTGGGTACGCTGCACGCACTTGCGTGGCCTGAGAAAGCATTAGACCGTGTTGATATTCACCTCTATGAACCTTTGGCAAGCACAGTCGCCATCAACCCATGGGTTATAATCACCTTCGGTAATCTGTCACGCTATGCCGAAAACACTGCCATGGCTGCTGCCAGATCACGAAAAGTCGCCTACTCCCTCATAAGTAGCTTTATTTTACGGCATCGGGCTCTTTGGGAGTTCCTTGGCGATGCGGCGTGTGTTTTTTTCAGGCGTTATTCAAGCCCTTCTTGCTGGGTGCAATGTATCTATCGCACAAGTTATCCGTACCATCCGCAGACCGACGGCCGCACTAAGCCTTTGAACCGCACCTTCGGCGGCATGCCGTCGATGTATGCCTAACCAGATCGCAATGACCCGAACCTTCTGCTACTGTAGATGACTTATGCGTATAATGTAGCCATACACGCAACAACACGTTTTTCGGTCTTTTTCCCCCATTATAATCGGGAACCGTTATGTACCCTTGATAATGATCTCACCTACCGACCGTATTCCTTTGAGTGCGCCCCAGCTTCTCAAGCTGCGAATTGCACATAGAATACCACCCATTCGGAAGATACTTTACAACTCAAGATCAGTGGCCTGCAAAAATCTCGCCAGGATGATGCAGATACCGACACGAATTATTCAACGGGGCCTATGGTGTGGCACTGGTATCCCTCCACCCTACTAGCGCTGTATAGCAAGGTTCTTTTTAGGTACTACGGTGTTTAACCGTGTCCTTGGAATGCATGTCAGCGGTTATCTACGTCATAAAGCCCATGATATCTTTCTCAGACCTACGTCACCGCGGGAGAAAGACTGTGCACGTACAGCGTCTGATTCTGCATTATGAGATCGTAGTGTCTTGAGCCCCTTGATTCACCAGTATTACGCTCTGTTTCCTGGGTGGCGGTTGTAATGACGTAGATTGCATAATATTCATAAGGAACGTCGGAAAATGCCCCTTGTCATCATGCACTTCCAGAAATCGCCATGGGGGTGGCTTAAAATCAGTCGCTCCTGAAGTAGAAGAAGCTCGGGCTGCGCAGTTTTCAAAAGACCATAATCTTTCTCGGGCTTCTTAAAACCAGAAATTTTGGTCTGACTGTATGCCTGTTTGTCTCTCTGTCTGTCTGTCTGCATGTCTGGGACTCGATTTACCCTCCAGGCCAAAGCAAAATAGATATTGCGCAATAGTCGTATATACTCACAACCAAAGGTAAACGTCTGAGCCCTGTTTATATATTCATACTTGTCAACTTTGTTGAACAAGAATGACACATTACGCAAATATAAATCAGAAAATAGATTACGAGGGATATATACAGTGTTTCTTTATTAAAAATTTCATTGATGCTTGGCTCTTGATAGCAAATGATATTCTACATCTACTGCAAAATATGAAAAATCACGCGACAACACCAACAAAACATGATGATGATGCACTCGAAGATCTTGGCCGGCACCCACAGTGGGAGATTGGCAAAGACTAAATCCGTTGTTCTACTTGCTAGGTTCCCCGTTCTGCTTAGAACGCACGTGGAGCACGGTCACGCGGTTCTATAAACCTTGAACTCAGCCACATCGATTTACGCGCGTCACCGCCGTACTGCAGCGCTGGCATCGAGGAACCCGGCCTGTAGCCGTGGAACGCGGTAAATTGAAGTCGCCTTGAGCAAACTCTCGGTGTGTTTACCTTCGGATGAGCACGACGGTACAGAAACAGTATGAGAGGTGAGCGGAATAGCAAAAGGGGGCATTTTCTTCGCAAATGTCTACAAAGGCTATCTTTTGACGACATTTGCAACGAAGGAGCAGATACGCGGCTAATTTTGAACGTCTGCCGGCTCCCTGTGCAGTGATGGCCTTCTGTGTATTTCGAAGACTTTCTGTGATTTTCGAAGTTGTGTGTTGTGCCTTACATTCATTGTTTACACGCTCTACAATATACCCGGAACCCCTTGTTTTTTAAAGCACGCGCTTCAAATTGTTTGCAAGGCCATCAATAGGCAACCCTACAGTCATGATTTTTTTTTCATTCGGCATCCTTTTACTTATCGTGACTCTTAAACGTTCGTGTGCAGTCTTTTCAAATGTGATAATTTTAGCAAGTCCCTTACCTTACGAGAGGATTTAGAAAATGGCGGGCTTACCTTGGGAAACAGGGGTGCACTTTAGGCCGCCCGAGTTATTTCGAACTACATGTACAGACTTGAAACTATTAAAGTTGAGCCCGGATGTTCACTTAAGCATAGTGTTTGTTTTCTGCCTGGTCACTAACTTCGTTCTGTACGTCTCATGTCCCGTGCGTTCAGGCATTACCGTGGCGTTGTTGAAACACTGCTGGCAAAAGACGATTCATTCGAGGATAGGCCTGTGTTGTACTAATTAGAAGAAAGTTGAAGAAATTGAAATAAATTGAAAATTTTCTTGAGGGAAACCAAACAGAGGCTAACTATCTTTGGACGACCACTCTTAATTTGTTATTTTGGCGCATTTTTACACTTCTCACATGCTTCACTAATCATTGCGATCGTTCAACATCTTACTGATCGTTCAACATATTTATTTCTTCTGAAATGCACTGGCATTGGGTATATGTAAACTACCCTCATGATGTGAGTGCCATACACTATTTCAGTGACAAGTGTTCCAATGTGCTGTGTTTGTATTTTTTCTTTCGGAACTATTTTATTCGCTTTGCACGCCTTCTGTATATGTCGAAAAAGTGTGGAATTTCGCAGGATACATTTTTATGGCAATTGTGTCGTACGTACTCTCTACTTGTTGATTCAACGTTTTGCTTCGACCATATTGCATCGAAATAATAAAACTGTGTAAGTCGCTGTTCTCCTACCTATGCTGGATGCCTTCCGCTCTATAATGGAGCTGCATTGTTTTGTTTGCATAGCAATGTTTTATGGGAATGGCAATGTTAAAGATCTTACAACGGGCAAGAGCTTCAGGTTATAATCTTTATATGTATTCATGATACGCAAGAATTTTGTAAGAGCCGGAAGAATGTTTTTGGTTTATCTAGAATAACAAATACAGTATGTACCCTGTGAGTTTTACTTGCGAGTTTTTTTAAGTGTGACATGGTTCCGGTTGCTTAGCCTGCTGCATATTGTTTTAGAGGAAACCGAGTACAACTGGTCCTAACCGAAACGTTAGATAAAGTGATAAGGAACATCCTTCCACTTGAATATACAGCAACGTTATGTGAAACAGCGTCCCGGACAAAACAATATATCGCTCGTTGTTTCGCAGACAGCGTCGTGTACGCAAGTCCCGTATCGTTCGTCATATTTAAAACGTTTACAGGATCGCATGTTACTGCTAAATAAGTGGAACTTTTCGCAAAAAAGTTCCTCATGCTAATAGGAATGTATGTGTAACCACATTAAGGTGTGGTAACTGCAGAAAAAATATTTATCAGCCTCTAGTGCGTTATTTGTAGGAACTTTAGCTGTACTAGGTGAAGCAAATACTCTTTTCAGGCAGGCTAGTTAACAACGTTATACGACTTTCTTTCTCTTCGCTTCATTTTACTAGACTTTTGTTTATGTAAATCAAATAGATGCATTTGCAACCAAATACATCCAGATGCATCTCAGCCTCGACCAGTTTATGTGGCCATGACGTGGACACTCAAGATAGCAAACTTTATTTTAATTTAGACTCTGTTTCCTGTAGTAAAGTTGTAACAACGACTACCTGCCGGAGTGATATTATGTACAATGCTGCTTACGAAAACCGGTTGTTGAATCGTGACCGGTATTTTATAACCTTTGCTGGTCAGTGTAATGAATGTGCCAATTCTGCATCGGATACTTTAATTTTCAGGAAACCAAAATTCACCTAAACACAGACAAACCCTGCCACACCAAATAGACCTATTTCCAACTTGTCACAGTACCCGCGAGGCTTTCTCTAGTTTAACCTCAAAAAACGTTGGAACTTACCATTCTTGGGGGTGTCATGTCGACGTCAGGAAGCTCTTCCATGGACTTTCGCATTTCCTCAAGCCATCTCAAAACTCCACCGTCCGAAAGACGAAGGTCCTTCAAGATGGTCCCTAAAAGAGTTTGTTGACGTGGTTCATGTAATTTAGTTCGTCTGAAAGTGTTGTTTACGAATAGTATTCTTGTATTAGAAACATCCTGCATCCCAGCATAACCCAAGGGCAACGGTATCTGTCGTTGACCAAACTGTTGGGACTGTAACATCCTTTATCCATAATTCCCGTTGCGGCTAAAACTAAGATAAAACAACTTTGTGTGCGTACCCATGAGGCTACTTTTGTTTAGAGAATCGCGGGATTGTTCCCAAAGCTCTGTTGCGCTTTGTCTTGTGGTAGAGTATTACCAAGTGCTTTTCAGCCGGCGCTTTAAAGCGAGAAACAGAGCACTACTTCAGTCTGTCAGTTTTTACAAGTGAAGCGGTTCTGAATAGAACGTTCGCGCCGACTTGATGGCTGCGCTTAAGGTTGCGCCATAAAAGCTCAAAGCAAGCGAAATGCTCCAAAGTACATCAAAAACTGTCACGCAAGTGCGTTACATCATTCGCAACAATAGGCAGAAGGCAACCCCAAACTTTGCATTATCATCGTCCATGCAATGAGTTATTCATTTGCCACTCAAGTGGCAATAGTGGGAGATAAACTTCAACTGCAGCCCACTCCTCATAATTACACGGGTCACGGGCGGAGGCAGCTACAGATTTCCTTGCCGAATTTCCGAATTCCACTTTCTTAATACAAAGAACCTTCGGAATCCGCATACTCAGCAAAGCTCTCTAATGGGAGATTCGCTCAGTTGCGCTATGTTCTCTGAAGTGTCCGCCTGCAATATTTAAAAATACGCTCCTAGTGCGCCTGTCTTAATCTAGGGACATGATCACTGGAATATCTGCAAGTTCAAGATTATTTCGTATTTTAGATGCAAAGCATCTCTTGCTCTCGGCTACGACGTCCGTCATCCTTCGTCCGTCCATCCACCGGCCCAGGAAGATACCGGCAACAATGCCGCTCCAGGAACCCTTTAAGAGGAAGCGCGCTCGTCTCGTTCCGGCACAGGAAGACACCGGTAACACTGTCGCTCCAGCGTCTCATGATCGGGGCTAAGTCCCTCCCTTGTTGTGGCGCCGTCTACACCCCCACTGCGCATGCTCGGCTCATATCAAGCCGGCCCAGGAAGACACCGGTAACACTGTCGTTCCAGGAGCTATTACAGGGTAAGACACCCGCGGGCGTTCAGCAAGCCGAGCATTAGCAGTGGGGGTGTGGACGGCGCAACAACGACAAGGGAAGACATAGCCCCGTCGCATTTAATAAAATTACACCATCTTCCCGCATGGAAACCCTAAGTAGTATGCGAAACAGTCATGGGCTGAACGCAATTTCCCATTTCCTAGTTTCGGTAAGTGAAAAGTGTGGTAGTTACCTTGGAAACCAAACTGTAAATATAACGGTAGCTACGTACCTCAACCAACGGAAACGACGAACTGAAATCTAATGAGCACTTGAATCGACCCCATGGCTGCTATGCATGCTACTCAGGGGTCCCCTACGGGAAGATGGTGTAATTTTTGTTAAATATGTCACTATACTGCAGGCTTCAGCGTGGCAATCTTAGCAGAAGTGATAATTGAGCAGTATTTCCGTAAGACTCACACGAACGAAGAAACATAGCAATATAAGAGACTACAATGCAAGGACGTACTCGCTGATCGCAAAGATAGAATGTACCCACAGAGAAACAATGGTAACCACAACACCAGCAAATTTATGAAATATGCTAACGTAAAGTATTCGTGTGCATAGAAAACGTAAGTAGGGGAGAAATCCGGGCTTTTTGTATCACAACTTGTAGACTTTAGCGCAGATGGCCCGGAGGGACAAATAACGAGTAGAAACACGTAGTGCTGTGTGTGTGTGTGTGTGTGTGTGTGTGTGTGTGTGTGTGTGTGTGTGTGTGCCCACTCTGTTTTCCCTAGTTTCCTGCGCTGCGGTTTGATGATAAGAAATGTGACCGAGAAAATAGTACAAGAAAGGTGATTGGAGTATTCACGTACTGTACAACTTAGCAACTCTCATATTTTTGTTATTATTTTTTCTAGGAGTAATACTAGGGCCTTATACTCTTTTACATAAGAGGTTATTTACACCTGTGGCATTCAAAAAAAATATTACGCCCGTTCACCACTCCTCAAGCTTGTTGTGCTCTACAAAGCCAAGTTTGCTATTCTGTCTTTGCATTTTCTTGTTTTGCGCGGGAGGCTGCAGTGCATGTGCACTATTTGTTCTTCTTCAAAACCTTCCTGTTTTTTGACATTGTTCAGAAAAGCCCTCATTCTCGTGTTATTTCAAAACTGAAAAAAAAAATACCCAGGGCATGTTGCTGATCTTGTTTTCACTGCATCTTATAAGTAAAAAACTGCGTGCGAAAGAAAAGGCTACAATAAAGGGGACAGGGCGGGGATAGGCCTGCGCCAGTCCTGTCCCCGTTGTCCTAGTATTGTGTTTTAGCGTAGTTTACATTCTTATAAAATAACCCCTTTAACCCTTCACAACTATGATTAACAGGGCATCTGACTGTATGATTTTTGTTTTTCGCCATGTTATGTTTATTGTAAAACACCTATTGCGGCGTAACGTGTGTTGCACAAACGTGCCCACGTGCAAGATCCCTAACAGCTTGCTGGCTTGCGTTCACAGCTACTGATGATTCATATTAGGTGCTATTTACAAAAAAGCTTACCTATATCTCCCTTATTTGTGAATTTTTTTCTCGTCATGGACACAAGCATTACCAGTTAATCTGAGTTCACACCAACCAGTCTTGCCCTGTGGAACCCGTGTCTATCTTATTTCTTCTCTCCGTCTAGGTTATGGCATTCTTTTTCATCAAACCCCGTCTTTCGGTAGCCACTCGCTAACTCTGGTTTGTCGCTTGCCACTTCGTCGTATTAGATGCAAAGGTCAACTAGTTCCTTTTGCCGAACCTGACGTATGCTATATTTTACGCTAGTTCGTTTCCGTATCTAAGACGCTCAGATACTATCAATGAGCGTTACTCCTAACATACTTTTTTCAAGGCTATTTTTGATACCATAAGGTTTATTTTGAGTCATTTAGTACACCCCCAAGTTTATACGTCACATGCATCGTTAGTACACCAATGCATTTAGAAGGTGCTTTGCTACACAATGACTGTTTGCCGTACGCACGCACCCCGTACCTATTTTCGGCCACATTTTCCTCATGTGTTTCGATTCCGCGATAATGAGACGTCTAACCTTTATTTGACCCGCCTACTTTAATATTTTCTGTAAATTTAGTTACCCATACTAGCAAATAGTGTAGAATTTCGCTACATCGTCGCTGTATAGTATAACCATGTTAGAATTTTCGATCTTCCTGCCTTCGCCACAATCCATGCATCAGCCGTCACAAAAACACACAACGGGTACAGTTTCCCCGGACACCACACCATCCCTACCAACGGTGATACTAACGGCCCCTGACCACTCCTCCCATAAATACTCTCTCCACACCTCTAGCCGGGCCCATTCAACAGAAATGTAACAATGTAAACGCATCATTGTTACATAAATGTAACGATGATGCGTTTAAATATTTCTTTTTTTTCAGTTGCCATCCACGAATGGAATTTGTTAACCCCTTTCACCACTAATGCTGAGTCCTTGTGCGATTTTTGTCAAGAATTGAAAATAACGTCTCTTAGCGTCCTTGATATGTATTTGCTTTCCTGTGGCATACAAACCAGCAAGCACTTGTAATTGGTGTGTATAGTTGTGCGTATAGTACATAATGTTAAACTACCATTCTTATTTTTTTTCATGTAAATATGCTTGTGTTTGTAGCACTTTGTGTATGGCGTGCATAATTGCTGTTGGTAAACTTCAAAGTTGCTGATTTTTATTTTTACGTAATATTTACCTCATTGCGATCCTTAAAGTGTTAAGTGAACTTTGTAACTGTATATTGTAGTGCCCACCTGCTATGGTCTCTTTGGAGACTGGTCGTATTGTAAATAAATAAATAAATACATAAATAAAGGAAAGCATCAACGCGGAGGACGGGATCAACATGTACGAGTACGTAGCAACCGCACCCGGTGAGACCCGACCGTCAGGTTATGCAACGTCATCGTTTATGTCAAGGGGACGGCACGCGTATGGTTCAAGACCAACGAAGCTGACATGACAACTTGGGTTTTTTTTTCAAGAATCATATGCGAGAGTTGTTTGGAACCTCTTCAAATCGCCAGCCTGCCGAGACAAATGACCTTGGCGTGTGTTCCCACAGTGCCACTGAATCCTCCGCGTCCTACATTCACGACGTGAAGGGTTTTTGTTACAAAACTCACCGCACGCCAAACAGACAAAAAAGGTGGGACGTGTACCTAAGCCTTATGTGAATAGCTGATGACCCCATTAGTTTGGTCGTCTTTAAATTATGAATTAAAAGACTCTAGGCCTCATTATGGCAGAATTCCAGCGCTTCTAAGAGGGCAAAGTCATCGAATCACGCAGCACATTTCCCGCCTTGCGATTGCAGCAGAAACTTCTTGTTAAGGCAGCTAGGTACTACCTACACCTTCCAAATCTGAAAGATGTACTAGAAATATACACAACGAGGCAGAACCTATCTCTCCGGCTACCGCAACTATTCTTGGCGCAGCCGGAACTTGCGAACATTTGAACGCAATGCTGGGGCCGTAAGCTAGATTGGGAAGCAGTGACCTTCCCGCAGTCGGTGAAGTCTCCTACCTAGCCGCCTTGCAACGATGGTGAATAGATCGGTTCTAATTACAACCATCAGTCGTCTTGTCTTCAGCCGCCACATTACACCCCCCATACAAACACGCAAACAAACCACACACACGCACACGCACAGGTATACAGTAATCCCTCGTTATAACGAAATCGCTTTACTCGAAATATCGATTTATTCGAAATTTCTTTTGGTCCCAACCCAAACGCGTGCATTTTAAGCCGCATTACTCGAAACGCACGAAGAGCTGGACCCGCTTAGAGCGAAGCAGCAAGCGGAAGCGTCGCCGAGCGGCGGAAATCTAGCGGCGAGTGAGTCAGTCAATATGGCGAGTTGACAAGCTGCTGTTTCCCCGGCAATTTCCTCGAGCCGGTCATGTTCAAATTGCGCCAGTGGATTTAAGACAAACAATCCAAATGCGAAGTAGGGTGATTAAATTTTGTTCGTAGACATTGGTCAATGGCGTGGATGCGACGGTGCGTGTACGCTGGCACTCGAAGCGTAGAATAAGAAGTGTCGTAGAGAGCGTGGCGCAAACGAACGTGTTTTGCAAACATCACGGCTGAACACTTCAGGAAAAAATTGCTCAGTAATCATGCAAAGCCCCCCGTCCAAAACCAGTCAGCTTTCACAATTGTGCTGTGTACAGACAATGAGAGAGTAATTGATTTTGAGCTCAACAAACCCAACCCAGCTGTTGAGCTGCAGACTTTGCGGCGCTTTCAGCGCGAAACTTTCGTAGCCTTCTGTGCGCCACCACCCCCTCCCCCTTACCAACCCCTCTATAAAAGTGGCCACAGCATTCTCCTCTTCATTCGCTCAGCAGTCTGCGAGGCGTTCGGACGCCGGTCACAGCTTGGTGAGATCGGAGCGGGGTTGCTCGCGCCCGGCAAGAACATGAAACAACAAAAGATCACTGCCTTTCTTGGCCCCTGAATAAAGTTCTGCTTCACTGCATACATTGTGGCATAATTCCTCGCAGTTGTGGCGCAATTAAAGCTCAACTACTTTAGATTTCTCTGTTGGTCGCTTATGTCAAAAAACCCCATATAACGAAATTTTTCTCTGCCTCGCTGACTTCGTTATAACGGCGGATTACTGTATATATATATATATATATATATATATATATATATATATATATATTATATATATATATATATATATATATATATATATATATATATAGGGAACGAGAAGGCTTTGAAGATGGTCACCAGATAGAAATAATACTTTGGAGAAGGTAGCGGCCTCAGACTTCCGCCAATGTTTCGCCAAGGACACTTGTCTTTTTTAAGGCATCAGGGTTCATTTCTGGCACACTGTTTTATAGACACAGATTGAGATGGAGAGAGAAAGCGGAGGATGTTAAGAGCGGGGCCGGAAGGAGAACAGCAGAATGGGTCAGCGGTCGGTTGAAAGGAGCGAAATAGTGAAACAGAAAGGGAGGTGTGGTTATTGTGACACGACCGCGCAGTAGAGAAAGAGGGAAGACTACGAGATAGTCGGAGAAAACAGGGGGGAATGGTTTAAGGTGGGCTGCGGTGGCGCCGGGCGACCTCAAAGAAGGCTTCCGGGAAAGTCGGGGACTAGAAGGGCGTCTTTGGGGTGGAATTGCATGGTTACTGAACTGTGTGTGAGAGAGAAAACTCGTAAACAGAAACAGCCTGTATAGTTCGAAGAATTCGGACTGGGGAGGTCAGTGTTCGCAGAAGAATAAGAGGGGAATGCGCGGGTACAACCCATGGTGAGCTTTGCAGTACATTCAAGGATTTCTTTTCTGCTTTCTTTCTTTCTTCTTTTTTACTTTTTGCGCGTGTGTATGTAAAGCAGGTAGTAAGACGAAATGCCGAATGTCGAGGGAGGCAAGTGCACGTGGTATCTCGAAACCGGCTAGGAGCAAGACAGGAGAAAAAAAAAGTAGGAAAGCACAGAAATTGTATTCAAGTATCAGTTTTGCGGATGGGCAGGCAGGAATGTTGCGAATGGAGATGCCCACTTTTTGTAACAGCATTATTTTTCTGTTCCATTCACATACCGTTAGGTTTCTAAGCTACCTTTCGAAGCATTGATTCCAGCCGGCTCCAGGCAGTTTATTTTATGTATTAAGTACGATTCTTTGTAGTTCCGGTTCCATGGAGACTTAAAGTTTGACTGTAGAATATAGAGCTTTAGATCATTGAAATTTTGGTTCGGCTGGTTGAAGTGCTGCGTGACTGCTATGGGCGCACTGTTATGACTGTCCGCCTGATGTCCATTCAGGCGTAAGTTCATAGGTGGACTCGTTTCTCCAATTTACTGCTTTTGACAGAATGAGCATTCTAGCATATACACAATGTTAGAATTGCAATTGAAGCTTGAATTAATCTTGTGAAGATATTGGCTGGCAGTGCTATTGACAATGCAATTCGTCTGCAGATGTTTGCAGGTCTTGCATCTAGGGCGGAAGCAAGGGCCGATGACTGGTTCCTGGGAAGCGCAAATTTTGGCATGCACTAAAATGTCTTTTAGGTTCTTGTTTCTTCTGTAGGTAACTGTTGGGGCTTCCGGAAACGTCTATTTAAGTCGGTCATTACTGGCTAGAATGGGGTAGTATTTCCGCGGGATTTTGTTTATGTTAGGGAGCGCGTTTGAGAATTTGCTTATTAAGGATGGTGGTCGGGCGCTTTCTTTTCGACGTTGTTGCTTGATCACTTCGTCCCGTTCTAGCTTGGATGCTCTCTCGTAAGCCATATCCAGTGAGCTGACCGGGTGATTCCTGCTTGCCAGGGCGGTTATTAGTTCATTAAGGTGTTTTATATTGTCTGTGTTAACACTGCATACTCTTCTTACTCTGGTAGCCTGCCCTACAAAGAAACCTTGTTTGCAGTGGCGTGGGTGATGACTAGTGTAGTCTAGGTACTGTTGCCTTTCTGTTGGTTTCCTATAAAGCGTGGTTTTCAGTATACCATTGTCAAGAACATCAGTGGTGTCTAGGAAGTTCTCTCGTTTATCCGACTACTGGCATGAGAACCTAATGGTCGGATGCGAAGAATTAAGAATTAAGTTATGAAGATGTCATCTGTGTATCGAAGGTAAACATTTGGCATGAGGGGGAAAGACCCTAAGAGGGAAGTTTCAAGCTGTCCCATAAAATGTTGGCGTCGATGGGTGCGAAAGGAGTGCCCTTGCTGCTTCCAAAAACTTACATATAATAAGAGGAGTCGAACTCGAAATTGTTGAGAGTTAGTTAGAACTCAATTTAGTAAAGTAATGTAGACTTCCAACGCATGTTGGTGTCGGTTTTCTGCTATGGCCTTTGATGTAGCTTCTATTCCTTCGGTGATGGGAATGTTCGTATAGAGGGCGGATACGTCGAGCATGGCCAGAAGGGCGTCATTGAGTATTTGCCCACCATCGTTTATTGCTTCTATTATGCGGAGGAAGTGTGGGGTGTCCTTAAACAATCAAGGAAGAGAAGTCGGAATGTGTGTCAAATGGTGGTTCAGAAACACAGACAATGTTTCTGTGGAGGTGGTGTTCTTAGAAACTATGGGCCTTCCCGGAATGTCATCTTAGAACAATGCTTATGTGGGGACATTATGGATTTTGGGGAGGAGGTAGAAACGTCCTGCTTGCTTGTTCATCGGTCTTATGAAGTTTAGTACCGTTCTGGAGATTAATTCTCAGGCCAGCAAATCTGTGAGAGTGCGAAGAGTCGTTTGAATGTATTTGTTGCTGGGATCACGGTCTAAAGGCTGGTAGTGACCTTGGTTGTTAAGCTGTCTATAGGCCTCATCTTTATATTTTTCATTGGTAAGATGACAACGCTACCGCTTTTGTCTGCAGGTTTAATGCTTATGTCCGTTCTGGCTGCTAGGTTTTTGCGAGTGACTTTTGAGGGGGTCAACTTCTTGCGTTTATTTGTTTTCTTGGTTGAGATTAATATTTCTTACAAATCAATTTCTGGAGATTCCTCGGCATCTGGCGTCCAAGTGCTTGGTGCACGGAGTGCGTTGTCACTGATTTCACTATTATCTTGCTTATTGGAAAAGAATTCCTTCAGCCTCATTCTGGCGGAAAGTTCAGTCAGATCATTGTGTAACTCGTATTCATTCACGTGGCTGTTGGTACGGCAGAAAGTGAGGCCTTCTAGGATAATTATTTCGGTCGTCAATATAGTTTCTGAAATATTCATAACGTTTCTTTTACACGTGATGGGGGAGGAGGATATAACATTCTGTTCGGGAACAGGTTTCATGTTGCAGTTCCTCCTACTGTGGGAGCTGGATTCTACATTATGATTGTCAGCGAGGGAGAAAAATTCCACCGTACCAGATTCCGATGTGTCTGCGCGGCACGTGAGATGATTTAGTGCCACGTCTTTAGGCTTTTTGAGGACAGGAGGTTCTATGGTGCAATGTGTTTCAGGCAAAAGGAGCTGGTCACGTTCAAATTTAACTCTTAGTTTCTTGCGCAGCTCGTGTTCCTTACGGTTTCTAAAGGCATCAAGATCAATTTTCTATTGGTCAGTCAGTGGAATGATTTCATTCTGCTCATTTAAAACACTAAGTTGTTTGTCAGAGTGCTCTCTGAGTATTTCTAGAAGGGAAAGCGATGCACGTTTCAAAGTGTCCTGCCGTTTAGCTTCTAGTTGAGAGGGGAGAACTCCAAGGGAACAAATAGCTTTAATGCGGAGGCTTTTGGGGATTTTCTTGGTTTGGATGTAAGAGGAATAGATGTGAAGTGAAATATATAGTGTGTTTGTTTGCCGGCCAGTTTTCAAACCCTAAGGAAACCGCGGGATTAGAGGGGCAAGGCGTCCGGTCCGCTTGGTGCAGGTCATTTTCATTTTTACCGAGTCGACCTACGGGATGGTTCTTTTTTGTTCGGAGTCTGTGGTTTAGGGAGGCTGTTAGGGGTGATGTCCACGTCGATGCCTGTTTTGGTGCTTGTTTGCGTTTTAGTGCTTGTTAGTGTCTGTGTGAACATTGAGCGTGATGTTCTTGGTGGGTCGGGATCTTGTTCTGCTGCATGCTGTTCAGCTGGTGTTGTGGCTGCATCTACCGTTTGTGTGCTCGCGTTGCATGTGGGGTTCTTGGGGGGCAGGGTGGTTCGCTACTGTTGGGAATGTGAGGTTGGGTCTGCTGCTTGGTACTGACCACTGACGGGCCGGTGGGGCCGGTTGTGGAGAGCGTCACCTCAAACGACTTGCTCAGCCTGTACTTGATGTCAGTTGCCATTATCTCGGAAGTTAGCTTGTAAACCGTTTTTGGGCCCCAGATGTCCCTGGGGGTCATGATAGATTTCTGTGTGGTAGATGATGTCCACGTTTTGGTGTGTGAGCTCTACGTCAAGGAGGGCGTCGTTGAGCTTAACCGTTCGCTCGTAGTGAGCTATGAGTGTGTACCTGGTGTGTGAGTGGCTGCTGATTGTTTTCAATTCTGGTAAGCACTGTTGTCAGAATTATCGCCGCGTTGGATCGTTTGGTCTGAACATCTCGTACAAGCGATTTGATGGCTTCGAAAGTGTTTTCAGCGGTGTTGTAATTTAGATCGTTACTTCCGAAATGAAGTATGAAGTGCGTGATGTTGCGTGGGGCGGAATCTATGAGCTTCTTAATGTCCTGTGTTGTGGCGCAGCTTTCGAATCTAATGTACGGTGCATGTTGTCCGGCGCCACCACAGCCCAGCGTAAACCATTTCCCCCTGTTTTCTCCGACCATCTCGTAGTCTTCCCTCTTTCTCTACTACGGGGTCCTGTCACAATAACCACACCTCCCTTTCTCTCTCACTATTTCGCCCCTTTCACCCGACTACTGACCCACTCTGCTGTCCTCCTTCCGGCCCCGCTCCTAACAGCCTCCCCTCTCTCTCTACAACTCAATCTGTATCTATAAAACAGTGCGCCAGAGATGAACCTTGGTGCCTTGAAAAAGACAAATCCCCTTGTCGACACGTTAGCAGAGGTCTGAGGCCACTACCTTCTCCAAAGTATTATTTCTATCTGGTCATCATCATCACCACCAGCCTATCTACGCCCACTGCAGGGCAACGGCCTCTCCCATTATTCTCCAATTACCTCGGTCCTGTGCCAATTGTGACCAATTTATCCCCGCAAACTTCTTGATCTCATCTTCCCATCTAACTTTATGCCGCCCCCTGCAACGCTTGCCTTCTCTAGGGATCCACTCTGTTACCCTTAATGACCAGCGGTTATCTTGCCTTCACATTACATGCCCTGCCCACGTCCATTTCTTCTTCTCAATTTCTACTAATATGTCTTTAACACCAGTTTGCTCCCTGACCCACTCCGCTCTCTTCTTGTCCCTTAATGTTACACCTATCATTTTCCGCTCTATTGCCCGCTGAGTCGTTCTCAATTTAAGTTGAACCCTCTTAGTGAGCCTCCAAGTTTCTGCCCCGTAGGTGAGTACCGGTAAGATGCAGCTGTCATACACTTTCTTCTTCAGCGACAATGGTAGGCTGCTATTCATTATCTGAGAATGTCTGCCATATGCACCCCACCCCATTCTGATCCTTCTAATTACCTCTGCCTCGTGGTTGGGATCTGGAGTAACAACTTGGCCTAAGTAGATATATTCGCTTACCACTTCCACTGCCTCGCCACCTATCTCAAACTGCTGTGCTGTCCCGAGGTTATTGATCATTACTTTAGTTTTCTGCATATTAATTTTCAGGCCCACGGTTCTACTCTGTTCGCCCAGTGCGGAAAGCATGCTTTGCAATTCGTCCCCCGAGTTACTTAGCAATCTGGTAACCATCTGGTAACCATCTTCAAAGCCCTCTCGTTCCCTGGATTTCGTCTACGAAGATGACGGTACAAGGTAAGCAACCTCACCTCTCTCTGGAACACGCAGCTCTAATTTGAGACAGCCGCTTCAAGTACATTCAAGATCACTTTCCGTCTGGACAACATGCACCGTACATTAGATTCCAACGCAGCGGCACAATGCAGGACAATAAAAAGCTCATACATTCCGCCCCACGCAACATCACGCACTTCATACTTCACTTCGGAACTAACGATCTAAAGTACAACACCGCTGAAAATACTTTCAAAGCCATCAAACCTCTCGTACGAGATGTTCAGAGCAGACTACTCAACGTGGAGATAACCCTGACAACAGTGCTTCCCAGAATTGAAAACAATCACCAGCCACTCGCACCCCAGGTACACAGTTTCATAGCTCACTACGAGCGAACGGTTAAGCTCAACGACGCCCTCCTTGACCTAGAACTCACCTACCAAAACGTGGACATCATGGACCACACAGAAATCTATCATGACCCCCAGGGATATCTGGCCAAAGACGGTTTACACCCTAACTTCCAATGTGTTTGGATAATGGCAAATAACATCAAGTACGGGCTGAGCAAGTCGTTTGAGGTGACGCTCTTCACTACTGGCACCACCTGCCCGTCAGTGGGCAGCACCGAGCAGCAGACCGAACCTGACATTCCCAACATTAGCGAACCACCCTGTCCCCCCAAGAACCCCAAATGTGACACGAGCAAACAAACGGTAGATGCAGCCACAACACCAGCTGAACAGCATGCAGGAGAACAAGATCCCGACCCACCAAGAACATCACGCTCACTGTTCACACAGACACTAACACGTACTAAAACGCAAACAAGCACCCGAAAGGCATCGACGTGGACATCACCCCTAACAGCCTCCCTAAACAACAGACTACGAACAAAAAAGAACCATGCCGTAGGTCCACTCCGAACAAACGAAAATGACCTGCACCGAGCGGACCGGACGCCTTGCCCATCAAATTCCGTGCTTTCCTTAGGGTTCGAAAACCCGCCGGCAAATAAACACACTACAAATTTCAATTCAACACCTATTCCTCTTACCTCCAAACCAGGAAAATCCCCAAAGGCCTCCGCCCTAAAGCTATTTGTTCCCTTGGAGTTCTCCCCCCTCAACTAGAAACTAAATGGCAGGACACTTTGAAACGTGCATCGCTTTGCCTTCCAGAAATTCTTAGAGAGCACTGTGACAAAAAACAGTGTTTTAAATGAGCAGATTTGAAATCATTCCACTCACTGAACAAGAGAAAATTGATCTAGATGCCTTTAGAAACCGTAAGAAACACGAGCTGTGCAAGAAACAGTTAAATTTGAACGTGACCAGCTCCTTCTGCCTGACGCACATTCCCCCTTGAACCTCCTGTCCTCGCTAAGCCTGAAGACATGGCACTAAATCATCTTATGTCCCCCACAGACACATCATGATCTGCTACGGTCGAATTTTTCTCTCCCGCTAACAATCAAAATCTAGAATCTAGCTCCAACAGTAGGAGTAACAGCAACATGACACCTGTTCGCGAACAGAATGTTGTATCCGCCTCCCCCGTCATTTGTAACAGCTACGTTATAGATATTTCAGAAACATTATTGATGACCCAAATAATTATCCTAGAACGAGGCCTCATTTTCTGCCCTATCAACAACCACGTGAATGAATACGAGTTACACAAGGATCTCACTGAATTTTCCCGCAGAATGAGGCTGAAGGAATTATTTTCCGATATGCAAGATATTCGTGAAATCAATGACCACGCATTCCGTGCACCAAGCACTTGGACGCCAGATGCCAAGGAATCTCAAGAACTCTATTTGTATATAAAATCGGTATCAAAAGAAATATTAATCTCAACCAAGAAATCAAATAAACGCAAGAACTTGACCCCCTCAAAGGAAGTCACTCTAAAGAAACTAGCAGCCAGAACGGAGATAATGATTAAACCTGCAGACAAAGGCGGTAGCGTTGTCATCTTACCAATGGAAAATTATAAAGATGAGGCCTATAGGCAGCTTAACAACCATGGTCACTACCAGCATGTAGACCGTTATCCCAGCAACGAATATAGTCAAACGACCTTTCGCACTCTGACACATCTGCTGGCCAGAGAATTAATCACCACGACGGAACTAAACTTCATGACACCGATGAACAAGCAAGCAGGACGTTTCTACCTCGTCCCAAAATTCATAATATCCCCACAGAAGGTTTGTTCTCAGCTGACATTTCGGGAAGGCCCATAGTTACTAACAACACCCCCACGGAAACACTATCTTTGTTTCTGAATCACCATTTGGTAGACTTTCCGACTTCTCTTCCTTCATTGTTTAAGGACACCCCACACTTCCTCCGCATAGTAGAAGCAATAAACGATGGTGGGCAAATACACAATGACGCCCTTCTGGTCACGCTCGACGTCTCCGCCCTCTATACGAACATTCCCATCACCGAAGGAATAGAAGCTACATCAAAGGCCTTAGCAGAAAACCGGCACCAACATGCGTTGGAAGTCTACATTACTTTACTAAAATTACTTCTATCTCTCAACTATTTCGAGTTCGACTCATCTTACTACTTGCAAGTTTTTGGAACCAGCATTGGCATTCCTTTCGCACCTACCTACGCCAACATTTTTATGGGACAACTTGAAGCTTCCCTTTTAGAGTCATTCCCCCTCAAGCCAAAGGTTTACCTTCGATACATAGATGACATCTTCATAATTTGGGAGCACGGCCGCACAGCCCTAGAAAGTTTCATTTCGCATCTTAATTCTTCGCATCCGACCATTAAGTTCTCATGCCAGTACTCGGATAAACAAGTGAACTTGCTAGACAACACTGTTGTTCTTGACAATGGTAAACTGAAAATCACGCTTTATAGGAAACCAACGAACAGGCAACAGTACCTAGACTACCCTAGTAATCACCCACGCAACTTCAAACAGGGTATCTTTGTAGGACAGGCTGCCAGACTAAGAAGAGTATGCAGTGATAACACAGACTATATAAAACACCTTAATGAACTAATGTCCACCATGGCAAGCAGGAATCACCCTGTCAGCTCGCTGGATATGGCTTACGAAAGAGCATCCAAGCTAGAAAGTGACGAAGTGCTCAAGCTCCAACGTCGAAAAGAAAGCGCCCGACCGCCAGCCTAAATAACCAAATTCTCAAACGTGCTCCCTAACATAAACAAGATCCTGCGGAAATACTACCCATTCTAGCCAGTAATGACCGACTTAAAAAGACGTTTCCGGAAGCCCAAGAGTTGCATACAGAAGAAACAAGAACCTAAAAGACATCTTAGTGCATGCCGAAATTAGCGCTTCCCAGGAACCAGTCATCAGCCCTTGCCTCCACCCTAGATGCAAGATCTGCAAAAATCTGCAGACGAATTGCATTGTGAATAGCACTGCCAGCCAATACGTTTACAAGATGAATTCAAGCTTCACTTGCAATTCTTCTAACTTTGTGTATACTCTAGAATGCCCATTCTGTCAAAAGCAGTACATTGGAGAAACGAGTCCTCTTATGAACTTACGCCTGAATGGACATCAGGCGGACACTCATAACAGTGCCTGCATAGCTGTCGCGCAACACTTCAACCATCCGAACCACAATTTCGATTATCTTAAGCTCTATATTGTAGCGTACAGCGAATGCATGCTCCGGGTGGTAGGGGTTTTAATATGTCACAAAAGACCAAACAGTGACAGCCAAGGGTCTAACCTAAAGCTCGAGAACCGACGCATCGGCCCGCTGTGCGCGCGATCCGAAGACGTATATTCTGTTTCTTCTGCCTCGTCGTCGACCGTTGCGTGTGCCCTTTCTTATACAACACGTGACATTTACCTCCCCCCAGGGGAAGAATCGTCCCGATGCTCGGGTGAAAGTGTGGTGAACAGCGATCGAGTATGGGCGTGTCACGTTCTTGCGAAGTAAGGCTTCATGCGGACGATGTGGACCACTTCCGACCGGCGTTTGCGACGCCGGGATGGAACACCGTCTTCCAGAATAACGGCGTACGTGATGTCACTCAGTTGTTTCAGAACTCTGTAGGGTCCAAAATAGCCTTTCAGAAGTTTTTCGCTTAGCCCTCGACGTCGGATGGGGGTCCACACCCATACATAGTAGCCAGGCTCGAAGGAAGCGTGCCTGTGACGAGCGTTGCAAAGAGAGGAATTCTGCACCTGCTGTTCTCTGATGCGATACCGAGCGAGCTTCCGCGCCTCTTCGGCGCGCTGCGCGATCGCCTGCGCAGTCTCGTCGGCATTTCCGTGGTCGTGTGGGAGCATGGCATCCAGTATCGTTGTTGCCTCGCGTCCGTACAGGAGAGCAAATGGCGTCATGCGCGTAGTTTCTTGCCGGGCCGTGTTGTAGGCAAACGTCACGTATGCGAGAATTGCGTCCCAATTTTTGTGTTCCAAGTCGACGTACATGCTTAGCATGTCTGCAATGGTTTTGTTCAACCGTTCGGTCAGGCCGTTCATCTGTAGGTGGTAGGCCGTAGATTTTCGGTGTGAAGTACCGGTGAGATCCATGATGGCGCGTCAACGCCGAGTTGAATGCGGTTCCCCTGTCCGTGATCAACATTTGTGGTGCTCCTTGGCGCAGAACAATGTTGTCCATGTAGAATTGAGCCACGTCGAGCGCAGTGCAACGCTGAAGAGCTTTTGTTTCGGCGTATCTGGTAAGGCAATCGGTCGCGACGATTATCCACTTATTTCCCGAAGAGGAGGTTGGGAAGGGGCCCAAAAAGTCAATTCCGATCTGTTGGAAAGGTGTTCTCGGTATTTGTACAGGTTGCAGTAAACCAGCTGGGCGTCCAGGCGGTGTTTTCCGTCGCTGACATTCGCGGCAGGTGCGAATGTAGTTTTCACTGTCGCAGGAAGCTTCGGCCAGTAGTAGTTCTGCTTGATTGGGGAAACGTTGTACGCGCATAACCAAGGTGACCCGCAGTCGGCTCGTCATGACAGGCCTGTAGTATGTCGCGGCGAAGACACGCAGGGACAACTAAAAGGTAGGCTCTGCCATTTGGGCCAAAGTTGCGTTTGTAAGGGATGTTGTTCCGTAAACAAAAGAACTTTAGGCCGCGTGCGAAGAGCTTGGGCTTCCGTGTAGAGCGGCCTTCCAAAAAGCCCGACAAGTGGTTACACCTCGGCATCTTGCCTCTGTTGTTTACACAACGTTGGGGCGTCGATTGCTTCCAGAAAAGCCGTTTCGTCTTCATCTTCAGGTCCGGGGCGCTCGACCGGGGCTCGGGACAGGCAGTCTGCATCAGAATGATTTTTTCCCTGACTTATAGACTACCGTCAGATCAAAGTCCTGAAGTCGCAGGCTCCAGCGGGCTAGGCGACAAGTGGGGTTTTTTATTTGGCCAACCAACAAAGTTAGGGGTGGCCGCTCACTACCATGAAGGGACGGCCGTAAAGGTACGGGCTGAATTTCAAGACCGCCCATACAACAGCCAGACATTCCTTCTCAGTGGCCGAATAGTTGGTCTCCGCACGGGACAATGTCCTGCTTGCATAAGCAACAACTCTTTCAGCACCGTCTTGCCATTGGGTAAGAACTGCGCCTAGACCTACGTTGCTGGCGTCAGTATGAATGGTGGTCGCAGCGTCTTCATCAAAATGGGCGAGTACAGGTGGCTCTTGCAAACGCCGGCGCAGGTCCTCGAAAGAATCGTGCAGCTCATTGTTCCATACGAAGGCGACGTAGTTACGGGTAAGGCAGGTTTGTGGAGCCGCGATGTGTGCGAAATTTTCTATGAAGCGCCGGTAATAAGAACACAGGCCTAGAAATCGCCGCAGGGCCCTTTTGTCCTTGGGCGTCGGGAAATTGGAGATAGCGGCTACCTTTTCAGGGTCGGGTGTGACGCCGGCGTTGCTGACAACGTGGCCGAGGAAACAGAGCTTTTCATAACCAAAATGGCACTTTTCTGCTTTCAAAGTAAGACCGGCGGCTCGTACGGTACGAAGGACTGAAGATAGTCGTTTCACGTGTTCTTCAAATGTTGACGAGAAAACGATAACATCATCCAGGTACACGAGGCATGTCTGCCACTTGAGGCCAGACAAGACAGTGCCCATCATTCTCTGGAATGTTGCCGGCGCCGAACACAAACCAAAGGGCAGGACCTTAAACTCGAAAAGACCATCCGGTGTTATGAAGGCGGTCTTCTCGCGGTCGCGCTCATCTACCTCGATCTGCCAATACCCGCTTTTTAAATCCATGGAGGAAAAGTAACGGGCGTGGCGAAGCCGGTCGAGAGAGTCGTGGATACGGGGCAACGGATAGAAGTCTTTTTTGGTCACTTGGTTTAGCTTCCTGTAATCTACGCAAAACCGTAAAGTGCCATCCATCTTTTTAACCAAAACGACGGGCGACGCCCACGGACTTCGAGATGGCTGAATGACATCGTCTTGCAACATTTGTTCCACTTGGCTACGAATTGCTTTACGTTCCTTGGTAGACACACGATAAGGGTTTTGGCGAAGAGGTCTTACTGCGTCATCAGTGATGATACGATGCTTCGTGAGTGGCGTCTGTCGGACCGCAGATGTCGAAGAGAAGCAATCCATAAACTTCATGAGCAGTTCGCGGAGTTCTTGGCGCTGCGTGAACGGCAAGCTGGGGTTGACATCAATCGCGGGAACGGGACTGCTCTCGCCAGGCGGGGCGCCTTGTAAGGCGAAGCAGTCTTCGTCGCCGCCAGGAATGTCCTCGAAAAAGGCGACTGCAGTATGTTTGGCGACGTGTTGGTGCTCATTACTGAAATTTGTCAGCAATAATTCCGCTTTGCCGTCGACTAAGTGCACGACACCTCGGGCAACTGCAACGCCGCGACTGAATAAAAGCGCATCGACACGTTCTGCGATGCCGTCTACAGTGCTTCGCACGTCGCAGTTGACGGATACGAGCATGCAGGAGCGCGGCGGTATGTTGACGTCGTCGTCGATAACCCGCAACGATGAGCGACATTCTTGGCTTTCCGGCAGGCGGGGGCTCGGCGATAAGGTGATTAAGCGCTCGCCCACATCGATGACAGCGTTATACTCTCGTAAAAAGTCCATTCCTAAAATGACCACGCAAGTGCCGACGAAAGGAAGTAGGTCTCCTATGCTATCCAGCCAGTTGCACTTCCACACCGGCGTGATTAAGTGGCCCCCAGCAGTGCGAATTTGAATCTTAGGCCATGGGCGTCTTACTTTTTCAACCGATCAGCGAGGGTCGGGCCTAATGATCGAGTAATCCGCCTCCGGTATCAACAAGGGAACAACTTCATGCCCATCCAAAGATAGGACGAGATCAGCGCTTCCACCACCGGCGATAGTCACTCTCGTCGTCGTGTTTTCTCCGGCGGCTTCGCATGATTTCGAAGGTCTTGCGGGGTTATGCTATCAGCCACCCTGCCTCCCGGAGTTGCTCCTTATAGTTACCCCGCCTAGGGCTTGGTGATCTTCCCCGCGGCATATCTGTAGCGTCGCGGCAGCTAAGTGGAGCGTCGTTCCCTGGGGACGGTGATCGATATCGGCGGGACGGTGAGGGCGAGGCATTTCGGCGAGCAGCGAGGAAGTCTTCGATTGCAGCAGGTCTTTGCCCGAAGCGAGGCCGGGAAGCAGCAGGAGAAAATCCGGGAAGGCCAACCTCGCGGTACGGGCAACGGCGGTAAACATGGCCTGCTTCGCCACAGTGGTAGCATAGGGGTCGGTTGTCACTGGTACGCCAGAGGTCAGTCTTCCGTACTTGTCCTCGGAATGCATTTCCCGACGGCCAGGGGCGTGTACTGGCGGCCGCTGCCTGGGGACAGACGTCGGCTTGAGGCATACAGCTGGGCGCTGGGGCGCTCGCAGGAGGCGGTTGGCGACGCACTGCCGACGCATAGCCTGCTTGGAGCGGCTGTGGCTGTTGTTCCGGGGCTGCAAACGTTAAGGCCTGCCTGATTTCTTGGCGCACGATGTCGACGACTGATGCAGACGCCGGCCCGGGCGGAACGAGTCCGTGCAGCTACAACTACTCCCGAAATATAGATCGGACGAGCCGCAGTGATCCATCGGTGGACGCAGCAGTCACCACAGTGCCAGCGGTGCTGGAGGATCTGCCGGCAGCACGGTCGTACTGTCGGCACCGCTCCTGCAGGGCTCCCTCGATGGCTGTCGCCTCTTTGATGAAATCCTTTACAGTACGAGGAGGATTTCGCCTGAGGCCAGAGAATAGCTGCTCTTTTAACACCGTGCATTAGGTGTCGCAGCTTTTCTCGGACATATCGGGGTCGGCTCTCCGAATAGGCGAGCCATGTCCTCCGCGAACATAGCGAACCGTTTCGTTGGGCTTTTGAATTCGGGATTCCTAGAAGTCGCTGGGCGAGCTCTCGGCGGTCTGTGCAGGCAAACGACTCCAGAAGCTCCCCCCCGAAATTCATCCCACGTCGACAATTCACCCCTCGCCTCTCGGTTTTCGTACCAAGGTCCTGGCGCCGTCGTCCAGCGAGTAGTACGCATGCCCAAGTTTTTGTTGAGGGTTCCACTGGTTGAACAACGCGACACGCTCAAACTGCTCCAGCCAGTCCTCGACGTCTTCGAACGCTTCACCACGGAAGACGGCAGGAGTGCGCGGCTGCTGAAGCGTTACCTGAGAGGCAACTGATTGTGCCATTACTTGCGGTTGAAGCACTTGGCGTCTCGGCGCGCCGCTGGAAAGGAGGCCGTACTCAGGAGACAGGCCGAGTTGGGGCGGCTAATCCGATGAACCGGGGTCTCAACAAAGCGTGGCCGTACCGGGCTGCCAGGAGGGGTCCTGGACATCAGGTGTTGTACCCCGCACCCTCCACCAGTGTAGCGTACAGCGAATGCGTGCTCCGGTTGGTAGAGGTTTTTAATGAGGCAAAAAGACCAAACAGTGACAGCCAAGGGTCTAACCTAAAGCTCGAGAACCGAGGGACTCGCCCCCAGCCCGCGCGATCCGAAGACGAATATTCTGTTTCTTCTGCCTCGTCATCTACCGTTGCGTGTGCCCTTTCTTATACAACACGTGACAATATTCTACAGAAAAACTTTAAGTCTCCAAGAGACCGCAAATACAGAGAATCGTACTTAATTAATAAATTCAACTGCCTGGAGCAGGCTGGAGTCAATGCTTCGAAACACAGCTTAGAAACCTTGCGGTATCTGAATCAAACAAAAAATAATGCTCCTACAAAAAGTGGGCATATTCATTCGCAACATTCCTGCCTGCCCATCCCCAAAACTGATACTTCAATACAATTTCTGTGCATTCCTTGTTTTTCACCTGTCTTGTTCCTAGCTGATTTCGATATACCACGCTCACTCGCCTCCCTCGAGCTTCGGCATTTCGTCTTACTTTACACACACCTTACCTGCTTTACACACACAAGCAAAAAGAAAAAAAAGAAGAAAAAAAAACAGAAAAAATTCCAGAAATGTAACGCAAAGCTCCCCGTGGGTTGTACCCGTGCATTCCCCTTCTATTCTTCTGCGAACACTGACCTCCCCAGTCCGAATTCTTCGAACTATAGAGGCTGTTGCTGTTTGCGAGTTTTCTCTCTCACACACAGTTCAGTAACCTTGCAATTCCACCCCAAAGACGCCCCTCTCGTCCCCAACTTTCCCGGAAGCCAATCTTTGAGGTCGCCCGGCTCCACCGCAGACCACCTTAAACCATTCCCCCCTCTTTTCTCCGACCATCTCGTAGTCTTCCCTCTTTCTCTACTGCGCGGTCCTGTCACAATAACCACACCTCCCTTTCTGTCTCACTATTTCACTCCTTTCAACCGACCGCTGACCCACTCTGCGGTTCACCTTCCGGGCCCGCTCTTAACATCCTCGCCTCTCTCTTTCCAACTCAATATGTATCTATAACACAGTGGGCCAGAAATGAACCCTGATGCCTTGAAAAAGACAAGTCTCCTTGTCGAAACGTTAGCAGAGGTCTGAGGCCGCAACCTTCTCCAAAGTATTATTTCTATATATATATATATATATATATATATATATATCTATATATATATATATGTACAGAAACATAGGTCGGCAGTCTACAACGCCAAAGGAGGCATAGGGGTGTTGGTTAGGCTCTATTTTTTACTGCGGTTAATGAAGTTAAGATTTTTTTTAATATAAGGATGAAAGAAAGAAAGAAAAACACGCGCCCAGAGTGGGGACCGAACCCATGCCTTTCGATGAAGTTAATCGAAAGGCGTGGGTTCGGTCCCCACTCTGGGCGCGTGTTTTTCTTTCTTTCTTTCATCCTTATATTTAAAAAAATCTTAACTTCATTAACCGCAGTAAAAAATAGAGCCTAACCACACCCCTATGCCTCCTTTGGCGTTGTAGACTGCCGACCTATGTTTCTGTATTTCCTCAACGAGCCCCTCACTTCCTTAATATAAATATATATAGATATAAAAGGTGTCCTAGCTATCATGCACCAAGATGGTTTAGAGCAATGAAGTTAATCGAACGAAACATAGTGCATATATGCAGCTAGTACAGGGGAGTATCGCCCTACATGTTTAGATGCGGCGCATCTCTTGCTCAGGGGTATGTCACTCCTGTGTGCCCGATCCGCAGCGCCTCTCCTCCTCTCTACCTCTCCCTCGGCGGCAATAGGCCGGTGCGCGCTGTACGCGCCCTCTCCCTCTCTCCGGTCCCTCGCCAGTGATAAAGGAGCTGCGCCTGCACGCGCCCTCTCTCCCACTCCCTCCCTCGCCAGCGAATAAAGCATGCGCGGGCTGCGCACTCCCGTTTAGTACTCTCGGAGCGGGTCGCCTGCACCGGTTCTGCAACGTCGTTGTATGATGAGTTCGACCGGAACCAACAGCCCCGTCAGCGTAGAGGTGAAGCATTATGAGTCAGCACATTACGTTCCCATTCGTGCTCCGATAAACGAAACACAATGGAACCACACGGAACCCCCATGATGCTTCACATCTCCTCAGGGTTCCCCACTGGAAGATGGGGTAATTTTGTTTTGTAATCAGATTAAATTAATTATTTGCATTTATTTATCGAACTCCACAAGTACTTTACTAATCCCTAAAGTGTCCATGAGGCACCTGTAGGTGCGCAAGAGAAGTATCTAACTACGATATTTTGAGCATTCTTTCTGATAATGAAAGCCCGCTAAATATAAAAATATCACGTTAATGCACTCCCACTTCCTTCGTAAACCAGCGCCCTCAAATATGCTGATTGAAAGCAACTGCTTCGCCTGTCATACGCCCCGAGAAGCAGCGCGTAACCTTGATAATGGCATGCATTAAAGAAGCAGAAACAGCAGGTTTCGCGGGGCACTTGTTTGAGAAAAGGCACAAACATGGCCGCGATTTCTTGTTTTTTTCTTCTTTCTTTCTTTTTCCTTTTCATTCCAGCAAATTCAGAGAGAGCCTGTTCGAAGGCGTTGCGCTACTATGGGTTGGGAGCGGCATTACGTGAAATTTTTCGTATTTCGTGGAGTTTCTTCAACAGTCTAAACAACTAAGTACGGATATAGTTCATCAATAAAACTACCTGTCTCCTCAGCCTCTGAAATAGCTCAGCCGTCACTGAAATACCTCAGCCCCTAGTAATTACCTAAAAGACCCTCATTGACACTTTATAGATTGTGGCACCACTTCTCGAGTTGAATAGTTAATACAAGTAATAATTAGATCTCATTAACCAAAAACTTACTGGCCGGTACTCCTTCGTACTGGAAATAATGTGACTACGTTTTCTTCTAGTATCATTGCTCTTTTTTAAAATCTTTCTGCACGATAGCTGGAAAACCCTGTATATATATTAGGGAGCAATCAAACTTGGATGACGCTAGGGAACACAACAAAAGAGAGCTTCGAACGAGGCAGCAATTTGGATTGTTGCCAACGTTTTAACAAAGTGATTAGCCTTCACCAGCGGTACTTATACGGGAAAAAGTCATGGGTGCGTATATGTGAAATAAGGTATTGCACAGTACATAACAACGTAACAAAATTAAAGTTACTCGACCCGTGACACATATGTTCCAACATACCCTTCTCAAGAAAGAAAAAAACCATACAGGAAGACTCAACTGAAATTGTTGTCTTCAGGCCGTGCGATCACGTGGAGCTGAAGGCGCCTGCGGGAGCTGAAAGCTTCATCTTTTGTCACCAGTATTGCTCCAGCGACTACTTCACTGTCTCCGAGCACGACCCCTACACAAAACTGTAAAAAAATAGTCCGCGTTAGGTCACGAGGAACTTCAGTCTTGCCACTTCTTTATTCTAGTGTAAAGCTAGCGCCATAACAACAAATGAGCAGCAACGACAGTGGCAAAAGCCTTGACGGCCTCTGCCTAAAGAGTACCTCGTTGTGTTATTCCACTTTTTCCATACAGGAAAGCGAGCGCTGCAGTAACGAGCAAATAAAAAACGGGTTCTGAAACGGTGGAATTTGAATCTGGTTATACGAACAGCGGCTAAGCGGAAACTAAACTGTGGTATTGCCGCACGCTGGAAGAATGGCACAAAAAGTTGTCTTCGTGTTATGCACGTACGCCCTTTGGGTGATCGTCCACGATCGCCTTATGGGCGATCACCCCACAAAGCATAAGCTCATATCAAGAAGTCCATAAATTATGAATGTTCATGATACAGCTTGTAGAATATTGCGCGCGGCGTCGAGCCTGGACGTAATAAACCGCTAGTAGAAACAGCTTGCACACGAGCGGTGCAGATCCCTGATTTTCGGCAAATTGGTGGCATCTGCAAGTCTGCTTTCTGATGTAATTCTCACCGCTGCGCGAAGAGAGAGGGAGAGAGTATAAACCATTATTTTCAGCAGTGCAAGCTCTTATGTTTTAGCGCCCGCCCTGTGCAGATCTTTCTATTAGTAGAAGGTCTGGCCTTCACTGCCCTCCATGTCGTCACCCTCAGCCGACGCTGGGATGCAAGGTAGCTGCTAGTCAGGCGCCCGCCAACCACTCTTGAACTTGTAGGCGGCCGTTGAGACGGCTGCGGTCGGGCCTACATTTATTTGCAGTTCCGTTGGGTCGACAACATGGCCCGAGAATCAGGGAGCGCTCGTGGAGTGCGGCCTAGGAGCGCAGTGGCCACGATGTCCTGAGCTGCGTCATCATCTCCGATAATGATGATGATTTGTCGCGGCAATTGGCGATGAATTTGCCGCCAAAGGGCTCCCCCCTAGCGCGCAGTGTGTGATGAAATATAAGGGTAATATAAATGCGGGTGAAAAATTAATGAAAAGTTGGTAGAAGGAGCTCTGTAGATAAACAGAAAATATCAACTTGGTGCAAACAGCCAGCCGAGATGGAGAACCATCTACATATGTGCGTCCGTGGTCACAAAATATTCGATGGGCGGTCCAAGTACAAATCATAGGAATAGAAAGAGGGACAGTCCAGGTCGACAACATAGGCCCGAGAATAAGGGAGCGTCAGTGGAGTGCGGTCGAGCAGCGCGGAGGCCATGACATTCTGAGCTGCTTCATCATCTCCAATAAACATGATGATAGGGCGTGGCCGTTGTCGATGATGATGCCACCACAAACTCAATGTCGCAATAAGAAAGGCTTTTAAAGTTTCTGTGTTTCCTGCTTTCGGTTATTCAAATACTAAGGCGAATTTAATCACCAGGTGCACTGCTGATGCGCACAGGGTTTTCAAAATCAAGGTTTTTACGCGGCTAGCCTGCACCGGTGCAGACGCCAGGCGCCACGCGGCAGGAACAATTTTACAACTTTTGCGTCTCCAATTCATTATTTCAGAAAGTTTCTAAAGCGGGAACATGTACCTCGCTCCACCCCCAAAGCTCCCCATTCGTCGTCGGTCCCCTAGCATGTTCCTGTGATGCAGAAAACAGCAACAACGACGAGAAATGTTCTTCAACCCCTGGCAATGTACAAAGCTAGCACAGTGGTAACGCAATGGGGGCAAACTGTGGCGACCCAAATTCAAAAAACATCGTATCACTTAAGTCCTATGTTCGCTCTTTACCGCCAAAATCGTTTTGGTTATTGGAAAAAAACACAAGCAGTTTTCGAGCAGAATATGACTTTCGACTTCAAACTCAATACCTCCCTTATAAACAAACTGCAGAACCGCAAGTTTACAACCGCGGTTAACTCACGGTAGTGGCTCGATATTGGCTACTTCAGGAGTAGGCCTTACTAGACCAATAGTTGCGTTCTCAATATGTTTCAAACGACTGCGCCAATTTTCAGTGCTTACCTTTGTCTCACATTTGCATGGCTTAGGCATGCTTTCCAGGTTTTGGTCAGCACAGATATCAGGCACAAACATCACGAGATCTCCCGGGAGAGTTTTTGGTACCTGCAACCATAGATTATATTTGAATCGAAGCATAGCGACTCCCCAAGAATTCTTCTTTTATGCTTACTGGCACAGCTCGTTGCTAAAATCGTAATGTCAAGGACAAGGCCGCGTAAATAGCTTCAAGCTAAGTCGGCGCTCGTTAATAGTTATCATTCACAAAAAGAAGTGCATACCAATATGTATATATATATACATATATATATATATATATATATATATATATATATATATATATATATATATATATATATATATATTATATTATATATAATAAAATAACAAAATACAATTTATATATATAACTGTAGAATCCAGACATAGGGGTTGGAGTCAAGAAAACCTCGGAAAGCAGGAGGTGTGGTGTATGCAACGGATAAGAATTTGGAAAGAAAGACAGCGGAAAAAAATGCCCCCAGGGGGATCCGAGCCACGCCTCGAATAGGTCTGGTGCGATAACCACTCGCTTTCCGGCCGATTGCCCCCCCCGCTTTCTTGGGGTATTTATGTCAATGTAAATTTTTCCTGGCTTGGGGGTGGTAGCCAGCGCCACTCTGACTTCTCGGGGTTAAGGGGCCTTCTTTTTAATCCCCGCACCTCTACTCGAGTGTCTAAGACATGTCGAGAGTGGTCAACTAGCGGAAACCCTCTTAGCTTCCTTGGCACCAAGACTGCCAGAACAGAGGCCCTCATTATCCAAGGTAGCGAATCAAATAGGATATGAGGGGCTCGTAGAAATAAAAGAGAATAAGCGCTGGCAGTCAAGAAACCCGAAAGCAAAGGGGAGGGTTCGGTAGGTCATGGGACTTTTATAAAGAATTTGAAAAAAAAGAAAGGAGAAAAAAACCCGCCAAGGTGGGATCGACCCACGACCCCCAGAATCGTCGGTGCGTAAACATACGCTACCAGCGGGCGTTTTCCCCTGTAAATTTTTTCCGTTGCTTGGGGGTGGTAGCCAGCGCCACTCCGACTTCGGGGTGAAGGGGACCTTCTTTTTAACCCCGGGCCGTGACTCGATGTCTACGACTGTCGAGAGTGGTCAACCAGCGTGAACCCTCTAAGCTTTTTGGCACCAACTGCCAGAAAGAGGGCCCCCGCTTTTGGCATTAGCAATCAGAATAGGAAATGAGGTGCTCGTATAAATAACACAGAAATAAGAGTTGCAGTCAAGAAAACCTCAAAGCAAAGGGGAGGTTGTGGTGGGTCATTGAAACAGATAAAAATCTGGAAAGAAAGAAAGAAAGCGACTGCCAACCTTTATTTATTTATATATATATTATATATATATAATATAATATCATATATATATATATATATATATATATATTATAGTTACGAATTGTAGACGCACGATTAAAAACAAAACAGTGGTTTACTGACGTTCGACTGGAGGACCAGTCTTCATCTTGAGTAACATAAAAAACGTTGGAGCACGCACAAGCGTGTGTAGTAGGTTGGATGTTACTCAAGATGAAACTGGTCCTTCAGTCAAAAAGGCAGTAAACCACTGTTTTTTTAATCGTGCGTCTACAATTTCTCAACTATTTCTTGTGGCTCCTCGAGAAGTTTTTTTTACAAACACACACACAACATATATTTTATATATATATATATATATATATATATTGATATATATATATATATATATATATATATATATATATATAAATATATATATATTTATATATATATATTTTATATATATATATATATTTGTCCAGATACTACTGTCGAACGTACTAAAAATAACGAGCAAACCATTCTTACTTTGTGAGCAGCCGGCGTTTTATGGAAGGTCCATAGTGGCCCAAAATTGTCCAGGCTAACACAACAACATCAAGTTGTAGCTTTCGTATTTAACTCAACGGAACAACGATTAGAAAAAAAGAATCCCAACGACGAGTTTAGTTTGCCTCCTGCGCACTTTTGATATTGATTGTAAATTGATAAGGAGCTGCAAGATGGAGCGCAACTTCTGCGGCTAAAGCACCGCTCGTGATCTGGATGTTTTGTTTTAGACGGATCCAGCAGGGCCACCGTATTGAGAACATTAGGCTGGGTAACCATTTTATCACTATATTTATTCAACTTGAAATTGTGTCTCTTCGAGCAACGCGCCTTCCTCAAAAAAAAACTTTGCTACAATGCTTGAAAAGCCCTCAACGACTTTTGAGCCACTTATTTACACACCTCGGAGAGAAACATGTATCGTGTGCTCGCTCTGGCAATTAAATGATGCGTCAGCATCGTCTAGTATCCAAAGTACCCACCCTCATTAAAAAAAAAGGCATTTTATTGGAATTGATCGGACTGTTGGATAGCGGCGCCTAACCTGAGTTGAAAATATTCCTGGTGCTCTCATCGTGTTCGGAAATAAAGTTTACAGTTTCATTTCATTGTTGTTTAAAATTACATACCGGTTTGGCGTTACTGTAAAAACTCATCTTCTAGTTTTATAGCGAAGCGGTAACCTCGTTGTGGGAAGGTTTTTTGTGGCATCTCATAGGTTGGTAAGAAAACGATGGCGCCAAATTAGGTGGAAAAATGCACACTTTATAGGGAGTCGCATACGCAGTATTAGGTGCTGCTTGTGTTTTTTTACAGGACCAGCTCCGATCAACTGTACAGTACACCTAATTGATTAAAATGTTAGCGCAGCGCTACTGATAAATATATTACGCACGCAGGCTATGCAGAAAGTGCTCCCTGATAATTATCACTAAAATGCAAATTTTCGCTATGACCACTGCTCAAGAAGTTAGGCGACGTCAATAGCCTCCTTCACAAACAAAGCTGGGTGCTCTCGTGGTAGGCACCTTAGGGAAAAAAAACACATGCAGAATTTTTAGGGGGTCACAACACATTCTGAGATCTTGACTGATCTGGGTTCTCTTTCCATATTTTGAGTGGGGCGTGGGCATGAACCCATATGTTAGGGACCACTTCCCCACTTCACTAACAAACATAGATAAAGGCCTTAACAGTTCACCCTCCCATGAAAGGTTTAATAAACCTAGAGCACACTGGAGTACATATACAAACACATCTAAATTAGAGTACACCTCAATCGCACACATATACGTAAATGAAGCCGCCCAACTCCCCACGGCGCACATCCTCGACGTCGCCGAAAACTCTATTCCCGAGGCCTTTGGTGCCCGTGCAACCAATCGAGGCCCTAGTGAAATGAGGACTGTAGGCGAGCGTGGAAGGCCCAGACAAGACCTAGGGTATCCTACAACAGGTACCCCACCTCCAATAACCTTGTATCATTTAAAAGGGTGAAGGCTCATGGTAAGCGTGTGCGCCATCAGGCGAAACGAGAGCGTTGGCGCACCTTCCCTTCATCCATTAAATTCATATACAGATAAACAGACACACGAACAGGTATGTAAGAATACGCAAACTTAAAGAACAACATACACACAACCATGCCCCTTGTCAGCACAACAGGGGACATGCTCGAACAACATGCTAACGCACATGCACCACACTTCCCGAACCGTTTCCCGTTCAGCAGGCTACACACTTTCCTGAAACACCAAAACCACTTGTGAAAAAATGTCTCTTTGTGACAACAAGTCAAATGTGGTTACATCTCTGAATTTACACTGTATGAGTTGAAAGTTGCGCTGAGCACTTTTAAACCTTCGCTCCAGTGAGGTAAGATAACATACGTTATCATACAACACCTACACACAGACACGCTTCAACACTCCTACACTTATCCACACAAATAAGGCTTTCGGGGCACATTCTGGCGTCTTGAAAGGAGGCTATTGTAGTGGCTTTCTTGAAAGTGGGGAAGGAATCGTTCCTCTCCCGCCAGCAATCGACCCTAGCCCTCACCAAGATGCGTGAGCAAGCTTCTGGAGAAGATGATCAAAAGGACCGTCGTGTACTTTCTGGAGTACAATGGTCTTCTCGAGGGTTGCAAGGCATGTTTCCGGGCAGAGCGATCGACTTGTTGCATTATAATCCTACATTAAAGACGTCTCTAAACACAAGCAGTACTGCATGACCGTCCTTTTTTCGTCGAAAGAGCGTATGATCCGCAGGCGTTACGGCATTCTTGCCAGACCTAACAGGCAAATGTTGAACACTCTTGATGGTTACTTGTCTTAACGAAAATTTTGTGTCAGAGTCGGGTCGGCATTGTCAAGAGTTCACAATAAGAAAATGAGGGGACTCAAGGCGGAGCTGCCGAAGCTGACGCTTTGTTATCGTAAAGATGAATTTGCTTCGGAAAGCATTGCCACAATCGATCTCCTGTTTAGTGTATGTAGATGATACAGAAAGATCTTTAAATATTGTAATATATCTATATGTGAAGTCAAGGACAGCTTCGGAGAAACAACTTTCTCGTGGGACAGACGAAAATTATTTAAAACTTGATCCACAAAAAGTACCTGTGTCGTATTCTCAAGGAGACGTGGAGTAAGTCCCCATCCTGAAATAAATCTCAATGTTGACCCGATTTCTGTAAAAAGGAACACAAGTTTTGGCTACGGTGATGAGAACGAAAACCATTCCTCTCCGACATAAAACAACCTAAACAAAAATTTTATCATCTCAACATAAACAACCAAACAAAAATGCCTAAAACAATCAATGTTCTGGAAGTCCTATCTCATAAATTATATGGTGGAAAAGACTACCATTGCGCCTTTATACCACTTTGGTAGGGTCTCGTTGGTAGGAATCTGGGCGTTTTGCCTTCTACAAAAGTGTTTTAAGTTATGTGCATTCGCCGCAGTCTTGACAATGGTGCGGCGTTTTGGTTAGAGGGGGGGGGGGTGCGGTATGGTTGAGGGGTTCGTTCCCTAAAGTGACGGACAACTGTGGGTCCAGCCTGCCCTTCTCTGACTGAATCCCTCGTCGGTTGGACTCAGCGCGGCTCTCGAACTGGTCCGGGACCTCAAACGGTACCCCTCCGGCAATCTTCGCTCGAGCTCTCGACTGCCTCCTTTCCCAATCGTCTACAGGGGGCAAGCGTCCTTGGGCCGCGTGATGGCGCCCGCGCGGCCCCCTCAGGGCCGCTCCGGGAACGGGATCACGATCCTCGGCGGCTTGTAGGCTGCCTCGCGGGTCGGCGTTCCGAACGGCTCCGCGATAGGTGCTGCGTTGGGGTCACCTGCAGGACCCTCTTTCGTATTGGCAGCGGTCGTCGTTGGCTCGGCGGCGCGCTCCAGCGCCGGCGCCGCACCATGTACGGCCTCTTGAATCTTGCCTTACAGGCCCGATCGGCGGGTAGGTGGTTACCGCCGCACAGGCAGCACTTGGGCACGCATGCGTTTCATTCGTGCCGGTTGGCGATGCGCATCCCCGGCAGATGCGATTTTGGGGATTGGGCACACGTCCATTCTGTGTCCGACGCGGCCACACTGGTAGTACATGTCGATCTCCTTGCGGTGCACGGAGCATTCAACCAGCAGGTTCCCGTAACGCAAGGAGTTCGGAAGTTTGCGTCCCTCGAAGGCGATCACCATCGACCTGGTCTTGCCAATCCGGTTCACCTGCAACGCCGTCGGGTTGTGCTTCTGCACCCACTGGGTCCTGAATTTCTTGGGCGGTGTGTCCTATCGGGGATCCCGCCTTACTGTTCTGTGGGGTGCTCATTCGAAAGCGCTCACCTCGCGGGACGTCCTGGAATGTTGATGCGTTCCACCATAGCGTACTTGTCGGCGGGCTACCTCTCAGAGGTACTCACGACGATTATGGTGTGCTGATAGTTTGGGCAAATAAAGCCTTCTCTTCATGCGATTGCGTCGGCTTGCGCCGCTGCAGTAATGGCTCGGCTGATTTTGATTCGGGTACATCGCTCCCTCGGAGCCCGCCGCGTGGCAGCATTACAATCTTGATGTCTTCGCACGGGAGGCCTGGCATTCTCGCGCCCTTGAGCAGCTTGCCCTTGTTTACTCTCTTCGCCCTATGACGTAGGCTTTTGCAGATAGTGCAATCGAGGGCATAACCACGTCTGTTGCTGGCGTCAGCTACAGCTGCGGTGCAATCTTGTCTTCCGTGGCTTCTGGGAGTTAGGCTTAGCTTCCCGACGTTAATTTTGCTTCAACTTCTCGTCGGCCTCAATTCTCATAGCGGTCGACATATTGGTCAGTGTCCGCTCGCTAAATTAGCGATCGCTCGGTAATTAGCTTCGACTCGATCCGGCCCTTGTCTAGGCCTACCGCTTCCTCGGCCGAGTCCGAAGCCGGTGGGTACTCCTCGTGGGTCATAAACTTGGCTCTAATGGCCCAATAAATGGTCCAGTACCTCGGAATGGCCTATCCTGATCTTCCACATATGTCATACGTCCGATGGATGTACTGTCATATACTTTTACCCGCGAGTTGATTAACCGGCGCACTTCGCGAAAATTGAAAGAGCTGGATCTGTGGCGCGACTTTCTCCTCAGTGTCGCACGTGCACCTTTGCCATCAGTCGGCCTTCCACAATAAAAATCCGAACAGCATCATCATCCCAATGGCCTTGAACCATTGTCGCTCTTATGAATGGGCTGTGATTTTTTTGTGTGTAATCCGGGTTATTCACGTAAGCCCTCCCTTAAGGCACAAATGGGCGTGTTAGTCATCGCGTTTTTGTCGTCTCTTTAACCCGTGAAATTCGCGATAGTCCATCATTATGAACACATACCAACTGCAGTAATTCTTTTCAAAATTAAGCTGCCTATTCCCCTGCTATATCACAGACCTTAATGCCGCCATGTCGAGATATGTGCACATCTGAAGGGAGCTGAGTGGGTTAAGTTTTGTAGTCGCATCGTAGGAGTTTGGTGATAATGCTACACCACGGTGTACAGGTCTTGCTGAGTTGAGGAACCGTTGCTTGTGCTCGAAAAAGTTTTTAAGCTGCACTTTCCAATACCTAGGTTTCCCAGCAGTTCAATTGATAAACTTTCGGTGCATATTATAATCCCCAGGTGGTCAAAATAATTCTGAGCCCCCACTACGGTGAGCCTGATTGCCTGTGTAGCGTCGGCGCGTCAAACCTCATAATCAAATCAATCAATAATTGATAAAATATTATACCTTGCCAGCAGGCCCTCAAACCTCGAAATATGCAATTTCACTTTCGTTCCGAGGATGTTCTTCGTCAGTCCTACATTGCCGTTGCTCCCAACGTTAGTTCAAAATTGGTCAAGCCCGCACGGGGCACCTTGAGTAACCTTGGTGATGGTATTGGTGACACCGCGGACTCCGAGCCCCAATACTCACGCTGTAACCGACAATGGTAATGAGTTTTAAGGTGAAGGGTAGAAACCACGAAGGGTGGCAGTGGGAGACAAGGTCAAGCTCCGGCGGATGAGCATCCTGTCTGTCTATCAGAAGGGATCTCCGGGACCTTTCACGGTATCAGGGTAAGCCGAGTGAAGGAAGTGCCCCCGTCCCCTTCTTTTATACTATAGCAAATGGTATTTTCATACCCCCCCCAAGACGTGATCGGTCCCTGAAAAAGGGATTCATTGAAGTACATTTCCTTCCATTGTCATCCTTAACCTTGCCTGAGCAGGAAAACTACCCTTTATTTCTTGTTAAGGAATCTCGTGATACAGCCCATTCTCTTGCAACGGCATCGGTTTTCTTGATTGCTGAATATCTTGAAGGCATAATTGGAAAATCTTACAAGGCTAAAAAACAAAGTACTGGTGTGGTCCTTGTCGAGGTAAACAACAAGCAGCAGGCCATAAAGCTTCTAGCTCAGACACGAACAGAGCCTCAACAGCTCCCAGGGTGTCATCTCTGAGCCAGATCTGGTGTCATCTCTGAGCCAGATCTGCTGAATGAAATGGATGCCGACGTCCTTGAGGGATTGAAAGACCAGGTGTCACGGCCGTATGGCCCATCAATATCCGTAGAGACGATAAGAAAATCCCCACGCAGCACATCATCCTTATCGTTGACCGCTCGGCACTTCCGCAACATATCAATGCAGGATTCATTCGGTGCTCCATCTGTCCCTACATCCCGAACCCGCGGCGCTGATTTAAGTGCCAGCGGTTCGGGCATGGTACAAACTCCTGCCGCGGCACACCAACCTGTGCCAAATGCGCCGCACAGGACCACCCTACTGACAATTGCAACTGGAAAATGGCAAATGGCGAACCGCTGGCGAACTTGGCTCTAAGCATGCCACCAATTTTGCTTATCCAGGTTGTTCTTGGTTTCGCTGGTTACAAGCACGTCCTCTGAAACTTCGGCAATCCACCGATATCAACTACGAACGTGACATCTTGGCATGACGCACCAACGCCCGACTGTCCGCCTATCGGCCACTTCGCTGGAGGTGTGACGTCACCAGGGCCAACGGGTATAAAAGAAGAGCTGCATAGCTTCGTCTTCACTGGGCACGGCGAATCGCTGGCGAACTTGGCCCTAAGCATGCCACTCGTTTTGCTTGTCCAGGTTCTTCTTGGTTTCTCTGGTTTCAACAACGTGCTCTGCAACTTCGGCAATCCACCGGTATCAACTACGAGCGTGACATCTTGGCATGACTCACTAACGCCCCACTGTCCGCCTATCGGCCACTTCACTGGAGGTGGGATGTCACCAGGGCCACCGGGTATAAAAGAAGAGCTGCATCGCTTCGTCTTCATTGGGAATGGCGAACCGCTGGCGAACTTGGCTCTAAGCATGCCACCCGTTTTGCTTATCTAGGTTGGTTATGATTCTTCTTGTCGAAGTGATGACATGCTACTAGTGGTTCTGCCATGCCCTCGGCGCTGTTTTTGCATTGCGTACGAGTGTTTTTCTGTATCCAAAATATTGTTGTGTGGCGATGTTGAAAGCAACCCTGGTCCAGATACCCAGAAATCTTTAGACATGATTATAAAATTCAAGGAGTCAATGCAGAATGATATATCAGAAATGAAAGCCTTGCAATGCAAGCTTGATGCTTCGCTTCGCAGTGTAATGGCTAGACTAGAACAGATAAAAAAAATGTGACAGGTTTTCAAACTTCCCTGCAACGGCTAGAACCAATGAAACAATACCTGCAGTCACTCCATAAGTCGGTTATTTCGCGACAGCAAAAAGTAGTGAATCTGAAAGATTACAGCCGGCGGTCAAATTTACTTGTTTTTGGTGTACCCGAGGCTAAATAAGAATCTGAAGATAAACTGAAGGAGAAGGATATCGGCAACATCTTTGATAAACAGCTTGGCGTGAAGGTTTCATCAGTTGGGCGTATCCACAGACTTGGAAAACGTATCAAGGAGACCTGTAGCAGGGGAAAATGATAGCGGTAGAGGCGAGAAAAATGTCGACCGGTAATCTTGTACTTCCAAGACTTCAATGAGAAGATGGCTGTTTTCAGTAACGTTAAGAAACTGAAAGGCTCGAAAATTTACATTCAGAAAGATTATTCCAAAGAAACTCTCCGCAAGCGAAAACTGCTCTGGGAATCAGCACGCAAGGGTAAGGATGAAGGGCCGGATCCAAAACTTTATGAAGATAAACTCAAAATTAATGACGAAACATATGTTTGGGATGATTTAACAAGTAGACGAGTGAAGCTCATTTCGTCCCCCGTGCAGTCGCAGTCGAAGTTACATGATCCCGGCAGGGTTTCTTATTGCAACAGGCTCATTGTATTGAATATGAATGCCCAGAGTGTTGTCAATAAATCCGAATCCCTGGAAATTGCTTTACTCGCGCACAACCCCGACGTAACAAGAATAACTGAGACTTGGTTAACCAGTATTATCACTGACGACTGCGTTTTTCCTTTATCGTTTTCGGTCTTCAGACGTGACCGTGGGTCACGAGGTGGGGGTGTGGCTGTTCTGTTAAAGAAAAATATGAATGCTGTGGTTTTAAATCAAATAGAAGGCCACGAAACCTGCTTCTCAAGAAAACCTTGTCTAGTTTCACTTTTGTCCCGTGTGCGCTGTACAGGCCTCTCAGTTCTGATTCTTCTTATTTGCGAAAGCTTCAACATCATTTGTTTTATTTCCGCAAAACCAGGCTTATGCTTGTTGGCGATATTAATCTACCAAGTATTGATTGGCCTAGTGGATGTGTCGGTGCCTCAGAACACTCTGATATTTTATCCGACATTATGCTAACTCGTAATTTAAACCAGGTTGTTTTTGAGACCACTAGAATTTGCGGTACAGCTAGGTCCGTACTCGATCATGGTTCTTAGATCGCAGTGTTTCTGATTATTCATTACATGTAAGTGGTGGGATTTCTGATCACAAGGTTGTAGTTATCAATGTCTTTCTAGAACTTAAAAAACGTTTGGCGGGAGTTAAGCATACATATGTCAAAGACTACTCCAGGGCGAGGGATGAGTCTGTTTTGGATTACCTTGACATAGTTTAACGACACTTTCAAGGTAATTATGTGTGGCATCTATGGGAAATGTTGAAAGAGCATTGCCCATTTTGTCTAAAGTCTTTTATACCTGATAAGAAAAAACGAACCAAAAGGGTCAATTCATGGGTTAACCGGGATATTATTCACTTAAAACGGCGAATTAAACGTATAAAGAAGACTCGCAGTCCCGATTGTGATGTCTTAAATAGGGTAGTCTCGGAAATTTCGAGCAGCGTAAAATGCGCAAACAAACGGTATTTTTGCGAACGTTTGTCTCATTTAATTTTAAACGATCCAGGAAAGTTTTTGAATCACATCCGTGGTGCACGTAAATCGGTTGATCAATTATTGGTTGATGGCAAGATTGAAACATTTCGTAACTCCATTGCTGATGCTTTCAATTCCTTTTTGCATTCTGTGTTTTCAAACGATCAAGGTAATGAATTTTATATGGAGGCTTATTCGGAGCAGATGTAGCTTGTTTCTTTTGAGGGAGTTTTTGAAATGCTTCTGCGATTAGACCCTAAGTGCACTACTGGCCCGGATGACATCCCGGACGCCTTTCTGCGTCACTATGCAAAATCTTTAGCTGGGTTTTTGACAGTCATTTTGCGTGAATCTTTTCGAACGTCCGTGCTGCCCCATGATTGCCTTATGGGTAGGGTAGTTCCAGATTTTAAAAATGGTGACCGCTTGCATATTGACAATTATCGACCAATTTGCTTAACGTGCTGTTGTTGCAAGATCCTAGAACATATTGTAGCTAACCATATCCTTAATGTACTGGAAAAAAATAAAACATTGAGTTCCTTCCAAAATGGTTTTAGAAAGCAATTTTCTGCCGTTACGCAGTTGGTCACCGCCGTTCATAGTTTTAGTTCAATCTTAGATCACTCCGGGCAAATTGATACTTTGTTTTTAGACTTATGCTAGGCATTGTACAGGGTTCCTCGCGGTAGCCGTCTTTAAAAACTTAAACAAGCAGGAATTCGTTTCACACTCGTAAATTGGGTTAATTCATATTTGAAAGATCTAACGCAAATTGTAGACATCGATGCTACTTGTTCCTCTTCTCTAACAGTGACATCCGGTGTCCCCCAGGGCAGTGTGCTGGGTCCCCTGCTTTTGTGTTGTAAACTAATTATTTAGTGTCTGTGGTTGGTGATACTGTGAATATTGTAATGTTCACGGATGATATCATGATTTTTACTTAAGTGCAGTCTGCTTCCGACCAACATCGGCTAGATAGGGCTTTATGTGACATATCATCTTGGTGCGACAAATGGGGCATGAAAGTTGGCACTACAAAAACAGTTCTTTTACGTATAACCAGAATACAAAACCCCCTAATTTTTAGGTACAAAATTAACAACCAACTAATTGAGGAGGTTAGTATGTTTAAATACCTAGGTGTTGTATTGAACTCCAGATTAGATTGGAACTACAACGTTCGGCATGTAACTTCTTCAGCGCTGAAAAAACTTGGGATTTTACCGCATAAACATCGAGGTAACCTGGTAGCGTTAAGCGTTTAGCATACAATTCCATATTTAGGCCTAAACTGGAGTATGCAGCGGTTGTTTGGGACCTGTACACGAACAAAAACATTAACGAATTTTAGAAAGTTCAGAGGAGGGCTGTTTGATTTATTTATAATAAATGTAAAGAAGTGATTCTCCGTCATGTATCATGGCACTCAATAAAATCCAACCACTACACATTACACGTGAAATTTTCCGCTTAGCTTTTCTGGAGTCCCTAATAAGGTGTAAGACTTGATTATCACCCACTCCATCCATTAGCCCATTAGCCACCAGGAAAACACGACAGACACATAGCCATAGTTTATCCCCATTGTTTGCCCCAACAAATACATTTAGGTTTCATATTTTCCACGTACGGTAGATGACTGCAATAAATTGCCAGAAAGACTTTTTAGTTGAAATTTCACTAAAACCCTACACGCTCATTTTAGCAACTTTTAATCATTGACGTTGGGGTTTTTAGTGACGCTTCTCAAAGTTGTACGTGATTACCACATTTTCTAGTTTTATTTGGATTGAAACCCTGTTATGTTTGTACGAAAATTTAATTTCACCGTGGCCTGTTTATTTTGTAGTCTCCAAGTGAATTCTGAGTTGATGTTACCCATTGTTCTTATTGTATTGTATTGCATTGTATGGTCGTGTGCATTCTTTTTGTTCTGCCCGTACTGTCGGACCATTTATTTGGCCTGCTGTATTTTGTACATAAATAAATAAATAAATCTTCTCCCATCACTTGTTCTAACTGCGGAGGCCCACACGCGGCTTACTCCAGGAAGTGCGAGAAATTTCAACTCGAAAAGAAACTTCGCAGCCTAGAAGTGACAGAGTACATCTCCTTCCCAAAGGCGCATAAGAAGCTCGCCGCTTTCCCCCTGGGGAGGTACGCCGACGCAGCTAGACAGGGTGCGGAGTGGTGTCTGGTTTCGGCAGGGGCCCAGTACCGCCGGTCCGACTTGGTCCCGCCCCCGTCCCCAAATGGGTTGCCTCAGGCAGCCCAACCCGTCGCCACACCGCTTGCGGGGGCCGCAGCGGTTGTGGTGCCAACCGCGTCCGTCGCGACCGGTGCTGCTCCCGCTTCGGCTCCCCGTCCTCCAGTTTGTTAGAGGGTGCCGAGGGGATGGATATCTGGGCCTCCGCATCGGCTCCCACCGCCGCCGCAGCGCCCATGTCACTTCTGGCGCCGGCGACGCCCGCGGTGGTGGCGGGGCAAACGAACGGCCCCCGAAGGGTGGCCAAGTCCAGGGGGCCCGGTTCGTCGGGCACCCCTATGACATGTGACGAGGAAATGGACGTCGGGCCGTTCCTCCCTGCTACGCAGCGCAGGGAGCGGACCCCGAAATCCAAGCCAAACGGGAGGCCCATCAAGCCCCTTCTGAGAGTACAAGCCCCGAAAGCCCGCCCGCCCGCCCCCCACACCACCACACACACACACCACACACACACACACACACACACACACACCACACACACACACACCACACACACACCACACACACACACACACACACACACACACACACACACACACACACACACACCACACCACACACACACACCACACCACACTTCATCCTAAAATGTAAATAATGGGAACAGAAAACTTCATTCAGTGAAAACCGCAGAGGCCTCCTTAAAAATCTTGACGATGTGTATGAGATGCTACATGCGAATCAGCCAAGTATCCTATGGCTCCTAGAAACTCACCTGTATTCCAAACAAACAAATTTCCTAAATAGGTACATGGTATTCAGAAAGGACAGGGTTGGCTGCACACACTCTTCGGGCGGGGTGGCCATGGTCGCCCTTAAAACATTAACATGCCACCCTCGCTCTTTAAACACTGTCCTTGAGGCTGTAGGAATCCGTATGATAATTATTTAATAGGATGATAATGGTATGCTCCATTTATCTCTCCTGATTTTGCACTTCTGAGCTCTGATTTCGAGGCACTGGTTGGCCAGCTACCCAAAACCTACATCCTCATAGGCGACCTTAATCGCACAACTCTCTTTGTAGCTCCTCCCGAACGGGCGCCTGACGTCGCCTGATACAGAAGTTTCTTACATCCTCTAGAGCATGCCTTTTCAACAAAAAACAGCCTACATATCATAACTTAGGACACAATACATACTCACATGTTGACTTGGCTATTGGTTCCGCAGTTCTCTTTCCTTGTCTTTAGTGGGGCGTGGGCACTGACCCGTATGGTTACGACCACTTCCCCACTTCACTAAGGTATATAGGTAAGGGCGGAAGCAGTGCACCTTCCTATAACAGGTTTAATGAATCTAAAGCAAATTGGAGTACATTCACAGAAACAAGTAAGCTACACCACACATCCATAAAACTTCCACATGTGGAGGAAGCAGCCCAGGTAAACACGGCCACATCCTCGACGCCGCCGAAAATCTATTACCCACGCATCCGGTGCCTCGCGCAACCAGAGGACGCCGTGGTGGAATGAGAACTGCAGGCGAGCGCGCGAGGCCCAGAATAAGGCTTATGGTGTCCTCCACCAGTACCCCCACATTCAATAACCTTGTATCATTTAAAAGGAGAAGGAATTTGGTAAGCGTTTGCGCCGTGAGGCAAAACGAGAGAGTTGGCGCACCTTTCTTACGTCCATAACTCATACACAGACACACACAAAGTATGGACAATAATACGCAAACTTAAAGAAAAACATACACGCAGCCTGCCCCTCGTCAGAACAACAGAGAGCATGCCCGAACATCAGGCTGTTTCACTTGCACAACACTTCCAACACGTTTCCAGTTCAGCACAGTACACAAACACTTTCCTAAAACACAAAACCACTTTTGAAAAGAAGTTTCTCCGTGACAATAACAAGTCAAAATGCGGTTACAACTATGCATGGATAGAGTACGAGTTGAGGGCTGACCTGAGCACATGTAAACCTTCAGCTCCAGGTGCACACACGAAAACATAAACCATGATACAAAACCTACACCCAGACACTCTTGAAACACTCCTACACATATACAACAAAATATGTCTTTCCTGGCACATTCCACGCTCTTGGCGGGAGGCCATAGTAGTGTCGTTACTGAAGGATGGGAAGGACCCTTCCTCTCCCGCCAGTTATCGTCGCATCGCTCTGACAAGCTCTCTGTACAAGCTGCTCGAGAAGATGATAAACAGAAGACTTGTGTACTTCTTGTTCTACAACGGTCTTCTCGAGAGCTGCTAGGCAGGCTTCAGGTTGGGGCGATCCAGAAATGACCAACGTGTCGAAATTAAATCATATATAAAGGATGACTTCGTGTAATAACAGTTTTGCCCTACGGTGATATCGACATCGAGAAAGCCAATGACACCGCTTGGCGGTACGGCATCCTTAGTGACATGAAGTCATTCGGTGTTTCGGGCAACATGTTAAACATCCTTTGTAATTATGTGTCGGAGAACCTTTCGCGTCAGAGTTCGTTCTCCACTGTCGAAGCTTCATGTGCAAGAAAATGGCGTGCCACAAAGTGGACTGTTGAGCTGCAGTCATTTCATAATTAAGATGAACTCTCTTGGAAAGGCACTTCCACCTAAATCTCTTATTTCATGTTTGTATGTGACGCGCAAATATGCTTTCAATCGTGTAATATGTCAATCTGCGAACGTCAAGTCCAGCTTGGCGTCAAGAAACTTGCCGGCAGGGCTAACAACAATTGCTTTAAACTGAATCCGGCAAAAAGCTCTTTCTTTGCGTTCTCCAGAAAGCGTGGGGTCCATCCCGACCCATACATTACTCGTAATGACGTGACGCTTCCTATGAACAAGAAACACAAGTGACTAGGTGTTGTGTTTCACCACAAACTCACATTCATTGCACGCGTCAAGGAACTTAAGCATAAATGTTTGAAGATAAGAAATATCCTCAAGATTCTCTCCTATTAATCGTATGGTGCCGACAAAGAACTCCAGCCGCGCTTGTATACTTCTTTGGTTGGGTTTCGTTTGTACTATGGAACAGTGGTTTATGGGTCGGCGACTAAAACAGCATTCGAATACTTGACCCAGTGCTGCACTTGGGGCTGCTTATGCATCGGGTGCTTTTCGCACTAGTCCGGTTTAAAGTTTGTTTGTCGAGTGTAACGGGTGGAGCCGTGAGAACCAGCGGAAGTACATGGATTTGCTTTATGCTTTTAAGATGTTACCGTGAATAACCGTCCTTCTTATCCTGTCTTCAACAATACATCCACATCTCTGCTGTTTGTAAACCGCCCATTCGTTCCTATGCCCTTTTCACTTAGAGTGAGAGAGCGAGCCTCTGATCTCAGCGCTTCGTTTTTACACGTGCACACATCATCCTTTTCAGACATTTTACCGCCTTGGAAAGATCGAATTGTGTCCTGCGACCTTTCTTTTATGAAACTTGGCATAACGGGTACCACGAGCTGCAATACTGGAGCACTTTCTGTCTCTGCAGTTTAAATACCCATGTGCAGAATTTTACAGTGACACGTCTAAAGCATACACGATGGTGTCCTGGGCTGCTCTTGGTCCGAATTTCATTGCAGCTAAAACCATGAGCGTGCACAGAACCATGTTTCCTCAGAAGCATATAGATTTTTTTTATCGTACAGCACAATGGTGAAAATGAAATCCCCAATTCTGTCCTCTATACAGGTTCCTTCAGTGTTGTTCGAGCACTATCATAGCACAAGCCCCCCCATAACCGCATAGTTAATCTTGTGTTGAACACCATTGTGAGGAGGCGCTGCTCACCGGACAGTGGTCGGCCGATCGATGTGACGAGCAGGAGGTGAAGGTGCGGGGGGGGGGGAGAAATCGCGTGGGAAGAAAAAGCGAGGAAGAGGAAGCCAGAACGGTCGTGGCACGAGAGCGGGACGAACAAAGTTCGAGGAGTGACCTGCCGGACGAGAACGTTCGGGGAACCTCTGTTACACACCCGAAAACGATCGGGGAACCTACGTTGCGAGTCGTATCTTCCCCGTTGACATTGAGGCAGATCAGCCGAGACCGGCAATAGAGCACCCGGGCCGAATCGCTCATCAGTCAGAGCAAGGGCATCGACAAGAGCTCCGTGGCAGCGCACTGAGCCTAGCTCACGGGAAAGAGCGACGCCACTTTGTGGCGGCCAGCGCCAACGTCAAAGAAACAGCCAGCGCCTTCAGCCATCACACCTAGCAAGTGTACCGCCACAGCTCACTGACACCGAGTAGTGCCAGACTTGAGCGGGAACTCTCTTGAGTTAACGACATTGTCTTGTCGGACATCTAGTCGTTTGATTAGAATAGCTCATAGTTAATTTGTGTATCTTTCTAATTTTGTCCCGTGAATACAGTCTGTCGTTGTCTGACGTCACGTACCTCGCTTCGTCTTCCGCAGTTAAACTTGACCTCCTCATCCAAAAAACAACCTGCATTACAACGATAATGTCTGTGTATGCGCAAAAGCATGAGCTGCTCCTCTGCTGGGTCCCAGGACACACTGGGATCACTGGGAACGAGTTGGCAGACGTGAAGGCCGCTGCTACTGCACTCAGGAACACTGTAGACATCACAACGTTACTCTATACAGACCTCAAGCCACACATAAGACAACACTTGCGTAGAGCATGGCAAACACACTGGAGTGAAAAAAAAATAGAACAAACTACATGTTATCAAGCCACACTTGGGACGGTACACAGCGGACTCACACAACAGATACAAGGAAATCGCCTTGGCTGGGCTACGGATAGGGCACACGCATGCAACGCACTCGTATCTGCTCACGGGATCTTCTAGACCCCAGTGCAGCAGGTGCGGAGAGGCCCTATCCGCATTTCACGTACTCATTCAATGCAAGGCACTCGACCCCACACGATGCAAACATTTTCCTGAACTGCACAGACAACACATCCCGCTACACCCATCACACTTCTTTGCCGACAACCCAATGTTTTCTAACAAGCGTGTTTTCCAGTTTTTAGCTGACGTAAAATTTCTGCAGCTCTTGTCATATCGCGTGGAATCATCCTGGCCTACACACCTACCATCTCCTTTGTATTTTGTATTGCGCCACTTTTACTTATACTGACAGGTTTTAGTATTTACAGCCTGATCAACCACTAAATGACTTCTCTGGCGCTCTTTGCTCTTAGTCGGTCTTTTGCCATTTCACCAAGCATCATCATGATCAAAATTGGTCAACGTAATTTTGCAGCAGTACGCACAGCAGAGTCAGCAGATATTCTGACCGGGAGCCACTGTGTTAAACAGCGCCTCTCGCGATCAATCTCGAGTCAATCGAATGACCAATCGAATGACCCGGTCAATCGAATCACCCGGACCCGGATGAGCTGTACCTAATTTAGAATTCGTGCAAGGAAGCAAAGCCGTTTTTATTACTTTATATTCAAAACAGGGAACCGAAAACGAACTCTCCACTACCATTATTCGGGAAAAAACACGCCTTGCCGAAAAGAAAAAAAAGGATTTTTGTATTTTGGGTGGAAGGCTAACATAAAAAAGTACAGTAAATAATGCCATGAAAGTAAAACACAACCCTTCAATTATTGCTTACCCATATACATGATAGACTGTTGTGATATTGTCATAATATAATCTCTAAAGAGGCCCTCTCAGGAATGTGTTGTAAGAGCGCTGTTTGTTTTTCTAACAAGAGTGACTCAGGTAGAAACATCTGCTTTTTCAGGAACTGAAATAATAAAGAATATGTAGACTAGATGTATAATTCAATGTAAACTAATGTATGGAGTTTTGCACCCTAAGAACAACACATCTACGCGCAGGAGTGCGCTTGTTACCATTGGAAATTTGGAAATACACAGTATTAAAGTCGAAGAAGAAACGAACGGGTGATAGGACGAGCACGAGAGTAGCTCTACCTGCTGTTCACTTCACCAGTATCATTGCTGCTCTAAAGCCAATAAAAATCGGATTGCCGTCCCATATGTATCTCCTAACCCCGACTATAAAATATTAGAGAATAGTTCTCATTTAGTAAGTGCTTGCACTTGGCGTATCTGCTACGCGAAGGTGAAACTCTGTGAAAAACACGTGGTGACTGTACCTTGCGAAGTGCATCAGGAACGACAGTGTATGTGGTAGGTTTTCTTGCATAAGTTTGCACAGCACCGCTGTGTAGCCTCTTTACAGATTTCGGTAGGTTACCACTTCTTGTTTCGCCGCTTTTAAAGATGACGTTGATATGGCCGGTTGGCAGCACTTTTACCACTTTGCCCATCAGTCCGAAAATCTGGAAAATGCACAAGACGCCATCAGCAGGGGGGAGTGGACATGCAAAGAAATACCTTACCACTTACACAACGCAATTGTTTACAATCAAAAATTCTTGTCCTACGTTGGCGAGAGTTCGAGGATGAGAGGCCCAAACTGCGATTCCGGCATTTAACCCCCAGCTTGAGCAGACAGATTTTATTGTGGATGTCAAACCTGCCAGCGGAATAAGTAGTGGCAAGGATATACTTTCTGTTTACCACAAAAATTTCAATCTTTTGTTGGGAGAAACAGCAAAATAATTTGGACACAATAAAACCGGTAGTTTTTCTTCTATAATACAATCTTGAAGATAAGAAAATCGTGTACACCTATAGTTGCCAGTATTTATAATTAGAAAGCGTATCGAAAAAGTGGTGTAACAAGATTGCTTTATAACAGAACGATTATTTGATTGTAGTGCTAAATCGCCGACGCAACGCAAGATATGAGGCGCGCCGTAGTGGAGGGCTCGGGAATAATTTTGACCTACTGGGGATCTTTAACGGGAGCCCAAATCTTACGCACACGGGCACTTTTTCTTTTCGCCTCCATCAGAATCTTTTATAAAGCCTAGCAATAAGGAAAATCAGGTGTTCTGAGAAGTTAGGTTTCTTTGTGGATTTCCCAATAACGATTAATCCCGTTTGTATCTACAGTTTCTTTTCTATTGTAACAGTTGTCCATTTTTCATATACCCATTCTAGCCATTTTTAGAAACAAGTGTATAAAGAAGCGGAAAGGTTTTTAGAAGCGACGCTGAGAGGAGCATCTCTTGCCGGCGGCCCTATCCTGCGTGCGTCCGTCGTGCGCGTCCGCCCAGCTGCGTCTCTCCTCCGCTCGCCTCCTCTCCTCTCTCCGATAGCGAACACTCTCTGCCAACATCTGCGGTCGCGCTGCGCGCGGCTGCGCACTGTGCGCATGTGCAGTACTCTCTCACTCCGCGATCTCCTCTCCTTCCGGCGCGCTGCGCATAGAAGCGGAGTGCCGCGCTCCGGCCGGTCTCTCAGTCGACGGTCGTCCGCGCTTGCGCTTGCGCTTGCTCTCTTGCCTACCCGACAATTGCTTGATGCGACACCAATGGAACCCCCATCAGCGTCGCATCACACCAGGGTTCCCGCGAGAGGAGGTGGGCGTAATTTTTTCCTTTACACTCCTCTGGAAGTGTAGTAGAAAATACTGTAGTGTAAGATGTAGTAAAGTGTAGTGTAGAGAGGAGACGTGTGCAACCCCACGCCTGCTGTAGTATCTTTTGTAACCTATGCCTATAAAGTGAAGTTTCGGACTGACTGACTGTGACTGACTGACTGACTGACTACTGACTTGACTGACTGACTGACTGACTGACTGACTGACTGACTGACTGATGACTGACTGACTGCACACCTCGGTAAAACTGGGCGCCACTCACTCACACTCAGAGAGACAAAATATTTTTCTTCACGCACTCACTCCCACTCACGCTCCTCAGTCGACCCCACCATTCGCACTCACTCACGCTCACGCTCACTACGCGCCTTCCACCACGCTCACCCACTCTCAATCACGCTTGCCACTGCCCGTGATCCCTCGCACTCACTTGCGCTCACGTTCACCGATCGCCGCCACCACTCACACTCGCTCGTGCTCAGCCTCACCTCTCTCGTAGCCACTCGCATTCACTCACTCTCACCATTCCCGTCACCACACGCACTCACTCGCGCTCACAACTCGTCATCTCCCCTTGCACGCGAGTGTGTGCAACATACTCTCCATGAGTCATGAAACCGTACTCTGTTAGTGCATTACGGCGGCAGAAGGCCATTCAAATCCTATTCCTAAATCAACACGCCACCAGAAAATTACTTCTAGGGTGCCCCATAGCAGGAGCTCAGTGACGGCAGTTTTCTGAGCTAAAAGATATCCCGCCATGAACAACCATCCCAGCGAGTGGTTCCAGGGACGAATTGCCAACAGTGACTACAACCGCAGTAGTGCACCGCGGTAAGCCCCGCATATGGCGTGAGTAGCGCGAGTGGACTCACGAGTGGTGAGTGGGGCTCACAGCGAGTGGCTTTCGCACTCGCGAGTGGTGAGTGGAGCTCATCGCAAGTGGCTCGCGCACTCGCGAGTGAGGCTCGCCGTGAGTGGCACTCGCACTCGCGAGTGGTGAGCCTGGCTCCCTGCGCGTGGGGCAGGTACTCCCTCGCATTCACACTTGCCAGTCCAAAATGACGGCAAGGCTGACTCACCACTAACAAGGAAGTGGTGACGGGATTATGTATGAGTGTACTCGTGAGTTACCCAGCCGACCTATGACTAAGTGACTGACTTAATGGCTGACTAACCGGCTCACTGACTGACTGACGTGGATCGCGGGCTCACGCGATTCAAGAGCCTTTGAGTGGCGTTCGGTACCCGAGACGAAGCAAAGATTGAGCCAGTATTGGGATGAACTCTGCAACATTCACCGAAAGGTTGCGTGGTGTGAGAGAGGAGAGCGATGCATTTACAGTATGTACACTATGTTGCATGAGAGAGCCCGCACAGCTCGCTCTTCGTCTTCGTTTCCCGGTGAATGGGAGCACGGCGCTCTTTTTCTTCCCGAGACAATATTATTACCAAACCTTAAGTAACACACAAAAGACTACGTGTGTTTCAATTGGCATCTTTGTTTCGTTGAGAATTTGCACCGACAGGCGACATTCTGTCTTTCTTGCCGTATCAATTCTTCCATATGTTTGGTGCCAGAAAACCACATCGATGTCATACCAGTTGCCAACTTTTTTAAAACGTGCTACAACTTGTGAACATGCGGAATGACGATAGGTTTTTTACACTTCTTTTCTACTTCTCGTTCCCCCGAATTTGATTTCGCGTCTCTTATTTACCTTAGAATTATCTTGAAAATGACAGACTCTAAAATTCCTGCCATTTTAGCCTATCTAGTTTTCTTGTAGAACTACTGAATATTTTGGTGTGCGCAATTTTGTGAGGGCAGCCCGCAATCAAAGAAACACCAATGCCCATTTCAGCATTGTTTGAGCCCATGAATTGACCTTCATTGTAGCCTTCTTTGAACGCGTGAAGAGTCAGGATACATGTTCTTATTGTTGAAATAACCAGAAAGCATAAATTACAATTCATTGTTCTTTTTAGCTCAAGGGTGAAGTTCAATCCACAGCCATACGGTTTTAAAACGTTCAAAACCTGAGCCATCTTTTGGTCGCGGTTATCAGGCTTCACAAACACTAGAACATCGTCTACGTATCCAATAATTTTACTCCTGAACCTGCAAAGTTTTGTTCCATCTATCTGTCAGTTCTTCCGAGAAATATGTTGCTAAGGGCAAAAGCAACTTTTAACCCTATCCTAACACCTGCTTTTTTGAAGATAAAGCATTCCTTTCCATTCCACAAACATAGAGTTTAGGCGGAACTATGGGATTTCAAGGAAGCTGTTGACAGACACCCACATATGCTACCACACGTTATCTCATCATTAGCTTTAGTAATGTAAAGCCGTTCACTCTTCATAAGTTCTTCAAAAAGCGTAGAATATTATAGGTCTTGGACGTGAATACCGGATTTGACTGATTAAGAAAACTCACAAGTTCAACAGAGTTCAGGATGATGGCAGGGTTGCATACAGCATGGTTTGGCAAATCTTCCCAAAAATCTAGACACCTCTCACTACCAAGTGCCTCTTTCTGTCATGATTCCCCAAAACAAACACCAGTTATATGGGTTTTAGCCACGAAGAAAACCTCCAAATTAAGGCTTTGCAAATTTAATAGAAGTGGAAAAATTTTCGGGGTTATGCTCATGCAGCAAAACCACCGAGGTGTGGCAAGGGAGCCTTATCGGCATCCGCGATTGCCGTCATTTAGTCGCTCCTGAAGTTTATTAGCAATGGCAGTACGTCCTCGTGGAAATTATGCCCGTTTATTTTAATTCGACAGCCTTGCTTTATTTCACTCGATGACGCCTCGAAAGCTACTCTGACTTTGGTTGTTTTTCGGTCTGTTTGAACGACAGCTTGATGTGGCATTTAGTACCAAAGTGTTGTCTTTTTTTCTTTTGCCTTGTACCCTTTCTGCAACATTGAATAAAAATATTGCGTTATTGCATTATCGTACGTATTTACGTATCAACATTTTCGCTTATTCTGACAGTTTGCTGCATCAGGCTCTTCACCGCAAGTTTTTTATTTGCTCTTACACGGTCGAGTCATTTTCACTGCGAACTTACTGTCTGTCGGTTTCCAAGCTTTACTATTATGTTATCGAAACGTTCAATTGCCCAGTGCTCGTTATATCTTGTAGTCGTCTTGCTTTTAGTGTAATGAATTCGACGCTTTAAAATATTGTATTCCTTCATGACGTTCATTAGCGGTGGTTTCCCCTCAAAGTAAAATCACCCGCTCCTTTTGTGACCACCTTATCAGCTCTGTTTTACTCGTCGTTGTACAATCCCGGCAAGCATTATATCGACGCCATAAGCTTGTCACCGGCACGTTTTGACGTCCCCGTTAGAAAAGTGCCAGTAACAATTCAATTCTATCAGCCTTGTAATAAATTGAAGTGCTGCCGCATTTCTGGTCGTCGCAAATTCTGATGGCATTTTTCTACATGTTTTGTTAATTTCCTTCAATAAGTCTGGGGAGTCTGACACTCAAGTGGCTATTTGAGCTTGGTGGTTGAATCTGATTACGCTAAAGTGGCGATTAGGTCAGGTTAAAGGGGCCAGCGATGGTGTGTGTCTTGTTCTCCACACTTCTGTCTGTGCGCCAGCTGTGCTGTAGTCCCTTAGTCTGACACATTTGGAGTAGTCTGTTTCAGTAGGTATTATGAGAAACTCAGACCGTACTTGAAACTCATCTAAAAAATATCCGCTAATCTGAAGGCAATTAGCGAACTACTGTAGTAATTTCTCACCAATGCCTACGCAAATAGTGAGTTTGAAGAAAATATACATTACGATATCAAGATATTCGCTGTACTGTCGCAACTGGAGAACAGCATAGCCGAGCCAGCCCAAGCTAGCGAGTCAACCATGACAATACCTGCAAATACCGCAGAGCAGACTCCCCCGGGAGACGCGGCAGTGATTATCAAGTTTCCGTAGGTCTACCTAATGAAGTTTCACAGAAGTTCAATTAGTGGAAAGGGTTTTGGCAGCAAAACAAAGTCGGATGTACACCTATAGCGAAACATGGGGGACGGAAAAAACTTGAATTACTTAATTTAAGCGGAGACATGAAAGCAGCCGCCCCTATCGAATGACTCTAGCACTACGAAAATAACTATGATAAAACAGTGACAATATAAAGCTATTCTGAAAGAGGTTTTGCCAATACCTGGATTTCAATATTTTCTGATAAATCAAAGTTTCATAAATCACATCTTTTATGAATTTTTAAAGCCTTAAGTATTAGTGAAATTATTGGGTGGTTGTGATTTATTAAGAAAGCAAGGAAGAGAAAAGAACAGTGGATATTATTGAACTCAACGCGGAGTTCACCCTCATACAATCCAGTTCAACATAGAGAAGGGAGACTTCAAAAGATATGAAGAGAGAAAGAGAGGGAAGAAGGAGGATAGTGGGGGACGGTGTATGTCGCACTCGTCTCGTCGAAGGCTCGGCGGCTACAAACGATTCACTAGTCCTGTCCCAGTGAGAAGGTTGAGGAGGTGGTGAAACACCTCGCGTCGGATAGCGTCCGGACCCATTGGGAACAGGAAGTCTTCAGGCTCGTGGCTTGGTGCACCAAATCGGTGTAGGGCTGCCCGGAGTTCCTCCCTCGCGGTGTCATGCTGGCGGTAAGAGTACATAGAGTAAGTGCTCCAGCGTCTAGGGTTCTGGGCAATCGACGCAGGTGGGCGACGACCGGCAGTCCTGGTGATGCAGGCGGGCTCCCACGTTGCAGCAATTAAGCCGAAGGCGAAGCAGGAGCGACCGGGCATGCTTACTGATGCACCCCGGTAGGACCCGATCACTGACCCCTTGAGATCTGGATGCAGGGCCTCCACCACCCGGGCAAGGATAGTCCTTGCAGTGCCGAATAACACCACATCCCGGAAGCTGGTGCCCTGCCTCGCCAGCTGCACCCTCGACCCGGGCATGTGCTACCTCGTTGTTCATGATGTCAACGTGCGATGGCAGCCAGTGAAGTCATGGACACCCATGGGGCTCCATCGCATCAAGCTTGGCCACCAGCGACCCATTTATATTGCAGCTGAATCTGCCTGGCTGGTCGGCAGCTCGAAAACGGAGGAGGGCAGGCCAGGAATCAGTCAGGATGATGGCCCCCCGGACCTGGTCGGCTGCTGTAGAAGATCCGCGGCCGAGTGGAGTCCAGCCAGCTCTGTGTGGGTGGATGAGGCAGGGAAGGGCAGGCTGCACAACTGGCTGGTGCCACGTTTTAGGGCTGTGCATGCGGCCCTGGCTCTGCCCATAAACTCTTGCACGGAGCCATCCGTGTACACCTGCAGAAGTCCGGCAGGATCGTCCTGTAGAAGGGCGGCCACTTCTTGGTAGATGGCACGGGGCGGAGTGGACCTTTTGCTACAGACCACCGGCAATGTAGTGGCGATGCGTAGAACCTGCCCCGTTCCTGAGGGTGGTGGCTCCAGGCGGGGCCGCTGCGGCAACGCGATATGGCTCTCGTAGGTACTGAGCAACATGCCCATCTGAGAGTTTGGCCAAATGCGGTAGCGCTCGAGGAGTGCCGAGCCGTCAGGTGTGCCCTCAAAGCGGTGGATGTGGTGGGGCCCCAACGGCTGGCCCCGAATCTGGGTAGGCCATGAGCCTGCCTCCATGTATGTCGCCGTCACCGGAGACGAGCTCGGAAGGCCCAGGCAAACGTGGATAGCCCGGCTATGATCCACCTCGAGCTCCTCCCATTGCCAATAAAAATACGGCATTTTCGCCCATGGTGTGGTTCCTCCTTGCTTCGTCTTCCTCCTTGCAACGCGCATGGACTCTGCTGAGATATTTTCAATGCTTCCTAATTTCTAAGAGACGCCTGCGACAACACCTGGGTGCGGGCGTCTGCGACTGCGTTAATTCTCGTTCTGCGGCTCAAGCATCAATATGAGAGAGTGGGGTGTTACTTCGTGCGGTCTGTCCGCGCTAGTTTTTGTCATTCTTCTTACGAATCAAAATGAATAAAATCAAACTTCCAAATCAAACCAAAATAAAAAATCAAAAAAAAAAATCAAATCAATCAAAGTAGTGGGGGTTTAGGATCTTTGTGGTAATTTGGCTAGTAAGTTCAGCTTCTCACCACATACCACGACGATTACTCGCAGAGCCATTCGATTTCTGGGTGTTGTATGCCACCTCTCGAAAAAGGTCAAGGACACGACCTGTCTTCTCAAGCTGAACAAAACTATTTCTTGTCCGCAACTCGAGTATGCCTGTGCAATACTGAATAGAACACGCAAAAAAAAGTGTATTGTAACTGGAGGTGTACGAAAGGTTAATGTCTATATTTAAAATTGCTTTGGTACTCATAATACGTGTAACCTAGGATTATATTTTAAGTGCGAATGCACTTCTTAAGCGACCCTGAACCGGCGTGCACCGGTGATTTCCGCATAGCATACCCACGTGGCGGATTGGCCAGGAATCTCCTTTTCTTCCTTGGCAACGGGGGGAGATGGAAGCGCGCTGCCTGGCCGCTGACATGGCACATACCCACGTGGGGATTGGCCAGGAGTCGGGCGTGAGAAGGGCTAATGCACCCGCTTAAAGGAGTACTGACACGAAATTTCAAAGCTGAGATTAGCTCTAGCAATCAAGTACAACGACAACACAAATAAGTGTCTGTGAATAAATGCATCTTTCTTTCTTTGTAGTTGTGTGTGTGTGTGTGATCTCTCTTTCGCGAACATTACCGAACCGCGCAAATTCAACTGTGCATTCGCACTTTCACATTCTTCCCCTCGGGGAAATCCGGGGAATTTTTTGTGCTTATGATAACTTGCATGGCCTCCAGGCAAAAGAAAATGGGTGTTGTTTTTCTGTTCAGAATTGTTCGCGTGGCCGTGTCTTGTAGTGAGGTGTGGCAACATGTTCCTCTACAGATGCGCGAAAGTGCACCACAAGAAACGATGTTTTTTTAGTTTACGAATGTGTGTAGGAGTTGCGCTTCACGTTTTGACTATATAGTACAGTCTATCAGTACTATGGTATTAAGATATATTTATTGTTTTCCCGACTTTGTTTTGTAAGCAAATCTATTAGCTTGCCATGTGTGTGACCTATTTTGTATATTTATGTTCATTCCGCATTTACTTGAGTATAAAATTTTAACAAGACAATCCTACCTTTTTTCAGTGCACTTTATTCAACGTCTGGTTTCTCTAAATGTATATTCATTACGTATTTTGTTTATCACATATCAGCAACCTTGTACCGCTCCAGTTTCGCACGAATATACGTTGCTTTAATCAATACATATAAAGAGAAGCGCCCGACTGACTGACCGACTGACTGTCTGAACAACTGACCGACTGACCGACTGACTGACTGACTGATGACTGACACTGACTGACTGACTGACTGACTGACTGACTGACTGACTGACTGACTGACTGACTGACTGACTGACTGACTGACTGACTGACTGACTGACTGGTTCATTAAGGCCCAGCCGACACTGCTACACGTAGAGACAAACTTTTGGGTGTGCATTCGTATCATGACCTGAGGAGTCTTGCCTTTAGGCGGCACGCTGGCCAGACAACACGCGAGATTATCGAAACATTTTACATGCACGAGCGAGATGGAGCAAGCGTCACCACGCCGTTAGTCGACTTGCTACCAAAGGAGATGGTTTTTTTTCTTATATCTGAACTATTCTTCTTTTTGTTCTCTTTCCCGCCTTTTCTTATATTGCTTCCTCGGACTCAAATTTATTTTGTTGTTAGTGAGCGCCCGTGTTTGCGTCTTTCTTGCCTTCGAATTCTATTTCTGGGAGCTGCTTTTTTGCCATCAATGTATACCCGCTAGCCTGTCTTGAGATATTCGTATAGTTCAAAAAGAAACAGCTGCCATTCTTGTGTCCCTGACGCGAGGACATGTTTTATGGCATTTTACTTCAACACCTCTTCCATTTCTTAGCGAGTAAAGAATTAATTTAACTCGGCAAAGCCCCGGCCGCGGTGGCCCAGTGGCTACGGCGTTGTGCTGCTGAGCGCAAACACGCGGGTTCGATTCCCTCCCGCGGCGGCCGCTTTTCTGATTCAGGCGAAAAAAAAACCGCCCATCTGTACGAGATTTAGGGGAACGTTAAAAAACCCAGGTTGTCAAAATGAATCCGGAGCCCTCCACTACGGCGCGCTTCATCACCGGCGTTGCTTCGGCGCGCTTAACAACACAATTTATTATTCAGTTCACTTGGCCATGCAAGCTTCTTTCTACTAGCGGTACTACCTTTCCTCCATTACATGACTTCATGGTGCGTTGTGCGAGCGATTAATAAAGGGGTTGGCACACGTCGTGGCAATTCACAACATATACATACAAGACCTACTGCCAGTTTAAAATAAACGCTTGTATGCCGCGCGATTTTCAATGGCTGGCAACCGATCCGCTGCGTCGGTCGTTTACAGCTTCCGTTGTTTTGGCAAACACGCGCCCATTGTATCTCATGTGCGTTGCGGTCGAGCTAAACCAGTTGAACCCTTTTATGCCTTTGACAATATCGAACGAGCATTCCAAGAAACTGCCGTTGCGACGGGAGGCTTGATCCGGGACAAATTTTAAAATATATTAAAACAGCCTGATAAAACTTCATGCTTTATTATTCTGCCTAATATGCCCTCAATGCTTACTATTTTTTTGCAAAACCCTCAGTTGGTTATGTGACGGACAGTTTTTTTTCTACCGCTGCCATCTTCTGGACGTAGTGCAGTGGTAACGCATGGATATGCCACTGCAGTCCGGCCTTAATGCAATTGGATCACAAGCACTTTTTAAATAATTACTCCCTGCAGTACGGGGGCTATAATTTTGCCGTAAAAAAGACTTTTTTGGATAATCCGACACTTAACTCTTTTTTAGCATACCAAGCGGTGTATTCAACCGTAAAACAGACCCGGAAGCCAATGGCACCACGATGGTTTGTTATATCCCAATAATGGCCGAAATCAGAACTGCCATGTGTTGCTTGCACTGCCCTTAAAATGGCCACACTCACCTCGAAAAGTCGGCCATTGCAAACAATATTGAAAATTATTGATTGACTTAAGTATAGCAGTGAGCATATTCCAGTAGTGAACAGCCAAAAATGGCATACGACAAAAACTCCAACCGCTCAGCTAATTTTAATGACGATTATGGTAAAGATGGATAATGTTAGGTTATATAAGCGTAAAGGTGCTTTCATATTTGCTGCCACCATGCGGTTCCATTTCCCGGCATTCATCCCACTCACCTTCTCCAGGCAGTTTAACTACGCAATTGAGTCATGGCTGACTAATTTTTCAGCCCAGTAGCTTAGCTAATAATAACACCCGGCCATCAACAAACAAGCATCGACCCACCTTAATTTGTTTGCTTCATTGCGTGTCTAGAATGTATAGCAACTAGAAAAAAAGTTCAAATTGTATATTGGGGAGGTCAATTTTTTCGTATAAAAAATTTGCAAAAAAATTACAATGTAGGCTTTGGAAACAGCCTTCTCGCCATGACTGAGACAAAGGGAAAGGCTTGGATAGCGACCGGAATTGCATTAAAAACCACGGTAGCAAATTACCCTTGACGCCAAAATGGTTACCTTCAAAGCTATGTGCGAGCGCTGAGAAACCGCCCGCCAGCGCGAATGGCGTGGTTCCCACACCACCAAAGTTAAAGCGGAAGTTCCTCGCGTTCTTTTTAACGGCGGAACCAGCAAAAAGCCATCTACCGCGCCTTTTTTGACCTCACCGCTGCTATGGCGACAGTTGCCGTGACCGTTACTATTTTGACAACGACTGTACCATGATAAAAATACAAATGAAAAATGGAATAAAAGGCCCTTATTTAGCGAATGTATCTGTTGCTCCTTTGCGGCGTGCTGACTTACCACTTGAGCACATTCGTTTCTAAGGTCACGCAGTAAAACTTCTCCACGTTGTCCAAACTTCCCCAGTCTTGGCCCTAGACGTAACTCTCAACAACTTATTTAACCGTATTCAGCCTCTCAGAACAACATTGAATACTAGAGAGGCGTCGTAATAGTGACTGCCCCTTTAAAGAAGCACGCGCCCCGGAATTTACTCTGGCCGTTCTGAAGCCTGCAGCAACCATAGTTCCCCGTTTTTGAAGCATAAAGACGCCTCCTGTAATGACGCTTGTAACAACCCAAATGGACAATACAAGGTTGCCACAGCTCTCTCAATATTCATCTTTATCAGTTATGACTCAATAAAGAAGTCATCTAGATGATCTGCTACGGAAACAAGTGCCACAGAGCGTGATCACCATCGCAGAACTTCGAGAGGCCAGCAGGGGCCTCTTAGATGAAACAGTGTCCCTGTCAACTATGACGATACTCACCTAATCTTACCTGCTCTTAAAAGTGCTACATCTACCGCTGCAAACTCTCGATTTACAGACAGCTTCCTTATTAGCAAACGTGATCCCTGTTCCTCCTGGTTACTGCCAAGACCCGATGTCCCACTCCCTTTGTCCCTTTCTAACAAATCACGGAAATTAACAGCTTATACTACAAACGTTCCTTTGCCTCGCCCTGAGCTATCCAAAGGGGAAGCAGTTTCACTTAACATACCCTAAACTAATAGCTCAAAGCTCTAATGTGCAACCCCTCTTAACCTCCTGCTGAATGGGACCTTTCATCCCACTCTGGCATTCTTCCTCCGGTTCCTATAGCACGCGAATAGGCAAATATTCTTTCTCTCCTACAACCCACCTCAATCCAGAGCTATGGGAGAACCTGGAAATCAGCAACTCTCTGCACCTTCACACCCTACTGGCCTGTAGCGCCGAATCTAGCCGCTGAAACAATTGGTTCCCGTGACATAAAACCACTCCACCTTAAATGGAGTGTAAAGCGTTTTACTGCCAGCAATTGAACTGCAAAGAGCCTTAACCAGGATTGAAAATTTCGAGAGCAGAAAATACCGCTACAGAAACAGTAACTGCTTGGGGTGCACACAAACGACAAACGTAGCCAAAACAACCCGAAACATTCACGCAATCCACAGAGCGAATAAACACAATTATTGTTTCCTGCTAACGACATTAGGGTGGCGTCCTCATTCCAGTAGTTCATTGGCACGGGCCGCGTCGTCCGCCCTCTCCACAAACTTGCGCTGGATTTAAAAAGAGCTGAACAAGGCGCTCTCCTAACGCTCTTATTGTTCAAGAGATCGGGAAGTTCAAGCGGGCTTTGTGGACTGCCGCCGGCTATTTAAAACAGCGTCATGGATTCCCTACAAATGTGGCGCAAACGGGAATACACGGTAGGGACTATTTATTGGTGTCTTCACGGATGGGGGTAAGTGTTGGTTTGCAGGGGGCGAAGTATTTTCTTGTTACCCTTGGGTAGTTGTTTGTGCGGTGGGGAGTACGTTTGTCTCTGCAGCCAACAGTGAGCTTCTACTTTCTTGATTCGAGACTAGAGGAAGCGGTCCCACATCTTTGTCGTCGGGTGCTCGGCCGGTCGACACTCGAGCTGTGAGATGTGCAATGTCGTTCCCATAGACTCCAGTCTGTGCTGGCGGCCAGCTTATCTTGACGGTTCTCGCAAGTGGCTCCTGTTGCAGTATTTTAAGTGTAGTCTTGTGCATACGGCTGCAAGACAAGTTGCGAGAAGCCTGTTGAGAGGCAGTAATTACGGTTTCAACTTGAGTTTGGGTAATCGCCAAGGCTACCGCCGCTTCCTAGGCAACTGGAAGATTGGATCGGCCCTGTGATACGCTGGTGCGGTGCTCTTGACTTATGATAACCTTTGCTACTTAGGCCAGCCGTGCGGAATAAACGGCCCGTCAGTTTATACCAGGGCAGGATGGCTGCCATACGGCTCTAAGATAGCATGCCTCTTGCCTTTCTCGTGTCGGCGTGATGCACTCGGTGCATGTTTCGCAGAACAAGAATTATAATGGGGCACGCAATATCCTGTGGGGTGGCTGCGACTTGGGGTATTGCGTTTTGAAGCAGAATAGATAGTCCTAGCCTCGAAATAATGGGTCAGTCTCTTTCTGCAGTGCCCCGTTGGTCCCTCTGGTGGGATATATCTGCCTCAATGAGTTTATCAGCTGTGTTGTTGGCTCCGAGACGAAGCAATTTGTCTGTCTAAGTGCTGACTCGTAGGCTTACAGCCTGCTTGTACAATTTTTGTATGATGGTGTCCAGTCTTTTCAGTTCTGTTGTGGAGAGAAGAACATAAACTATGGCGCAAGTGATGTGCGAGAGGACGAAGACCTGTACAAGTCGAATTGTAACGGATTCACCCATGTCAATCGTATTAGTTGTTATGCGCTTCAGCATGTGTGGGACGTAGTCTTTTATGGTATTGGTCTTGTTTATTATTGCGGCAGAAGTTTTGTCAGCCTGGAAGTTGACGCTCAGTATTTTTACTCTTTGAGACGGGGTGACAGTGTGACCATCTATGTGTATGCTGATGGTTGGTGTCCCTGAAGGTTGCTTTTTGGTTGGAGACACGAGTAGTAATTCATATTTTTGAGGAGCACAGCTTAGTCCGTGTGAGTTTGGGATTCGCTACTTCCACTTCGTCCTGTAGGAGCTTCTTGATTGCGTCCAGCGGACCCGTGTAAAAAAAATCAGCAATATATATTGACCTTGTAGCCATTGACGGTAGCATGCACCTTCTTGAGCGCCAGGAAGCCCTATCACAGATTAGCTAGTTTAGGGATTCAAGTCAAGAAGATTTCATTGAACCAAACTTGTTCAGTGAACACATACTCTTTACCAGTAACCCTTCCATTCAGAAGATCCACCTTTCCACTGCGACTGCGCGTAGTGTTTCCTGCTCTGCGTGAACCACTTTCAGCACTAAAGGGATTCCTTATTCGAAAAAATTAAAACTAACCTTTTCCCATAACTACTATAGCTCCCGGAACATTTTATCGCAAGTGGCAGCCCCAACGCACTTTTTGTATAGAATTAATTTCCCATGACCTGCACCTGTTGGATTGAACAATTGCTGTCTCGCAGACCTCTGGGATTCCACTTGGTGTGAAAAACTACAAATCACCCACTCCTATTCCAGACCATGTAATTTTGCCAGGAGCACATTTTAGGTTTCTTTAGAAGCACCCCTATGCATGCAAATTGCAATGGCCATCTAAGCAAACCCCAGCACGTAACCTCTGCGATATTTGTGGAAATCATCCTCAATGGTTCTAACGCCGTTCTATAAGGCGGTTGAAAAATATATGGCGGCAGTGAGGCCCCCTGTCTTGATTTGAATGCATAAGCACTGCTGCAATAAAAATTGGGAAATATGATTTGAGGATCAACCGGCAGTCATCACTTTCATGGGTACGAAACGGTCTAGTCTTTTAGTGGGCAATTCCAGAGAAGAAGTACTGAGGAGCTAGGAATCGATATTATGGTAGCTCCATTGAGCGACCATGAGGCAGCCGCAATATCGCTATTAACTATAACCAGAGGAAGCCAGCTGTCCCCACCCCATCAGAGCGCTTAGCAGACTCAAGTACACCTGTAAATTCATGTTTTGTGTAACAGAGGCATACAGTTAAGAGAACTCCCTTCGACCGCGTTTTCATGGTTCGATTCTGATTCCTATTTACTTTCGAACTGCTTAAAGGGCCCAAGAAGGCGAAATGCAAGTTCGAAAAGGTTGAAAAACTTAGCCTTCAGTAATTCATTTAGCTTATTTCTAGCATCCAAAGGCGTTTTTAGAAGAAAATAAAGGGAATAAATATTGTTACGGGATCAGTAGGCCAAGCCGGCGTTGGCTGGGCGTCTGGCACACCAGAACTTGCGGCGTCCAGTGGTCTGGGTGGGGCACGTTGTGTGGCCATGTTAGACCCTTGGCCTCCTTGTACATTCTGTAAATAAATCGTTCATAATTCATAATCATGACTGGCCTCATGTGTTCTGCCCCCACGTAACAATATTCAAATAACTCAGTATAGAACAACGAGTGACCTATCATGGGAACGCGTGACGTCACATTGGTCAGAAATAAAAACATTTTGTAACTGTTAAGCTGAACACTCGATTTCAAGTAATACAATCAGACGAAACTAGAGGCCCAATATCATTCGCCCAGCCATTTTTTTAGTGGTGCCGTAAGTGGCGGCCGCGAACCGCAAAAACAAGCTTTTGTGACGTCATTGAGAAGTTGCATGGAAGCGACTGAAGAGTTCCGACTATTTCACCCATTGTCGTTATTTTCTCAATTATTCGCTTGAACTTTGGAATGCAATTGGTGAAGTTTTTATCAGGACAAATGTGTCGTCTTGATAAAACAAATGTAAAATTTCTACCTGTAACATTTAAGCCACATGTCTGCCCTCACGCCAGTGCCTTGATTCCGAATTTCGCCGCTATCCTGTCAGCTGTCATCGTCGCTCGGCAACCTTCTTGAATGCACACGGGACCAGTAAAAAAATTAGTCGCGACTGCTTACTGAAAAACAAGATTTTTATTGTGCTATTTTTGTAGTTAAAGCGTGGTACACGCGCCCTAGCAGTAAAGTATCGCCACTTGAACCTGACTTGGGAGCAGGTGCACATCCGAGGTGTGTCTGGTGTGGCTAAGCGTGTACTAGTGGTCTCGAGATTTGTGTTTCACCGGATGCGCATGCGTTGGATTAGTATACCAAATGTAGCTCTTTTTCTGAAGGTGCTTGAAGTTATTTCCTATGTGCACCTCTGTACGCAGCTCTCTGTCCTACGCGCAGCTCCGCTCTGCCTTTTGGGGCATATAAGGTTGTCAAAAATATCTCGTGGGGTGCAGTGCCAGCACTCTACAACCACCTCACGGTTGAGCTCCTAAAAACAAACTACTGTAAAAATATTGGTCATAAAAACCAAATAAGATTACCGATAGCTTTGCTTTACCTTGTCAACTGGTATAAATATTTAGTTTTTTTAAAGTAAAGCTTTCTACCCTCTAGCAGCCAATGGTTCTTTCGTGGTGTGCGAGACAAGAAACTCCAAACGCCACTGGGAGGAGGAGGGCGCTTTTCTCTCACGGATCACAATGTAGATGTAGTGGTGATACGGCGCTATTAGCCAGCGTTCCTCATTCTCACTCGTACAGGCGCGTCGGCGGGACCCTTCCGTAGGCTTTGTCGTCTGCTTTAGCTACGGTGTTGGCCTGTTTTCGCGCAGCTTCGCGTCCATTGTGCACTAACTTCGCATGAACTTGTTCGACATCACCTCGTGGGTAACCCGGACCCGACGAAATTAAGTAGTCGTAAGCAAAGATACGTTAAGAATTGGTTTGCAGGGCGGGGAAACAAAATGAGAGGCTACTTACAGACATCCGGCTGCTAGAGAAACGCCAGCTTTTGCCAACTGCTTGTCACGAATGGGCGTATGCTTTCTAAATTGGTGAATACCGATTCGGTTGTGCTTAAAATCTAACGAAAAAGATTAATAGAGCAAGTGGTGCTCATAAATAGCAATTTTAAAAGTTTGGTGAGCTTCTCGCAATTCTCAAACTAACGCAACTATTTAGTTTAAAGCTGTATAAATGGGAATCACTAAGCTTACATGCCGGATTGTGTCGGTGTCTGCGACTGCGGCGCAGGTGTGTAGCCCCGAGCTAGGACATCAGGATGGCTAGGTTCCTCTGTCTCACCCTTCCAAACACACTCCTCTCCGGTTTCTTTCTTCCGGCGCACAGCCGAGCTACAGAGGTGGCTTCCGCCGCTCGATGCCGCCCTTCGCCGACGCTGCTGCGTTGGGGCGACGCCCCAGCGAATCCCAGGTAATGGCTGGAAGAACCTTTTGTTTCGCTTTTTCTAGAGCCACGTTTGTATTTAAATGATGTCTCATGGGGAACGTTGTTGTGGAGGTCGTTCACTGCTTGGCCTTCCAGCCACCTTCCCAACATGGAAAGGAGCCAATTTTTCATGTGAACACTCACTAAAAAGCACACTTATGTAACACTTGACAAAGCTCTGCGGGCACTACATTTCAAAAACAACCAGACTAAAAAAGTTGTGCTCATCCCACATAATGCATACTGCACGCAAAAACATACAATTTCGCTTACGTTTGCTGATTGAGAGTCAGTGCCACAGGAGCTCGTCTGAAAAATCTTGTAGTAGGCTTCTCTTGATGCGATGACCACATCGTCACCCTCTTGAAATGTGTAGATGCCCCTCACGATACATTCTTCATCCATGGTAGCAGTACTTTCTTCATCCATAGTAGCAGTACCTAATGGTAAAAGAACGCTATCTTTTATACTTTGTTAGGGAAGAAAGAACGGTTTCTTCAGACAGAGTTTTGTGTGTTAATATTGAAAAGATTTTTTACAAGCTAACACAGTCTCGTTGAGGTATTTTTGCATCGCGTTCTTCCAAAATGTATGCTCTTGGGTAAAAATGTCAGGCTCTGACCTTTAACGAACTGTACAAGTGGCTGGATTAGGCGTTTAGTGAAATTAACGTTGGTAGGTGCATCATCAGGCTAAACGGGATGGCTGTAGTACGTTGAACCTACGAAACACACTGCGAAAAATTAAAAAAAAATCACGCCATATCCACGGAATCAATTATGATAAGTGGGGCGAAGCTCGAGATGGGGAAATCATCGGTAACCATAACTCTCCCGTGAAAGTTCGCCCATTACATCATTAAGAAAGACGTAAGACTGTGTGCGTACATTGTACAAATCAACTTTTATTTTTGGAGTCAATGCTCCCAGGCCCAGACCTGGTGAAAGACCCCGCGCCATCGACGACTACCCCGCACCTCCACCACAATTTGTCACGTAGGATGGGACACAACGGTAAAGAAAGAACTTTTATTTAGGGCGAACTTGTGCCGAACAAGACGAGAGGAAACGAGCAAAATTTCTTGCGCCTCGTTCGATCTCCGAGAACGACTGCCTGCGTTCGTGGCGTGATCTCTAGCGTGATCTCCCCCTCGCAGTGCACGTGCGCTCGCGCCTCCGTTGGCGAACACAGACAAGCTCGCGCTCCGGTGCCGAGTTTGCGCTGCCGTTTGCAGCCGGTTCTTGCGCGTGCAACGCGGCCCACTTTGCGACATCTCCGAAAGCATGCGGCGGTCACGTACCACGAGACACAAGGGATGGTCAGACCCATGGCTTTAGGAGCTTCGCCCCTAACAACGTATTGAGCAACACCTCTACCTATATTTTGCCACCCTGTATCAATATTTAAAGAGACAAGAATACTTGAAATACAGCAAATACGTGATCGCAAAGATTCATAGTACACCGCTTTCGCCACGATTTTCTATTTCATGCGAGTCCCAAAACTCACGTGACGACGCTAAAACTCACGTGCTGACGCCGATGATGGCGTATTGACTACCTATCAGACCTTTCAGATGTCTGTTATGTGAATGCCAGTAACAGCACAGGCTACTCTGCACCTGCAAAATTCCAAGATTAGGGTAGCGACACCTTTATCATTAAACACTTTTTTGGTAAGATAAAAATGAGAGGGACCCTTTGGTTCCGTCAGCGAATTTGCCTATTCTTGCAGTGGCCCAATTTCGTACCTTGCAGCACAGCTGTATCTACTAAAGGATTGCAGGATTGATGCTGCGAAACACAAGAAAAGGAAAGCCAAGTGCCTCTTGTCTTGTACAAGATTCAACTAACGATACCAATCAAACAATAACTTGGTACATATCGCATCTAGGTTTGCGTTGGGCAGAACAAACTGGCACTACACAGACTCAAAATAAAGACGGAACTTTAAAGCAACAATATGTCATGGGTCTGATACTTCTAAACCTAGTTATACCGAGTAAAACTGACGACTATGCATACGGTTTTCCGTGAATCTTTGCATTTGCTACCGAGTTCCATGCCTGCTGTATAGCTATAATTACTGGGGGTATAAATGTTTACCTTTTCTGGTACTGCGGAGAAGCGCAGAAAGTTCAGCTGCCGGATTAATAGATTGTAACTTTGAGAAATCAACCGCAGGCAACGCAGGTGCTTTACCCTCCCCAAGTCACATTGTATGGCATAAAAAAATCTACGAGAGAGCAAAGCTACAAGAAAGGCGCCGCTTGCGTGAAGACGGGTGAAGTTCACTTGCGACGTGATGCCAGACATTAAATCTTCATGATACTGGTGCTTTCGCCTAAAACATTGCGTGCAAAAGAGTAGTAGGGTATGCATCTACCGCGAAACCGATTATCTCGGGATTGACCTAAATGTAGAGGTGATAGTGCTTGCGGTGAGGCCCGTTACTTGTTAACCTGCCATGTTCCCGCATGGCTTATCTCGGTTATATTTAGAGGGCCGCGTTCGTGGTTTCTTCTGAGATTACTTATTAATTGAAAAACACAAACAGTGACGCATAGTAGCCGGTCATAACAACGGTACCGTTCAAGCTGGATGACGCACCGATTGCATGTATGCACTGAATGCGTGCGTCGCATTCATTGCATTGGGCCTTTCTTCCCTTTGTGAAGCAGAGTTAAGTTTGACAATTTCTTGGTTTGTGTGATGTTCATTTACCTGGTCTTTACATATTTACTCCATCTCTCATGTGATAAAGCAAAGTGCTCAGCATTTGCACCAAAAGGTCTGCCTAGTTATTCTTTTTTTGTGAAACAACCAGCAGTTGGGGTTTTCCTTTTTCGCATTCCTGACACCCGATTCCCGATATACGTTCCTGTTGTACAAATTGTTTTTGTACACTGCTGGCTCTTTTTGGGTGAGAAAAATACCATGTATTCTGAGTGTTTCCATAACATCGAGAGCATAGAACTTCTTTCCTTTTATTGGGCATTCTTGTGCATTCATTCAGTTTCGTGCTTGTTGAATATGTGGTTTGATGGGCCCAGCAGCCCGTCATCCACATAAACGGTCCTCTGCAGCTTGTTTACCATGTGAGGAAATTCGCTCTCTCTTCCCTTGAGGAGGCTTTTGATTGTGGCAGCTTGTAAGAAATTATTCAGTGTTATTTTGAAAGTCACCCTTGTCGTTCTTTACGTGTCAGTTGCCTGAGCTGTTTCGGTTTAAACGTCTTGCTTTCACTTCAAAACCCTAATGGCATCCCAATATGCCTCAAGGATTACAATTGGCAAGGGAGCCTTATCGGCATCCGCGATTGCCGTCATTTAGTCGCTCCTGAAGTTTATTAGCAATGGCAGTACGTCCTCGTGGAAATTATGCCCGTTTATTTTAATTCGACAGCCTTGCTTTATTTCACTCGATGACGCCTCGAAAGCTACTCTGACTTTGGTTGTTTTTCGGTCTGTTTGAACGACAGCTTGATGTGGCATTTAGTACCAAAGTGTTGTCGTCTTTTTTTTCTTTTGCCTTGTACCCTTTCTGCAACATTGAATAAAAATATTGCGTTATTGCATTATCGTACGTATTTACGTATCAACATTTTCGCTTATTCTGACAGTTTGCTGCATCAGGCTCTTCACCGCAAGTTTTTTATTTGCTCTTACACGGTCGAGTCATTTTCACTGCGAACTTACTGTCTGTCGGTTTCCAAGCTTTACTATTATGTTATCGAAACGTTCAATTGCCCAGTGCTCGTTATATCTTGTAGTCGTCTTGCTTTTAGTGTAATGAATTCGACGCTTTAAAATATTGTATTCCTTCATGACGTTCATTAGCGGTGGTTTCCCCTCAAAGTAAAATCACCCGCTCCTTTTGTGACCACCTTATCAGCTCTGTTTTACTCGTCGTTGTACAATCCCGGCAAGCATTATATCGACGCCATAAGCTTGTCACCGGCACGTTTTGACGTCCCCGTTAGAAAAGTGCCAGTAACAATTCAATTCTATCAGCCTTGTAATAAATTGAAGTGCTGCCGCATTTCTGGTCGTCGCAAATTCTGATGGCATTTTTCTACATGTTTTGTTAATTTCCTTCAATAAGTCTGGGGAGTCTGACACTCAAGTGGCTATTTGAGCTTGGTGGTTGAATCTGATTACGCTAAAGTGGCGATTAGGTCAGGTTAAAGGGGCCAGCGATGGTGTGTGTCTTGTTCTCCACACTTCTGTCTGTGCGCCAGCTGTGCTGTAGTCCCTTAGTCTGACACATTTGGAGTAGTCTGTTTCAGTAGGTATTATGAGAAACTCAGACCGTACTTGAAACTCATCTAAAAAATATCCGCTAATCTGAAGGCAATTAGCGAACTACTGTAGTAATTTCTCACCAATGCCTACGCAAATAGTGAGTTTGAAGAAAATATACATTACGATATCAAGATATTCGCTGTACTGTCGCAACTGGAGAACAGCATAGCCGAGCCAGCCCAAGCTAGCGAGTCAACCATGACAATACCTGCAAATACCGCAGAGCAGACTCCCCCGGGAGACGCGGCAGTGATTATCAAGTTTCCGTAGGTCTACCTAATGAAGTTTCACAGAAGTTCAATTAGTGGAAAGGGTTTTGGCAGCAAAACAAAGTCGGATGTACACCTATAGCGAAACATGGGGGACGGAAAAAACTTGAATTACTTAATTTAAGCGGAGACATGAAAGCAGCCGCCCCTATCGAATGACTCTAGCACTACGAAAATAACTATGATAAAACAGTGACAATATAAAGCTATTCTGAAAGAGGTTTTGCCAATACCTGGATTTCAATATTTTCTGATAAATCAAAGTTTCATAAATCACATCTTTTATGAATTTTTAAAGCCTTAAGTATTAGTGAAATTATTGGGTGGTTGTGATTTATTAAGAAAGCAAGGAAGAGAAAAGAACAGTGGATATTATTGAACTCAACGCGGAGTTCACCCTCATACAATCCAGTTCAACATAGAGAAGGGAGACTTCAAAAGATAGGAAGAGAGAAAGAGAGGGAAGAAGGAGGATAGTGGGGGACGGTGTATGTCGCACTCGTCTCGTCGAAGGCTCGGCGGCTACAAACGATTCACTAGTCCTGTCCCAGTGAGAAGGTTGAGGAGGTGGTGAAACACCTCGCGTCGGATAGCGTCCGGACCCATTGGGAACAGGAAGTCTTCAGGCTCGTGGCTTGGTGCACCAAATCGGTGTAGGGCTGCCCGGAGTTCCTCCCTCGCGGTGTCATGCTGGCGGCAAGAGTACAGTAGAGTAAGTGCTCCAGCGTCTAGGGTTCTGGGCAATCGACGCAGGTGGGCGACGACCGGCAGTCCTGGTGATGCAGGCGGGCTCCCACGTTGCAGCAATTAAGCCGAAGGCGAAGCAGGAGCGACCGGGCATGCTTACTGATGCACCCCGGTAGGACCCGATCACTGACCCCTTGAAATCTGGATGCAGGGCCTCCACCACCCGGGCAAGGATAGTCCTTGCAGTGCCGAATAACACCACATCCCGGAAGCTGGTGCCCTGCCTCGCCAGCTGCACCCTCGACCCGGGCATGTGCTACCTCGTTGTTCATGATGTCAACGTGCGATGGCAGCCAGTGAAGTCATGGACACCCATGGGGCTCCATCGCATCAAGCTTGGCCACCAGCGACCCATTTATATTGCAGCTGAATCTGCCTGGCTGGTCGGCAGCTCGAAAACGGAGGAGGGCAGGCCAGGAATCAGTCAGGATGATGGCCCCCCGGACCTGGTCGGCTGCTGTAGAAGATCCGCGGCCGAGTGGAGTCCAGCCAGCTCTGTGCACGTGGATAAGGCAGGGAAGGGCAGGCTGCACAACTGGCTGGTGCCACGTTTTAGGGCTGTGCATGCGGCCCTGGCTCTGCCCATAAACTCTTGCACGGAGCCATCCGTGTACACCTGCAGAAGTCCGGCAGGATCGTCCTGTAGAAGGGCGGCCACTTCTTGGTAGATGGCACGGGGCGGAGTGGACCTTTTGCTACAGACCACCGGCAATGTAGTGGCGATGCGTAGAACCTGCCCCGTTCCTGAGGGTGGTGGCTCCAGGCGGGGCCGCTGCGGCAACGCGTTATGGCTCTCGTAGGTACTGAGCAACATGCCCATCTGAGAGTTTGGCCAAATGCGGTAGCGCTCGAGGAGTGCCGAGCCGTCAGGTGTGCCCTCAAAGCGGTGGATGTGGTGGGGCCCCAACGGCTGGCCCCGAATCTGGGTAGGCCATGAGCCTGCCTCCATGTATGTCGCCGTCACCGGAGACGAGCTCGGAAGGCCCAGGCAAACGTGGATAGCCCGGCTATGATCCACCTCGAGCTCCTCCCATTGCCAATAAAAATACGGCATTTTCGCCCATGGTGTGGTTCCTCCTTGCTTCGTCTTCCTCCTTGCAACGCGCATGGACTCTGCTGAGATATTTTCAATGCTTCCTAATTTCTAAGAGACGCCTGCGACAACACCTGGGTGCGGGCGTCTGCGACTGCGTTAATTCTCGTTCTGCGGCTCAAGCATCAATATGAGAGAGTGGGGTGTTACTTCGTGCGGTCTGTCCGCGCTAGTTTTTGTCATTCTTCTTACGAATCAAAATGAATAAAATCAAACTTCCAAATCAAACCAAAATAAAAAATCAAAAAAAAAAATCAAATCAATCAAAGTAGTGGGGGTTTAGGATCTTTGTGGTAATTTGGCTAGTAAGTTCAGCTTCTCACCACATACCACGACGATTACTCGCAGAGCCATTCGATTTCTGGGTGTTGTATGCCACCTCTCGAAAAAGGTCAAGGACACGACCTGTCTTCTCAAGCTGAACAAAACTATTTCTTGTCCGCAACTCGAGTATGCCTGTGCAATACTGAATAGAACACGCAAAAAAAAGTGTATTGTAACTGGAGGTGTACGAAAGGTTAATGTCTATATTTAAAATTGCTTTGGTACTCATAATACGTGTAACCTAGGATTATATTTTAAGTGCGAATGCACTTCTTAAGCGACCCTGAACCGGCGTGCACCGGTGATGTCCGCATAGCATACCCACGTGGGGGATTGGCCAGGAATCTCCTTTTCTTCCTTGGCAACGGGGGGAGATGAAGCGCGCTGCCTGGCCGCTGACATGGCACATACCCACGTGGGATTGGCCAGGAATCGGGCGTGAGAAGGGCTAATGCCCCGCTTAAAGGAGTACTGACACGAAATTTCAAAGCTGAGATTAGCTCTAGCAATCAAGTACAACGACAACACAAATAGTGTGCTGTGAATAAATGCATCTTTCTTTCTTTGTAGTTGTGTGTGTGTGTGTGATCTCTCTTTCGCGAACATTACCGAACCGCGCAAATTCAACTGTGCATTCGCACTTTCACATTCTTCCCCTCGGGGAACCGGGGAATTTTTTGTGCTTATGATAACTTGCATGGCCTCCAGGCAAAAGAAAATGGGTGTTGTTTTTCTGTTCAGAATTGTTCGCGTGGCCGTGTCTTGTAGTGAGGTGTGGCAACATGTTCCTCTACAGATGCGCGAAAGTGCACCACAAGAAACGATGTTTTTTTAGTTTACGAATGTGTGTAGGAGTTGCGCTTCACGTTTTGACTATATAGTACAGTCTATCAGTACTATGGTATTAAGATATATTTATTGTTTTCCCGACTTTGTTTTGTAAGCAAATCTATTAGCTTGCCATGTGTGTGACCTATTTTGTATATTTATGTTCATTCCGCATTTACTTGAGTATAAAATTTTAACAAGACAATCCTACCTTTTTTCAGTGCACTTTATTCAACGTCTGGTTTCTCTAAATGTATATTCATTACGTATTTTGTTTATCACATATCAGCAACCTTGGACCGCTCCAGTTTCGCACGAATATACGTTGCTTTAATCAATACATATAAAGAGAAGCGCCCGACTGACTGACCGACTGACTGTCTGAACAACTGACCGACTGACCGACTGACTGACTGACTGACTGACTGACTGACTGACTGACTGACTGGCTGACTGACTGACTGACTGACTGACTGACTGACTGACTGACTGACTGACTGACTGACTGACTGACTGACTGACTGGTTCATTAAGGCCTAGCCGACACTGCTACACGTAGAGACAAACTTTTGGGTGTGCATTCGTATCATGACCTGAGGGCTCAGCAAGGCGGGATTTTTCGAAATGTTGGGCCTAAGAAAGGAAAAAGGGAAAATATGTTTTCGTGCATAATTGATTATCTCGCTCAGCCGTTCTCTCAAAGAAGTTCTTTTTGCGGATATGTTCACCCGTAATCATTACATAACAGTGCTTTCGCGGTTTCGCCCTAACCAACACTACTGTGGCGATACTGCATTTAGGAGCAAAATGGGTGTTTCTGAAGTTCTCTAATAAAAGCTTCACTGGTTGATTTATCCAAACAATATTTTCTAATAAATGTTGCTCATACAAATACACCAGACTAAGTTCGCCCTACCATGGCGGTAGAAGGGCGTAAAAATTTTTTAATGACACGTCTTTTCAAAGAAAAATGCCCAACTATTGATGTACAGGCCTAGCAAAACTGCGGGTTCAAACGGCTACAGACTTTCTGAGCGCGTTGTGATTATGGTGTGGAAGCGTCAAAAGTGCTACAACAATTTTTCAGATGCTGATATTGCTATCGCACGCCAGTTCAGATATTGAACTTCTCTTATTTTATAGGTAGTTTGTGCAGGTATCTAAATATTGTTCTAGAGTTTTGAGTGTTTGTTCACCCACTACTTTCTGTAATGCCTTCATGCATCGAAAGTATGTAAATAAATAAATAACAAAACAATAAACAAATGAATAGATTTTTTCATAATACCCAACCAACCGGAACCATCGGAGTTTTGGAAAAACCGTGTGTTTTTACAGGTTAATACGTAACTATGCAGCATGTTGATATATACACTTTGTTTTTGTTGCTTGCAAATGCTGCCCATACAGTTGTACAAACACCATTTCAGAGGTTTGCCCTAACACGGGTATAAAGAAGCCAGCCAAATGTTGAACTATTACCCCTCTGAATGTGGAATTTACCTAAATTTTTCCGCGTTCGCATAGCGCTTGCCATCTGTTTAGACTTTCTTCAAAAAGGGGTCATATGTAGGAGCGCATGTTATGTGTCATAATGCTGTCACTAAAGAGTATCGTTCAGACTTATTCAGATAACACTTCCCAGGAATAAGTAGTCATTTAAGCAAACAATCTTGCTACAATTTGTTTTGGGTGAGCTCTAATAAAACACGAGCTCCAACCCTTTACCATTAACACATGTCTGCGGTAGGAGGCCATGTATTGACTGCAGCGCAACTTCCTAATTGTATACAACTTCACGATGAACTACCTGATTATGACAAGAAAAAATTGAACGAGTGGAATTGCCATTAGTGTCACTAGTATAGTGGTCCACCCGGTTATCGCCGGGTGCTCCCAAAAGTTCATGTAGATTTTTGTAACAGTATCTGTGTTCCGCGAACACTGGTGTGTGGTCGCATGCCTTACTACTAGGCGTTGCAATTGTGCATGTGTGTGTGGATAATTAGGGGTATGCCAGTGGGTAATTTCTTCCCTGTAGCAACGCTACCCCACAATTACACATTGTAGGTTTCCGCATCGTTCTTTGTTTGTTTTTGTTTCGTGTGCCATCAGAAAGGCAGGACAGGTCTTTCTGATCCATTTGTTAAACCAATTCATATGGTAATACAATATTGATAATTTTCCTAATATTTAAGAAAAATGTGAATATTTACAGACTTGGTGCAAATACCTTTGTACATATTCCTTGCACAATATTGAACTTAATTTGACAGGCAATACCTCACAGCCAGCAGTTGCCTCCGTCCGGCCTAGAAACGTAGCTATATAGGTAACGTCAAGATAAAGATTCTTGTAAATTCTCATAAAAATAATTCCGCTTCAGCCCGCGGAGACTAGTGGGGCAGCAAGGCTACCGTTCTGCTGCTCCAGGGTCATCAGTGACCGGCCTCTGTAATGTTGATTACGAAGTCGACAGATTAACTTATATTGTTTTTTCCGGCACCAAGAAATACACCGAAAAATATTTTCCCAGGGCTTCAAATTCCCAGAATCATTTGCTTCAGACTTCGCGGATAATCTGAAGCCTTAAAATTGTGCACCCATACACATTGAGTACTCTGGAGTGAAGCAGTTTGCTGAGAAATTCCGGCGCATACGTTCATTATGCAAAATATTACACAAGTGCGATCAGGCTTCGTAGCTGACATCACCTGAAGCTTAGACCACGCGCCAATCATGCACCTTCTTAAAGTACGTTCAATATAGTTTTAGTACATCTCAACAATCTACTTGTCTACTAGACACTAGACCTGAGCATGTTGTGGTGGCAGCTGATTGCCTCGCTTGTCAGCTTCCTTCTGTTTATGAGCTTACCGGTGGTAGTGATGACCGCTATGGCCGTTATCGCCTAGCAGGAAACCACACCTTGTGGCAGACTGTGCGAGACCATAGTGTTGTACAGCGTCAATCGGCTAAATACCGGAATTTCACGTGGGCGAGATAGAGTTGCTGCTGCTATTATAAATTACGCATGAAATTATATTGATGTCAGTGTAAAATTTTGTACCTAGTATATCTATCCGGTCTGGAACTTTCTGTCGCTCGTTAAAACTTGTGTTGTGTTCGAAGTTTACAAGGAAGATGCAAGAACTGGCGTCGTTATTTATGGGCCTGCCTATCTCCTTTGTTCCGCCTCTCAAATACTTTAGTTAGCTCTACGTAAGGTCTCGCCTTTCTCCCTTAAACACATTTTTATTCCCAATCGCCATGGCTTTATTTCCGCTTGTTCAACGTCAACAAACCTCCCAGGCTCCATAAAGCAGGCTGTCCCAGAAGTCGTCTATGAAATTCATCATGATGCCGTCTACTCTGCCGTGAGGAAGAAATTGACCTCGGCAACCAATCGGTTATTGTTTTCCAAGCTCGTTCTTTCAGATGCCGCCACCTCTATTGTAGCTACTTTAAAGTTTCCTATCGACAGTATTTTATTCGTTTATGTGTGCACTTCCTTTAAAAAACATTGATCCAGCCGATGAGATTAAAAAACTGCACCTCGCCAAAATGTATCTGCAATCTGCTAAAATTAACATCATACAGCAGCGATTATTGCCGTGGTATGTAATAACAATTCTTGCATTTTCACAAATTGACTAAATTTACAGAGTACTTCGTGAACCAAAAATTACACTGTAGAAATTCGTTTATTCGATACTCGTGGGAACGCGAAACATTTGCTATGTATCGGACTGTCGCAATATCGATTGTCGAATACCCACAATGATGTTCCATTGATTTTTAAAGAAGTTTGTAATCTTCATCTGTAATCTTCGGCTGCAATGGCTCTAATAGCTGCTATGATAAAATTTATAAAAACGACGATACACGCCGATACGCGCGAAAAGTACGAACACGCCAAAACTAGGCTTGCTCAAGATAAAGATAACTACTACACTACTCCAAAAAAGGGACAAAGGCAACGAAGCACCCAGGCATCACCCGCTGTAGCCATAGAATTTTTCAATATTACCTAAACAGAAACTCTCGCAGCAATCACATGCCGCCATGGGAATTGCGGCCACCGTGAGAATCGGATTGGCAGCGAGTGGCTAGTGCTAACAGCTATGAATTATACTCGTCCGCTTTGAAGTATTTGTTAGTACTGTTTTCGGCATGCTTTTCTGTTTTCGGCATGCCTCTTTGTGGCATTCAATGGTTAACACAGATATGTATATGTTGAAGAACCGAGGCGAGGACCGCGGGACGTGAGGGAATCTTTAATGGCGGATGGACCATTAAAATGACGGTGATATTGCGGGGCAGCTGCCGATAGCCACCTCTTTTTTCTCTAATATTTGCAACATCCTCCCGTTCGCGCGATTAGCACAAAAAGATGCTTAAATTTCCGCGTTACTGCCTTTGTCGCCCCCAACAAGCTGAAGTTAAAGCTGAATTTCAAGTTCGTTAAGCAGTCCATGATACCAAGCGATGTCCTGCCTGTTGTAGCCGCCCCTTGCTAGCCCCTACTTTTGCTTCCACCGATGCTTGGTGCGTCGGTGATACCTTCACTTTGTGGAGTGGGGCCCAAGGGCAAGTGGCTTGTCTCGACCGTTGTCTGTCCTGGATGACTTGCCAATTCTCGTGCAGGCGTCTCGTGACATGTGCGTCGGATTGCTTTTCTTTGCTTGGAGGATATCTGGTATCGGTTGGCTCGTGTTATGCGGGCAGCGATCTTTTTACACGGGGCGTTTCCTTTCTTCCTCGATTTCCCGATCAGTCGGCAGTTTTTCATGCAGTTCCGTGGAGCCGTCTCTGTGGTACTTGTACCTGCTTTTCGTAGGCCAAGCTTGACTCGCAAGCTTGATTCACTTGACACGGGGTCTTAAAATGTGCACGTTGTGCCTTGGCCAACACAATACCCGTGGAAGCTGTGCTGCTGTGATGACAACATCTATCATTTGTCTCCATCGGTGAGCCTGGGTTTCCTTTAGGTTGTCGATATTTATGATGTGCTCCTTTCTTAACGTTCGGTTTTTGTGGGCCTTCACTAAGTTGTTCCTGGCGCGCTGATCTCCCCGCCTCGGGAGGACTGCACGAACAAGACGACTGGTCAGATGCCCCCACTGCGCTGTCGTTACTCTTATGGCTCGTTCGGTAAATTTCATCATTGGGAGCGAAATTGTCTGAACCAGAATCAGAAGCAGATGTCTCGTCACCCCGCACGGGGCACCTTGAGTATTCATGGTGACGGTGTTGGCGACACCGCGGACCCCGAGCCCCCAACATAAACTGTAACCTACCGTGGTGATGTGTTTAAGGTGAAGGGTAGAAGCCTCAAACGGTGGCCGTCGGAGCCCAGGTCAAGCTCCGGCGGATGGGCTCCCCGTCTGTTTACCAGGCAGGGAGCTCCGGGACCTCTCAGGCTATCAGGGTAAGGTTTGAGAAGAAAGTACCCCCGTCCCCTGCTTTTTTCTATGCTGTATGTAAAATTCAAACCCCCCCCCCTCCCCAAACGTGATCGGTCCCTGAAAAGGGGCCGCACCGAAGTATGTTTCCCTCCACTTCCAAGCATGAGCTTCCCAAAGCCAGACAAATACTCTCGTTTCCTTGTTATCGAATCCCTTGACACAGCCCGCCCTCTTGCTTCACAATCAGTATTTTTGATTACAAAATACCTTGATGGAATCATTGGGAAAACCTATAAGGCCAAAAAATAACGCACAGGTGAAGTCCTTGTTGAAGTAAAAAACCAACAGCAGGCAACCACACTTCTTGGTCAGACGAAAATGGTCGATCTAGACATCAGGGTCACACCCCACCGCAGCCTGAATAGCTCGCAGGGTGTGATCTCTGAAGCAGATCTCCTTAACGAGACAGATGCCGCCATTCTTGAAGGTCTAAAGGATCAGGGTGTCACAGCCGTGCGCCACATCACGATGCGTAGAGATGATAAGGTAATCCCCACGAAACATATCATCTTGACCTTCAACTGCTCCTCACTTCCTGACCATATCAACGCAGGGTTCATCCGATGCTCCATTCGTCCTTACATTCCAAACCCGCGCCGCTGCTTTAAGTGCGAGCGGTTCGGGCACGGAACCAACTCCTGCCGTGGTCGTCTGACCTGCGCAAAGTGCGCTCAGCATGATCATCCATCTGATAATTGTCCATCATCAACCCTCACCTGCGCCAACTGCCGGGGACCCCATGCCGCCTACTCTCGAACGTGCGAGAAGTTTAAGCAGGAGAAGGCGATCATTAATGTGAAGGTAACTGAGAACATCACCTTCCCAGGGGCGCGAAAGAGGTTCGCCTCTTTCCCCCTGGGGAGGTACGCCGACGCGGCTCACCGGGGGCGGAGCGGCGTCTGGTGTCCACAGGGACCCAGTTCAGCGAGTCTGACCTCGTCCCTCTCCCGCCCCCCCCCCCCTTGGGTTGCCTCTGGCAGCCCAATCCGTTGCCCCGCCGTTTGCTGAGGCAGCAGCGGTTGTGGTGACAACCTCTTCTGTAGGGACCGGTGCCGCTCCCGCCTCTGCCTCCCCCTCCTCCAGTGCGTTGGAGGGTGCCGACCGGATGGACACCGGGGGCCCCGCATCGGCTCCCACCGCCACCGCCCCTCCCGTGCCACCTCTGGTGCCGCGGACGCCCTCGGCGGTGGCGGCTCAAACGAAGGGCTCCCGAAAGGGGGCCAAGTCCGAGGGGCCTGGTCCGCCGGGCACCCTTCTGGCATCCGATGAGAAGATGGATGTCGCGCCGTTCCTGACTGCAACGCAGCGCAAGGAACGGCCTCCGATGTCCAAGCCGACAGAAAGGCCTAGAAATCCTAGAATAACTGCCCCGAAAGACGACAAATAAACAAACACACACACACACACACACACACTCCAGTTATTCTTAAATTTAAATAATGGGAACTGAAAACATCATCCAATGGAACTGCAGAGGCCTCCTTAAAAATCTTGACGATGTGTATGAGATTCTGCATGCCAGTCAGCCAAGTATCATGTGTCTCCAGGAAACCCACCTCAATTCTAAACAAACAAATTTCTTGAATACGTACATGGTATTCAGAAAGGACAGGGTTGGCTGCACACACTCTTCAGGAGGTGTGGCAATTGTCGCCCGGAAATCCTTAGCCTGCCACCCGGTCACTTTGAACACTGTCCTTGAGGCTGTAGCAATCCGTACGATAATATTTATTAGGTTGATAACGGTGTGCTCCATTTACATTCCTCCTGATTTTGCACTTCTGAGCTCTGATTTCGAGGCACTGGTTGACCAGCTGCCCGAACCATACATACTAACAGGCAACCTTAATGCTCACAACTCTCTTTGGGGCTCTTCTCGCACGGATGCCCGAGGTCGCCTGATAGAGAAGTTTCTTACATCCTCCGGAGCATGCCTTTTCAACAAAAAACAGCCTACATACCATAACTTAGGACACAATACATACTCGCATCTTGACTTGGCTATTGGTTCCGCAGTTCTCTTTTCATGTCTTGAGTGGGGTGTGGGCACAGACCCATATGGTAGTGACCATTTCCCCACTTCATTAACGTATATAGGTATAGGCCCGAGCAGTCCATCTTCCCATAAAAAGTTTAATGAATCAAAAGCAAACTGGAGCACATTGACACAAACATCTCAACTACACCACACATCCATAAAGCACCTACACGTTGAGGAAGCCGCCCAACTCGTCACGGCGCACATCCTCGACGCCGCCGAAAAGTCCATTCCCCAGGCCTCCAGTGGGTCCCGCAGCCCAAAGAGGCCCTGGTGGAACGAGGACTGCAGGCGGGCGCGAGAGGCCCAGAACAAGGTGTGGGGTGTTCTTCGCCGGTACCCCACGTCAGATAACCTCATTTCTTTTAAACGGGCAAAGGCTTTTGGGAAGCGAGTGCGTCGTGAGGCGAAAAGGGAGAGTGGGCGCGGCTTCCTCACTTCCATAAACTCATACGCCGACACTCACGAAGTCTGGACACGAATACGAAAACTAAAAAGACAACAGACACACAGCCTGCCACTGGTTAGTACAAAAGGGGACACACTGGAAGACCAGGCTAAGACACTCGCACAACACTTCCAACACGTGTCCAGCTCAGCACACTACACTAATACTTTCATGCAACACAAAACTAATGCAGAAAAGAAGCCCTTACGAGACAAGAACAAGTCGAATTCTGCTTACAACTCTGAATTCACACTTCATGAGCTGAAGGTTGTTCTTTCCACCTGTAAGCCCTCAGCTCCAGGGGCAGACAGCATTACATACACCATGATACAACACCTACACGCAGACACTCTTGAGACACTCCTACACCTCTACAACAGAATATGGCGTTCGGGGCAGCTTCCAAGGTCTTGGAAGGAGGCTATAGTTGTGGCCTTTCTGATAGAGGGGAAGGACCCTTCCTCTCCCGCAAGTTATCGTCCCATCGCCCTGACAAGCTGCCTGTGTAAGCTCCTCGAGAAGATGATAAACCGTAGGTTAGTGTACTTTCTGGAGTACAACGGTCTTCTCGAGGGCTGCCAGGCAGGCTTCAGGGTGGGGCGATCTACCAATGATCAACTTCTTGCACTGGAATCCTACATAAAAGATGCATTTGTTCATAACCGGTTCTGCCTTACTGTATTTTTCGATATTGAAAAAGCTTATGATACAGCCTGGCGCTACGGCATCCTCAGGGACCTTAAGTCATTTGGTGTCTCTGGCAACATGATGAACACTCTTTGTAGTAATTTGGCCGAACGAACCTTTCGAGTGAGGGTTGGCGGGGCACTCTCCACTGTATATTTGCAGGAAAATGGTGTGCCGCAAGGTGGAGTTCTAAGCAGCACCTTGTTTATAGTTAAGATGAACTCCCTCCGAAAGTCATTGCCGCCGACAATTTCCTGTTCGATCTATGTAGACGATGTGCTAATATCTTTTAAATCCTGTAACCTGTCATTATGCGAACGTCAAGTACAACTCGGTGTTAAGAAACTAGCTGGCTGGGCGGACCTTAACGGGTTTAAACTGAACCCGGCCAAGAGTACTTGTGTTGTATTTTCCCGCAAGCGCGGGATTAACGCCGACCCTGAGATTACGCTTAACCGTGCACCTTTTCCTGTTAAACGGGAGCACAAGTTTTTAGGTGTCATATTTGACGAAAAGCTCACGTTCATTCCACACATCAAAGTACTTAAACATAAATGCCTCAAAACACTAAACATTCTCAAGGTCCTCTCCCACCAATCCTATGGTGCAGACAAAGAACTGCTTCTTCGGGTTTTTACCGCGTTAGTCGGGTCTCGATTAGACTATGGCAGTGTCGTGTATGGGTCGGTATCGAAAACAACCCTAAAAATTCTTGATCCAGTACTCCACTTGGGTCTGCGCCTTGTGTCGGGTGCCTTCCGGACTAGCCCGGCCCAAAGTCTATATGTTGAATGTAATAAGTGGTGCCTTGAGTACCAACGAACGTGTGTGGACTATCTCTACGCTTTTAAAATTTCATCTTTGCATAACCATCCTTTTAAACCTGTTTTTAATGATACATCCACATCACCACTGTTTGTAAATCGCCCGTCTATTCCTTTGCCATTCTCACTTAGAGTGAGACAGGAAGCTTTGAATTTCGACATCTCCTTTTTAGACATTTACCCATCTTCTTTTACTGACGTCTTACCACCCTGGCAGCTTCAACCTGTGTGTTGTGACTTGTCTTTCACGAGTATTGATAAAACCAGGGTACCACAAACTGCAGTTTTGCAGCACTTCTTGTCCCTCCAGTACAAGTATCAATATGCAGAGTTTTATAGTGATGCATCAAAAACTGCAACCATAGTGTCTTGCGCTGCTCATGGACCAAACTTTGATGCATGCAGAACCATGAGCACATACACCACAATTTACTCAGCTGAAGCATATGGCATCTTACTCATTGCACAACACATTCTTGAACACAAAATCTCGAAGTCCATCATATATACAGATTCCTTGAGCGTTGTGCGTGCATTGGAATCATACAAGGCATGCAAAAACAGAACTGTCCAGATGGTTTTCAACACTATTATGTCTATATATGCCCAAAAACTTGTTCTGGTGTTGTGCTGGGTTCCAGGCCATGCTGGGATTGCTGGCAATGAGGTTGCGGATCAGAACGCCGCAGTTGCTGCACTAAGGAACACAGTAGATATAACAATGCTACCACAGAGTGACCTTAAGCCACAAATTCGACAACACATTCGTAGGAAATGGCAAGCACAGTGGAATGAACAGACAGATAAGAAACTACACGTAATAAAGCCACAATTGGGACGATACACAACTGACTCACACAACAGGCACACGGAAGTCGCCTTGGGTAGGCTGCGGATAGGGCACACCCATGCGACGCACTCGTATCTGCTGACGGGATCATCTAGACCCCAGTGCAGCAGGTGCGGAGAGGCCCTATCCGTAGTGCACATACTAATCACATGCAAGGCACTTCACACAACACGACACAAACACTTCAGAGAACTCTACAGACAACATATTCCCCTACATCCATCGTTTTTTCTGGGTGATGATGCCATTGTTTCCGTGAAACGTGTGTTTGAGTTTTTGCCAGAAGTCAAGTTTCCAGAAGTCAACCCCTCATATATGACTATTGTTTTGGCGCCCTTTGCCCAGTTGGCCTTGCGCCCTAAACATCCAACCATCATCATCATCATCATCAGATGTCTCGTCAGGTGATGCCTTAATTCCTTGTTTGAATGAAGCACTCCGTTGCGATAGTGGTGTCCCCTGATGAGCTTCTTTGAAGGGTGTCAACAAATCAATCTTCTTGTTGAGAGAGTCAGTGCTCTGTAGTGCCGAGTCATTGTTGTTGGAGATACAATCCTGTGTTTTCAGTGATATTGTTGTATTGTTATTGTTGAAATGGTTTTCTAACTCGGGAAACAATCTGTTCATTCTAAATTTGGTTACAGGATGGAATCTTCGAATTCTAATGCGATTTCATATTCCTCGGTTAAATGATCCAATTCAACAAGTTCTTCAATACTGCTGTAAAACTTCTTTAGAATATCATGTGTTTCGGGTAGGCGTTTCTTTAAGAAATTGAGCTTAGAGATTGATGGTGACTCAGCGCTTATCTCAGTTTTGATGTGGTCAATCAGTGTGGTTACCTTCTTTCGGGCGAGGCTCCGTCTTTGGCAAAGGGCTTCCAGGTCCATTCGCGACGTCGTTTACATCTACGTGGTCGCCAGGAAGGATCACGGTCGGTGGAAGGACGAAGCCGTTGTCATTAAATTTCAGTGTCCGCGAGGCGTCCGCAAGAATCGGTAAAAGTTGTTGAGGGCGTGGTATCCGGTACACGTTTGGTGCGTCCTCAATTCCTTCGGTTTTCTTCGCAGACGCTTGCGGTCGATTGTCAGGAACCGTAGTTCCCTCGCAGCCGTGTCACTCAAGTCATCGTTTTGGGGCGGTCCGCACTCAGTTCTTCAACTGTGTTATCTTTTGATCCTGTTCATGGCACCATTTTGTTGAAGAACCGAGGCGAGGACCGCGGTACGTGAGCGAATCTTTAATGGCGGATGGATCATTACAATGACGGTGATATTGGGGGGCAGCTGCCGATAGCCACCTCTTCTTTCTCTAATATTTGCAACAGTATAAAAATAGCGTGAGTAGCACTTAACGCAAGTACTCGCGTTGGCTTGGAGTTTTTTTAACATGAAGGGGTGACCACATGCTGCCACGACGGGAAGGGACGCAACAACGTAACTCAATTGGTACAACAAACATAGTGTAAAGCGGCAGCGACAAAAGAAAAAAAAATTATTACACTGCCGCTAATGTCCTCTGTCGTCGTAGCCATGACTCACTGTATTGTCCCTGCCGATTGCTTGTGGGCTGCTTCGGGCCTGGAAAAATCCGGCGAGGTCTCCCGGGGCTACGTATAAATAAACACCGCTAGCCACAGTCGCCCACACTATTCGTTTGCCGTACCCATTGAGTTTGCCGTACCCATTTCCGCATCGCTCATCGACCTCGCTGCGTGTTGTTACCCCTTGATCATGCACAGCCCTAGACAGGTGCAATCAGCGTACTCAAAAAGCCAAGATTTATTTTCCACTTTGGCATTGATGCAATTTTACAATGCCTTGCGCGCGTGCTTTAAGACCTACTTTTGGTAATAGGCCTTGCTTCTAGGTTTATTTTCGTCTCCCTGTACGAAGCAAATAAAGATAACTCGAAAAAATCACTCTTGCATCTAGAGCGGCTGCGTCTGCTTCACCTGCCAAAGCGCGTAGCCGACAAAAATAATACAGTGGAGAAAGGTAGCAAAAACACCCTTAAGATAATCAAAATATTTTAATTTCAGAAAAATATTACAAGAAAGCTAAGAATACACCATCTAGTTTGGAGTACGTACTAATTTAAAAATATATCCGTGACGGCATGCGGTATCTGGCGGCGTAAGCCAAACGCAGAACTCCTGCTTTTTTCGTTCCAGCCCCCAAATTCATTTCTCAACCCACGCACTCTAACGCAGTATTTTACCCAAAGTAATATTTTTACACGGTGGCACTTTTCTGGGCATTTTTAAAGCAAGAACTCAATTTGCGGAGCCACAAATGTCGTTGCTGCCCATACCACGCCGAGCTTCCGTCCCAACTAAGGGATATGGCGGCCCGTAGGGAGACATGGAACGCTTTCGCAGAATAAAGTTTACACTTGCGGCATAATCTACTCTCGGTAAGGTAGTGAGAAACTCTACGGCTGCAGCTGCCACCGGCAACCTCACTTGCCTCGTGGATGGACGGATGGAAGGTAATGGCTTAACCCTTGTATCGGACTTTAGCTTGCTCCACCTAGCCTATGCGTCTACCCGTTTCGAATGAAGCACATGACCATACGGTTGCCCTAGGTGGCATTCCTTTTTTCAGCTGTACAGTAGCGTTACTTCGTGGTGGTGTTTTTCTTTCTTTTTTGCCTTCCGCGCATCGACTGGGCGAGCTCTCAGGCTGCGGCGCTAAGTCGAATTAACCGATGCGCGCTGAAATTTTGCCAAAATAAAGAGAATTCAGCTCCATAGACTCCTGAATATAATTGCAGGTACCACGCACACAGGTCGCATTAAACGATTTGCAAAATTAAAGGGTTCAATTTAACCAGCTTTCAAGGTAAGTACTTCTTAACGATTCCTTAAGTGATCTGCATAGCTACAATCTCATGGCTACGCCAGCGTTGGCCACAATAACGCATCCCTCTTATCGTATCATTGGTATGGGATGCTGACGAACTTACGTAAAGTGATTCTACCCCGAGGAGGCTGCTTCCGATGTAAAAATGTTTTCCGCGCGCAGAGAGGCGAACGCTCTCGAAATTTCCCAAATCACTCAGTTGTCTTTGCTCAACCAAAAGAGAGCGTGGCTTGTACTGCACCCAAAGGACGAAGCAATTGGGGTGTGGAATAAAGCAACTGCAAGAGTGTAGAATTACAGACCAATGCCACAGACATCACGAATTCACGCCGTAAGCCGGGATGGCAATAAAGAATGTGCAGAGATCCCCGCCGCCACTTACGTTCTGTCTAGATGTTTAGTGCTGCATTCCACGCCGCCTACATAACCTTTGGTAGTTCTTGCAGCATGCGTTCGTGGCAGGCACTCTCAGACTGATTTTCAGAAAGGCTGTATACGCTATCGTGGAGACACATGCGCGCGGCGCCGACGGGTGACGTTTGTTGACTCAACCGATAACGATAAAAAGTACCTCCGCTTCTCTTACTCACTTTCGCCCTGGAGATATTGAAGGATTTAGCACTCATTTATGCGCATCGCTCCTCGGCGCTTCCTACTAAGGTAGTGCTGATACGGCATTGCGATACAGAAGTACCTAAGTTCGGAGAGAAGATATTGCATTCACAGTTACGGGGTTCAGAGGAACACCTGTTAAATATATGACAGAGCGGTATACAGAGGTTTTGAGCTCTAGCGGCGTAGCTTCACGTCTCTTGCATGAGAACGCTACTACGAGCGTCCTGAATTTTTCAATGAAAGTTTTTTTTTATAATAAAGTCTAGCACATATACGCTAGGGCTTAGTGCCATCTACTCTTCAACCTGTAATGACATCAGTCTGCGCATGTAGAAAACCCACCCCTATATACACTCCAATCCACTTGTCCCAACCTCACTAAACGCGCCATCAAAAACAGAAGTTTTCATTCCGTCTTTACGATATTTAAAACGTACAAAAACACAGTCTGTGAGAGGCTAGCTTCAGATACAAACTCAACTCAAATCTTAATCTAACTGAAATAACTCAATTGTATCCCGAAGGAAGGCGACATAAGATGGGAAAGAGCTTGAAGGGTGACGTTGAGTTATTAGAAAAAAAATTTACGTGGCAGCAGCGGCAGAAAGCTGCGGTCTCTTACCGTCAATTAATGGCAAAGTAATATTGATCACAATAAACCACTGAGAATCTTTTTGTATAGTTTGTGAAAAATAACTTCTCTGATTGTGTATCATAGGGAACTGTTATGTCATACATAGCTGACAATTTTATGGATGTTGATGTTTCATGAGTACAAAAAAATACACTAGGCAAAGGTATATCTACTGTACAACGAAACACAACAGAAAATGCGCTTGAAAACGTACCAAGGGAAGTAGAAAACATAACCAGCAACTCTCTTTCAATAATCGAAACCCTTATGCTTATGACACGTGCACGCGTACTGCTATGAAAGCTTTACCTACAGTTTCAATCTAAAGATGGTCTGAACATCAATAATTCTGGGAAAGCCCATTTAATAGATGCATTGATTACAGATTGATACCAAATAAGAAACGGAGGAATATTAGATGATAAATATGAAATTAGGCGAACAAAACTCTCTTTATTCAAATTTTCGGGAAACATGCAAGCCCGACGATTTATTAGTTTAATGCCGTAAAGCAATTTTATGTCGAAATTTTTTGGTTGGGCGAACAATACACATTTTAATAGCCTGGTTTCAAGCTACCGTAAGGACTTCATGTGGCATGAAATATGCTCCTAAACCGCGGTTGAAGCAAAAACAACCAATGGGAATTTTTAATCCGGAGAAATGCAATACGAGGTGTTTAGGTGTAAAACTGTTATATTACGCACTTTAGAACTTTTTCACTCATTGAGTCATGTTTAGTGCGCACGCAAAACACCACTACAACTTTTACATTTGTACACTTCTGGTAACAATAAATATAGGAGTACGTGTAACAATTCACACATTACCCAGAAGCCCATGCCGAAGCAGTGGACACAGAAGCACGAAATGAAAAACCGCATGTAAGGAAGATGCGCCAGCCATTGCATAAAAAATTATTACCAGCGCGAGCCACGAAAAAATCAATCTTCGTAAAGCTGGCATAGCCCAAGACTTGTTAACCGTCTAAGGGCGGCGCGCTACGTAACAAAATGCGGAAATATACAGCTGTGTCGTGAAAGGCGTTGAGGAGAATGCAAAACCACGCTATTCAATGTCTTAAGCGCATGAAGGTAACCATATTAAGATATTGTACAAAAACGTGACATCACAGCATTGCCTGCGAATATCTAGACTACTTATAGCTAATATATTTGAAGCATAGTTGTATTTGAAAGAAATATTTCTGCTAAATATCTCTCGTAAAATTCTGAACAAACGTTTTTGGAGTGATTGAGTTAAGGGGAAATACGTATTTGGAGGTTGGTTCCATGCAGCGGAACCAAATGTTGAACGCTACCTGATCAATTACCGAAATCAATGAATTAAGGTTTCATGGAGGTTAAAATTTTAGGTGAAGTGGAAAATTGCACGTAGTTCTTTAAAACTCGCAGTGTTAGTTGACGCAACGTGTGGTTTGAAATTATTTGGAGAACCGGTGAGTACACGAAAATTCCTGTTGACGTAACTAAGAGAACTAGTTTCGTCAATACTTATACAAAAACTCTGCGGGTTCGTATCGGCTTTGACAGGAAAATCAACTTAGTTTTGGGTATGTTTAACTCCACACAGCTTTCTATACACCTCTGCATAACACTAAAAATACCCATCTCTAAATATTTCCGTCCTCAGTCGACTGAATTGTTGAACACAGCATGATGACATCATCGTAAGTAGCGCGAAGAGACGGGACACAGAAGAGGAGACACATACGACAGCGCTAACTCGCAACTGACTTTATTAGGCGAAAACACAAATATATACCCAAAAGAAAGAACACGTGCCCAGGTCAAACCCGAAAATGCAGTTTAATAAACACAAAGGTCACAGGATTACGATTCGAAAAAACACACAAGATTACACTGCACATAGTCGACAACCAACCAGCGAAACATTTAAGTTAATGCATTTGACACGAACAGAAATTCCTTTTCATGAAGTGCTACCGACGCGTGGCTGATAGACTTATCCTCGTGCTTTCTTATATAAAAGCTTCGATTACCTCGCGTGTCAATTGGTGCCTGTGTCGCCATAACACACTGTGTTATGGTCGCCATAATGCATCAGGCAGATGCATCAATGTTCGTCTGATGGAACACCGGAGTTCGCTCAAAAACAACCCTCATGCACATATCACTCGACATTGCGCGACCCACAAAGATAACACCCAGGCGCAATGCTGTCCACTTTTTCAAAACACCAGTGTGTTATGGCGACACAGGCACCAATTGACACGCGAGGTAATCGAAGCTTTTTATTTAAGAAAGCACGAGGATAAGTGTATCAGCCACGCGTCGGTAGCACTTCATGAAAAGGAATTTCTGTTCTTGTCAAATGCATTAACTTAGATGTTTCGCTGGTTGGTTGTCGACTATGTGCAGTGTAATCTTGTGTGTTTTTTCGAATCGTAATCCTGTGACCTTTGTGTTTATCAAACTGCATTTTCGGGTTTGACCTGGGCACGTGTTCTTTCTTTTGGGTATATATTTGTGTTTTCGCCTAATAGAGTCAGTTGCGAGTTAGCGCCCTCGTGTGTGTCTCCTCTTCTGTGTCCCGTCTCTTCGCGCTACTTACGATGAATCAAAACCAACTAGCCCAACTGTCAATTTTATTGATGACATCATGTACGAACAAAAGCATTTTTCCAAGACTGACACTTTTTTCAAGATCATTGATGAAAACAAGAACCACAAGAGTGCAAGCTAGACACCTGTTCATCTCCGCAGGTCTAAATGAAGGGTCGGGTCTGTACATCTTGAGTACGCACATACTGTTGGCGCAGGTATAGATATTTGGGCATATATGTGCATATCGCGGGACATAATTCACAAAGTTCTGACTTTCCTACAGGAAATTCATGCTGGACTCTGTCGAATGGTCTTGCTAGCTCCGAATAACTACACTCGACAAAACACTTATTGAATACCACAGGAAGCGCGTAGTTTAAGAACGAGCAGACTTTGTTTCCACCAATGTGTCACTCACGAAGCCATGTTGCAGAGATTTTAAGAACTTTGATATGGAAGCATAGAGGCAATGACCCGAAATTGTTTCGGAAACCTTCCCAAATCCACAAAACAAAAAATCTGGCAATATTTCAAGGGGCTCCAATCTCCGCCAGTTTTAAAATATCGAACATCCCTTTCCTAAACGAAAACGTAATATGCGTGAAGCTTGATCGTCGACATTCAATGCACTAGGACAATTGAGGCTTAGCACCATTTAAACCACGTCATGTGGATATTGATGTTGATTGTTGCTTGCATTTTTGTTTGTAAAGTGCGCTGAATTGAGCACAGATTCAGCCGTGGTGCATTGCGTGTTTACCATCAAGCAGTTTGGTTTTACCTTATTTTTGAGAGGGCGTGTTCCTTTTTTTGTATAAAGAAGAAAAACGTTTTTCTTGTTTCTTTTGTTATTTGTTTTTTCAGCAAGCTTCCTTTGTGGTGAACGAGCAGGCTATTCGCCCGCAAAAGATTCGCCCGCAAAAGACGCCGGTGCAGACGTTGATCGATCGTCCAGGTAGCTCATGGAGGACATCGAAAATTGTGGCACTACTGAAAACTTCACGCTCAACGACACCACCGTCCAACCGTTCAAAATTGAGCCTGGGGGGGGGCTCACTGTCTTTCTAGTCGACTCCTTAACCACTTTGGAAGCCACACGCTGGTCTCCTTTCGCTCAACCCTGCACACCTGTATCGTGCTCAATGGCCTTCTAGAGCAGAGAGCTAAACCTTTGAAGTTTGTCCGCCAAACTGGCAACCTCGTTTTTTTACATGGAAAAATCTTGTTTTTTGTCGCCGGGCTGTTAATATTTATTTTTTAAAGCCAGCCCAAAATATCCTGAAGTTAACTGTTTTTTAGGTGTACTGGACAATTCCCTCCTCAGCCAACGTGGTCAGTGCCCTCCTTCTTTTGTGCGTGTCACTCTTGGCATGATATTCAGAAAAACGTCGCAGTGCCTAAGGAAGTAGCGCATCCACAGCCACGTTGACCAAGCCTGCCGCATTTTCAACTTGGGTACTGACAACCGGTTTTTCACACCACCGACCAAAATGGGAACATGCCTAAATACTTATCACCTAACCCGCGGGACCTGTGAAACGTCGAGTGAACTAGGCGTCCACAGATTCATCGAACCGCCTCCTTTGCTGCTCTCCGCTTCAACTAATCTACGTCTAGCCTGGGGGAGGGCGTCATCATCCAACTACCCTGTACATGAACCACCTTTTGCACGGATCTTCAGTGAGCTAGCAGGCAGTGCGTCTGCGACCATGCTAACAACGCATCCCGTATTACATCTGCAATTTAGTTACTTGCCGGATGCCGATTACTACCAAATGAAGGTTGTCCACATTTTGCTGCTGCCTAGCCGTGAGCAGATAAAGTGTGTGTGTGACGCTGTTTTCTGCGTTTTTCTTTATTTACTGGGTCTCTGCGGTAAACCGGTGACTAGTGTAGCTGGATAAAATTTCCGGGTATCAAATCAAACCGTGTAAACCGCAAGGTGCCACCTTCTGTTCCTAGATGGCGACTAACCCTTGCCACCTTTGCTTGCTTTGTTTTTATTCTCAGAGTATTGTTAATAAATTAAATAAACTTGAAGATTTGTTGCTGCTATATGACCCGCATGTTTGCGTCATCACAGAAACTTGGCTAAACGGGTTTATTCGTGATGATGAAGTTGTGTCCGAGAAATATAAGTTCCACAGACGAGACAGAGGCTCCCGTGGTGGTGGCGTACAAGGTGTTGACGACAAGTTTTTGACAAAATTGGTAACCATGAAAACTTGTTTCTGAGAGTTGCGCATTGTGGTATTACGTTCGTTCTAGGCGCTGTTTGTCGCCCTCCGGAGTCCGATTCCTCGTACCTGAAACAATTAATTGTACGATCACGCAATAAAATTTCAGAAAAAGAATGCAATATTAACCGATGGTTTTATTTTGCCTTTTATTGATTGGCGGAGTCTTAGGTATAGCTGTTCCACCCACGGAGACACTATATTAGACATTGTGCTTTCTCTAAAACTAGAACAAGTAGTGACGATAACCACAAGAGAAAATTCAGTTCTACATCTTTTGTTTCGCGGCGAAATTTTCGGAAGTGAAGCTGTGTCAGTTGAAAAGGGTATTTCAAATGATAAGTTCATTTTTTACAAATTGAACAGCAGTACTATTGGACGAAAAAATGCTTCTGCAATAAAATTTATCAATGATTTGTTCGAGCAGATGATGTAGCAATAATACACTACCTGGATGCTAACCTTTCCGGGCCTATCAGTACTGTTGCGACAGGATGGCAGCTTTTTATAATGTTGCTCAGTATTGCATCGAAAACTTTGTACCAACAAAATGTTCCGCCAGCGTAGTCAAAACGCGTGGATTACCAGAGCAAAATTCCAAACTAAACGCAAAATCAAGCGGTTGAGGAAGACACGTAAAACAGAATCGGAGCTGTTTAGAATACTTAAGGACGATTTGCTAAAAAAGGTTAGAGGAGCAAGAAATAAATTTTTCAACAACAGGCTTGCAGATTTTATAAAAACGACCCTTTCAAATCCTGCGCTAATTAGGCAGCAGCAAAACTGAAGTGTCGAAATTGAATGTTGACGGTGTTGCTTTGATGCTTTTAGAATAGCGGAAAGCTTTAATAACTGCTTTCGCAGAGTTTTTAAGGCCAAGCCTTTCACCTCTACCCCCCAAGGGTTCTTTCGCGACCGATGGTGTCAACAGCAAACAAAAGAATTTACTGGAACCGCAAGGAATCGAACCTGGAACAAATAGAATAACAAATCGGAAGCCCGTTGTCTTACCAATTTAGATACGATACCACGCGGAAACGGGGAAGACAGGTGGTGCAGTCATCCAGTACAGCTAAGGATTTACCCCCCTCATTCTGGCTGACTGCCACGTGACGGCGTCACGTGACCTCTGGCACCACTGTGGACAGAACGTGTAACAGCCCTGTGCATGCCTTGCGCGGGTTCTAGGAGTTACAAAAATTGAAGAAAGCTCACACCATCTCATGGCATCTGACTTAAGTACGCTACTGTGCTAAAGCGTTTGCCCTCCAGTGTTGACGTAAAAAATCACAGCTTCTTGTCGTCCCCCTCACGCCTTACGACACACATCAAGGAACAGATTCAAATACTCCTTGTTGGCTAGGCCATGACTCCAAGCACCAGCATCAAGATCCTGGGTCTATATCTCCAGACCAACACCACAAGGGACGTATTCTTTAACCTCCTCAAACACAGCATCATTCAAATCACACATATCATCAGGCGAGTTGCCGCCAAGTAGCGAGGACTCAAGGAATCTGATACATTCCCGATTATTTCAAGCTTTTGTCCTCTCGTGAATCACGTATTTCATCCCCCTGTCTTCTACCGTGCAAGGACGATATAAATATGCTTTATTATATAATTACAAAGGTTGTTGAGCAGGCCATTGGTCGTCTCATGAGTGCGTCCACATAGAGGCTGCTACGAACGAAGTGTTTAGCACGGTGGAAGAGCTGATAGAGGGCCATCTTTCTCACCAGAAGCTCCGATTGAGCAGAACTGCGGAGGGTCGCCCCTTCCTTCCCCAGATTGGCTGGGCAGCACAGAATGTAGCTCCTCTTGATGCACTCCCGGACTATCGGAGACATGAGTTATAGATTCTCCCTTTGCTTAGAAATGTGGACCCCTCACAAGACGAGGGTCGCCGACAAGCACGGGCTCAAGCGCTCAACACCACCTTCGGTGGGGATCATGCAGTTATCTACACAGACGCCTCGCAACATCGAGGGCAGCAGTACGCCATCATCGTGTCTACCTCCAGAACCAACCACCTTGCGTTTGCCTCGCTCAAGACCGAAGACATGACGGCAGCAGAGGAGGCAGCCATCGCCTTGGCTCTCACTCAACCAGGTGTTACGAAGGTAGTCACCGATTCCCAACAAGCGTACCGGAGAAATCAGACAGTTTCGGTGTCCTGACCTCCACTGCGTGTGCTAAAAGACCACTATCCAAACTGTTCCATCTGGACATCCCCTCACGCATTCACGAAGGGCAACAATTACGCCCACTGACAAGCCTGTGCTTTTACCCCCCGTGCTATGGATCTGCACCAGTACAGTCACCCGCTTGTCACGTTCAGGGAAATAACCAAGCGTTATTGCCTTCAGAGACAGAACCTACCTCTGCCATACCCTGACCTTTCTATAGAACAACAATCTACCTTATGGCTACAATCCGGCTCTTTCCCGCACCCGAAGCGTCCTAATTTAATATACACCGGAATGGCTACGACGCTGAATGTTAATTTTGCTCAAAACTAGAAACACTCCGCCACATATTCTGGGTTTTGGGACTTTGGCCCCTTGCACCCTCTATTGGTTTCCGTCAACTATCCAACACGAGCAATTGGAGATACTGCTATCCAGCCCCTCTCTGCCTGCTCAGTTTTAGTTGTTGGGCAGAGCACAGGCGGCGCGGACTGCATATGTGCTCCAGTGAAGAAGTAACCACCCACCGGGGCCGCACTCTCGGACCGTTCAGAAATCTGAATATAAATATTTCCTCCTCCCACTCAAACTCCATCTTCTTCTTCTCCTCGTGTTCCTCCTTCGTCTCTGCCATCGATCTCGTCACCTCCGCCCGCGGCGGCAAAGAAGGAGAAATAAGATAATCTAACACCGGATTTGAGCTGCCGAATTTCACTTCTCTCTGGATTAACTGTGTGTAGAGCGATGTGAGTGAATTTAACTGACGTCGCATTGGATAATCTTTGTGGGTGCCGCTTGCCGCTTTGCTTTTCAAACACTATGACATGGTAGATTCGCAAGCATTTTTTTCTGAACTTCAAGAATATGAGCCCAGAAACAGCGCATCGGAAATCCCACAGGTCGTTCTGATGACACGAGAAGGTGTTTTGGCCATGATTTTAAGCATTTGATATACGGAAATCTGCTGGGCCTGACGGTCTCCCAAACCAATTTTTGCGGCGGCATGGCAAACACCTTTCTTGGGTTTTAACGGTATGATTTAATTTGTCACTGGCCACGGGTGAGATTCCAGACGACGGACGTAACGGACGAGTAGTTCGGATACATAAGAAGGACAGCAGGCTAATTCCTGATAACTACCGCCCGATTTCAATGACCTGCAAAAGCTGGAAAATGTTTGAGAATGCTATTGATAAGTGCATACGGGAATTTATTGTTGAACATACGGTGTTTTCAGTTTTCCAACACGGGTTTAGACAAGTTATGTCCACTATTACCCGGCTAATATCAACGTTACATGACGTATTCAGTATTATTGACATGGCTGGGCAAGTGGATGTTTTGTTTATGGATTTGTGAAGGCCTTCTACAAGGTACCGAATGGAAAATTGGTATACAAGTTGGAGAGCATGGGTGTTCCTCCGATGTATGATTAGGTGGATTTTCGAATACCTTAAAAACAGAAAAACAATTCCTACATGTGCAAAGTGTTTCTTCTAGTATGCTTCCTGCCACCTCCGGGGTCCCACAGGGCAGTGTATTAGGACCTGTATTGTTTTTATTTATATAAATAATTTACCAGAAGGGATACCCTATGATGTTTCAATAGGATTATTTTCTGATGACTGTGTTGTTTAAAAAATTCCCTCGCACTTCCCCGGATGGGAGAGTGTGTAAGTGCGAATGCACGGTTGTTGCGCGATTACGGTGGATATCGTGATCTTAATGAGTAGTCGAGAGATTGCACACACGCACAAAACTGTAATGTTCGCGAAAGAGAGATCACACACACACACACACAACTACAAAGAAAGAAAGAAGCATTTATTCACAGACACCTATTTGTGGTGTCGTTGTACTTGATTGCTAGAGCGGATCTCAGCTTTGAAATTTCGTGTCAGTACTCCTTTAAGCGGGTGCATTAGCCCTTCTCACGCCCGATTCCTGGCCAATCCCCCACGTGGGTATCTGCCATGCACAGACACCTATTTGTGTTGTCGTTGTACTTGATTGCTAGAGCGGATCTCAGCTTTGAAATTTCGTGTCAGTGCTCCTTTGGCCAATCCCCCACGGGGGTATGTGCCATGTCAGCGGCCAGGCAGCGCGCGCTCATCTCCCCCCGTTGCCAAGGAAGACGAGGAGCGCGCGCACCCGCAGCTGTTGCTATGCGGACGGCGGCGGAATGCGGACGGCGGCGGACGCTTCAGGCTCGCTTAAAAAGTGCATTCGCACTTAAAAAAAATCGTGACCGAAAACGACGATGCTTCACTACAGACAACTGTTGTGACAATTCATGAGTGGTGTGGAGTGGGGCATGGCGCTGAATTGCTAAAAACTGTCCCTCTGCGTGTTACAAGAAAAATATCCCGAGTGTTTTCAGTTACCATATTAACAGCTCCACTGTTAAAGAGGTTGTTTAATATAAATACCTAGGGGTGACAGTTACCAGTAATCTATCTTGGGGTGTGCACACTTCCGAAATCTGCGTGTCAGCTTTTCAAAAATTGTTTTCTTAAAAGGAAACCTAAAAATGCCACTTCAAGTGTTGGGCTTTTTGCGTAAAATGCGTGTGTGAGGTCTAAGTTAGAATACGCGTCGGCACTATGCGACGCACATGTTACGAAATATGTATTAACTTGAACGCGTACAGAGGAAGGCCATAAGATTTATTTTTGGCAAATACGAAAGGACAGATTCGCCTTCATCGATTCTGAAGAATAATAATATTGCTACACTGAAAACACGCAGGGAAAAAACGGCTTCTTTTACTTCACAGGTTTCTTTCAGCAAAAATTTCTCTAAATGAGACAAATCTGAACTAACCTGCTATGACACGAAAAACAAGGCAAACTGCTGAGCATGCCCTAACCCCTATTTTTGCGAAGGCTAATGCATATAAGTATATCCTGTTTCCCAGAACGGTGAGGGAATGGAATGACCTGCCACCAAATGCTGCCAATGCCAACAATTTTTCAGTAGAGTTGGAACGCTTCTTTTGTTATCTGTAAAACCCGCAGTTTTGTCGGTGATTCCTATTTTGTGGTTATAAAGTGCCTGTATATTTTTTGCTGTTTTGTTTCTCTTCCGTTTTTTGTTGTTGGTTTATTAGGTTATGGTTTGTGCGTTTGGTGTTCTGCATTTTATTACGTTTACGGTGTTATCTTCTCAGTGTTGCTGATGATTCCTTTACCTTTTTTGTTTTGGCATTATGTCAGCACATTGTGCTAGCGTTGTCCACTGTGATCCTTTTTGAATTCTTACTGTTTATCTTTGGTTATGTAATGCCCCTCCTACCAGGGCCAAAGAATTGGACTGAAGTATTTCTAAATAAATAAATAAATAACCACAGACCTGAAGAGGAATCGCGCTATGAAGCGTACCTTGCCAACAAGAAGAAAATTGTTTCTCTTCCGACAAGCATCGTTCCTGGCCTAAAGGGGAAAAGAATGCACGCATAGCAAGGAGCGCGCTGAAGGCGGGCAACCGTGCACTTGTGCGTATGCATTTCTCTTTTGCATTGGTTTTTTATTTATTAATTTATTGATTTACTGTGACAACATACCAATACAACATACAACATGCCATGCCTCCACAGTAGTTTACACCCGCAATTTATTTCCGTACTGACCCTAAAAACTCGAAGCACCTTTCCTTCGTTTACATAGCAGCTCCGACTTTTGAACAATTAAAAATAGTTTATATAAGCAGGCCACCAAAATTGATAATGTACACTCTTGGAATAAATACAAAATATGTGATAAAGAATACCAACAATTACTAAAATCGACCCACCGTCATTTTTGTAACCATGATTTATCATCGACCCTTGGAAATAACACCCGCAGATTCTGGCGCGTTGTAAACCCTAAAAGTAATCCAGACATTATCTTAAACGATAACCACGGCGTTTCAGTCCTCGATTCTGGATGCGCAGAGCTGCAAAATCAGACTTTTTCAAGTGCCTTACAAGAGAAGATTTTTCGTCAGCTCCCATTTTCAATAGTTCATACGCTACAAGTATGCTGGAGATTACTATCAGTGAAGCCGGTATTCTGTGCCTTCTGCAGAAACTGGAAATCTCTACAAAAGCCGACAATATTGACTTTATTATTAAAAACCTTACAGTCATTTCATTAGGCATCAGTCCCTTCTTAAGCGCTCGGCTTTCCCAATCGCTATCTACCGGAACTGTACCTCAAGACTGGCTAACAGCTAACGTTGTCTTTTTCTGTAAAACCGATGACCGCTCTTCCCAATGAATTACAGGCCCATTTCCCAAACTAATACCATATGTAAACTCATGGAGCATGTCTTACAGAGTCAAGTCATAAACTATCTGGAAAAACATGGCGTCATTTCTAAGTGTCAGCGCAGCTTTCGTAAGGGTTATTCCTGCGACACCAAACTTGCCGGTTTTGTTCACGATCATCACAAATTTATAGCTGCCGCATGCCAGGTCGACGCGGTTTTTTAAGTTTCGTTAAAGCTTTAGATCGCGTTTTTCACGACAGATTATAACTAAAACTAGCACAACTTAACCTTAACCCGGACGTTCTGCGATGGATTGAAGCTTTCCTATCCTCCAGGTCTCAATTCACCATCGCTATGAATGTAAATTCTTCCTCTGTTCGGGTACGTTTTCGCGTCCCCCTGGGAAACGTTCTTGGTCCTGTCCTTTTCCTTGTCTATGGGTGCTTCTTCGAACGCCGTCGGTCGCACCTCCGCTGAGCTCTGGCGTTCTTTCCTTCTACAACCGTCACTGCACCCTTCAGCAGCTATACAAGCACGGCCACCGACGCCGGAACACGCAGGGACCCTCCAGTCTAAGTTTCAACCTCCGGTGAGCCCCCGTTTTTGATGAATCTCACTCCAAACATCGAGCACGCCACCACAGCCAGCTAGGCCTAACTGGCGCTTCGGCGAACCCCAGCGCCGTGGCAACGGTAGCGTGCCCCTGTGTTGTTCACCCAGCCGTCACTCAACAACACGCATGCCCTCCGAGACCGATTCCCGCCGGCAAATTGCATACCACTCCCGCCGACGCTACCAGGACCTCGCAAGAATTGTAATCCACCCTGCGGGCGCCTCAATTGCGAAGATCAAACCTACTGAACTCACGCAAGCCCTTGCGGCCGCGGCTTACCTTACCCCGAGCGAAATTACCGACTCAATTCTTCAGCCAAGACCACAGCAGAACTTGATCACCGTCAAAACCTTCCGCCCATCAGCTGAATAGAAGCTCCTAGCCATTCGCTGCTTTCTCCTTGCGTCAACGGAAGTCCCTGTCACAACGTACGAAGCAGCTCCCGAAGATCCTGCCGGGGTGTCATTCACGGCGTCCCAGCTGGAACCTCTCCACAAGAACTACTATCCCATCTCATCTCCACTGGGGCTGCCATCATCGAGGCTCGCATGTTGGGCAGCACGGAAACAGCCCTCATCACTTTCGAAGGATCCTTCGTCCCCCGCTACGCTCTGTGCTACCAGGCCGAATACCGAGGCCACTCAGAACGCCAAAAATCTCAATTCTGCCGACGGTGCCATCAGATAGGCTACCACAAGGACGTGTGCACTTTGCCCCCTTCTACAGACCTCTGCCAGACGTGCTCCGGAGACCTTACCAAGCTTCCGCCCGGCCAAGAGCATGACTGCTAGGCCACCTGCCGCAACTACAAATGCTCTCATTCCAGCACCTCGGCAGAGTGCCCTAAGAAATTTAAAGCCGACTCCAAGGTCACCTAACAAGCCTACCGCCGTCGACTCGCTACCCGCAAAGCAGATAACCAATCATCTCCTGCTTCGCAAGCACCGGACAACCACCGTTTCAGATCCCAGTCTCGTCATCGCCATCCAAACACTACGGTCAGAATCCACCATCAACGACAAAATTCAAAGCACAACGAGACCAGGCCTACCGAACGCCAAGACGTATCGCACTCACCAGCAGCACAGGCCCCGCGACATCAAACCATGAATAAGCCACCCTCCCCCTTCTCTCCTCCCCGAGGCCGGAAGACTGCCTCTACACCTATCACTGCCTCAGCTTCATACCGCGAAGCACTTGCCCAAACTGTAGCTACAAATGCAACTAACCAACCCCCTGTACCTATCCCCACCACCATTCAAGATCTCTTCCTCTACATAAGCGCCAAATTTGATGCTCTCGAACGGCTAGTTATCGCATTAGAAGAATCACTAGGTCACTTCTTCCGCAACCGTAACAAACGCACCCGTTCCCGCCCTCGAAATGCAAGCTCCTGCCGTACTGCTCACAAACCATGAACACGCGGAATCCTTTAATAATCTGGCAATTGAACTGTGGCGGCCTCCGCAAGAAACTTAACTCCCTTAAAGCGTGTATCAAAGCTAACGATAACGCCCTAGAAATCATCGTAGTTCAGAAAGCCTATCACGCCCCAGCTGTATCGGGCTACAACACGTATCACACAGGTGACCCTGAAGACCCCCTGTTGGAAATAGTAGCGAGGAGGAAGAGACCGTGCGCTCAAACGTAGCGTGCACTACTACCATTATCATTGTATATTGTGTTCCATCCTGTCCCATTAAAGCGGCGGCTCCCGTTCGTGGTCCCTGCTCGGCCCTTTCCGCGAACGTGGTGCCGAAACCCGGGAAAAGCGGCTTTCACAGACGTGAGACACTCTAACGAGCGCCGGCCCCATCGACCTTCGAGAAGAAGTTTCCGCCGGTGCATTTGTGTCTTCGTCTGGATCCGCGCCAAGGGAACTTAGCAGTGGAAGGTCCGAGCGGGCTATCAACCAACGACAACGTGAGCCGTGGGGCGAGGACTGTTGGACCTGACGCAGAACGAGCTTGATGCACCATTATAGAAACGACATGGAAAGAACGAGCTTCAAGCACATGCATTCACGATGAAGACACCACCTTCATAGGTTGTAACGACGGCGTACTTCGTGGCCATACCAAGGAACGCCTACCTACCAACGATTTTGTGGACGGCATAACGCCGAGGAGAACAATGGAGGAGCTTATAAGCCAATGACTTCAGCTACGTGACGAAGTCTCCACAATTATTAGGCAAGTTGAGCTGCATCTTTCTTATGGACCACCCTCGCTAGTGCAGCTCTCTAGCTGGAACCAGTCTTTCATAGAGAAAGAGCAAGCGCTCAAGGAAACGGACGGACAATTCGAAGACCTCGTTGCCATTGAGAAGATTGCCGAGGAAATCGAAAAGGCCGAAACATGGGCAAACACCATCGTAACGACAAAATGGAAGCTAGAACGAGTTATTAAGGATTTGCGAGCGTCTCTAAAAAGCACGATTCCATGGAGGCCTACCTTCGCTTCCAGATGACGGCTCAAACAGTGAGAGCACGTCTGTCGACGGGCCGACGCCATTACTGACGGTCGTAACTGACGAAGTATGCAACGATAATAGCAACATAAGCTTGATAGACGAACCTGAACAGGACCTGAAGCGAGAATCGGACACCGGTAATTTTACAAATAGCGCTTTCTTGCCTTCAGCACTGCCAGACATTTTGAACCGCCACAACCCCAAAAGTGAATTACCCGAATCCGACCAAGGAAACGGCCGCGCCACCCAAAATAGCCTAACCCGCTCAGTATCTCCTGTCTTCGCGAACAGAAAGGCTTCAACGAATGCTGACGTTACTGATTGTACGCGGCGTGCGAACACTGCTACCCAAGACAAATACCGGACGAAACGAAACCTCAAACACGGAGAAAAAGGGAGAAGCACCGAACACCAAGAAGAAAGGCAGAGGAGGGGCATCTTCTGGATTTTCTGGCAAAAGCGAACCGCTCTCACAACGGCAGTGAACAAGGTGCCCAGACGAAAAACGGGGAAACATTCCAACCAATGATATGCAGGCCTACACCACCTCAAGGCGTCTCAACGACTTCAGGTGTACTCTTCGCGTGAAGAGCTGCCTATGCACTGTTTCCCTGACAGAGCGAGCTATGTGCCCTACCTCACGTGGCTCGCCTCTACACTCCGTCCGTCGTTTGGGCAGACGATACAAGCATCGGTGGCGGAGGAAGTGCGCTCGGCGCTGCCTCGGACTGACATAGGACTGCCCGACTCGGCTTTGTGGTAACCCCTAACATTTATAACGCTGTGCTTGATATTATAGTTTGCCTCCTTTCTTTGAGATAAGGAGGATGTTGGAAATAGTGGCGAGGAGGAAGAAGAGACCGTGCGCTCAAACAGAGCGTGCACTACTATCATTATCATTATATAGTGTGTTCCATCCTGTCCCATTAAAGCGGCTGCTCCCGTTAGTGGTCCCAGCTCGGACCTTTTCGCGGCACCCCCATTTCATTAATCTTGTCACTTTAATAGCGAAACACCTCACGTACACGGCACTTGCCACCTCACATTTTAACACACCCCATTTTACACTCATGGCATTCTTGTGAAACGCAAACTTCACTCATCTGCTACCCTCAGAGTTGTCAACGTATACCAGCACCCGCGGAAACCAACTCCTCCTCTTAAACCACTCTTTACCCGCTCTCGCGATCCCCACCAGGACTCCCTCATCATTGGCGACTTCACCTGTCATCATACCTTGTGGGACTACTCATCCATACTTCCTCAGGGTCGAAAGCTCGTAGACGCATTTTTCCAAGGCCGTTACTCTCTCCTCAACGACACTTCCTATCCTACGCGTATAGGCAACTCTGTCGAGCGAGACACGAACCTAGACCTTGCATTTTACCAAGGCACTCTCACACCCCCACCAGGGCACTCTCACACCACTTACATGAAAACCTCAGGAGCGACCACGCAATCATTTCAATCACTCTCCCCTCTCATAAGTCAGCCCCGAGGTCCCAAGCCCGCATTTCGCTCACTAATTGGACGAGGTTTCGCGAAGAAAACACTCCCACTCCGGACCCCAGAAATCTTGACGCGTGTCTATCCTCCCTTCGTGAAAATTCTAAAAACACACCAAACTCATTGCACCCACACCTGCAGCCCCGTATGTAGACTCACATTTGCTTCACATATGGGACGCTCGCCGATCTCTTATGCGGCGCTGGCGCAGAAATAAATCTAACCGCCGTCTTCGGCGCCGCATAAACCTACTCACTCAGGAGGCCGAAGAATATGCTAATCGATTGGCCAGCACGAACTGGTGGACACTGCGATTCACTAAACTCCCATATGAACACAAAGCGCACTTGGTCCTTAAACTCTCATTCAGCCAACACAACGCATGAATCTGATTCGGAAGCTCTTACTTACCACACAGGAGTCTCCTACCTGCCTTGTCAACTCTATCCGCAGCTTACTGTTCCCTAATAGTGCAGACCACCCTACAAGCAGACTTCGGGAGCAGTCGTTTCCAGCGTCGCCCATGGACACCGCCTTCACTTTTCAGGAACTACAACGAGAACTGGACTCCCTACACCGCAACACAACCCACGGGCCGGATAAAATCACGTACAAAATTCTGAGAAATCTTAGCTCAGACTCTCAACAATCTCTCGTCACTATTTTTAACCACGTCTGGGAGACTGGCACGATCCCTTCATCCTGGAAACATTCTAACATCGTTCTTGTCCCAAACCCGGCAAACCTTCCTCTGAAGACTATCTTAGACCCATTTCTCTTACCTCGTGCGTAGGTAAACTTCTCGAACACATGGTGCTTACCCGCCTCGAATGGCACATGGAACACAACTGCCCTTTCCCCTACACCCAAACCGGCTTCCATCACGACATTTCGACACAGGACACACTGCTCCGTATCTCTCAAGTTCTTTACGAATTCCCAAGCTCCTCCCAACTTCGCGGCCTGCTAGCCCTCGACATTCACAAAGCATTTGACACAGTTTCACACCAGGCCATCTTCGCTAACCTTGCCCGAACAAACTGCGGAAGCTGAATGTATAACTATATCAAGTCCTTTCTTTCAGACCGCACAGCCTCTTTAAGCATCCCGGGATCGTTGGCTCCATCTTTTTATTTAACCTCTGGCATCCCACAGGGCTCAATGCTGTCTCCAACCCTTTTCAATGTGGCACTAGCCCAACTGCCTCCCCTCCTAGACTCTACCACCCACCTCTCCTACTCCATCTATGCCGATGACATTTCCCTCTGGTCCTCCAATGGTAGCCCAGCCCAACTAAAAGAAACCCTCCAAGAAACATGTGTCGTACTAAACAGCCATGTTCGCACCTTAGGTCTCGCTATCTCCCCTTCCAATACGGCTATCATGATCATAACTAACAAGAAAGGCAACGAGTTATGGCTGTGCAACGCGTTATGGCTGTAGGTTGTATTTATTGTTTCTTCCCTTCGTTACAGCTAATTACTGGTTATAATGCATTTTTATTTTGCCAGTACTTTTGTACATTGTTGCCGTTTTCCCCTCCCCCTTATGTAATACCCTCGCCTAGAGGGTCTTCAGGGGTAATCTGAATGAATGAATGAACGAACACAAAAACTGATTGCCATATTCGGAGTCTGGCCTCCACTGCATGTGCTTCCTCCACTCGGCTTAGTAGAGGACACCCCAGTTTCTCTACATCCGACAATCTGTCTAAGCTATCTCTTCGACTGGAGGTTCGAGTGGAGGTGGGAGTGGGAATGCAAATATTAGAAATTCGGTATTAGCAATGCCTCCAACAAAGCAGGAAGAAAATAAAATACATCATATCACATCAAATACATCCTTTCCTAAACAATATTGTGCTGGTATTGCGGACTAGGTTTATGAAGCAAGTTCTATAAGGAAAGGGTCCAGAGCAAAGGTCGTTGATGGTATGAAGTGACCAATCGCGACGGAAGTCCATGCTACCACTGATTAGCTTAGCCACAGCCAGCGCATATCGAAGTTAGATCAGCTGTTGAATGCTATGCTGACCAAGATGCACAAAATTCCTCGCGCTCCACAGTGGAAGCTTTTGCTTTCATTGCGATCGGATATGCAATGACAACGCTTCTGGCGGACGATGGCGCGTTTCGACAAGCGATCCCCGGTTTGACTTTGGGACTGCTCCGCACGACTGCGGTGACCTGAAGGCAGATGGTGGGACTCTGATGCTATAGCAATGGGGCGCATGCGCCGGGAGCAGTGGGGGAAACGTCAAGTGCGAAAAAGCTCTACCTACCAGCCCGTAGAGTCTACTATGAAACTAGTCACGTGGGCCGCAGCGTCGGCATGCACTTAACTCCTGGCGCGACCGGGCGTCCACAGGACGGGAGGTAGGGCTCCCACTTTCTCGCCTACGCGTCGCAGCGCGAAGAATAGGGAGCATGATTGGCCCCGCAGTTCCCACATTCGTTCCGCTGAGAACGAAGCTCTTCGATTTCGACAGACTCGGGCCAACGACGCCTCACCGTTTGCAAGGCCGTCCCCACCACAGCAATGGAGGGTCTTCATTAGACCTGCCTGGGTGAGAGCCTGTCACCCTCGGCTACTCCAATGCAAACGTTGCGGGGGACTGTATCGTGTTACCACCTCGTGCCCTGGACCGTGTGTTTCGCGCGCTATGGGGGCAATACTGGCCGGTCGACTGCACTGCCAGAGTGCCCACCTGCACGAAACGCGCCCTACCCAGCCTTGATCTGGACCTTCACGCCTCTTTTTGAGTGTCAGCGTCACAGGTCACAGGCAATGTCAGCGCCAGCGTCCCAGTGTCACAGGACATAGAGCGTCGCATGTTGGCCAGCGTCACAGGGCATGGAGTGTGTCAGTATTACACTAGGGATGGGTGGCGCAGGCACCTCTGTGATCAGAATGTATATCAGGCTAGGAGAATCTTGGGATGCCGCCCACCTCGGCTGATTACGGAGCCCCCTAAGGCGTTACTGCCTCATCGGTGTCGACTTCAATGTTCACCATTGGCTCTAGGGAAGCCGCCTTGCTCAGGCCGCCACCTTGCTGAGGCCACCGCCAACGTGGCGCAGTGGGGCACCGTGAAGCTGTCAAACCGACGGTAAGTTAAAGCATCATTTATATACAACATATACAAGGGTAACAAGAGCGTTGCATTCGTCGCGCAAAGCAGGGAGCACGTGTCAACTGGGTTCCGTCATCGAATACTGCCCGCTCATTGCATCATTGCAGCTCTCGCGCTTGTGTCAGGGCTCTTTATATCCCCAGTGATCCGTTCCTGAGGAGAGCAGATTGAATCCCTCAAAAAGAAGTCCCCACTGGCCGCAGTTTGAATTGGCCGAATGAAGGTGTAGGCGTTCCGTCAGCATATGCCCGCGCCAGGAAAAGGGAAGGTGACTCTTTGCCGGCGTTCCCAAGCCTGACATTGCGTGCACACTTGGCTTGGGTCATTCCCGGTGATGCGAGATTCCGCCAAGCCGTTTTGGCGCGCCGTTAAGCCAAGCGAACTTTGCGTCTGGCACTCAGGCACAATACGGCAAAGTACCAGACAGGAAGAGACATCGTAAACACGGCGGTCCGTGCGGGACTGATGATAACCAACACTGACAGCCCCCACTTTGTCTGCCGAGTCTGGCAGACGTGCATTGACCTCGCACTGGTGTCCGAGCGCTGCACCCACAACTGGGAGATGACAAATCACACCTGCGGCTCCGACTACTATCTGGTCATCCTCACGTCACCGTCCTAAAGGTACTTGTTCTCTGAACTGAAGCTGCCACCACCTTTACCCAGGTCTCCCAGGGAAAGCAGGTGCGCGATATCAAGGCACTGAACGTTCGGGACGCTAGGCACAGGGCCCAGAAGCAGGCCGTCCGCCATAAAACCCCTGCACTTGGGCGGCCTTCATACTACTGGACGGAGCAGCCTGACGGCACGCGAGGCATCAGCCCAAGAGATTATGGCAAAGCATCTGCAGCTCCCAGGACGGACGCTGCGACGCTACACGGGCCTAGAAGCTCTTCAGGTCCCTCACATAGCCAGCCTGCGCTCTGCGCCCCGTCTATTTCGAGGCCGCAGAGGCAGGGACAGAGAAGCGACCGCTGGCCGAGCTTCTGGATAACGGTTTTCCCTATGTGTCTACTAAATGCCCGACTTCCGGCGTCAGCTCTATGGCCACTTTCTGCGGGCTGGGCTACATGAGAGAAGCTGATAGCTGCTACCATACAGCATCCCCCTTGCCGAGCCACCATGGACACCAGCTGACGCTCGGGTGGGTGCGGTCTGTAACGCGATCACACTGGGTGAGCTCGAGGAGACCATCTGGCACTACCGCTGTAGGCACTGCACTAATGCTGGGGCCAACGGCATCACAAACCATTCTGGTAAACCTCCACACCGACGAGCAGCTGCGCCTACTGGACATCTTCAACCAGGTCTGTAGGACCGGCATCACCTCTCAGGACTGGACGACGTCTATTGCGACAAAAGTGCTAAAGGCAGGCAAACCACCGAGTGGGCCTTCCCTGTATCGCCCTATCTTTTTGACCTTGGCGGTGGGAAACCTCATAGTGACAGTGGCTCTGGCCAGACTGGAATAGCTCGTAAGCTTGCGAGATGGTCTTAACCACAGGCAGACTTATTCCCGGAGGTCCGGCGGCACTTGTTAGACCCTCGTCGTGACCGGCTCGCGCTATTTCTAGTCACCTTCGGCTGTGTGTGTGGTTTCTGTGCAGGCCTCTCCACCGAATACAGTAAAAGCTCCTTAATTCACCATCCGTTAATTCGGAAATTTGGATAATTCGGACGGCTCAATTGGTCCCGGCCAAAGCGCATGTTAGTCTCTGGGACAACACCTTCGTTAATTTGTCAGAATTCGGCCCCGCACCGCTTAATTCGGACAAATGCTGTTCTCCTGACCGATGAATAAATTATTAATGATGTCACGAGCGCCCAGGAAGACCACGATTTTGATGAAAAGTCATGCGAGGAGGTGCAGCCGCGACCTCATCGCACCTCACGAGAAGTCTCGGAGGCGCTTTTCATTTATGGAGGACGTTTGCCTGAGCAGTTCCGACAGTTTGCGTGCTGTTGGCCACTTGGAAGAGTTAAGAAAAATTGTAACCTCAGCCGAAATCTGCGCGATAAAGCAGACGACTATTAGAAAATACTTCAGCAAACAAAGGTATGCTTGTCCAACATGATTTTAATGTTGTTTTTCCTGTTCATTATTATTCGCCATTCGGATAATTCGGACATTTTTCCCGGTCCCGTGAGATCCGAATGAACGAGCTTTTACTGTAAATGGTTTGCAGCACCTGTGACACCGGACGCCACAAGACTGCCTGTCTGGATCAATTTTTATTTGCATTTTATTTTTATTGTATCTGTATTACTGTAACCATGCGAGTGTTTTATCCGTTCTGTGTAAAAGAGAGCACTCACGAAGTCGTCAAAAGGTATAGGCGACATCGGCTCAACCTCTTTTTGCCACAATTACTGACGGGAACATCTTACTGGAATGCGTACGACATGCGAACTGTGAGCCACTCCTGAAAAAAGAAGTGAAATACTTCATGGCATTTAAGTCAGACATTGCACGAAGCTTGAGTGCCAGCAACAGGACTGTGCCACCAAAGAGGGGAAGACCAAGCACGACCTCTCGTGGGAATATCCGAAAATTGCATGCCGGCTTGCTTGTTCCAGAAACTTTCACGTGGTTTGACCGAAAATAACCCTGGCCAATTTGCATCAGTGCTAACTTCCCTCAAAGGTACCGGAACACAGGCTGCGTTACGAAGTCTCGCGTTCATTGCCGCAAAAGAGGTGTTTACGTCTGTCTCAGTACCGCAAAGGATAGCTCCTTTGAATTACCTTTACACGAAGGAGCTTCAAAGCATTGGAGATGCGCTCGTTGTACACTACTGACAAATTAAGTACCTGAAAATCGTTTTTGATTCACAAATTGTTATTGACATGATTCACTGCCCAGAGTCGCTATGTGTACAAACGTACACCTCACGCATACTTTTCTTCGCTCTATAAACCTATTTTTATTCATGTTTGTTGCACTTTGCGTTTGTTTTTAGAAGCCGTAATCGAAGGCATCACTATTTTCGTTCCTATTTATCCTGATTTTCGTCTAAAAGATATAAAGAAGGAAGGAAAGAAGAAAGGTGCCCAGAAGGATGGGCATGTGTCGAGTAAACGGTTTCGGGTGATTGACACGGCATGAGTGGCGGTGAGCATTCGGAATGACAGAGTTGTCAAGAGATAAGTGAGAGAATAAATGGCACAGACGTATACGGGAATGTTCTGTCTTTGGCCGGATAACTTTAGATTTAGGTTCGACCCTGCTGGTGTGGTATGAGTATTCATTTAAAATAAAGCGGGCGGCACGAGTTTTGACTGTTGAAATACATGATAGGTTAGATTAATGAGGGTGCCAAACTGCGCATGCGTACTCCCGTTTGGTTGGAATGAGTGTAGTAAAAGTCTGTATTTTAGCCACTACCGGGCTTGTCTAAGGGTACGGCGTAAGCAGCCGAGGACGCTGTTGCCTTATCTTGTTATATGTGTAAGGGAGGCACCATGACATGTCTTCACAAGGTAATGCCCAAGTGCTTGTATGAGGAAAAAGACCATATAACTGACTCATTGAGGAAGTAGTTAAGTAAGGAGTATGTCTGCCTGCGATGAAAAGGGATGAGCGATGTTGTAATAACAGTTATGGTCATTAGCCATTTCTCGCACCGTTATGTAACAAGAGTGAAATCTGACTAAAGGATATGTACATCATGATCGCTGTTAATAGGACGATAAATAACGCAACCATCAGCAAAAAGCGTTGCGTTATGGGCAATGATAACTGTCAGGTCATTAATAAAACTTAGAAAAAGAGTTCTAAGAACAGTGCCCTGTTGCACTCTAGAAGCCATGGGTGACATAGGCTAGGTAAAAGAATTAGTTTACAAGAACTCATTACGGGTATTAAAGAAGGGTTTCATCCATTTAAGAACAAGGTGCCAAGGTATATGCATGAAAGTTTTCGGAATGGCCGTTTCGAGGAACTTTGTCGAAACATTTTTTGAAATAAAAAACAGGACATCTACAGGTACATTAACATCATACGAACTGATTTTGTTAAAAAGAGTGCTAACTTGTTGTCGTAAGAATAGATCATTGAACGGAGGAGGTGTCTCACCATGGTTGCTACAATACATGGTTTATTTTGGTGGCATGCTGCGTGTACACAAGCGCGATCTCGGGTTATGTGTTCATTCCGATGGACGTGATGTTCTATATGCGAAGGCGGCACACTGTGAGGCGCAGAAAATACGTGGCTCGTAAAAAGATGTTTCGGGAGGCGGTGGGTGTAAGGCGGTGAACGCGCGCCAGGAAATACCGATGGATAAGGTGAGGACCAAACGTCCGGAAATTCTTTCCAGAGCTGTGGTCAAGTAGTGACGTGAGTGCCAGCAAATAAAACAAAAAGCTCAACTGCAGCCTAACAGGGTATAGAAAGAGTGCGGAAACAACTATGGCGTTAATTGGCACGGCCGCAAATTTCAAAAGTTAAAGTTGATCAGCAGGAGGTACACTTCCGCCTTCAAATTTCTAAGTAGTACAATACATTCATTAATATTCTTTTCGATTTCACACCAAACGGAGGTTTAAATTTAAAGAGCAGAGCCAAGCAACGCCAAGGCGATCATTCGTCCTCTTCTGTGTCAGGTGAGTCGAAAAAACGGTCCTTTTTTTTGACCATCCTTGATTTCCTGCTTTAGCGTTGAGACTAGTTATGGCAAATATAACTGAGCAAATGTGTTTCTTCATCTAGCTTTCGTTGAAGCGCATATATGGGAAATGCGTTACAAACAGCTGCCAGTTAGGTGCCCATTTCAAGCTTCCCCCACAACAGGAAAGTTCCCCCTGCCGTTAAGAGGCTTCGCGGATTGTTTCTGTATTTGGAACACGGTCAAAATCAAGCCCCACAAAGTAGCGCCCGACTTCTATGCCCTGACCTTCTTTGATACGATGCTGTTTTCACAACTAACATATTTGTAAAAATGGCAATATTACCTTAACAGGGCGCTTTTAACGGGAAGCTTTAGTGTTCTCCCTGATCCATCTGTAAAGCGAAAACAACTCCCTGCTCCAAAGCCCACTTTTTCTGAAGATGATGAATAATGATAGTGGGTGAAGTGAAAAAAAAGCCTGGGGTAGCTGGAATCCAAGCGGTGTTCCCACATTGCGAAGCGGGCGTATTTCCTATAGCTCCATTTCGACACAGTCCAAGACGTTTGCAAAACTCACACGACAACGGAATAATGCGTCACCGCAAAGCTTCGCCTTCAACTATCGTCGTCGCTGGACAGAGTGGTTCATTACTTCTCGCATGGCAATCAACCACTACAAATCTTGTCAGATTTATGCTGCATGCTTCTGAGGGTGTGTGGAGCAGAGGACAAGTCAATGCAGTCTACGTCAGTTTGAGCAAAAAGTTTCAAGCCGTCTCACAGATAACCGACCTACAAATCAGTCTCAACCACATATACACCGATGCCTTTTATCCTTGTTATGTTTATATTTATCAGATAGATCATGCATCTTGCATGCAAACCGGCAGTCCCCTCTGCTACGACGTACGGGTGGTGCCCCTCAGGGCTGCATCCTAGGGTAACTTCCTTCCTTAATCTTTTGAAATGGTGTTTCTCAGTTTTTAAGACTGCCATTTCCTCCTAAATGCTGCATGACGACAGATGCTTAAGACTGTTTTAAACACTGCCAGCTGTACAGTTCTCTAACAAGCAATCATGCCTGTTTCGTATTAACGTCCTAAAAATACATCTAAACCTAAGGTAATAGATACCCAACAAAAATTGAGAGCACATTATTTTTGTATAGAATCACCGGAAAACACTACTACGTGGTATGGAGGTTAAGAATCTTGGTGTTAATTTCGCTAGTAAGTTCAGCTTCTAACCGCATATCACGAAGATTATTGGCCCAGCCATTTGATTTCTGGCTGTTGTGTGCCACCTCTCGAAAGGGGTCAAGCAGACGAGCTGTCTTCTCAAGCTGAACACCACTATTTCTTGCCCGAAGCTCGAGTATGGCTGTGTAAAACGGAAAAGAACACGCAAAAGAATGTGTATGCTAATAGGAGGTGTACGAAAGGGTAATGTGAATATTTAAAATTGCTTTAGTACTCATAATACGTATACCCATGAATATATTTTGTGCATATGCCAACTTGCGTGGCCTCCAGGCAAAAAAAAAATAGGGGTTGTTTTTCTGTTCAGAATTGTTCGCGTGGCCGCATGTTGTTGTGAATTGCGGCAACATCTTTCTCTACAGTTGACGCGACAGTGGACCTCAAGGAACGATGTTTTTTTTTTATTTACCAATATGCGTGGGAGTTGCTCTTCACGTTTCGACTACATAGTACAGTCTATCAGTACTCTGGTATTACATATATTTTTTTGGTTTCCCAACTTTGTTATGTAAACAAACCTATTAGCTTGTCATGTGTGTGACCTATTTTGTATATTTATGTTCATGCACTTTTACTTGAGTATAAAATTTTAACAAAACAATTCCATCTTTTTTGAGTGCACTTTATTCAACGTCTGCTCTTATCTAAATGTATTTTCATTACGTAATCCGTTTATCACATATCAGCAACCTTGTACCGCTCCAGGTTCGCACGAATATACGTTGCTTTAATCAATACCTATAAAGAGAAGCGCCCGACTGACTGACTGACTGACTGACTGACTGACTGACTGACTGACTGACTGGTTCATTAACGCCCAGCCGACACTGCTACACGTGGAGACAAAGTATTGGACGTGGATTCTTATCATGACATAAGGGCTCACCAAGGCGGGATTTTCCCAAATTCAGCTCCTAAGAAAGAAAAACGGGAAAATTGTGTTTTTGTACATTCCTGATTATCTCACTCACCCGTTCACTAATGAAAGTTCTTTTTGCAGATATGCTCACACAAAATGATTACCTAAACAGTGGTTTCACGGTTTCGCCCTAACCAACACTATTGTGGCGATACTGCATTTAGGAACAAAATGGGTGTTTCTGAAGTTCTTTAATCAAAGCTTCACTGGTTGATTTATCCAAACAATATTTCTAATAAATGTTGCTCATACGAATACACCAAACTAAGTTCGCCCTACCACGGTGGTAGAAGGGCGTAAAAAAGTTTTAATGAAACGTCTTTTAAAAAAAAATGCCCAATTATTGATGTACACGCCTAGCCAAACTGCCGGTTCAAACGGCTACAGACTTTCTGAGCGCGTTGTGATTATGGTGTAGAAGCGTCAAAAGTGCTACTACAATTTTGCAGATGCTGATTTTGCTATCGCACTCCAGTTCAGATATTGAACTCCTCTTATTTTTATAGATAATTTGTGCAGGTATCTAAATATTGTTCTAGAGTTTTGAGTGTTTGTTCACCTACTACTTTCTGTCATGCGTTTGGGCATCAAAAGTATGTAAATAAATAAATAACGAAATAATGAATAAATGAATAGATTTTTTCATAATACCCAACCGACAGGAACCATCGGAGTTTTGGAAAAACCCTGTGTTTTTACAGGTTACTCAGTAACTATGCAGCCTGTTGATATATACACTTTGTTCTTGTTGCTTGCAAATGCTGCCCATACAGATGTACAAAAACGAGTTCAGGGGTTTGCCATAACACAGGTATAAATAAGCCAGAAAATGTTGAACTTTTACCCCTCTGAATGTGGAATTCACCTAAATTCTCCCGCGTTCACGTAGCGCTTGCCATCTCTTTAGACTTTCTTCAAAAAGGGGTCATATGTAGGAGCGCATGTTATGTATCATAATGCTGTCACTAATGAGTATTGTTCAGACGTGTTCAGATAACACTTCCAATGAATAAGTAGTCATTTAGGCAAACAATCTTGTTACAATTTGTTTCGGGTGAGCTCAAATAAAACACGAGTTCAAACCCTTTCTCATTAACACATGTCTGCGTTAGGAGGCCATGTATTTACTGCAGGCGGAACTTCCTAATTGTATACAACTTCACGATGAACTACCTAATTATGACAAGAAAAAATTGAACAAGTGGTATTGCCATTAGTGTCACTCGTATAGTGGTCCACCCGGTTATCGCCGGGTGCTCCCAAAAAGTTTATGTATATTTTTGTAACAGTATCGGCCTTCCGCGAACACTGGTGTGTTGTCTCATGCCTTACTACTAGGCATTGCAACTGTGCATGTGTATGGGGATAATTAGAGGTAAGGCAGTGTGTAATTTTTACCCTGTTAGCAACCCTAACCCACAATTACATATTTGAGGTTTCTGCAAAGTTCGTTTTTGTTTTTGTTTCGTGCGCCAGAAGAAAGGCACTACAGGTCTTTCTGAGCACAATATTGAAACAATTCATGTTGTGATTCAATATTCATATTATTTCTATTACTTCAGAAAAATGTGACTATTTCAGACATGGTGCAAATATCTTTGTACATATTCCCTGCACAATATTGAACCTAATCTGACATGCAATACCGCACAGCCAGCTGTTGCCTCCGTCCGGCCTAGAAACGTGGTTTATATAGGTAACGTCCTCATAACGATTCTTGTAAATTCTTATACAGATAATTCCCGCTTCAGCCCGTGGAGACTAGTTGGGCAGCACAGGCTACTTTTCTGCTGCTCCAGGGTCATCAGTGACCGGCCTCTGCAATGTTGATTACGAAGTCGACAGATTAACTTATATTGTTCTTTCCGGCACCAAGAAATACACCGAAAAATATTTTCCCAGCGCTTCACATTCCCAGTGTCATTTGCTTCAGACTTCGCGGATAATCTGAAGCCTTAAAATTCCGCACACATACACATTGAGTACTCTGGAGCGAAGCAGTTTCCTGAGAAATTCCGGCGCATACGTTCATTATGCAAAATATTACACAAGTGCGAGCAGGCTTAGTAGCTGACATCAACTGACGCTTAGACCACGAGCCAATCATGCACCTTCTTTAAGTACGTTCATTAGAGTTTTAGTACATCTGAACAATCTACTTGTCTACTGGACACTAGACCTGAGCATGTTGTGTAGACGGCTGATTGCCTCGCTTGTCAGCTTCCTTCTGTTTATGAGCTTACCGGTGGTAGTGATGACCGCTACAGCCGTTATCGCCTAGCAGGAAACCACAGCTTGTGGCAAACTGTGCGAGAACTTAGTGTTGACAAGCATCAATGGGCTAAAGGCCGGAATTTCACGGGGGGGGAGATTGATTTGCTGCTGCTATTATAAATTACGGGCTAAATGATATAGACTTCAGGTTAAACTAGGTACCTAGTATATGTATCCGGTCTGGAACTTTCTGTCGCTATTTAAAACTTGTGTTGTGTTCGAATATTACAAGGAAGATGGAAGAACTGGCGTCGTTATGTATGGGCCAGCCTATCTCCTTTGTTCCACCTCTAAAATACTTTAGTTAGCTCTACGTAAGATCTCGCCTTTCTGCCTAAACACATTCTATTTCCTAATCGGCATCGTTTTCTTTGCGCTTGTTCAACGTCAGCAAACCTTTCATGCTCCATAAAGCAGGCTGTCCCAGAACTAGTCCATGAAATTCATCATGATGCTGTCTACTCTGCCGAGAGAAAAAAATTGACCTCGGCAACCAATTGTTATTGTTTTCCAAGCTCGTTCTTTCATTTGCCGCCACCTCTATTGTAGTTAATTTAGAGTTTTCTATCGACAGTATTTTTCTCGTTTATGTGTGCATCTTCTTTAAAAAAACACTGATCCAGCCGATGAGATTCTAAAACGGAAACTCGCCAAAATGTTTCTGAAACTGCTAAAAAATACATCATACAGTAGCAATTTGTGCCGTGGTATGTAATAACAATTCTTGCATTTTCACAAATTGACTAAATTTACAGAGTACTTCGTGAACAAAAAGTACACAGTAAACATTCGTTTATTCTATACTCGTGGGAACGCGAAACGTTTTCTATGTATCAGATTGTCGCAATATCGATTGTCGAATACCCACAATAATGTACCTTTGAATTTTAAAGAAGTTTGTAATCTTGGTCTCTAAAATTCGGCTGCAATGACTCTAATAGGTGATATAATAAAAGTTAAAAAAAAACGACGATACACGCCGATACCCGCGAAAAGTACGAACACGCCAAAACTAGGCTTGCTCAAGATTAAGATATCTGCTACACAACTCCACAAAAGGGACAAAGGCAACGAAGCACACAGGCATCACCCGCTGTAGCCATAGAATTTTTCAATATCACCTAAAGAGAAAACTCTCGCAGCAATCGCATGCCACCATGGGAATTGTGGGCACCGTGAGAATCGGATTTCCAGCGAGTGGCTAGTGCAAAGTGCTATGAATTATATTTGCAGGGACCACTCACACAGGTCGAATTAAACGATTTGCGGAATTAAAGGGCGTCAAATTAACCAGCATTCACGGTAAGTACTTCCTAATAATTTCTTAAGTGCTCTCTATAGCTACATTCTCGCGGCTACGCAAGCGTTGGCTTGAATGACGCATCCCTCTTCTTACATAAAGTGATCTACCCCGAGGTGACTGCTTCCGAGGTAACAATGTTTTTCCGCGCGCAGAGAGGCGAACACTCTCGAAATTGCCCAAATAACTCAAGTTGTCTTTGCTCAACCAAAAGAGAGCGTGCCTTGTACTTGCAGCCAAACCAAAAAGGGCGAAGCGATTGGGGTGGGGAATAAAGCAACTTCAAGACCAGGATGAGTCGAATTACAGACCAATGCCTCAGACATCACGAATTCAAGCCTTAAGCCCGGATGGCAATAAAGAATGTGCAGGGATCCCCGCCGCCACTTACGTTATGTCTCGATGTTTGGTGCTGCACACCACGCACTCTACATAACCTTTGGGACTTCTTGCCCCACGCGTTCGTGGCAGCCACTCTCAGAGTGATTTTCAGAATGGCTGTATCAGCTATCGTGGAGTCGCATGCGCGCGGCGCCGACGGGCGACATTTGTTGACTCAACCGATAACGATAAAAAGTACCTCACGCTTCTCTAACTCACTTTCGCCCTCGTGATATTGAGGATGAGCACTCATTGTTTGCGCATCTCTCCTCGGCGCTTCCTACTGGGGTAGTGCTGGTACGGCATGGCGATACAGAAGTACCTAAGTTCGCAGAGATGATATTGCATTCACAGCTACGGGGTTTAGAGGAACACCTGTTAAATATATGACAGAGCAGTATACAGAGGTTTTGAGCTGTAGCGTCGTAGCTTCACGTCTCTTGTTTGAGAACGCTACTACGAGCGTCCTTAATTTTTCAATGAAAGTTTTTTATAATAGAGTCTAGCTCATCTACCCTAGGCCTTAACGCCATCTAGTCTGCAAACCTGTAACGACATCAGCCTGCGCATGTAAAAAATTCACCCCTACAAACACTCCAGTCAACTTGTCCCAACCTCACCAAACGCGCCATCAAACAAGAAGTTTTTGATTGCGTGTTTACGATATTTAAAACGTACAAAAACACAGTCTGTGAGAGGCTAGCTTCAGATACAAACTCGACTCAAATCTTAATCTTAACTCAAATAACTCCATTGTATCCCGAAGGAAGGCGAAATAAGATGGGAAAGTGCTTGAAGGGTGACGTTGAGTTAATACAAAAAAGAATGACTTGGCAGCAGCGGCAGAAAGGTGCGGTCTCTTACCCTCAATTACTGGCAAAGTAAGCATGATCACAATAAGCCACTGAGAATCATTTTGTGTAGTTTGTGAAAAATAACTTCTCTGATTGTGTATTATAAGGAACCGTTATGTCATGCATAGCTGACAATTTTATGTATGTTGATGTTTTATGAGTGCAGAAAATACACTATGCAAAGTAATATCTAATGTACAATGAAACACAACAGAAAATGCGTTTGAAAACGTACCAAGGGCAGTAGAAAACATAACCAGCAACTCTCTTTCAATTATCGAAACCCTTATGCTTATGACACGTGCACGCATACGGCTATGAAAGCTTTCTCTACAGTTTCAATCTGAAGATTATCTGAACATCCAAAATTCCGGGAAAGCCCACTTAATAGATGCATTGATTACATATTGATACCAAATAAGAAACGGACGAATATTAGATGATAAATATGAAATTAGTCGAACAAAACTGCCTTTATTCAAATTTCGGGGAAACAGGCAAGCCCAACGATTTAATAGTTTAATGCCGAAACGCAGTTTTATGTCGAATTTTTTTGGTTGGACGAACAATTGACATTTTGATAGCCTGGTTTCAAGCTACCGTTAAAACTTCATGTGGCATGAAAGAAGCTCCTAGACCGCGGTTGAAGCAAAAACGACAAAGAGAAATTTGTAATTCGGAGAAATGCAATACAAGGTGTCTAGGTGTAAAACTGTTATATTACGCATTTTAGAACCTTTTGACTCATTCAGTCATGTTTAGTGCGCACGCAAAACATCCATTTGTACACTTCTGGTAACAATAAATATAGGAATACGTGTAACAATTCACACATTACCCAGAAGCCCATGCCAAAGCTGTGGACACCGAAGGGACGAAATGAAAAAGCCGCATGTAAGGAAGAAGCGCCAGCCATTGCATAAAAAATGTTTACCAGTGCGAGCCACGAAAAAATCAATATTCGTAAAGCTGGCATAGCCCAAAACTTCTTAACCGTGTTAGGGCGGCCCGCTACGTAACAAAATGCGGAAATATACAGCTGGTCGTGAAATGAGTTGAGGAGAATGTAAAACCACGCTATTCATGTTTTAGGCGTATCAAGGTAACCATACTAAGACATTGTACAAAAACGTGACCTCACAGCATTGCCTGCGAATATCTAGGCTGCTTATACCAATTATGTTTAAAGCGTAGTTGTATTTGAAAGAAATATTTCTGCTAAATATCTCTCGTAAAATATTGAACAAACGTTTTTGGACTGATTGAGGTAAGGGGAAATACGTATTTGGAGGTTGGTTCCATGCAACGGAACCAAATGTTGAACGCTACCTGATCAATGACCGACATAAATGAATTAAGGTTTCATGGAAGTTAAAATTTTAGGTGAAGCGGGAAATCGCACGTAGTTCTTTAAAACTCGCGGTGTTAGTTGACGCAATGTGTGGTTTTAAAGTATTTGGAGAACCGGTGAGTACACGCAAATTCCTGTTGACGTTACTAAGAGAAATAGTTTGGTCATTAACTTATACAAAAACTGAGCGGGTTTGTATCGGCTTTGACGAGGAAATGGACTTTGTTTTGGGTAGGTTTAACTTCACACAGCTTTCTATACACCTCTGCATAACACTAAAAATACCCATCTGAAATATTTCGGTCCTCAGTCGACTGAATTGTTGAACACAGCATGATGACATCATGTACGAACAAAAGCATTTTTCCAAGACTGACACTTTTTTCAAGATCATTGATGTAAACAAGAACCACAAGAGTGCACGATCGACACCTGTTCATCTCCGCAGGTGTAAATGAAGGGTCGGGTCTGTACAATCATGAGTCCCGCACATAATTTTCGCACAGTGATTGATATTTGGGCATATATTTGCATATCGTGGGACATATTTCACAAAGTTCTGACTTTCCTGCAGGAAATTCATGATGGACTCTGTCGAATGGTTTTGCTAGCTCCGAATAACTTCACTCGACAAAACACTTATTGGATACCACAGGAAGCGCGTAGTTCAAGAACGAGCCGACTTTGTTTCCACCAATTTGTCACTCACGAAGCCCTGTTGCAGAGGTTTTAAGAACTTTAACATGGGAGCATAGAGGCAAGACCCGAAATTATTTCGGAAACGTTCCAAAATCCACAAAACAAAAAAATGTGGCAATATTTTGACGGGCTCCAATCCCCGCCAGTTTTAAAATATCGAACATTCGTTTCCTAAACGAAAACGTAATATGCGTGAAGCTGGATCGTCGACATGCAATGCACTAGGACAATTGAGGCTGAGCACCATATAAACCACTTCATGTGTATATTGATGTTGAGTGTTGCTTGCATTTTTGTTTGTAAAGTGCGCTGGATTGAGCACAGAATCAGCAGTGGTGCATTGCGTGGTTACCATCAAGCTGTTTGGTTTTAACTTATTTTTGAGAGGGCGTTGTCCTTTTTTGTATAAAAAAGAAAAACGTTTTTCTTGTTTCTTTGGTTAGTTGTTTTTTCAGCAAGCTTACACTGTTGTGAACGAGCAGGCTCACGATAAAGCGAAGGAGTCCGTGACCGCATACCCACCGTGTTTTTGGCCGAAAGAATTGCCCGTGTACCAGCCATTTATCTGCGCACGTCAATTTATTTTTGTCGGCACAATCATTAGAGCTTCTACGCAGAGCTATAGTGTATGGTGTTTAGCATACGCTCATCGCGCGTTCAAATCATTAAATAAAAGTTTTGCTGAGAAATTTACCAACTATGCGTTTTTTCTAAACCTCTGGAAGGACTTCCGTGCTGAGGGATAGATTACAAACATACGCCGGTACAGGTGTGAAAAGCTAGCGACATCCCATTAAAACAGATACTGAAATTCCGTCCGCACTCATATACATTTTCGGTTTGAGCTTTTTTATCACCTATGACGCCAAATGCAATGATGCTGAGAGGGAAGCAAGCATTTGTGCTGGTGTGGCCATTTTTAACTTCGGAACACAAAACGTTGTCCAGATGCACAGAGCAGAAAATATAAACCACAAAAAAGTACGGACGTTGCTTACTATATCGTTATAGAACACAGTTCCTACCGAGGAGCAGGAGGAGAAACCTCTATTTCAGCTAGTGGTCAGGGTAGTACTGTGGCAACCGGCCGAAAGGCTGGTGGCAACTTCGGTGGCTGCTTTGACCAGGCCTTCTTGTGTAGTCTCGTAGAAGCTACCCAACGCCTCACTTCACTGATCGCTGCTGGTGATTAGAGAAAAGGCGTGTTGTGTCACTCCAAATATATAATGACTTCGTGAGGCATGCCCTCCAAGCAGTGCATGCTGACAAAGGGAAGTCAGTTCCATGGATGTGGTGGAGGCAAGTTCTGTTTGGGAAAGCGTCTGTTTGCAGGATCAGCCAAAAACCTGTCTGGCGTATCGCACGGGATGAATGAGGCGGGTGAAATTGTCGACGTGAGAGGCGTAAGTGCTCTGTTATGAGAATAAATGTGATTAGTCCGTGTATGTCGGAGCACGCCCCGTGATGAGCAACGATACTCACGCCGGCTCAGCGTGTGAGTTTGCAAGCCATAGCGCGCGGTTTCATTATCCTCCATGCCAGTGTTGGCTTGGATACATGTGAGTTCTATTGAATCCTCTCGTGGATTTGCTTCAGACGTTTGAGTGCGGTGGGTGAGATATGTCCCCGCGCAAAATTTTGAGCGTCTGTTTTTTAATCTGTTAATACTATTCCGGGATGTGGCCTATGCATGAGGCCAAGGCAACTGCCGCCTCTTACGCCACTGTAGGGGAGGTGGTTATGACTGAGGGTGTTGAGTGGAGCACTGCTTTTTTCAACGGTGATCGCTATAGGGTATGCGCCGTAATGCCTATACTCCGCTGCGTCAGAGTATACTACTTCCGACTTATCCTTTAGCTGCCTAGCGAGAGACCAGGCTGTTGCTTGGTGTCGTGCCGAAATATGAATTGCATCCGTATGCCTTGGCATTATATCTATGATTATTTGGTCGAGTATATAACCACGGGTAGGTAATGACTCCTGAGTTTGCTTTAAGACTGCGACGTTTTGCCGCGTAGGAAAATCCTGTCCAGGCCGGGTGAGCTCTAAACGTCTTCTCTGTGTGCATAGGTGAGCTTCGATGAGCTCTTGAGCCCTATTATACACTCCTAGTTTGTTAAGCTTGTCCGTGGACGCCTTAGTGGGAATCAGAAGTGTTATACGCCCTTCTACTAGAAGAAGGATAAGTAGAAGAGGAAGTCGAAGAAGTGTACGGTGTTCTAATGAAGCCATTAGTTTTATCCAGTTAACGTTTGCAGCCACGAACGTAAGGTAAAGTGTTGAGAAATTGGCTAATAAAAAAAGGCTTGGATTATCTGAAGTCGGTCACTTTCTTCACTCCCGGGATTAGGATTTGTGATTCTTTTGAGGAATGCGATAAGCGGGTCCACGTACGGGCTATCCCGCCAGAAGAAATGATGAAATTTGTGGTAACCTAACGTTTGAAACTATGTGTCACGACGTCCCGGCATCACAAGGTTATTTCCGGTGCCGGTGCTAAAAAAACGACAGACTCTCACATTAAATCGCTCAGTATCTCGGCTATCTGCGTACTGCCGTTATGATCCGGCCACCGTTGGTCACCTCTGCCTGTAGGAGGAATAGCAATGGCCACGAGCATGGACCCTTCCTTTTGAAGGTTACGCACACAAACTAAGATGACGCATGTGAAAAGTCGTTGCGCTCAGTCGTATTTTCAGGTTAATGGCACCATAGATGATGGGAAGAAAGCACGTATGTGTCTGCACTGGGAACAAAAACTATCGATGTGCTAAGTCGTCGTTGTTACCCGCGAAAGTCGAATTCAAAAGGAGGACAAAGTAGCTCAAATGTCCACTTTTGGAACTAAGAAGCTTGTCCGAGATGATGATGAAACAACATTTATTGAGCTCAAAAGATGTGGTGGTGCCCACAGGCACTAGACGGGGGTGGTTCCCTATTCATTGGACTCATATGCCGACAACAACTCCTGGTACCTCACCACGAGGGCTAGCTGGGTCGGCAGGGCGGGGCTGGACAGCAAGGTATCCCATCGCTCAAGAAGTGGGGGTGGGGAAGTGGAAATTGTATAGGGGGTTTAGAGGAGGGAGTGCGGAGAAGTCGACTCTTGAGGAACGCGCATTCCGCCATGACGTGTGACAGGGTGCATTCGGTCTGCTTGCAGAAAGGACAGGTGGCGTCCTGTTGCTCGGGATACATTCGATGGAGCAGGGCGGGGTGCGCGAGCGACACCGCCTGCACTCTGCGCAGGATCGTTTGCTGTTGCCTGGTTAGAGTGCGGTGCAGTTCGCGTAAGTTTCACCGTTCTTCTCTGTACGCTCTAGTAATCACTCTGTAGCTTGTCATGGGGCTCGGGGTGTCCGCATCATCGCGCGGCTCGGTGGCTGCCCGGAGCCTCATTTCGTGGGCGTGGTAGTCGGCGATGGTGTTGTCTGCTACCCCCGTGTCAGCTGGGACCAACCCGAGTTCAACGGCTCATGCCGGTGTCACCTTCTTGTAAAAATCGCAAATGCCGCGGAGGAAACGCGTCCCCTTCGGTAGTTGCCGTACGCAGTCTTGGAGTCCGTGACCACGGCCTCGACGCCCAGTTGAACGAGCGCCAGATCCACAGCCACCTCTTCTGCCGTTACGGGATCTCTCGTCCTCGTCGACGCTGTGGCGATCGACGCTGTGACAACGCTGTGACGCTGTGACGGTCGTGTGTCGTAACGACTGCTGACGCCCGGTCGCTGCTTTTTCTAAGCAAGGCGTCCGCGTATAGAACCCGGGGATTCTCCTCCAGCTGTCGGGCCAGGGCCGAGACCCGGGCAACGCGCCTCCCGTCATCCTTACCGGGGGTCATGTTCCGGGGTAGGGGCTTGGTTACGATTTCCCCCTCTACCTCTCGGATAGGGACGCCGTCGTGGGTATTGGTTCCACCCGCTATTCAAGCTTGCGCAGGACGGCGCGTCTGTGTCCTGTGTAACTTAGTCTGACGCGTTGGTTAGGGAGGTGAGCTTCCACTAGCTCATCCACCGTGTTGTGGAAGCCCATGTTCTGCAGTCGTACGGTCGATGAGTATGTTGGAACACCCAGAGCTTGCTTCGTGTTCTCGCGAATGAGCGTGTCGAGGGTGTTTCTCTGCGTCCTCGTCAGCTGGAGATACAGGACCAAGTAGGTAACCCTCCGCGCTACAAACGCCCGCACCAGTCGGATGGCGTCGTCCTCTTTGAGGCCTCTGTTTCTTTAAGACACCTGGCGTAACATGCCGAGTACCTGTTCCGTGGCGGTTTTGATTTTAACGACGGCGGCGTCCGCTTTCCCGATGTTCTGCAGCAGCAGGCCGAGTATCCTACACTGCTGCGTCGGGTTAATCTCTATGCCGTCGATTATGACCGTGACGGCCGGTTTGGGCGCCTTTTTGGGTCTTCCCGGCTGTATGAGTAAAATTTCCGTGTTCTGCGGTGTGCAGTTCAACCAGCACTACCTCACGTACTCGTGCACGGTCGTGGCAGCATGCTGCAAGGAATCCACGATCCACCCGTCGGAACCAGCCTTCGCCGTCCACGCCGTGATATCTTCTGCGTAAAGGGCGTGGTGAATGCCGTCTATTTGTTCCCGTAAATGAGGTAACGCATGGAGAGCCAGTTTGAAGAGAAGGGGAGACAGGACAGACCCCTTAGGCGTGCCCCGCTCGCGGAGCTTGATGGGATCCGACTTCTCCCCTCCTACTGTGATGGTGGCTGTTCTATTGGTCAAAAAATTCATTTACGTAACCGAAGGCTGTCCGGCCACACTTTGTCTTTTTTCAAATTCGACAGCACGCCCGCGTGCGTCACATTGTCGAAGGCACTTTTCAGGTCGAGAGCGAGGATCGCCCCCGGACCGTGCCTCGTGGCTTTTTTTCACCACCAGCTCGTGAAGCTGCACCATGACGTCTTGGGTACTCAGATGTTTCCGGAAACCGAACATGGTCGCGGGAATTTGCCCCGTGTCTTCGAGATGCCCCTGCAACCGACGTAGCACCATGCGCTCCATGCGTTTTGCGACACAGGACGTGACGTATATGGGACGCGTGTTGTCGATCGAGGGGGCCTTTCCGGGCTTCGGGATGAATTGTACATCTGCTTCCCTCACTTGCGCGGCAACCGCGAGCTCTCCCTGGCTTCGTTGACGTGCCCAAGGAGCTCGTGCACCGTCGTACGGCTCATGTTGGCGAGCAATGTGTAAGTTATGGCGTCCTTGCCGGGTGCGCTTCTCTTGTTGCTCTTATCTATAGCAGCCCACAGTTCCGCCATGGTAAAGGATCTGTCGAGGTCTTCGTTCTCAGGTCCTTCGTATTCCTCCGGGATCGGGTGGACGCCCTTCTCGGTCTAGAGGTATTTGTCCGGGAGGACCTTGACTAGCTTGCGGCCATCGCCATTGTACGAGTTGAGCACATTGCTGAGGCTGCGGTTGGTCGCCGTTTTGCTGCTCGTCGGGTCGATGAGGTGGAGCAGGAGCCTCCACGTCTTTGCTAGGGACAGCTGACCTTGCAGGCCGTCGTGCATCTTGAGCTACTTTTTCTTGCATAACTTCTCCGCGTATTCAGCGAGTTTCTTGTTAAGCAAGGCAACGCTTCTGGTGATATTTCTGTTGCTTCACTGACGCTTCCACCTCGTTCCGGCGTGTTAGCGAGGGACGGGCCGCCCACATATTGGACAGACTGGCTTTGACGAACGGCGGCTGCGTCGTCATCTGTATTTCCTGTGTCAACTTTTGAAGGGCCTGCTTCTGGTTACGTGCCCATTCCTCGTAAGAATGTGTCTTGTACTCTACCCCGGCGTCTTCGCCCGTGGTGTCTTCGTCTTCCTGCATGAACTTTCTCATCTTGTCCCAGTCGGTGATCCGCGCCTTGCCCAGCTCGGCTCGGAAACGGGGACCGCGGACGGTGATGCTGATGATGCTGTGGTCAAAGCCCACGTCGACCTCTTCGCGTCTCCACGACGCGTCGAGCGACCTGGCCAGCCACCACAGGTCCGGCGTGGTGTCCCTGGCAACGATTTTGCTCTTATCATGGTGAATCCCGGTTCCTTAAGTAGGACGAGGTCTTGGTGTTCCATGGTTTGTACCAGGGCTTCTCCCCTCTTGGACAAAAATTTGTAACCCCATAGCGTGTGTGGGGCGTTGAAGTCATCGAGGATCAGGAGTGGCCTGGTCTCCGCTTGCCTCTTCGCCTCCTTCACGGTGCGGTTGAAGTCGCACTGCCTCTGCGACGGCCTGCAGTACGCACGCATCACGAATATATTTCTTGTGCGGCCAATTTTTCGTGCGTGAACTTCGACCAGCGTGTGCTCGCACCCGCTCTGCGCCGTGACGTGCTAGGTTGACGCCAGGTTGTTGCGGACGAAAACGGCTGTCCGCGTTCCCGAGGGGTCTGTGTACCTGATGTATCCCGGACGTCGCGGCTTCCGGTTCTTTTCTTGCAGTACAATACCAGCAGGTGGATGATCCTGTCCGCTGATGTACAAATTGAGCTCCATCTTCTTGTGACGAATGCCCTACAGTTCCATTGAAAGATGCCGGTGGACTCGCTGCCTTCCACTCGCTTGCGACGCTGCTTACTTGGGTTTTGTACCATCCTTTTTGCTAATGTCCAGCCGACGCACCTCTCCGCGATCACGTGTTTGATTTTCTCGGCGCGTTCCTTCTTCAGGGACGCAAAGCGGGTGCGTACCTTATTAGCAGCAACCCTCGTTGTTAGACGTTTGTGCTTCAGTTCCTGCATGTTGAGGCGATCTTCTATCCTGTCAGAATGGCCGTCAGTGCATCCCCTTGAGGTGACTGCGTTTGCTCCTCTGCTTTCGGTGTTGCAACTGCCGCCTTGCTAACCAAGGCCTCTTCGGCGTCCATCGCCTCTTGGGTGCTTTTCTGTTTCGCCCTGCTCGCTACCAGCATCGCTCTCTTCGGGCTAATGGCGGGGAGATCCCCTTCGCGGAATCTCGCACGGACCTTCACCGCGCGGACCGCGGACCACCGTGGCCACGGGCCTTCAGATAAGCGCCAGGGACCTACACCCAGAGTCCCCGGATGCCCGCCGCATCCTGCAGTCCGTACGTGCTCCTGCGGCCACGGCCACGGAGCACCGACGCATGGCCTGCAGCCCTACCACGAGAGTGCGCCGCGCCCAGAGCCTGCCGCGCCCGCCCTCGGGATCAACAGCAGCCACCGGAGCCTCAACCACAACCGAGCCACTGAAAAACGCCAATAGTGGATCCGCACTGCCTTCGGACGCCCCAAAGCCAGCCTATGGACCGTACAACCACCGCAGGAAAGTGTCTTCTGCGCCGACAAAGTGACTAGGACTCAAAAAACCCGGTTATGCAGCCTCCTACCCAGTGTCAAAACAGTTCTTAAAATTAAGAAAGATTACTGAAAAACGCACACGTTCCCAATTACACGTTTCCGCACTTTCACAGTATTTGTCGCCGAGGTAGCTCGAATGGGTTTGAGGGTTAGGCTGAGACCTGCAACTGCCGAACTCTCCCCATCCAATATGAAGAAGACGCAACAGGTACTAGACAACGCATCCTTGCAATTAACACAGATAGTTTTAAATCACTACGAGGCTATGTCCCATTCTCTCCGCAGGAAGAAGAAATTCTGAGTAAGGAGCTAAGCGAAAGAGAAGCAGGCCTTCTTCGCAGCTACGAATCCAAAAAGGCATCCGCCATATCCGAAACAAAAGTCCGTAAATTTTTGCGAGATAATATTCCTAGCGTAGAGTACACCTTTAAGATAAAGCTAGCCCCTCTACTAATGGATGTCCATTATTTGGGAATGCACATGAAAATCGCCCCTTTAGCGCGAATTATTCGCAAAATACTCACCATTTACCCGCTCACATTAGCGCTGGTACTAGACAGTCTGCCAACGCAAACCCAAATTTTTATCGCCCTTCTGTCAGCTCTCCCCAGGCTATGCACGCTAACAAAATCTCACTGGAAATGTGATCACCCTATCTAGTATTACCAGATCAGATGAGCGCCCTGACAAAAGGTCTGAATTTTTGCCCGGCAACTGGGGGTTTCGACGAAATTCAAATTTTTAATGACTTAGAGAGAGAGAGAAAATGACTTTATTGAGAAATAAATATCCTGCGGAGGTGGGTTCAAGTGCGACGCAGGGCACCCCCACCCCGACTATACTGTCGTCCTCGCGACGATGCCCCGGCCCGGGCTTCCGCGCGGGCGGCGCCACAAAGGTCTCCGGGGGTCACCCCCCGTTCCCCTCGCCTGTGCCTCCCTCTACTTGGCGAGAAATGTGAGACTGCGAGAGTTGAACCGATCCGAAATAATAAGTTGAACCGAAAGAGAGAGAGTTGAACTGAAATATTAATCAAACCGGCCGATAAAGGAGGCGCCATCATGGTCCTCGAAAAAGCTGACTATGCCAACAAGGCTCATCGACAGCTATCAAAATCTACGATCTACAGGATACTCCCTAGTGATCCCACTAATGATTATAAGCTAAGTCTCAAAGATGAACTCACTGAGCCTATTCAAAATCAGGAAATAACTCGCTCTATTATCCCCTTAAGCCCAGTAGTTGGTAGATTCTACCTTCTCCCTAAGATTTATAAAAATAACAACCATGGTCACCCCCTTGTTTCTGGCATTGGTACTGTCACTGAGAGCCTCTTGCGCTATGTCGACTCTCTCATTCGCGACATTCCCCCCAGCTTTTCATGCTTCATTAAGGATACAAATGATTTTCTTCCCTCGGATATTATGAGGATAGAAAGTCCTAACTGTTTACTTGTTACCTTGGATGTCGTGTCTCTATACACTAACATTGCGCATGCGGATGGAATCACCGCTGTATCATGTGCGTATGAGCAGTCGGCGGGTGATGAATTTATCGATTCTCTCACCCTTGAAACTTTCCTTCTCCTTGTCCTGGAACTTAACAATTTTGAGTTTGATGGTGTCAATTATGTGCAAGTCAGCGGAACGTCAATGGGCACCAAAATTGGGCCCAAATACGCGAATATCTTAATGAGATGTCTCGAGTCAAACATCCGCAAAACCCAAAATATGATGCCACTGTACTACAAAAGGTAGATAGATGATAAATTCATGACATGGCAGCACGGTGAAATGGAACTTCTTGAGTTTATCGAGGCTTTTAACCTTGCACATCCTACTATCTCCTTCTCTCATTCCTACTCTACGCAAAGCATAAATTTTCTGGATGGTACTGTTACAGTTTCTCAGGGCAGGCTTCAGACTAATCTCTGTAGGAAACCTACGGACACGCGCCAGTATTGGCATTTCCACAGCAGCCATGTCAGGCACTACAAGACTGCAATACCTTACAGCCAATCTCACCGTTTGAGGCGAATCTCCACAAGCCAGGCGGATTTCCATTCTAACTGCAGAGAACCTAAAACCGAATTCTTGAATCAAAAATACCCAGAGCAGGTGATCGATGACGCGATTACACGAGCTAACCAATTTAACCACACCGACATTCTCTGTAAAAAGCTCCAAAACCCAATCCACAAACAAACCTCGTTTTGACCCATTCGGCCTCTTCTCCGAAAGTTGCATCCATACTAAGGAAACATCACAATATCCTTGCTCAAAGTGAACGCCTAAAAAGAATATTTCCCGACCGCCACGCGTTGTTTATAGACGCAGCAAAAATTTAGGCGATGTTCGCACCAGATCCAGCATCAGCCGACCACAGACTACTGGTTGCATGCCCTGTAACAAACCACGGTGCAAGGTATTCCCACAAATGACCACCACACAGCGCGCCACCAGCACAGCTTCCAACTATTATGTTAATGTAAAACGGAACTTTAACTGTGATTCCGCCAACGTCGTATACCTGCTCGAATGCACCCTGTGCGGCAAACAATACATCGGCCAGACTGAAACACCCTTTCGTTTGAGGTTTAACAATCACCGCTCTCACGCAAAAACCTGCCCTTCTTTGCCTCTATCAAAGCATGTTAACACTCCTGGTCATTCTTTTGAACAACTGAAGGCCACAATTCTTGATCTAGTTTTAAAACGCATCACGATCGCGAGGTTTGTGAGTCATACCACATCTATAATTTTAACTCAGCGTTGTTTGGCATCAATGAAAGTTCTGGGAAATTGACGTGCGTCCCTTCGAATAAAATTTCGGCTGCATTTCTTAGGCTAGTGCTGTCCCTGTTCATTTCTTTCCCTCGATAATATTCCCCCATCAGTTGACGAGCCCCCGTAGATGTTATAGTTTCGTGCTAGCACCGCGTTTTTTAGCACAATGGCTTCACTAAACCAAATGACAAGTAAGTCTGGACATTATGTTCTGGGTAGAAGGCTGCGGTACCATTGTTAAATTTGACAATGTAACCTTGTAATCAATTTGTGCATGCGAGCGTGATTGCTTTCCACTCCCCTTTCTTTTTTTGTATTGCTGTTTTCTATATTAGTTGCTGACCACCTCGGCGTTCCCTGAACTGGTACCACGCGCCGCCAGATGCATACCGCACGGTGCCTCGCCATACGCTTGCACCTGCCTTCAGTTTTCATTCTTTTCATGACTTGTTTAACCTTGATTTTTTTCTTCTTTTCTGCTCTTTGTATTCCAATGTACACTCATTTCCTGTCGAAACAGCCTGTACTACTGCTTTTCGGCGCGACCCTTGCCTCTCAGCAGCAGGAGCCAAACCCTGATTCTTAGAACGGTTCCGTATGGGCAGATGTTCGCCTTCTGTGTACACGGGCATATCGTCTTTGGACGTTCTTCGTTCCGCGTGACTGATTTTTTGCAAATGTCAAGGACGTACATGCCCATATCCTGTTTTGACCCCTCTTTCACCCGTGTTGCCAGGGGAGGGAGAAGGGGGAATTACCTTGTATTTTGTTTTTATTTGTTTGTTTCTTTTATTGTTTGGCTCTTTTTTGTCATGTTCGTACCGCGTGACTGTGGGTTCTTGTGATCTTTTTTATTTTTTTTTCCCTCTCTCTTTAACTTCTCTCATTGTTTTGCTGGCCACCAACCATGATCCGAGTGTACAAACTCTCCCATTCCCTTGCCCTCGCCCTTGCTACATTTTCTGTAAATATATAACCCCGAAACGAACTTTTTCTGTACTCTGAAGAAAGGAAGTGCTCTTTCTGAAACGTCAGTAAACCTATTTTTATTTTTTCTGCGTCTGTCTCGTGTGTCTCTGTCTCTACTAACCTTATTTTTTCGCACTGTGTGTGAGTTTTTATCTTCCAGACTATATATATATAGATATAATTGTGCTTTTTGTGCAACAATTGTGCTTTTACCTTGTTCAAAAGTTTGTTTTCTTTTCTTGTATATATAGATGTATATATATATATATCAATATAAATATATATACTATATATATATATGTATTTCATAGCTGGGTCCTCTAAGTCACGTACCGAACCGGTTTCATAATTTAAATATCATTAAAGGGAAAGAAAGTTTCATACTTTCAAATGACTGTGCCATAAAATACAACCAACAATACACATTTCCACTCTTCCCAATGTCTTGTAATTTCAAACAAGCCCTTTGGGCCAGGTAACAGGGGAACAAGATGAATTTATCCCGATTCACCACCTACTTTTGCTCCCAGCCCTAAATCGCGTTAGCCATCATACAGCATCCTCGCTACATTTATACCGACTCCCAAGACGCCTGCCGTGCCTACCTACGTGGTCGTATTTGCCCTGATGCTCATCACATACTTGACACCCACCAATCACCTGAAGAAAAGTGGACCATCAGCATCATCAACAAAGCACCTCCTACTGAGGTGGAGAGATGCATCCTTGAAGCCGTTGACAGCCTCCCGACAAGGAAGGTGAGGAACCAAGGCATCTCGATAGGGCAGGTTGCCCCTACCCTCCGTAAGGTTGGGCAAAAGCTGCTGCTGTCTGACAAAGAAGGGGGGTTTGTTGTCGCTTCCGCAGACGCGTACAACGAGAAAGCTTTGCAAGCAGTGAACGCTCATTTTCGCCGAACGAAACGGGCACCGAAGAAGATCAGGAAGGATGCGGTAAAACAATGCAAGGACTGTGGTCTCACAAAACTTGCTGCGTCGGTTCAAAAAGCCAAAGAACTATGCCTGCAACCGTTTTTCTCTGCAAACAAGAACAAAGAAGGTATCCCCTTTTGCCTCAAAATCACTGAGTGGGGAACGTGTCAGCGACACATAGGCCAGTTTCTGCAAACTTCCCTGGCACTGATAACCATCGATGACTCTTTTCTTGTTCGGAGCCCAGCGGAAGTGTCCGACTACCTGCAACACCAGAGTTCGACAACTGTGGGCGCCTTTTCCAGCGACATCAAGGACGTTTATTTTTTTTTGCCCCATTGAGATCTCCTTGACGTCGTAGAAAAAGGCATCGACAACTATGGAAACGTTCGATTCCAGAACGTGACAGGGATGGCGACCGGAAAATTCCTGGGACGTTTGAAGTTCTACCTGGAGTCGTCCATCATGGCCTTCAAGGGAGACTACTACGTCCAAGACAAAGGTGTGTGCATCGGCGCTTGCCTTGCTCCGGTACTATGCGATTTGCTGCTTGCACGCTACGACAGAAAACTTGCCGAAAGTCTGGTCGGTAGTGGGACTCAGCGGGTGTTTCGATACGCGGATGACTTTTTTATTTGTTTTACGAGCGCGTTGAAACTTCGTGTCGTCAGGAACAAGAGCAATGCATTCTCAGATTGTTCAAATCCACCCTTCAGGGCTTCACCTTGACGACCGAAGAGCAATCTGATGACCAGATTAGATTCCTTGACCTAATGCTGACACTGCGCCCAGAGCACATGTGCTGGAAATACTCGCCTCGCTCCAAGAACTGTCTACTGGCTTTCAAGTCAGCTCATTCAAAAATTGTCAAAAGAGCCATCGCCATATCGGCACTCCGCAACGCCCTCAACAGAACCTGCTGGCAGGAGATGGGGCTCAGCTTCTCCAATCAAGTTGAACGGCTGACAAAGGCAGGATTCCCCGCTTCCATGCTGTGCGGTATATCAGAAACCTTCCTGAAGGAACTACGAAGGCGCAAAACCAGTGGAAGAGCGCGAAGAGACAGATCGAAGAAAGTGAGCTGTCATTCCATATATTCATGGGATTCCCACAAACTCAAGAAGGTTGCTGCTCAAGTCGGTGTAAATGTAGTGTTCAGCGCCCCTAACAAATCAAGTGGTATCCGCAGACGAGTAAATGCGGAAAAAACCTCCACGCGGCCTTGCTGTAACAAGCACGGACAGCGATTCATTGAGTGCTCATTGAGGGTAGTGTACGACATACCGCTGTGCTGCGGTAAGTCATACAAAGGCGAAACAGGCCGCTGCCTAAACGACCGGCTACAGGAACATGCCTGCAGCCAAAAAACGGGAAAATGCAGCAATATAGCCCTTCACTCTACAAAGTGTGAATGCACGACAAGACTTTAACAGACACGTGTACTAAGAAGATATAAGGAGCAACGAACCAGGGAAAGTTTTGAGGCCCACATTATGCATTCACGAAACGACAATTCCGCCAGCATGGCATCAATTGACTTGCACAAACAGGAGCACGATTACCTAAGTCATTGAGTGTAATCTCAGCGCATGTGCGTTTTTAAGAAAGGAGCCCTTGCCTTCACAATGTTATTATTTTGTGTGTTTTATTGTTTTTATTTCCCAAGGTATATATTCAGCTGCGGCAAAATAAACCCTTTATTGTTAGTCAGCGCCCAGTCTCGTGGCGCCTTTTCTGTGTCCTGTCCTAGCGCTGTTATCAAACTATGTATGTACCAACAAGCCCGAATTAACACAGTTTTTTAGTAAGTTAATGAAGTTCCTCTTCTTTTAATCTCGTCTCTCGGTGTCTGTTCTGGGGATCTCATCATCCAGCTTTTCTGAGGTCATCGTACAGCATGGCCACTCTATGTCCACTTCTATTCTTAATTCGAAGTATGATATCTTGTACTCAGTTTTGCGCCCTAACACATGTTGCTCGTTTCCTGTCAATCAGCGTTACTCCTATCATCATTCGCCCTATGGCACGTTCAGGGTATGTAAGATTGCTTCCTAGTTTAGTAAAGTGCAGTTTCCGCCCAGTTTGTTATCACCGCCAGGGTCCATTTATTGTACAACTTTGGTAACGATAGAGGTGTTTTAATTTTTATTTGTTGCAAGTTCTGGCGGAGGGCACCCCAACCAGATCCTATTCTGCGCTTGGTTTTTTTATGGTGATGGGCCCAGCACTGACCACCTGGCAGTTTTTTGTTACCTCTGCTGAAAAAGACGCTTTCAGCATGTTTTCATGCTATGGTATACTCCTTGCATGCTATGCTATACTCATGCTATACGATACTATGCTATGCTATACCATGCTATGCTATAATATGCTATGCTATACTCCTTGCAGTGTTTTGCTACCTATGCTGAAAAAGATGCGTTCAGCATGTTTATTTATTATTAATTTTGATTAATTCATATTTCTCTAATTCCCCACGGCAAAATACTCTGAGTGTAGTTATTCAATCTTTATTTGTAGTTGTTCTATAGTTGTTCTGCTGATTTACTGAACAAGACTATGTCGTCAACTTAATTGGTTTATTGCATGGCGAGAGGTGAGCCGAATCAAGACAGGAATAATACCTTTTTGGGTGAGGTTACAGTACAGAACTCAACCAGAAAGACAGCATTGATTCACTGCTCCAACAAGAATGCACTTCGGCGCTTTGGGGTCGTATGCTTACACAAAGCGCTAAACGTTCAAACAAGCATTCTCCCTGGTTTCTGCAAGCGGCACGACATGGTACAGTTACAGACAATGTTCTTTCCGTAGTTCTTGAGGGGTCGGTAGTTGCTGCGCACGCTCAGTACTAGCGAGGGGTGAGGGGCGGTCTCCGCAAAGACAAGGGTCTCTATGCCTCGTCTGCAGCGACCGAAGTTTGAATCACGCGAACAGAGACGCCAGCAATCCGGGCTTTCCCAGGCATATGGCTGCCTGGTGGGATCTGTTGGCTTTCGCTGCAACCCTGAGTCAGCAACTCATATTAACAATTAAACTAGGATTCCGTGTTTTCTAATATAAGTGCCTATGATTTGATTTCATACACAGTACAAATATTCGCAGCTTTAAGGCGCTGTCAAAACAACCTTTTTAAAATCGAAGGAACCTCTTCCACCTCACGAGCTGGATCCGCCGCGGTACCTCAGTCGTGAAGGCGCTGTGCTGCTGACATAGGTCGGCCGGCTCACTCATGAGTGCTCTCACCTCTACCCTCCCCCCCCCCCATTCACTACTCACGAGCCCGTGGTGACTGAGCCTCACAATCGTTTTGATCTGGGGAGTGCGAGTGCGAGTGAATGCGAGCGCCACTTGCAATCAGCCCCACTCACCACTCCCGAGATGGAGTTCCACTCGCGGGGAGCCACACTCAGCACTCAAGAGTGAGAACGCCACTCTTGGCGAGCCCCACTCACCACTCGCGAGTGCGAGTTCCACTCGCTGTGAGCCCCGCTCAGCACATGCGAGAGCGAGTTCGACACACCGCGAGCCCCACTCACTACTCGCCAGTGCGCGTGCCACTCGCGGTGGGCCACAATCACCACTCGCGAGTGCGAGTTAAACTCGGTGCAAGCCCCGCTCATCACTTAAGGCTGGCAAGTGCCACCGCGCTTGCGCAATGGGGGGGGGGATATCTCGGTCAGCATCACTCGCTGTTGGCATTCGTCGCAGGAGCCGCTCGGTATGCCAATTGCTCCTGGGATATCCAGTCGTACACACATCCATAGTTAATGGAGCTATTGCGTTTAGCTTCGCGAATATGCCACTACTCTCCTTGTTACGGGGCACCGTGAAATCAACTCTGTGGTGACGTGTTGACTTAGGAATACGATTTCGATGGACATCTGACGCCATATTGCACTGGTACTCTTCACTGTCATGATTCATTCAGGATATGTTGCCCGCACTTTCGCCGAATGATGTTTTTGATTGATTGATTGCAGGGTTTAACGCGCCGACGCAACGCAGGCGATGAGGCGCGCCGTAGTGGAGGGCTCCGGATTAATTTTGACCACCTGGGGATCTTTAACGCGCGCCGAAATCTCGTACACATGGGCGTTTTTGCTTTTCGCCTCCATCAGAAAAGCGGCCGCCGTGGCCGGGAATCGAACCCACGACCTCGTGCTCAGCAGCGCAACGCCTTAGCCACTGAGCCACCGCGGCGGGTCCGAATGATGTTTTGGGCTCGCAGCACTTTGTATTGCAATTGGTGTGGGTAACGTCGTCCCAACAAAGCGAATGCAGTTTACTACCGCTCAGCGCTGCGCTAGAAGCATTAGGAAGCATCGTGGTATAGTGCCGTAGTAATTGGTGTACATATTTGTCCGGCTTGCTACAGCTTTCACTATATTGGCTGTTCTGAAGCACTAATTCTGAGTGCCCGTACTCGTTTGAGACGGTGTCGCAGATTTTCACGGATCTGCGTATCAGGAATGCGAAACTGTTCGAATGGGCGGTTTGCGTGTTGTGGAAGAAGTAGCCCATTTTCGATCCCTTGGCGTATTAAACGTATTCTGTCATGATCGCTTTCACGCGTACATGGCGTCACTAATCCTTCTACGGCAGCTACGGTGCTTTCCTTGAAGCATGTGATTTGCTGCTGTTCCCGTCTGAAACACTGGAAAACTTACTACTACTGCTCTAATGCAATAGTCTGCAAACATTTTACGTTTCGTTAGGTTCTGCGAATGTTGCATTGATTCATTAGCGCCGATGCGCGTACCCTTCGCAACATGCAGCAAACGAAGCAGCTCGCTTCACAAAGACCTGATATAGTATTTGTCATTATATATAACTCGCCTGCTGCTCTCATTTGTTTAGTTCCCCGCTCCCTCTGAAATTTGAATGAATGAATGAAACCACGTTTATTCCACATTATAATGTTTGCGCATCCGTTCGTGCAGATTCACAAGAATGGTACGGTGTATCTGACTCTTCATGCGCCTTACCGAATCGTTGAGTTCGAATTGTTGCTGTTGCGAGAAGTTTGTGGAATATATATTTCATATCTTCAGATCGCAACAGTTAAAATACGCGCTGTTCGCTCTGCTATGTTGTTATCGACGGTAATTTACCGTTACGCTTGTAAATTTGCCTGTCCGACTTGAAATTTTTACCGAAGCTTCCGCAGTTTGCTTTTTTTTCATTTTTTCCGTTCACGGTCGCCAACCCGCTAGTTATGAAGGCGAAATTGCTGCTGCTGCTTTATTTTTGTATTTCCATGTTGTGGTTAGCCCGAACACTGTAGTCCCTGTCATACTTGCTGCACTAATTCGCTGAAAAGGGTCTCGTAGTCTAGCGTTCCTCATATTTTGGTCTTGTACGTAGATCTTCGTGCGCATGCCGATGGCGTACAGACCAGTAGAGAGGCACTGTGACCACTGTGTGGTGTGACGTATAGTGCGCTTTCTCGGCAATCAGATAGCGTAATTTGTGAGTTAGTCGGTGAGTGAATGAGTACTTGCGTACGTGTTCACGTGTGTGCGTCCGCGTGCGTGTTTTGTGGAGTCGAAATGTGTGTGCGTTCTGTGTTTTGTGGAGTCTACATGTTTTGTGGAGTCGACATGTGTGTTCCTGTGCGTTCGTGTGTGTGTGTGCGTGCATGTGGGTTTGCGTGCGTGCCGTGTGTGAAATCGGATGCGTTGCGTGCGTGTTAGTGCTCGTGTGCGTGCGTGCGTATCTGTGTGCGTGCATGTGATTGTGTGCGTGCGTGTGTGTTCATGTGTGTACGTGCGTATGCGTGCGTGCGTGTCTGTGTGTGCGATGACTCCCATTCTCCCAGTTATTTCGTATCAACTTACGATGAGAACGCGTCTCGGTGCCACGTGCTGCCGCGTCACTGCGTAGTTTAGGATGAAGCTGCGGCTTTGCTATGTCATAGGCTGGCGCAGTTTACGGAGGGGGATGGTGAGAAGGGCGAGGGAGGCAGGTCTCAGCAATCTAGTCTCCAAGAGGACGCCGGCGCTGAAGTCAGGCGGCGCCGTGCTGACGCGGCAGCACGTCACGCCTGGTTCCTTTGCCTTGTCTCTGCCAAGCGCTCAACGCCAAGCCCTCCAGTAGCCTTCCTCCACCTTCTTGCCGTTTAGTATCCTTTCGTGGCGGTGTTTTGCTGGACAACAATCTGCGCCTTTCATGCTGAAAGCCGGCGAGTCCCTCTTGAAACGACTGATAAGGGCGCCATAGCAGTTATCAGCCGATTGCGCAGTTTGTGAAAGAGGAAGCGGTGTTGGCGAGGACACTAACAGTTGTGAAAGGGGTGTCAGCAGTGCCGAGGAGTAGGCGAGCAGTTTAGTAGAGGCTGTGTTTTAGGTTACGCGGCACACAAAATTAGAGGGAACTGATGAACCAAGGGGACACTACAAACGCAGCTATCAGCTTATTACAAGTACAATATTTGCATGGGCACCATGTGGGACAGCAAGATGCCTCAATAAGTAGCTTCAAGAACACCGCTACAGATGCGAGCAAACAGCCACCTCAGGCAATGTACCGCTGCACTGCATTATGGAAAGTGCCGCACCGTGTTTGATAATACTTCAGTTTTGGCAAAATGAACGATGAGCCACAATCGAGATTTCGGAAGTCTTTCACATATCAAGCGAGCACAGCGCATGCGTGAGCTTATGCTCAGTTATGCTGACCGCGCCTGAAGTAGATTTAATAGAAAACAGCTTAGAGAGAGGCACAAAAAGGAAGAAAAAGCGCTAAGTACGCCGGTTCGATTCCCGGCCGCGACGGCCGCTTTTCTGGTGGAGGCGAAAAGAAAAAAGACGCCTGTTCTTTCTCGATTTAGGCGCGCGTTAAAGATGCCCTGGTGGTCAAAATTGATCCGGAGCCCTCCCGTATCTCTTTCCTGCCCGACGTAAAGATTTTAGAAAAAATGGCCACAAGTAAATAAATTTTGTGTATTTACCCCTTCCCACTGATGCTTCGACAAGTTAAAACTAAAAACCCAGAGTATTTCACACAAAAACAAACCCACACATATGTGTGGGCTGGGCTTCTGTTTGTATGATCTTCGGGTAGTAATAATACCTTAAAAACGGCATCAGGCACAGAAAAACTACGTTTTTACGTATCATTTATAAGTTTTATATTGTTTTCACGAGTATTTATATTATAAATAGGATTTTATGAAAATAAATAATAATGAAGTTTTAATTAACATAATAATTATTATAAATAATACTATTACTACGAGTAATTACGCAACGAGTTGAAGGTTAAGGCGCAAGAAAACATTAGCAATGACCCAGAACAAAGCCGCGAATAAATGAGACACCAATAACAAAAACAAATTGTTTATCGCTAGCGCTGCAGTGCACGAGCCCGCCACCGTATGCCGCCCAGCAAAATTTTTGTGACGACGACAGCCCAGCCCACACATATGTGTGGGTGCATTTTTCAAGCGTGATGACAGTACGCACACGAAGGGAACGGGTGCCTTTTTTAGCCGATCGTGTTTTACCAAGTCCTGAAAATCGCCCACTTATGCTTTTTATTCAGAAAATGCGAGAATAGCAAGAAGAAATACCAGCTTTCATCGTGAAGGCTGCTAGCATGATTGCGACGGCTTGGGCGCCGTTTTTAATATGCGATTTCTCGCCCCCTGGTGGCGAAATGAGTGAACCACCGAAACCAATGAAGTCTCTGAAGCGTTCGCAGAGACTACCCAGGGCTCTGAAACCGAAACCAAAACAGGTGCCACTTAGTAAACGAATTTGTTGACCCACATGTTTGTGTGGGCTCGGCCGTAAAGGGGTATGGCGTGCCTCATACCCTGTGTAGTTTGGGCGTGTTAAACCACCTAAAAAATCAAAAGCGTCATGCAGAAACTACTCTGCTACCCAACAATTAAACAAAGAAAAAGTGCCTTTTACCAGCTTATGATACTTTGCCGCCTATCACCTGTGAGTTCTAGTGAAACCTTTTCCCACACTTGCCCCGCCCCCTTTTATTTGTATCTTGTAACATTTCCGACTGGTTTGGTCTCCAAGGAAATATTGTACTTGTAAGAAATCAATTTATAGTTGCTCTCGCACTGTCAACTTCGTGTGTCCTAATTTATTGTACATGTAACCTAAAGCGCACTCTTCAAGACGAGGTAAAACTGATTTTTATGTATAGAGGGGGCTATAATCGCCCTAGCAATGTAGCAGACGCCAGTGTCTGGAGTCTACCGTTAGAGCTCAAAGGCTGCGGCCACAGAGAAATATATGTAAGCTGTTGCGCTGAGCAGCCGCATTGCCGCTTTATTAGGTTTCGTGTGACTTTTTTTTTCAGCGTGTGCTTTAAACAGGGGAGCTGTTCTTGCTGGCCGTAATGTGTGTGGTGTGTGGCGTCATCACACAACTGCGTCATAGTTACTTCTCTCATTTACCGCGCACGCTAGCACGCGCTTTACGAGGAGCGCCAGGCGTCTTGCAGGCTTGCTCGTTGCGCTCGCAAAAAACACCAATAAAACAGTTCACGTGCATCCGAGACTCAAGGGGTAGCACAAGACCGCTCGCGGTACAGACGCCCAGTTTGCGGAGTCGGTTGCCGCCTGTAGACAAAACGAAACGGGCCCGCCTGTCATGTATGAACATGAAAACGATATGGATTGATATGACAATGACTACTACTACCACAGTAAAAAGGGACAATACAACATGTAAATAAACAATTTCAAACCTAATGTAATGCGTGGGGGTTCTTACATAGAAGTAAAGTGCTTACACAGAAAGAAATAACCCAGCTGCGTTTTTGTTCAAGCCTTGCGCGACTTAGTACAAGCTTCGCCATTTTTGATGGCAAGCTTTCTATTCCTGTCTGCGTCATTCCGACACTGTTGAATCATTTTGAATTTTTAACTTGTTTTGACTCAGGTTGCACGGGAGAATGCGGCGAGTTTTAATTCTTGAACGGAGGTCAAGGTTTTTTTGTCTGTTGGATCAAATTGCTTGGAGTTAATAATACCTTTGTGGCAGGCCTAATAGCCAATGTGAAGGTTCTCTTTTAAAACACCAATTTTTTTCTCGCTTCACGTAACGGTACGATTGTGGCGTCGGTGTCATTGAAGTCATGATTGTGGCGTCGGCGTCATTGAAGTCTACACAAAACGGAACGATTCAAGTGGTTTACAAACAAAGCGAAGGAAAAACTCCTCGCTGAAAAGAAACAAAGTGATTTGGAATTCTGAATTAGTGGTGGTTGTGAGGGAGCATGAGTGGGGGATTTAAGTGGCAAGTGCGGGCGAGTAGGGAAAGCGAGTGGTGACTGGGAGTGAGTGAGCTATTGCAAGTGGTGAGTGCGAGTGCGAGAGCGTTTAAGTGGCGAATGCGAGCGGTGAGATTGAGCGCGAGGGAGTGCGAGTGGTGACGGTGAGTTGTGAGTGTGAGAGCGAGTGAGGGCGAGTGGTGACGACGAGTGGCGAGTGTAAGCGCGAGTGAGTGCGAGTGGTGAGGTTGGAGTGGCGAGTGCCAGTGCGCGTTAGTGCGAGTAGTGAGGACGGAGTGGCAAGCGTGAGTGCGAGTGACTGCGTTCGGATAAATATATGTGTTGAGTGACTGAGAGTGAGTGGCATCTAGTTTTGCTGAGCTATCGCTACTGAGTACGATTACGGCGATTCGATACTCTGCCGCGGCCGCCGCTTTTCTGATGGAAGCGAAAAGACAAAACGCCTGTGTGTTCGAGCTTTCGGTTCACATTAAAGTTCCCCAGTGATCAAAATTATTCCAGAGCCATTCATTACGGCCTGCCTCTTCGCCTGTGAAGCGTCCGAGCATGAAACCACACAATTATTCAAGTACTGTACGAACAGCACTACTAGCAGTGAATGCAAAAATAAAAATTAATAGCTGTTTCCTACACGACAGCTGGTGATGCTCTTGTACAAAAAAAGTTGCATATTTGCAGCCGTCCCACTACGTAGAGTCGATTTACCGTGTAGGCTAGGTCAACCTCCCAGGCGTTCTGAACGAGGGACGAGCATTGGGCGGGGAGTCCACTGTACCTATTTTAGTGATAGGTTCTCAGCGCCACCAAGGCACACGAAGACGCATGGTGACTTACACAGCCAGGATTAACACTCAATTTTAACCGCCTGTGGCTGGACATACCGCCGGACTCTTTCACCCCTGGCAATGAGGCAACGCGGCATCTAAGCCGAGGGCCGCGCCAGATGAACAAGAATCTGGCACTCCTCGATGGTGTAAAGGCAGCTTTCCAGGCGCGAATTCCCCTCTCAAGTGTCCGCACTCGACCACGAACGCCTGCACCCGTTAAGGAAACTTGTGGGTGCCCTGCGGTACGCGAATTAGACCCCGCCACATCCTGCATACGAGGCGAGTGCTCTACCTCTAAGCCATCGTTCCGGTAAATGTTACGACCCCTTGAACCGTGGCATTTCCGGACAAAGTCTGGTAACTTCCCAAATAAGAGATCCCCTGTAGAAGTGGGGGCGGTTCTTGCCCCTATTTTCACTCTTTGGTACTGAGCGGTACCGGAATACCTCCTACATTCCCTTACCAGATGGTACAAACCGATGTGGTCTTACGGTTGCTAGTACACTGGATCCCCCGAGCGGGAGCCGCCTCTACCCATTTTTATTCTGGCGTGTGACCAGCGGCTCCTACCACGCCTGGCGTGGTGGTAGTGATTGTGCAAGCCTTTATTCCCTGAAGAGACACGGGGGGTTGTATCCTTTAAACTGGTGCGTGCCCAGTTGTCACAGACCCGACCGAGGAGTTCAATGGACCTACCACATGGCGTCCCATGGAGGCTTTTGGCCAAGCTGCAAGCGTTTTTTCGGCGTGTAGGCGATCCACGATACGGAGACGCCGGTACCCTTTAAAAAACTGATCGGTACCCAGGATTCGCACCTTGTACAACTCGTTTGACTCGACTATCACAATCGGTCAAGTTCTAGAAGTGGCAAAATGCAACTTTTTTTTCTGATCCCGGGGTGCGCCCGTGGTGACAGCTAGGAGGCTTGCGTTGCATGAAAATTGGGGTCCGCCTTTTTAACCTCATGCGCAAAGGTCACTGCTTGGGTGCTCTGTTGGCAAACTTTATTACGTTTCGCAAAGCTAGCGCTTGGTCGTGTAATGACTCGAGCACTTTGGCAGTGGCAGCGAATGCCTATCGCATTCTAGTTTAACTTCGGCCCGGCGTGGCCCCGGCATCCTTCAGAAGCGGTCATGGAGATATCAGCGAGCCATCAAAGGTAATGGCGGCACCTGCAAGCGTATGTGCCCGTAAAGGTCGGGGAAAGGTCTAGTGTAACTGGGCACAAGAGGCCTCTTCGCTGGGCGGAACATACAAGCCACGTGGAGAAATAGATAAGGGGGATAAGGCGTGAGGGGCATGTGAGCATCCGCCGCCTACTCCAAATCATTCTTTCTGCGATTAGATACGTTTTACGAATGGCCGGGAAACTTTCTCCGAAGCCCGTTGTTGCCACAGTTAGATTTCGTTGTAGTGTGCTTGTCGTATGCGTGTACTAACGCTGTTTTCTGACCCTCAAAGCGTTTGGGACTTGTGAACTATAGAGTTCAGGGTGACCACCCGTCTTCACGTGCGTGCCTGTTAACATTGTGATAATGGTAGTTTTTCTCTCTTCACCATTGTGGCTTCAGAAGTTGCGATATGTGTTCTTGTTCAGCATGCAGGCGCACATTAAAGTATGGTTCGTTTAACTAATCTTTGCAAAGGGCCCCAAAGAATAAAGAGTCAAGACACATGAGGAGAGGCATAAGGTGTTAGGAAGCGAGGCATGTAAACGGGTGCTTCCTCTCGTGCCTTTCTCTTTCCATAGAACTGTTATGTTCTACCGACGAACGTTGGACCTGTGCGCTCATTCTGTTTCATGGCACCTCAACTTTACTACTGTTTCCAGCACATAAAGGTACTTGTTTGTTTCTGTTCTGTCTACTTTTGTCTGAATGTAAAATGGAACCTTTGGAACATACAGTGTCGTAATATGGAAAATATGTGGTACTAAAACTAGGATCACAAGACGGGGGTCGTGCTTCGGGAAAGGGAAACAGTAGTCCAGGCGGCGGGTGATGGAGCGCGCTCCGAGAACGGTATACAGCGGCTCCCGTAGAACGTTCTGAACGCCCCACCTGTAGGGTCACGCGTGGGCTTATAGGTTCAGTCGGCATCGGTATGTTGGAGGAACCACTTGGCTCTAGTTACGGGCTGTGATGACCGTGTATATGCACCTATGCTGGGGAGGCTGAAGCAGGTCGGAATCTCCTCGTCATGAGAGCCGTAAGATGAAATCGACGAAGGCGGAAACATGTCACTTCAACAGAACTTTCCATAGAAAATACACAAAATGCCAACGGCACTTTCGCCTTCACATTTTTCGGAAGTTGTAGCTATCCCACAATTTTTCTTAAAGCCAATGATCCGTATAAAACGGTCTTGAATGCAAAGTGTTCGTACTATTGAGATTGCGGTTGTGAGGCCAAGACTGCTGGTACATTATTTGATGCAATAAATCATATTTTAGGCGTATTTATACGACACAGCATCCGGCTGGAACTTGAAGTGATCAAATTGATTTTACGCTATAACCAAATTGCTGCACACGTTGTTCGTTATGACTGCGTTCTTCATTCAGCACATGCGCCTATGCGGTCGTAAAAAAAATCTCCGCTAGTGCGGACGCGCGTAAGCTCAGCTGCTACACGTGCGCTTAGCACTACAGCTACAAGCAGAGCTGTGGCAGCTTATCCCACTGAAAGTGAATTGATGAAAATCAAAATTATATTCACACAACTGTCATACTCCATACCCAGTAGAAATTAAAAGAGCTAACAAATATTTCCTAAAGAGTAAATGCGCTTGGCAGCTAGGTACACACTACTCGATAGAACATGTAAAAGCAGTTCAACAGATTCGATAGCAGCCTCATTATTGAAGAAGCAACGTATTATTCTTGCCCTGTACAATTTTGAGGCATGAATTCAATGTACAGGGCCGGCCATTTTAGGTGCGAACACAGCGCAGGGTGGCGTCGCTCCGCGGAGCGCCAGCGCACAATCCGCGGCCGCGCATAGAAGCCAAGCGGCGCAGGCGCACAGGGGCTTGGAGGCGGGGCTCCGTGTTGTCTGCTAGCGCGGGAGAGCGCCGTGCTTGCTTTGATCTGAAGCACGCCTTAACTGTAGGCATGCTTGTAGTGTCTAAGCGCGCCGCGACGGCATTGCGGGAAAGCGCACTTTCTATACTGCGGCGCGTTGTGTAGTTTCTAGGTACGAGACTCACAGCTTCCGCTTTTCATTTCCGCGTTGCCGGTTAAATGCAAGTATTCTTTCAAAGATTTCAGGACTGGCTTGGTTTGGTTCAATGAGACCCGCTGTATAGAACGGCGTCGTATCATTTGGGCCACTAGGATTTATTTAATGCTCATTCGCATTACACAGAACATAATTGTCGGTGCATTTCGCCTCCGTGGAAGTTTGCTCACAGCGGCTGTGTTGCGATCTCCCGGATTTCTTCCCGATGTGTATTGGTTTTTTTCACACATATGAATATCGCGCATCGTCGAGATGGCTCAAGCAGTCGGCCGGCCAGGAAGTCATGCCCCCAGCACAATCGCCTACTCTACGGTCGATTCCTGGACTGGTGCCACTCTAGTGTGCTAAACTGTAATTAATACGTCATTGGTTGCACTCCCTACATGGCTAGTTAATGGGAGACAGCGGCCCTTTCTTTATTGCCACCTGTACGTATCCTCCTCTCTGATAAGACCCGAACTTCTTCGCAATGGCCCTACGTGAGCAATGAAGCTGTGGTCACCAGTTCTATGCTACACAGTTGTGGAACAGCTTCTCCGTTCTTTAGGTCCACAACTGCATTCTTGTATTTACTATCCCCATACACATGGGCTAGCCAAACAGCACGAACAGATATGTTCAATAAGTTTTCAATATGCTCAACAACGCATGCAAATCCTTACATTGTGGACTCGGCATATCCTCGGCATATCCGCATGCAAATCCTTGCATTGTGGACTCAGCATATCCTGATTTCTTTTCACATTAACGATATTTGTTGTCGATTTCCATGAGCTCGTTGATCATATTCGAAGACGCATCGAGCAATCCGGGAGCATTTTCGAGCAAGACCGAGCATCTGAATACTCCGATCAAAAAAAAAAAAAAATTCGGGAACCTAGCACTCACACGGAAGGCTTCAATGGTGAAGCTGTTGTAGGGAAGGTTTGCTGGAGGCACTAAGCTTTAATATCATTATTTATTTTCATTGTTGCGGTGCTAAAAATCGTCGTCATGTGCATCAAACCGGTCGTCGTCTTTCTTGAAGCGAGTGGTGGATTGAAAGTCGTCCTCTGCATGGTAGTCTTCAACCAGCTCTTCGTCATGGACTCGAGATACGGTTGCAGGATCTGCAATTCGTCTCTGGAAGGATTGGCACACTCGTAGCCATGTCTCAAATTATTCATAATGGCTTCCAGAGAATGTTTCTGGCGCGGTGACCTGTACCAAGCAGGATGTTTTTTTTAGCATTGTACGTTAGCATTAACGCTGGAGTTTTCTTAGATGCGCGGTAGGGATTGAAGACAGCGCTGGTAGTTTTTTTTTTTTTTTTGCAATAGCCACTGCGCGAGCCGGGGACTCGGTGTTTTCTGCAAGGCATGCGGCCACGAGTGTTCGGCATGTTCTCGCTCCTCGAGGTTTTTGCCAGTTTTTTATTCTCGCTAAATCCACTGCATGAGCCGGGGACACCCGGAGGTCGCCGGAAGGCACGCACCCACGAGCCTTCAGAATGTTCTCTTTTTTGTGTTGCTGCAACGCCGATTTGACGGCCAGTAACATCTCCGTTGGTAAAAAAGCCGGCTTGATGGCATATTCGGGCATAAGGCCATCTGCTTAAGAGAGCCCACGCAGAAAATACAGCTTTGCTCCCTTACCCTCTTTAATTCTAGGGTGCGGTGAAAACCCGAGAAACCGGCCAGGACTTGACCTGGCCCGCTGCGGTGGCTCAGTGTTTGGGGTGCTTGGCTATACTGAGCCGGGAGACCAATGTTCGATCCCAGTAGCAGGTGCCGCTTTCAAAAGAGGCGAAATGCAAGAACGCGCGTTTGCTGCGTGGTATCAGTGCACGGTAAATTTCCTTGGGTGGTTATTCAGAACACGACTCTGCAGCGTTTTCGTAGCAAGAGTCGTTTTGTGGCATTAACCCCTATAACCCGAGCCAAACCAGTTCTAAAATTGCTTGAACCTTTAACAATACTTTCATTCAACCGGCCCCGAGGAACTGAAAAGCGGAAGCTGTGAGTTCTCGTACGCAGAAACTACACAACGCGCTGCAGTAAGGAAAGTGCGCTTCCCCGCAACAACTTCGCCGCGCGCATAGACGCTACAAGCATGCCTACAGTTAGTCGTGCTCCACAGCAAAGCAGGCACGGCGCTCTCCCGCGCTTGCAGAGGACATGAAGCCCGCCTCCAAGCCCCTGTGCGCCTGCGCCGCTTACCTTCGATGTGCGGACGCGGATTCTGCACTGGCGCTCCGCGGAGCGAGGCCACGCTGCGCCGTGTTCGCACCAAGAGTGGACGGCCCTGTACTTACCGCTGGTAAAGGTTTTTTTTTATTTGGTTTGCCGCTACCGCTCTCGTGTTGTTCTCGCAAGCGCCGTCATGAACGGGACATGGAACAGCGTGCTCGTACCGTCTACCTTGTGCGGAACCTCGAGTTCACGTCCGCGTTCAGACATGCCGTAGAACATGACTAGTTCTAGTGTAGGGGCTACACGGCGCCGCTACTGCTTTCTGCATCCACTTCATTCCAGCCGAGTAGTATATGATAATAGCAGCCACTGAAATCGGGCGTTAAGAGAAATCCTGCCGCGGAATGAGCCCGCGACGCTTTTTAACGCCGAAACCGAAACTGCTGGCGCAGAAAAATCTGACGCCAAGTGCACATAACAACCGCCAAGCCTCAAGTTAAGCCAATTTAGAAAATAGCGAGTCTACGTCACACAATCATACCATGGTGGTTGAACCTTTACAGCGCCAGTGTCCCCTTTAGCGTGTGTTAGTATGAAACTGTATGGCCGACCCGATCTGGTGGCTTTTGCGCACGGCTCTACCGCTGCACAAAAATGGCCGCCAAAGTCTTGGCGGGCTTTAAAACAGTGTTATATACTGTAAGAAAATCACGAGCTACATTTGGCGAAGTGTCGAGGCGCACCTGCACCTTTTTGAAGAACTGTGGAGCGCACTTGTAAATGCCGAGGTCTGTTTAGAATAACTAGATTCTTTGTTCCAGTCTTTCGTGCTGCATTAGTTGAGCTTGATGGTACAGATAAACGGGAATACGTTACTCCCGCCGACACTTTGAGAGTAAAATTACGACGCTTGTTCCTAACCGTGTTATTTTATTCTCTGCCTTTGCCTTTCTGCCTTACTCTATTCAAAGAGTGTATTGGGAGATTAACTGTCGTATAATTACTATAATATTAGTGTACTTGCTCAAGTAACTCTTGCCTTTCAAGGCAGTGCCCTGTCTTCGCTAACAACGTGCACACAAACTAATTTACAAGGCAAGGTAATACTGGAACTAAAAATGAGCCTGACCAGCGGATAAATCTGTTGAGAAAGCGACTACTAAGTAGAGTGGTTAGTAAATTGGGTTCCAGAGGAACACGTCAGACGTACTGAGGCTGGACGTGTGAAAATGTATAGCGGTGAGCTATGGCGCAACATTCCCTTCTGGACGTAGAGCGTGCACTCCGGCTGCACGTGCACTTTTCAGAATACAATGGAATCTCGTTGGTATGATTTGGCAAAATACGTTTGGCGACCTTATGCGTGGTTTCTTGTTTTTCCGTCTAACGTCCTCACAAATAATAAATTTCGTACATTTAAAAAGGATCACTTGGGAAAAGGTGGATAATACGACTGCGAAAGTACATCTCGACCTGCATTTCTAGATAACTTTGGTCTATTCTTCGCTGTTCTAGCTCAAATCGCATTCCAACAAGCCACGATCTGCACGTTGCAGAGATGGTGAGGTCGCGGCAGCCTCGGCTTTGCGGGGAAAACATCGCTGCCACGCGTGGCCCGTCCGTGCAATAGGGATGATACATCAGGGGGATGCCCCGCGCCATCTAGAGAAACTTGTCATTATCAAGGGATAAGGTGCCCAGCGCTGTCGGCAGGCGCAACTTTACATCACGATATTTCGCCATGCTCCGCGCTTCCCACGCTGTCATTTGTTATCTTTGCGCCTTGTGCTGCCAGGTTTGTGACAATGTGGAGGAAATGCAATGCGCTCACTTTAAAAGAAAAAGAAGTGGAAATTGCACCCAAGAAAACCTGAAAATAAAGCGCGTGGACTTGGCACAGGAGTTCGGTTTGCCAGCGTCAACACTCAACTGTTTTCTCCGTCTGCCAGGCGACCTACAAAAGAAGCTGCAGGTTTCGCCCCACGTGTGAAACAAACGCGAGGCGCAAAGCATGCGCAATGGAGAAACATCCTTCTTGCATGATTCAAGGAAGTTATAGGAGCAGGAATAAACGTCCATAGTTCAACCAAAGGCGAGAAAAGTTGACAACATCGCGCTCTCCTTGGGCATTGACGACTTCCATCAACCGGGCGGCTGGCTTCAGAGAATTACTGCACGACACGGCTTGTAGTAGAAAATCGACCGCGTCAAAGCTACAAAATACCGGTAGCTTCTTTATTTGCATTTCAAGAGAATTTACTCCTGGAAGTTTCGAGAAGAAAGTAAAGCACAACTCAACGAGCAAATGCAAGGTTGTTTATTAAAAGTGAGTTGTTGACGGAGTACGCGTGGGTTCCTCCTTTTTTAACCTCTTCGGATAATACGATTTTCGCATAACATGTTTGCCATTTTACGGTTCCTGTAAAAAGCTGTCGACGAGAAATTCACTGTACCAGAGGGCACAGCTGCCATTATTACATCACTGAAATTCGCCTGAGCCCTTTGGACAAAAATGCTTTTCGCTTCCACTTACATTGTGTTGCTGAAACCGCAACAGCGAAACTACTCCCATTCCTCGTTTACGCACAGATTCAGCCACTTTCTCAGCAGCTCCTTGTCGGCCGATAAGTTCCTGGTATGTATCGCCCTACATCTCACCTTGAAAATGTCCGCCGGCTTTATCGCTAGTCATCGTCGCGTCTGACGCAGCGCTGCTCGATGAGAGCTCCTTGTTGCAGTGCGGCCTGTATATTTGATACCTTGAGCTTGAGAGCTGCCCCCTGTGGTCCGGAAAAGTTTGGTGTGAGGCGGTGCAGCGAGCTACGTTCAGCTGCTGGAGCTTTCTGAAAAAAAAGCTTCTTTAAACAATGGTTCATTGCTATTGCTCATTTTTGTTCAATTGTAATTCATTTCACTTTTGTTCAATTCTAATGACGCTGCTCTGAATGGCTGAATATACTGAAAAGCAGAGGTAGTTTTCGAAGGGATTACCATCGCCGACAAATGTGTATAGGCAGTGTGACAGAAACAATAAAATTACCGCAGGAGCGCGTCATTAGTGCCTGTTTCAAAAGGCACGTCACCAGTCAAACGACACTGCCATTGGCTTTCATATATGCTCAGAATTTCGCAGAAATAATAGTGTACAGCATACGAGAATTTAAAAAACTGCATCCCATTGAGGTAAACAATTACGTTCTGGGTTTCGGAACATGCCCGAAGTGAGAGAAGAGCAAGTAACTACACATAACTAGACCGAGTCATCATTTGATGCTTCCAAAGGGATTTTTTTCTCGCCTGTTTTCATTTGGCGTTCATGTTGTCTTTAGGTGTTTTTCCGGCGCAATGCTTTTATGGTAGTGTCGCAGAATCGCGCATGGCGCATGACGCTCATAATATTTATTATAATATTTATGGACATAGGGAAAGACCAATGTTTTCGCCTTTAAATAGCCGAAAAACATTATCATCTTTTACAAGTTGTCAAATTCCACATCTCCTATAAATTGCACACAGTGCCGTGCACTCATGATACATTATTTGCAAGCGCATTTGGCCTCGCACAATGTATTGGATTTTTTGGGCAATTTAAGATTAATCTTTTAACAGCTTGTTCAAACGTAGGAGTTCTATCTGCGCCCTTGACCAAGTTTTCAAATTTAAACTTGGAGATTGCATCAAGTTAAATAACAAAGAGCTCCCGCAATACATCGGTGGAAAGAAGAGGGGTACCTGGCTCTCTCTAATTACAACTTTTTTAAATTTTCTTCCAGCAGTACGCTTTCGCTGCCCAGAATTGTGAATGCGACAAGCTTTCGATAACTTAAGTATACCACGATTCAATATTACACACACTCCTGGAAACACACTAATATGCAAATTATGGAGGAGACGGAATTTCCGCAAGGTATCAACAACTCTGAACTTTGAATCCTTCCTAGCATTTACGTATTTTATCAACACTTGTTAAACTTCGTCGTTTATGTGGGCGACAGAGAGCAAAAAAACGTTTTAGCTTCACAAATGAAAGCCACACCGCCATTGGATTTACTTCTACTGTACACCACACCACGTGTGCGGACAATGTAAACAAGAATGCTTCATATAAAAGCTACAAATGACCTATTTACCTGAATATTGGGGTCCAATACCTCGTGGTGGTTGATCAATTCCCGCACACAGTTCACGCAGTCGTCTTTACTGGCAAAGTGCAGTGCTGTGCGACAGTTGTTGTTGGTAGCATTGATGTCTGCTCCCCAGCTGAGTAGAAACGTCATTATTGCAGGTTGGTTGCTGCAACATCGACAAAACATTCGACTAAGAATTGGACGGTGTACAACTTGACTTGTGATGATTCGTCGGTATAGATGGCGAGCCAGAAAACTGAATACTAAGGTTGCCTGGACAGGACAGTAGGGCTTAATAGGTTGTATTCCTAGATAGTTTGCAAATGCAGCTCAGATGTATTGTTGGTTTCAAGGATAGCTTAGGGCCCTCAGTTTCATCACCCACTTCATTTTTAGGTTTTCGTATTTCCGGACTTTGATACAAATATTCGCATCTTCCTGCAGTGAGCAACCAGTGCTGCTGCTGCTGAATGAAGATAAGAAGAAGAAGAAATAGCGAAGAAGAAGAAGAAGAAGAAGAAGAAGAAGAAAGAGAAGAGAGAAGAGAAGAAGAAGAAGAAGAAGAAGGAGCAGCAGGAGAAGACTATTTTTCAGCAGACGGTGTTACTATGCCTGCTGCAAGCCCCGGAGCTACAGGCATTGAGTGCCTGACGAGGGCTCCTGACCCTCTGCAGTTCACACCAGAGAACACGTTTTAGTCACATATGCATGCTTAACAATACATCCAGTAATACAGTAAGAAAAAATAAGTAACGAAAACTTCAAGAATCGTACATTTCCGATAATGAGAACGACAAATAGTACTCTATACAGCAAAATGTTTTTATGAAATACATGTTACTCGCGAAACGATAGGACATGGCACATTTCTTTGCCGATTGTTGCTTAGGTCTAGAAAATAAAAAATCACGCGCGCGCACATTGCAGTTTACAGCGAATCTGCTTTTCACCTTTGTCTCAGTCGCTAAATTCCCGGAAAAATAATGCTGTGCGCTAGGCACAACGTTGTGCACGTTTGTTTAGTTGACTCATCTACTGGCTGTCAACTCAGCTGTCTTTGCTTAGTTCGTTATCAGCCGTGTAATATAGGGTACTACTATGTACGGGACGTATACCGTTGGCGTCTGCGGGATATACGGCTCTCGCAAATACCATAGACAAAAACGAATGTGCTTTTTGTGTCGATTTCTCATCTTCAGTACCATTTCAGTGATGGTTTTGTTTCCTGGCGCTACAGCGACAACGCGAGGAAGGATCACAGACCTGTGAAGCAGTACCGGTAGTGTATCGGTATTGCATATTGCTGTATCGGTAGTGCGTACTTGCTGCTTCATCGGCTTCTTCAGTGGAAAGGTACTGTTTCGACCAGTAGATATGGCGTTTCCGCCGGGTACGAGACAACACCTCACAGGAGTACGGATCACGTGCAGAATTCCGCCTGAAATAACCAACTAAAAGCACGTAGCAGGTGCTTTGCTGTAAGGCAGATTTAACATCAACTATGATATTTCAATCCTTGGCATGAATATCCTCGGGCGTTAAGGGTTTTACACGAGAAAGAGATTTTGCGGAATCGTTGCTTTGTTGTTCTGATCTCGCAATTATTTGTGTTTTCAGTCTTCATGCGAACCAACGAACCCAAATAAGTACTTTTCTTCCTCTCTTTGTTTGACAGACGCAGGGCACCAAACAAGGTGTTCTTCCTGACTTACGTAAAAATACAGTAACACGAAAATTTGGCTCTTATCCACGCTGTGGAGGCGGTTGGACTGCGAAGCTGTAAAGGACACCAAGAACGATTAGGCATGCAACATCACTTAGATTCTCACGCGTGGCTCCGCAAAGAGTGAAATCAGCGACAAGTGAAAAGTGCTTAATCGCACTTCCTATAAAAGCACAACGACATTCACAACGGCATTATGTTTTAGATGCGACGCATCTCTTTAACTCGCCTTGTCCTCCGGCGTCCATCTGTAGTCCGCATCCTCCCCCATTCTCCTCGCCGCGACAGCTGCGCGGTAACGCCGCTCTCACCGCAGCGCCATCGTGGTTAGCGAACCGCTCTCCCGCACGCAACTGTGCGTCAGCGCGCGTTAGGCTCGGTTACCATCCATGCGGCTTCTCGCTCTTCCTACACGTTATCGCGCGGTACATATAAACGCGATAACTGCGCTGATCCGCTCAGTCGCTCCACTGCCGCCGCTGCGATGACATCCGCTGACCACCGATGATTTAATGAGACTAACAGGTCTGCTACCGCGATGGTCGGCGAACCGAACAAGCACCGCCCAGATGCGTCGCATCACCCCATGGTTTCCCACCGCGGGAAAGAGTGGGCATTTTTTTCTTCTGCTTCTGGCGGTTCTTCTGGTGTCTTTACTTTCCGTGGTCCACCTTAGGTACCCTGGAATGAACTGAAAGAGGTGCTATACCCGTTTTCCTTTTTATATATGAAAGCGCGGTGACGTCAATACAAGGTCTGTATGCTGATGAATACTTTTGCCCTCGTAGTAGCTTACGCAACCGTAATCTTTACTGGTATGGCCACTCCCCCTGGGTAGGTATGTGGCTTCTGTCAGTGAGCATGTGCACGTTTTCTTAATGGCGATAGTTTTGTGCTGACATCGGCATGAATATCGCGGGGGGGGGGGGGGTAGAGTTATACTGCTACGCAGTAAAAAGCATAAAGCAAAATTTTCGCACTGTTTAAGGCTTGGTGAAACGTAATTGACAACCGTGTGCATATCTCGCTCAATGGCGTACGCCACTAGCCGCACGCTTGAAATCTCAGCCATTCTTATTTCGGAGCCAGCCGGCTACCTTAATAATACTCCAAGTGGCCAGTGCGCAATGCTCCTACTCTGTGAGTTGCTTAGAACTTGCAAAGCAGGCCAATATCAATATACAACCAATGTTAGAGAACCCACCATTTTAGTCTGGGGGTTGGGAAGACCGTTGAATTTATTGCATCTAACAGTGGTAGGGCTACTAACAGGCTTATAAAAGTATCTTGCACTAAAGCCATCGGTAATAGTGATATTATGCTATCTAACAAAATACAGGAAGCCTCAGATATTGAAGAGTGAAGGTTTATAAAATGGTTATTGCGGTCAAGGTCGGCTACCTCAGCCCAGGAAGCCATGGTATCCAGCTTCCCGAACCACCATGGTGGCTAGCTGGAGCTGAACATCTATGGTCCGGTTATAGACAAGGGCCTTCCATTGTGGCATAGGGGATGGTAGAGTCTATGAAGCTTGTCTGGGCGTGTTTGAAAAGTCCAGCCCATTGTATTGCAATGTGTTCTTGCTCTTGACAGCGAAGGAAAGCTTGACATCCACCTGAAAGCAGCCATACGGCTACATTCAGTATATTCTCTTGACAGCATTGGCATTGACTCTGGCAAAGTCCCGAGTGTATCGCAAGAAGTAAATGCCAAGTAGATGTGTGTTTTTTGTAAGCGGCGCAAAGTTGTAAATTGTTGTCAGTCGCTGTGTGATTTGGAGCCGGCCATTGCTGCAGTCCTTTCCAGTAGCGTTTGAGATAAGAATATTTCTGTAATGAATTGGTCGGTCCGACAATAATGTGGAGCCGGCTTATACGAACCACTGACGCCTTCCATTGTATATCACAAGTGATAAATACAGTACCCCTCCCCGCGGTGCAGCTATACAGCGGTTTCGTAGAGGTAGAGCATCCGCCTCACGTTCAGAAGGACCGTGGTTCGAATTCGGGTGCCGGGTTATTCCCACCGAATTCAAAAACATCCGTGCGCTGGTGGAATTGCAGAATGGGGCTTGGGGTGCGGCCTGACCCCGGCGACCATTGCCGGCAACGCACTCCCTCAACAGAGCAGGATTGACCACCCTGGTGTAGTAATGGCCACACCCTCCCATGACTACGCCAATTAACTCGCGGCCCTCAGTCTTCAGTGGCTGTGAAGAAACTGACAACGGCGGTGGCAGACCTGTGACGCAGCAGAGGGTGCTAATAATCCCTGGAGATGGACAGGCCGCCATTAGAATCTTAACCTGGGAACGTTTAACACCAGAACTTTATCTAGCGAAGCGAGTGTAGCGGTGTTGTTTGAGTAATTAGAGGACATCAAATGGGATACAATAGGGCTTAGTGAGGTTAGGAGGACAGGTGAAGTCCTTACGGTGCTGAAAAATGGCCACGTCCTATGTTACTGTGGTCTAGTGGGCCGAAGAGAAGTGGGAGCTGGATTTCCAGTCAATAAAAGCATAGCTGGCAACATAGACGAACCCTATAGCATTACGAAAGGGCAACCGGTCTTGTAATTAGGCCTAATAAGAGGTACAAACTCAAAGTGCTACAGGGCTACGCGCCTACATCCAGCAACGACGACCATGTAGTTGAATGATTGTATAAAATTCTGGAATCGGCAATGGCTAAAGTAAAAACACAGTATACCATAGTATTGGGAGACCTCAATGCTAAAGGCAAGAATCAGGCTAGAGACAAGGCCGTTGGGAACTTTGGTCTGAGCTGTAAAAATAGTCGGGGGGACCTACTTGTCCAGCTCGCATAACGGAATAATCTACGCATCATGAACACTTTTTGTCTGCAAACGGGAGAGGCGGAAGCGGCTGTGGAAGAGCCCGAATGGGGAGCATAACAATAAAATAGCCCTCATACTTTGAGATAACCCTGGAGTCATGCAGGAAGTGAAAGTGCTCGGAAGGATCAGCTGTAGTGACCACAGTATGGCACGATCTCGAACAAGGCTTTATTTGAAGAGGGACCGTAACGAGCTAGTATGTAAGAAGGCCATCAATGAGCTCACAGTAAGACGCAAATTTGAAGAATTCAGGATCGCGCTGCAGAAACGATATTCAGCTCTCACCGAGGAAGAACAGCTTATGGCACAGGAAGCCAGCGACAATCTTACGTGCATTATAAACGGAGTGTGCAGTAGAAGTCGGGGGCACGATGGCTAGACAGGATACTGGTAAACTTTCCCAGGAGACGAAAGATCTAATCCGAAATCTCCAACCCATGACAAGCACCACCGCAGTTGACAGAACAGAACCAGCGGAGCTTTCGAAGTTATACATGAAGCGTAAGACGCCTGACATACGCAAGTATAATATTGAGAGGATCGAACATGCTGTAAAGAACGGAGGCAGCCTGAGAGCAGTGAGGAGGGGTTTAGGCGTTGGGAAAATCAGATGTATGTACTTTAATACAAACAAGGCAATGTTATCAGAAACAGGGATAAAATAGTCATAGTAGCCGAGGAGTTCTATAGAGATCTGACCAGTAGCCTGGACATACAGGATAATGCCGAACGAGAAAGTAGGTATGAGGAGATAGACATCCCACCAGTAACGACCGGAGAAGTAAGGAAGGTTTTGAAAGAAATGAAAGGGGGCGGATAACTAGGTGACGATCAGATAATAGCAGACCTCTTGAAGGATGGCGGAGAAATTGTACTTGAAAACTGGCAAACTTGTATCCGCAATGTCCAATGACCGCAAGTGTACCGCTACCTTGGAAGAACGCGCACATCATACTAATCCATAGGAAATATGATATGAAGGACTTGAAAAATTACACGCCGATCAGCTTACTGTCAGTCGTCTACAAGGCACTTACGAAGGTAATCGATAACAGAATGTTTGCCACCTTAGATTTCAGTCAACTAAAGAACAAGCAGTGCTTCGTAAAGGCTATTCAACAATGAACCATATTCACACGATCAATCAGGTGATAGAGGCGTGGGCGGAGTATACTTAACCAATATATGAGCCTTTATAGGTTATGAGAAAGCCTTTCATTCGGTCGAAACCTCGGCAGTCATTCAGGCATTGCGGAACCAGGGTGTAGACGAGCATTATGTAAGAATACTTGAGGACATTTGCAAGGGGTCCATAGCTACTATCATCCTCCGTAAGGAGAGCAGTAGAATACCCATAAGGGCGTAAGACAAGGAGACACCATCTCTGCAATGTTATTCACAGCCTTTACAAGAAGTATTCAGAACATTGGATTGGGAACAAGTGGTAGTAAGGGTTAATGGAGAATACCCCAGTAACCTCAGATTTGCTGATGACGTTGCCTTGCTGAGTAACTCGGGGGACGAATTACAAAGCATGCTTACCGCACTGGACAAACAGAGTAGAACCAGTGGCCTGAAAATTAATCTGCAGAAAAATAAAGTAATGATCCATAACCTTGGGACAGCACATCGATTTGAGAGAGGTGGCGAGGCAGTATAAGTGGCCAGCGAATAAATGTACTTGGGCCAAGTTATCACCCCCGGATCCCAAGAATGAGGAGAAAATAATTAAACGAATAAGAATGAGGTAGAATGAATTCGGTAGGCATTGTCAGATAATGAATGACAACCTACTATGGTCCCTGAAGAAGAAAGTGTATGAGAGCTGCTCCTTAGCGGTAGTCACCTATGGGGCCGATACTTCGAGGCTCATTGAGAGGGTTCAGCAAAATAGAGGACGACTCCACGAGCAATGGAACGAAAGATGATAGAACATTAAGGGGCAAGAAGATAGCTCAGTGGTTCAGGAAACAAACGCCTGTTATGGTGTCACAAACTCCAGCGAATGACGCCTAAAAGTACCATAAATTTTTTTTCATTTTCTTGTACAGCGCTTAATTCGTGTTAAATTGCGCTGCTGAGCCCGAGGTCACGGGTTCGATTCCCTGCCGCGGCGGCCGCTTTTATGATGGAGGCGAAAAGCAAAAACGCCCGTGTGTTCGAGATTTCGGCGGACGTAAAGATCCCCAGGTGGTCAAATTTATTCCGGAGCCCTCCACTACGGCGCGCCTCGTCGCCTGCGTTGAGTCGGCGCGTTTAACCCTACAATCAATAAATTCGTGTTAAAGTCGTCCAATTCCTTCAGTTGGGTTCTATTCGCCCCGAGAAAACACTGGAACTCTCTGGAACGAAGAGGCGGTAACGCGACCACTCGCCGGCTTGCCGGCAAGAAAATACCAATTTAAAAGAACCGCCGCTCAGCTTTCACCGAAGCTTCGAGTTCTTTCGAGGGGGCGCGCGTGGCCTTGCCAGTGCTAAAGCCCGCCAATGATTCCAGAAGGGAGAAAGAGGAAAGTTGTTCGGTCGACGGCGGCGGGGGCGCTGTGTGTTGTTATGTCTCTCTCCGCCCCGGCACAGTTAAAAAAGAGAAGCCGCGCCGCAGCAAACCAGCTACGTTCGGACTTCCTGATATGACAACGGCACCTGCCAGTTTGTGCACCACACCATCGGCGACCCGCGCCCTGGAGGACTCCAACGTACTTCTGGGTCTCGAATCGCCGTGATCGTCTCGGACGGCCTGGCCTACGACGAAGCCACGCTTGACAGGAAGCCGTATTGCCTCCGACAGTGGTGCATCATCCGGCCGGGTCGATGAATAATCCGGGACTCTCGCTCATGTGGATCGAACTGTCTTTTTTTAAGTAATTCGTTTACCTCGTAATAATCCTGGTCAAAGCTCCCTGATGTACCTTTTGCATTTAAAGTGTTTCCCGCAATTGCATTCGTTTATGAACTACATCTCGTTATCACTACTTGTTTTCGGGCTTGTACCGTGTTTTGCCTGTCCAAATATAAGACTCTGTTGTTGTTCGTTCAAGGCTCTGACTCATTCTTACAGCTCTGGTCAGCGAAAGCCGCACATCAGACGGTCACCCCCTTTGTCACCTGTGCCCTGTAGATTCGGTGGGGTTGTTTGCTCGCTTGAGTCGACTCCGCACATCTTCTACCAGCGCACCCAATTTAAGGAAACAGTGACAATTTCTGGCGTCCACGGCACCAAGTGTAACGTGAGCGGCAGGGAGGAGAAAGCCTAGAACTTTCGCGGCATAGGCTGCCACTGCCTTTATAAGTTAGTGCTCTCACTGTTACTTTCTCTGTGAAGATATAACTAGCTAGAGGCTAGAGTATTGTGACTAGATGCGATACATTTGCAGCATGTATTTCAATAAATTTGTAGCATTTGGCTGCCAGCTGGGCCTGTCAGGGGCCTAACTACGAAAGTGGGTCGCGCAGAAAGAAAAAGACAGAAAAGAGAAAGCCAAAGAGGCTCGTGAAGAAGCTGAGAAAGCAAGACAGGCAGCACGACAAGAGGCTGAGACAGCAAGACAGGCAGCACGAGAAGAGGCTTAGAGGGCTGAAAGAGAAAGGGAGAAAGAATTTCACAGACAACTTCAGTTAGAGCGAGAGAAAGCGAAAGCCCGCCAGGGAGAGGCCGAAAGGGAGCGAGTAAAAATGGAGCGAGAGGAGAAAGCACGCAAAGCTGAACACGAGATTCTAAAAAGGCGACTCGAGATAAAATGGTTCACGGCAGAATACTCATCAGACGAGGAAAATGCGAAAGAAGAGAACAGTGACCTAAGTTCTAACGCTGAGAAGGCAAAAGAAGGCCAGTATAGCTCCTGAAATGAAGAGGCGGGTGTCTCCGCAATAAGCAAGAAGGGAACACCTCCAGAGTTGCGCGACAGCACCACTTCAGATATAGAAGGACGATGATCCTACGGATTGTGACGCGGAGATGCGGGATGGCGATAACATCCCAGTTGTGGCTGTCATAACGTTGCGGCCGAATCCCCTCGACGAAAGTGTACCCCCTATTGCGGGGCGAGTGTTTGAACGAACCATTGTCTTTCCGAAATACACAGTCAAAAGCACACTTATCGTGAAGTATGACCCAGATCGAGAAAACGAACTACTCGCTGGGCGAACTCGCGCCGTGTGCGTAAGGGACAGCCCGAGGAGCAAAGAGACCGACAATGCGGTCAAGGTCGAGGTCCCCGTAAAAGCAGGGCCGCACTGCACATAAAGAGCTCGCTTCACGACGATCCTGTGATTTCGACGGTGGTAGAGAAACCACCCGCCGTCACGAAAGAAGAGCCAGTTATCGGGGCACCCCTATTCGATGCCTCGGATAAAGGCGAAGCCGTGCTCGTCGTAACACGAGCACCGGCAAAAGCGAAGCCGGTACATTTCCGGCGATTAGAAATTGCGGCCCTTACGACGGAGCCGCCTCGGAGGAGGAGGAGATCCGAAGGGCACGGAAAGAACAAGCCATTGAAAACCGGGCTACCAAAACTCAGCAAGCAAATGAGTTACCAGAAGTAGAAGTGCAGGTTTGGGCTCAAGAGTAAGATAAAACATCTCTACTGCCATTTGTCCCGACGGGCAGGTGGGAAGAAGCGCCAAACCGTTACTAGCCACTCCGATGTTCGCCAGACGAAGGCCCAGACACTGAAGCAATTTTGTAGACCCGGTATCACGGCGGACACATTTGGAAAGAAACTTCTCCGAAGAGAAGAATTTCGCAGCCGAAAGCGTTCGATAGACACGGCCTAAACATCAAGAATGCGAATTAAAGTATGCATGTGTTGTAGCAGCAGAATTTTATGACAGAGTCGAATGTTGACGTTGTGTTCTGTTTATGTGAGCATTGTATTCATTGTTTCGCAGTTGTACTGTACTCGAAGTTTGCATTTAGGTTGTCATTCTAGTTGTACAGTGTATACGGTGTACATTCACGTATACTACTTGCGTCTTGCGTGAACTTTTGTATCTCTTTGGTACAGTAACTCTACTGTGTATTATGAGCGTTACTAGTTGCGTCATTCGAGGACCTTCCGCTTGCATCTTATTGTTTGCGAACAGTATATTAGTTATGGCTCTTATGATTTTTATTGTACCATTGCATTGTAAGTATTTTGGGTACTGACGTACGCTCATTGTATTTGAGCCTATGAGACTTGCGCACTGTAGCGCACCCTGCATTTTATTGAGTTTCGCACTTGTACTGACTACAGTCCAGACATTTATTATCGTCACTAGCTTATTTTGAGTACTCAGAACTGTATTGTTCTTACACTTATCCGTTGTCCCTAGGATGTGTATTTGTCGAGGATTCATTGGCAACCCCTTGGACTCTACGCGAGATATGTACGTGTCATTAATGTGACTTAAGATATTGTACCATACTAGATTTTGTGTTAGTACGCACTGTTTTTCTCGCCAAGCGTGAACGATGCGTACGCACGACATTGTGAGTTTTGGGAATATTATTCCATAATATTTTGAAACTGAGGAGCTGTTATCACAAACTCGAGCCTAAGACGCCTAAAAGTACAGTAATTTTTTTTTCATTTTATTGTACAGCGCCTAATTTGTGTTAAAGTCGTCCGATTCATTCAGTTCGGTTTTATTCGCCCCGAGAAAACACTTGAACTCCCTGCAACGAAGCGGCGGTAACGCTTCCACTCGCTGGCTTGCCTGCCAGATAATACCAAAATAAAAGCTCCGCCGCTCAGTTTTCGCCGAAGCTTCGAGTTCTTTCGAGGGGGCGCGTGTGGCATTGGCAGTGCTAAAGCGCGCCGATGATTCGAGAAGGGAGAAAGAGGGAAGTTGTTCAGTAGACGGCGGCGGGCGCGTTGTTTGTTGTGCCCTCTCTCTCCACACCGGCACAGTTGTAAAAAGAGAAGGCGCGCCTAAGCCAACCAGCAATGTTTGGACGTCGTGATGTGACAAGGGCACCTGCCAGTATTTGCACCACAACATCAGCGACGCGCGTCTTTGATGACTCCAACGTACTTCTGGGTCTCGAATCGCCGTGATCATCTCGGACGGCCTGGCGTACGACGAAGCCTCGCTTCACAGGTAGCCGAATCGCCTCTGACAGCGGTGCCATACCAAAATGCCTTATGTGCGTCTATGGAAAAATGTATAAGGAGCTATGGCCGCCGATGGGTCCGTATGGTCACCCATAAAAGGGCATAAATTAGGCTATAGCCAGCTATTGAAGTTTTTATGCATCCTGCACTAAAGAATGTAAACCATACAATTCTCTTTAGACGATTATAGAACATCCTAGTGTGTTTAGTCTATAGAGTCACAGCTATTCAGGTTACTGTAGCCAGCTAAAGAAAAAATGTATGGCTTTAGTCTATAGACCAGCCGCGACAAAGCTCTTTTGGCTGGCTACATGCCATTGTTTAGCTTTATGTCTACAGACTTGAAACCATTCAGCTGTCTTTTGCCAGCTATTGAAAGAGTCTCCAAAAGCTAAAGAGAGAAAGCCATAAACGCTCAAATGCTTGCAGCTTGTTTCGCTCTATTACAGACTCAAAGATTCAGTTCTTTGCCAGCTATTGAAAAGAATTTGTCCTAAAGCTAAAGAGAGAAAGCCATAAACGCTCATTTGGCTGCTATAGGCCGTTGTTTAGCTCTAACTCTACAGACTCAAAACCATTCAGCTGTCTTTGCCAATTGAAAAGAATTTGTCCAAAGCTAAAGAGAGAAAGCCATAAAAGCATTTGCTGTATAAGCCGTTTACTAAAATCTAGACTCAAACCATTCAGCTATTTTACCGATTGAAAGAATTCGTCCTAAAGCTAAAGAGAGAAAGCCATAAAAGCTCATTTGGCTCGCTATAGGCCGTTGTTTAGCTCTAACTCTACAGACTCAAAACCATTCAGCTGTCTTTTGCCATCTATTGAAAAGAATTCGTCCTAAAGCTAAAGAGAGAAAGCCATAAAAGCTCATTTGGCTGGGTATAGGCTGTTGTCTAGCTCCAAGTCTACATACATGGAACCATTCAGGTGTCTTCTGCCAGCTATTGGAGAGAATCTGGCGAAAAGCTAAAGAGAGGCACCCATAAAAGCTTCTGTGGCTGGCTACAGCGCAATTTATAACTGTAAGCCTTTATACATGTGACCATTGAGCAACATGTAGCCGGAATTAGGAAAGTGTTTAGCGCAGAATATACAGGTCTGCATCCATAAAAGCTTCCTTAGCTAACTACAAAGTGACATAAAGCTCCAAGTCTCAAGCTGTTATTAAAAAAGTGTTGGCCTATAAAGGTATAATTCGAGGAACCACTAAATCCTATTCCGCTGGATTCAAGGACTTATGACGCCTAATTCATACGCTCATGATTTACCTAGCTATATCCAAACCACAGACTGAATAACGACGTTGAGGTTCATCGGCCGGTTATATGAAAGTTTTTGTTCAATAATGTTAGGTATTTACTATACCAACAATACGGGAAATGTACAATTAAAGGCCAGCTACAGAGTAATGCTCCAATTCAGGTGTCAACTTTGGATACTGCCCGTTGGCAAAGCTTGCAAATGAACGTTGACCGAAAGGCGTATAATTTCGGAGAATTCTTCCTCTGCGGCCCTCCGCTGCCGCGGTCAAGTAAACAACGAGCTTCTCTGAACTTTCACGGCCCACAGTACGTGCGGACACAGTCAGAAATATGGTGGCATCTGCGAACAACTTCATTCCTCTCCAGTGGAGCCCACTCTGAAATTATTCATTCAGAAAGGGGGAGAGCGACCCACGCCGGACTGAAGGACGCCCCGAAAGAAATTCTGGGAAGCGATAAAAAAGTAAAGGGCACCACGACCGGATAGCCGGTCATGGAGGGGACACCCCTGCTTCCTGTTTTATTTTCGGTTGTTTGTTTGGCACACTGATTTTGGCGATGAGTACCGAATAACACGGCCGGGGAGAGGTGGCGCGGGTGCAGCGCGCGTCGACGCTGTAGGCCGGCTGTGCAAAGGAAAGTTTTCGTTGAAAAGAGGGTCAGGCGTTTCGCGCTGCAATGAAAGTGACAGACAATTTTCCCTAAGTACTTAGGACAGATATAGTTTTTTTCGGATTAAGAAAGCAAAACGGTTAAGCGATGTTGTATTTACCAAATAAAATAATTACCAGCGAGCAAGTTAGAAGAAGTTCGAAAGATGGGCACGTATCTTAACACTATTTGCTAGCGCGATGGACCTGATAATACGAGTATGTACTCAGTCAGCCACATTTCGTCTCCTTGCTCATGTGCGCGGGCATGGCACGTGTTCCCTTGTGCTGGGAATTTACAAGTCTACCGCACTGTGTTCGTGTAGATGGTTTGACGACAAGCGAATGTGCCGCTTTTCGCTGCTGTACATTGCGGGATGTATGGTGACGATGTTTACGGCGAATAATTCGACGTCAACTTCAAGTCATCCGAAATCTAATAGCTGCGATACCACGACAGGAATTTCATTGTAAGCAAAACTCCAGGGTGAGAGATCTTATGAACTGAAGAATCTGTATAGTGCAAGAAATGCAGCACTTTTTTTGGTGTTCAACAATACGTTTCCAAACTACCCTGCACCACATGGGCATTGCAACCTACAGAGAAGTGAAGATTTGGCCGCGGTGATGTGACAAAGATAATTATTTTTTCGCGAACTGAGAAAACTTACAAGGAACTAATCGAGTGGACTTGTAAAACGTTTTTTTATATTGCATTGTGTGCGACCGTCTTCATTGTTTTATTAACAGTGCATTTCCATTTTAGCCACCGTACTTGCAGCTTTGTGCGCTGAGTACTGAGTGTAATAAACGACTTCTGTGTGCTCTCTTTTGTGGACTACCCAGCACCTGTAGGTACATGTGTCTCGGTGGGCGTTCGCGGAAAATGTGCCGCGTAGTGTGGCTGTCGAGCGAATAACGTAAGCGTGAGCCAGAGTGTTGGAATGCGTGTGCTGTGTGTTTCGATCGGTTTATGTGAACAACTGCTTACTGGCAGCGAAGTAGCGTAGACAGTAGCCCTTTATGTCATGAATGAAATGAATTATCCCCTTGATTTTGCATTCCTCGTTTGCCTGTGTTTAAGCCTTTTGTGAATGAAAACTGGCCAGGTGTTTGGAATCGCAACCTTGTACTCCCCCTATATCGCTGAAGTGTTCACGAAGCATATATTACAGAATACAGATATGCTGACAACCTAAGTGGCACAGAAGTTGTAGAGATCCGCAAGGCTATATGCCGGCATGGCAGCGTGTTAATAATTTCTCAGCGGCTGCAGCTGTCGCTGTGTTTCAAGTACTGGTGATTCTCTTCTGGCTGCAGCTCGTCCGGCCCGTTCGGTGAATATTGCGGGACTCTGTCTCTCGTATGCATCGAACTGTCTTTCTTTTAGTACTTCTTTTACCTCGTAATATTCCTGGTCAAATTTCCCTGTTGAACCTTTTGTATTTGAACTGTTTCCCGCAATTGTATTCGTTTTTGAGTTACCTCTCGTTATCGCTACTTGTCTTCGTGCTTGCACCGTGTTTTGCCTGTCCAAATATAGGTCTCTGTTGTTGTTCGTTTCAAGGCTCTGACTCATTCTTACCGCTGTGGTAGGCGAAAGCCGCACATCAGACGGCCACCCCGTCGTCACCTGTGCCCTGTAGATTCGGTGGGGTGCCCTGAGAGACTTCCGCATCTTCTACCAGCGCAGCCAACTTAAGGGACTCCGAAGTGAATTTGTCAAGCTCCCGTTCTTACCAGCTTGCAGCCAACTTAAAGGGGACACTGGCCAAGTGAATTTGTCAAGCTTTTCCGTTTATCGTTTTTGCTTGCACTGCGTAGACTCTCAAATTATTTTACACAGCGCGCAAGAAGAAAAACTTTCACGTTTATCGCGGTTTGCGGCGGCCGCACCAACTAAAGGTAATTATTTTACACAGTGACGTTGGGAGGAGGAGAGAGCTACTATGCGCGGTTTGCGGCGGCCATTGGACAAACTCCCCAAGGTGTGACGTTGGGATCAAAGGTTTCGGTTTCGGTTTTGGTTCTGTAAAACACAACCGATGGCGTTGGACGATCCCCAAGGTTACGGGCATTCTCAATATCTCAGTAATCGTTTCGGTTTCGGTTTTGGTTCTGTAAAACACAACCGATGGCGTTGTTGGACGGGCATTTGTCGGCTGTAATATCTCAGCGTAATCATTATACCACGCTTCTGTCATGTTGTCGGCTGTAAGCCTCCAGGACGGCTTGGAAGAGCATTCAATAGCCTCCAGGCCTACGGCTTGGAATGCATGATTCACTAGCCGAGGCCTACGCAGTCCCCGCACACGCTGAACGCCCTGCCATGTCCCCGCTTTTCCCCCTTACACGCTCAAATGGAGCTGCGCTTTTCCCCCACTCATGGAGCTTGCCTCATCGTAAAAGCGTGTTCGTACGTAGGCCAAAGGGTCTGTTGTTCTCGGCCTGTGCCCACCAGGCCGAGGGTCTGCTGTTTCGGCACTGTGCCCGCAAGTCGTCGGTTATGCTTATGGCAACAGCACGCCAACGAGAACTCGCTAGCGCGCCAGTGCCAGCCTGCGCGCGTTCTGTGAACTAGTTCGTGGAGCAATGAACGTTGCGGGCCAAAAAAAGGTGAACTCAGTAGACAACATCGGCGGAAAACGAAAAAGTTAACTTATAAAAAAAAGCACGCACCCGCGGAGATTCGAACTTATAAAAAAAAGCACGCACCCGCGGGATTGCAAAACAGTCGCGACTGAAATGCACACCAGCGCCCTAGACCACCGGTGGACGGGCGTGCTCTGCTGAAGACACACCCAGCGCCCTAGACCACCCGGTCACGGGCGTGCTATAAGCTATATATGTACAACCAGTTTACACTTTTTAGGTAATATAAGGTATATATTGTACAACCGTTTACACTTTTTAGTTTTGGCATTTCAAGCAGTAGGTGACTATTTGTGTTTTGCGCTCGTGCAGTAAGCATTCCCCAAATTTCCACAATATATCACGTCTAGTTCCAAATATATCATTTCTTAGTCTACGGAAAAGCGTTCGCAGATGCGTAAAAGCGTCGTGCTGCTGACCGCTGCGTGCTCGTGCTTGTTCGCCCACCGCTGTGCTTGTTCGCCCAGCGCAAAAAGTGCTTCCCGCAACCTATTTTTACGCTGTATGGTAAAAAGTATCACTTGATTTTATTTCCTTAGTACCTATATTTACTTCGGTGACTCTTCTCCCGCCTTCGAGAGGCCTTATAATTTTCCTACTGGCGTACCAGTCAGCGAAGCGTCACATGTGCGCTTGTGCAGCGCTTGTGTGAAGCGACCTTGACTTGGAGCTAGATACAGTGTACAAACTAACCAAGTAAAGAAAGGCTCATTCTTCCATTCACAAACCTGTCCTGGCTTCGTTTCAACTGAGCGAACGAATTGGGACGACCCGTCGGCGGCCGGCGGCCGACGAAACGCTGGGCCGACTGACTCTGCCTGAAAGCCGGGGAGCCGTGCAGTAGCGCAGCCAATTGCGAGCTCGGCTCCTCCCGACGTCACACGAAAACGCCACAGAAAATAGGCGAGCGTAAAAGAGAAGGACAACATTTTCGAATGATTTTTCTACTAATTAAAATCGCGTAAACGCGCCCAGAGTGGTCGAAACATGGCCGGGGACTGGGGACTCCGGACTACAATTTCCGCTAGTAATCCCGCAATGTTTAAATATCACTTCAGTGTCCCTTTACTCAGTGTCCCTTTAAATTTTGGAAATAAGGATTGGGCATGTAGGATTGGGCGTACAAGATAAACGAATACAAGATAAACGTCATTAAAAGGGTCATTAAAAGTCGTGAAGAGAAAATGCATTTGTCTTTGCTTAATTTTGACTGCTTGAATGATCTTTTAGGAACAGAAAGTACAAATATTTTCACAATTCATTGCTTCGACGAAATTTAGGAGGCGCCTTTGAATTCTCGTTTTGAGGCGCATCGCAAGCGACCGTGCGGGCGTCGGCAGCGCAACTAGCAGTGACGTTACGTCAAGTACATTCGAGAGTCCAACGCGTCGAAGGGTCCAACGCGTTCAAGTATATATTGTGTATATTGCTCTGAAAAGCTGCAAACCCGATATTTTAAAAATAATGCATCCGTTATTCGTTGCCAAAACAGTTTTCTGACCACGTGAGCGGTGTCGTGACCGCTTCAGTTGTCTGGAAACCATTGTAGCAGAACTAGAGTGTAATATAAGAGTTGAGTGGGACGAGCCGCCGGCTTAGCGCCTGCTTCGTCGCGCAGCGTAGTTTGTGGAAAGTTGGTGTGGTGGCGCTGCGGTCCCAGTTGATTGGGTTGTTCCGGTGAGAACTGCAAGCGCCGGCATAGGGCGGCCATATATCGGAGTTCCCGCAGTCGTATTGTCATTTGTTTTAAAACTGAGCGGAACCGCTGCTGCTGTTCATCTCTCTCCATTGAGTGTTGTGATATGATGAGCCTTCAGTGTTTAGATTCAACGTCCTCGGCATGCCTAGAGCCTTCGCCACTTTTACTCGCTGGGATGCCGTGCCGGCTACGCAGGTGTCAAAGCTGTAAAGACTATTACACCTTAGCGTTTGTACCGATGAAGCTCGAAGATCAACCTAAGGGGGAAAACTGCGGGGTGTTCGAGCTGCACTTCGAGTACCGCTACACACGGCTTTGCTGCACGCACGTTATCGCTGGTAAACAGGTCAATCATTGGTGGTGTGCCCTGGATGACGCCCGACGTAGAAGTGTTTGAGCGCGTAAATCACGCCTAAATGCGCCACTCGTTGCAGTCACGACTCATCACATTAGCTTCAACTGGCATAACATTCAATCGCCATGAACAAACATGTTCACCCGCTACAGCTTGTTCTGCGGACGCGGTGGTTCTTCTGTACCACGGGATGTTGCTGTTAATGATCAAAAACTTTGTAGGCTCGGTCCAGTGCCAATGTTTTGGCAAAGGGCTTGTTTTTTAAATCTGGACGGATACATTTGCTAGCAGCCCAGTAGAAAAACACGACAAAAACTACGACAAGACGATCCTGTAACAGAATGGGACATTCTGTCGTTCGTACGACAGAAATGTCTCTGGTGCGACAGATTTTTTGTAGTTCTATTACAGAGCGTCCTGTCGTACAACAGACTATCCGATAGTACCAACAGAGATCCCCGTTCTACGACAAATATTCCTGTTGTACAACAGGGCTCTCTGTTGTGCGACAGAAATTGTTGTTGTGTTTTTTGACTGGGAATCTCGTGCTTTCGACCTTTAATTTAGCGAAGCAGTCCTCCCAATCATTCGTTGTATCTGCACTCCCAACTATAATTAATGACACCAGATAGGAGTTTGATGATTATTCAAAGCCAAACTAAAAATGTTAATTGCTCTAATAAGATTTGAGGACTGGTATGCATGGTATATCTGTACTGGTATATCTGTAATATTGCGCGGTGTCGCGAAATTCATGTCCCTCCTTGACGAGTCTTATTTCCGCTCGCCATTTTTGGGCCGAGAGGAGGCATGCCGCGTAGCGAAGGAATGTTTTCGCCGCCATTGTCGCACCCGGGTCGGCTGGCCATGTGTTTGGGGAAGAGGGGTGGGCGAGAGGGCCGCGGCCTACGGAAGGCTGCGCCCCGTGAATTCTCGGAAGACGCGCGGCCCGGTGGACTGCGTGCGTGGTGCAGCACGGGGTTTGCGGGAGAATGGGCTGAGAACTGGCGGTGGCCGGACGGACGGCCGGGACGCGGCGTCGGCCTTGAGGGCTGTGCTGGGGAGGCCGAGCGACGACGGCGGTGAACTCCGGGCCCCCGAAGATGCCTCAAGGAGGTGGAAGTGCGCGGCCGAGGTTCGCCCAAATTGCGTCGCTGATGAGCGGCGCCCCACCACAGACGACCGACAGCCTCCATCACCCCGCCGAGACCATCAGCCAGACCGCAGCTAAGACGTTCTCCCCTTCTCCAATTTCCTTCGGACTCTTTCTAATCGTCTCCTCTGTTGTATTTCTCGAAGTGGACCGCAAGGGCTTCTTATCCGCCTCCTTCAGTGCACCACGCTGTATGTGTTTCTTCGCGGGCCTTTGTTAGCAGTTGGGGGAAGCCTCCAACCCCGCCTATTGTACACTCTACTATCCCCTTTATTTACTGTCGCCTCCTCTTGGGCTCGTAACGGCGAGTACCGTTTCATTCATTCTCATCAATGTGCTCAATGTCGGTCTCTTGGCAGCTCTGACCCCGACGGGGTGTCAACTGCAGTGTGTTATTAAGTCGTCAAACCTTCTGTCTGTCTGTTTCAAATTTCCTGTGAATGTGAAGAAAGTAAATGTCCTTTGTTTTGAAACTGTTATCCCGTGCCCCGTCTCGTGCCTCACGCCAGCGGCCAATCAGGAGTGGACCTATCGCCGGTTAGCAGGTCCGAACCACCAACCTCTATTCGTACCCAGGGGGAGTTGTTTGTCGCTCCTCCCGTCCGAGACATCGGCCCGCTCAAATTACCTCGCGCAATTCTGTGACACGCGTCTAGTCGTGATATTCTGGGAAGAGCATGCATAGTCAAAAGAATATAAATATCTGACTTAAGTGTCGGGGAGTATGCAGCACATACGCGCGTAGTCAAATCAAAGGCCGCAACTGGGTATATGTTTAATGAAAGTGGCACATGCGGCATTCACTTATGAATAACTAACACGCAGACTTGAGCAAAGATGGGCTTCGGTCGAAAGGATTACGACCGCAACATTTTAAAAATTACTATGTCGTAGAGGAATAGAAGGAGACGGAGGAGGAATAAACGTGAATTTAAAGCTGTCAGGCCTGGGGAAGAGTCCTCATTCCAGGACCCCTTGAGAACCTTTGGAAATTTAGTGTAAAATGAAAATATAACCAGATTCCTCAATTGGTTTCATTGACGCTGCAGTGAAATTGCCGGTGCCATTAAACAGACGCAGGCAAAACGTTACGCAGCACTGCCCTTGTATTTTCTATTCATTGCATTTGACGCCGGGAAGATAGTGGAAGCTGTTACTCCAACGCTTGCCCCTGTCACCTCCGTTCGTCTGCCATTCCCTTTTCCGCATTGTAGGTACTTCGCGGAAGAAAAAAAGGGGCGTGCACGCTTTAGTCGGAAAGCCTCTAAAAGTCCCTTTAAATTTATTCTAATTTCAGACCTACTGGCTGTTTGTACAGTTTGTAGCCAGTTTCCCTGCTAAATTTCACGTTGTTTTGCGGAGTTCTCTTCGCAATCTGGACCTTTTTTGTATGAAATGGCACAAAACCGCTAAGCAAACCGAACAAACACTGCCCCGTGTGCGATTCGAACTTGCGGCCTCAACCCAAACGCTACGGCCAGCCTAGTCGGACACTTTATCCACTACACTATGACCTGAGAAGCGCGCGCGGCGAAAAACTGCTGTATTCGCATTTGTAACACAGCACTCTGTTGTGTTTTCACAAATTCTAATCAATTAAGAGCTTTAACCGCCAACTTACTGTTGGTACGCTTCTGCACGCTAAGCTGCAAAGGGGAGCCAATGGGGAGCGTACACAATCAACGAAACCGCGTTAACAGCATTGTTTATTAGAGGAAACAGGAAAGCAACCGAACTGAGTGATGGTGGGACTCGGCCACTCGGCGCTGTATCGCTGCTTCTCGCTAGTTATTTTGCGCTTGATGAATAAATGACTGGATGGGTTTTATGTTCCGACTACTCGAAGTTCCTTCGATAAAGTGTTTATGTAATAAATTCTCATTTTCAGCGTTCGGTCATTTATCTCGTCAGGTCAGAAGTTTCACGTTCGCGCAAGTCACATACAGGCTACGTGAGACAGACGTCGGCAAACGTGTGCGGAAATAACGGCTAGCAGAACGACAGTTTAGACTCGTGCGAAACAGCGTAAACAGTTTACGAATTCCCAGTTTACATTAAACGTGGGTACTTCTGCCTGCGCCACTCGCCCGCACTGTTGGCTGAAAGTTCGACCATGTTGATCTGTCGATCAGAGATCAGACATCTCCGCTCACTTGCAGGGCGTGTTTCAGCTTTATTATGGCGCCGATGTTGTAGCTTATATATCTGATCCTTCTGCTAGCCGCTCTATGCCGCCATGTTGTGTAGACGAGTGAGAACTGTGATTGGCTTCTTGCTGACTTACTGAAACGTCACTTCACGAGTTGAGGAGGAAAGCCTTGGTGAAACCGTAACTGGATTTATTTTCCTATTTGCTGATGTCCGGCAACGAAACGGCTAGGCATTGATTGTTAATCAAGGTTCCACGGTTATAAGTGCCCACACCACACAATTTTTTGGATATCTCTTCACGACCCATTTGAGGGTAACAGAGTGGATCCCAAGAGAAGGCGAGCGTGGCAGGTGGCTGGCAGAAAGTTAGACGGGGAGATGAGATCAAGAATTTGCGGGGATAACTTGGACGCACTTAGCACAGGAGCGGGTTAATTGGAGATCTATGGGAGAGGCGCTTTGCCCTGAAGTGGGCGTAGATAGGCTAATGGTGATGATTGTGATGTTGATGGTGGTTGTGGTGGTGATGGTGATGATGACCGAAATAAGCACCACTAGTTCGCTTGTAGTCACTGTTGGCTATCTCATCACCGGAGCCACTCGCTCTGATGGTTCCTAGCGGCCCGAACTACTGTTAGCTTCGGAAATACGTCGTCACAGCACTCCTGCTATGGGGCCATGTAGATTTAACTGTGTGGTGACGTGTTGATTTGATTTGATTTGGATGGACTTCTGACGCCATAATGCACTGATACTCTTCCCGTTCATAACTCATGGAGGGTCTACTACGCACACTCGCGTGCGAGGGATGACGACGATTGAGGAGCGCGAGTACGAGTGAAGGCGAGTTGTAACGGCGACGGGTGAGCGTGAGTAAGTACGAGTGGTGAGATAGATTGGTGAATGTGAGCGCCAGTGAGGGCAAATAGTGATGGCGAGTGGGGAGGGCGAGCGCGAGTGAGCGTGTGTGAGGGCGGCGAGCGATGACGAGAGCACAAGTGTGTGCGATTGGTCACGGCGAGGAGAGGGTTGAGTGGTGAGATAGATTGGTCGTGAGCGCGAGTGGGTGCGAGTGGTGTGCGATGATGCGTGGGGCGGCGAGCCTAGAGGGCACAAGTGAGAGTGAGCGTGAGCGCGAGTAGTGAGTGCGTGAAAGTGAGCGGGAGTGCGTCGGGAAAAATATATTTTTCTATGTGAGTGTGATGCAATTGCGTCCAGTTTTGCCGAGGTATGGTTGTAAGCCGCGTCGTGTGGGCTTACCGCAGGTGTTTGTTGGGGCAATGCCCCATGTCGTACGGGTTTTACAGAACACTGATTGCCACAGCTATACCGGCTGTGTCGTATATGGAAAGTTATCGGGTGCATACAGGATTGTTAGTCCCAGTTGCCTACTCTATAACACGTGACGATTATCCTGTTGGGCGAATTCGTAATGTATTTTTAAATGGCTATGCAGACAAATACCACTGAGCTTAATTCGAAACAACTAGCCCAGTTAACTCACTGAGCTCTATTGCAGCCACGGAGTGAGTTTTTAAATAAAGATTTCTAGACATATTAAAACAGCACATTTTCTGATACAACGACTGAAAACGTGTAAGATGGACGTATTATAGGCCATTAGTAAGTTAATTGTGTTAACTGCTCGTTAGCATTCAACAATCACAATAATACCGGACTATAGTACCGACCATATCGCGCATGTGTGTTTCCTGCCGGTGGATATTTAGATAGGTAGAAGAAAGAATAAGAAGACACACCCCTCGAAGTGCATCGCGTGATTCGCCGAGACCGCTTTTGGCGCCTGCGGGCGCTGACAGCCGTCGCCACCGCCGCTGCGGCCGAGGAGCCAGCCAACCCCGCAGCCTTTCATCAGAGTCCTTCAGGACTCTTCTTCCATGCATGCGGAGCTGGGAGTTTGGGCAAAGTGACTCGTGTCGCGCCCCGGCAAGAGGAACGGCGCGTTCGCCATGAATGAACGCCGCGTTCACCCCGGCGACTGCCGCATTTTCCCGGCCTCCTGTTATGTTGCACGGCCCCAACGGCTTCGAGACGTCGTCGGCATGCAGCTAAATCAAAGGCTAACCAAGCGAAACCAAGACTGAACCAGACAAGCAGAAGGTTTGCTTTGCATATCCAAACTTAGCTGAGCTAGGCCACAGCCGTTTTTTCCTAAAATCGCCAAAAGGTATGCAGAAGCGCAACTTCCCTAGATGTAAACAAGGGAGAGTAAAAAAAGCAGCACAAACACAGCTGTTAAATCCCGTTTGGTACGTTCCGAAAAGTTAAACATCAAGACAGGAAACAGGGCAGCAGACCTAACGCAGCTCGCCGTTATTCCGTGGTCTTTCCCGACCGACCGAGCCGAACCACGTACTCCAAATGATTAGGATGGCGACGCAGTGATACGATCATGACACCAAATGTGCATGGGTGAGACGACGCTGAATGGTAGTGTTTGTTGACACACAATGCTGAATGACCACTCAGCAATAAGTGCAATCGTCAGAATATATTCGGCGTAGCGCAGTGAGTTTTCATATGAAGAATGCACCATTGTCGTTGCGGAAACCAACTTATTTGGTCAGGAAGCGCAGACAGCTAAAAAAACTATGCCACCGCCACATATATTCACTAGATGTTCTACATAAAGAAATGACGACTCCGGGGATAGATGCTGCGCTACTTTGCCTATAAAAACCATGGCAACAAGGTAAATGGTTCTTGAAGCGAAAGACCGTGAACGAGGGTACGAAACAAAAATATATTTACACGCGAATCGCTTCTACAAACAAGGAGCTGTTCATTACGAATGGAAAGTCTTTCAAACACACTATAAATGTATGAACATGTGATGAAAGTGATAGATAAATACCGCGACCACACGTGACCACGCCAGTGCTCAGAATAGCATTGCCTACTCACAATACCTACATAATTTCCAGCTTTATTCTTCGTGTCAAACATGAGTTTATGTGGTCAGTAAGCGCAAAAAGCTTCCAAAACTATGCACTCCCCCTGTCCGGGTGGATTGAAAGCGGAACACTAAGGGGGGAGGGAGAGGAAAGAGGAATGCGTTGGAGAACTCACCAGTCTACGAGGTGACATCGCGTGCTGCTTCCAAATGGACAGTCTATAGGAAGTGACCTCGGATGTTTATTGGTCAACGAAACCCGTGCATTCAGGTAAAAACAGGCCAAAATCACGTGAAGTATTCATTCGTATGCTATTCAACCCCCTCCTTCAAAATCCAAAATTCCCAGAGTGAAATGTACACGTGACGTTGGAGACTACGCTAATATACACATTCGGTGCGGTAGACTATGTGTCCGATACTGTCTGCGTTATTCTGTGTTTTTTACACCGTTCCCAAGGTACTACCTAACGAGGGAGCATAGTTAAGCAGCCAGTGTGTGAGTGTTCATCTCGTTTAACATTGAGTTTAAGTTTATTTCAGAGTAAGAAACTTTGTTATCAAGTAAGTATTACTGACTGTTCAGTAAAACACGCGGAAGTAATACCAAAAAAAAGGCAACACCGCTGCTGTTCACTAACGGCTTTTTTATATAATCTCGTGACATTTTCAGGTAGCCCAAAATTTTCATCCGCAGGCAAGAAACAGACAAACGCGTTAGCACAATGATGGTAACAATATGGGCGTCTTCTATAAAAATGCGTACGCTCAATTCAACATATATTGATGCACATTTTATAAGTCATGAATGTTGGCTGTACCAGCTCCTGAACAGTGTTAGTAATGAAAAGCAAAAAGTCGCTAACAGCCTCTATGGGTGAATAACATTGCATCCAAAATAAATCCACACAACGGACGGAGATAAACTGTAAATGAAAATTAGCGGCTAGATAACCGCGAAAACGGGAAATATTTCTGCCTACGTGAGTTATTCACAGTGTGTGTAAGCATTTTCACCGCACAAACGCAACTGACGATCCAGGAGCCTAGACGAGGCGTCACGGCGTTGCACGGCCAGGTCACACCTCGTGGCTCACGGTTGTGCAATGCCCTCAATTCTCCCTTCCGCTGCGCAGGAAAGGCAACTTATTTGGACGTCACTGCTGTCTTCAGGGGTCAGGTGAGATGACCCGCGTTCGGAGATGAGGGCCTAGGCGTTCTTGCACTGCATGATCACTGGGAAGTTGCCAGGGTCTGTGCATCCGACCCCCATGCATCCTTGCCACACTACACACTTCCATCTTCTTCGGTATTCTTACTCTACGGTGTCTTTTCAGCCGCCTCGTTGATTTCAAGCTTTCATTGGCGGCTCCTTGCACGTGCCCCTGTTTTCACCTCGTCGAAATCCGCGGGGGCCTGCGGCGCAGGCATCGGCGGCCTACCTCAAGTGTGCCATCTGCTTTTTTTCTAAGCTGGCCTTCTTGAAGCATACCTTTCCCCCGCATTTTCTTTTAATGACAGGGGTTTAAAATATCTTTTTACAGCTTAATAAGGGGGAATAAGCATACGATTAGATCACCTATGACTGCTTCCGCACGTATAATAGCTCTGGTTAAAGGATGAATGATAACAAATATGCGCAAGATTGCATGTATTTAGAGCATAAGACAACGTAAAAAACTTAAATGAAACACAACTGCCGTTTCTGACTTCCTTGTACTGCAGGGATTGCACCTTCCACACACGAAAATTGGCATTTGCAAGAATACAAACGGTGAAACACAACTGGGACAAGTCATATGCTGCTTGCATTAAGGCTCGCTAATGGCAGGCTCCTGAGTTTTTTTTAACCATTAAATAGAAATTTGTTTTACCGAATTCACTAATTATCGAAAAAAAAGTTCCCGAGACTTTATAAAAATCAAAGTTTGTGCTCAGGTTTTCACTGCATGCACGAACTACAAAAATATTTTCGAGTTTCTTGTGTTAAAACTCCAATTTCGCCATTTTTAAATGATTGACTCAAGTGTCGGTAGCGTGAAAAAAATTCGAACAATGGGTGTTCTACTTTTTGGGTTCTGAGTAAGGGATGTTACAGAGAATCTGTTTATGGTCTATCGGTGTTTCCGCCGGCATCAATCGGCAACTTTGCGCGAACTTCAACTTAGTGTTAAAAATGAACTTGTGCGAACAAATAATGCTGCTTCACAGTCTGACATGGTGTCATGACGCCTAAATGAGATTTATTTACCGGCGCCAGCGTTTCTGCACGTTATTCCCAGCCGCATGGGTGACTTCTGGAAGATATGGAGGCCGTTGAAAGAACAATGCCTTTGCATTATTGAAGCCGTGCCCGCTAACAGGGCCTCGACATAGAAGCCTGCTTCATATCAGACAGGCTCCACGCATCACCTGGTATGAATGCCTTGAATCGAACATGAATCCGAACTTTTAATACTGATTTATTCTTTCTACCATTTTAATTTATTAACGTAAGAACGAGGCCAAAAGTCAACATTTTCCACTCACTAGCGGTGCGAATGCTCGAGGTACCAAAGAAGTTTCTCCTCATTTTTCTCGTTGTGCCTTCTAACTGTGCTCAGAAGGGCGATTGAAATAGTATGAGCACTTTGGAGTAATTATGAACTGCGGATACAGCTCTCTTCATTTTGAACAAAAACTTATTATATTCAGCCTACCCACGAAGAGCGTATGGGTTTCGATGGCGCAAAATATTCATTAAGCAAAAAAAAGTTGGCTCTAATCCACGCTGGGAAGGCGCTTAGAAAGGAAAGCTTCAAGCGACACCCACAACAATTGCCCATGCGACGTCACTTGAATTCACACACGTGGCTCGACAAAGAGTGAAACCAGAGATTCTGAAAGCCGTGAGCTGGAATTCGCGGGGGTGGCGTCCCAAACGCAGCAGCAGCGTCGGCCACGGCCGGGCTAAAGAGACGGACGCACCTCCGCCTCGGCCATCCGCCCCCCTCCCCCCCCGCCCCTGTGGCCGGGGGGCCGTGAGTCGGGAGAAAGGAAACGAAAGGAGGGTCTTACAAAGGGTGAGACAGCGGAACCTAGCCATCCTGATGGGCTAGCTGCGGCCACGGTGTAAGATACATTTTTAGGTGTGGACACAGCCGCCTAAAAATGTGTTAAATAGAGTTGGTGGACACCTTGGCGCCGCACGTAGACCTTTGATTGAAAGAACACCTGGTGGCAGAATTGCTAACTAAGCTTCGCAGCGTCCTAGGCTTTAAGTGGTTTGACCAACGACTGTCTGAAACAAGGTAATTCGCAGGAACCAGCGGCATGCCGTGTAAAACAACGCTGTTTGTGTGAGCTCACCGTGTCAGCTCACTCAACGCGACCGTAACGCGTAATTTATTCGATTTTATTATAACAGCTGCGAGAGTTTGGGCGTCCTAAGTTCCTTTTGACGCGCGCTAAGCTCCTCTGAACATTGTACACTGGCAGTGAGTTTGACATCGATTTGTCTCCGCCGTTTCGTGCGTGAACTCACCCAGTTGTGCAACGTCATTTACGACGAAGAAACATCAGCGTACTCACCACTAGTTTAATCCATTTGAGAAACTGGGCTACTATCCCTGTATGTCGGCCGTTGTTCCGGCAGCGGACGCTTTCTTTTTGCCGCTGCTTGTACTGAGTAGCTGGAGGCTGTACCCTACGGTAAAATCGGTAGCACTACATCGTTTTCGAGCGCACACATCTTCGACATTGAGTAGTGCTTCCCCTCGAAGCTCCGAAACGAAAAGTACCCTTTCGCGCAACCACACTCAGAGAAATGCTGACTGCAAGCAGCATATCATTTTCTGCTGGGGATGGCTGCAGAGCACGCATTATTCATTTAGGATCGCAGGGAACGTTATAGATAATATCACGTTTTCTTGCCACTGTTGCAGTACCTACTCAATAAAGCATTTGCACCCCAGTTTTTCCTTGCGCAAGAATTAATCACAGTTGTGTGAGGGCTCAACGACTACCGCGGCAGACTTTCCCTTCGGTTTAGTGTTTTATACCTTCTTTTGATTGTTACCGACTCAAAACCCATGCCGAGAACACGTTGAAACACTGGGGGGAGCGCAAGGCTTTCGCACGGCTTTCTTTAAAGTATCGTCTGTACCACCGGCCGGCGGAGTCAGCCAAGCCGCGGCGAGCAGACATCGTGCAGACGAGCGGTTACGGAAGCTGCCGAGAAGGCCCGACCATTGAAACTCTATGGGCCCGACACGGAGCCGAAATGATCCGAACACCTCCGAGTAAACCGGCGCTCGGGCAGCTTCTTTTCTCTGGCCTCTGGAGGGCGCTGCCGTCAACGGTCTCAGCGGCACAAGTTTGGCTGTGAGTTTGGTGACTTTGGTGACTTTATTAAAACGACGAGTACACGTTTGTTTTGCAAGCTGTGTCCTCACCTAACAGTATATCTTACACCATGCTTGGGGCTACACCACCGCGAGACACAAGCGCAGACACCGAAACAATTCGACATGTGAGCTTAGGGATTCCCATTTATACAGATTTTAACTAGCTAGTTTATTAAGTTCGAGAATTGCGAGAAAAAAACTGAACGAACTTTTTATAATCGCTATATATGAGAACAAGTTGCTCTTTTCGCCTTTTGTAATACCTGTTCAAACACATCCGAATTGGTATTCACCAATTTAGAAAACGGAGGGCCGTTTGTGGCAGGACTGTGCAAAAGGTAGCGTTTCTCTAGCGAAGAGATGCCTGTATGTAGTCTCTACATTTTGTTTTCCTGCCCTGGGATCCAATCCTTAGTGTATGTTTGCCGTACGACCATACTATACCATCGGGTGCGGGTTGCCCAGGAGGTGCTGTTGAACAAGTTAATCAAGGCGTGCGAAGGAAGGCGTAATGGACACGAATCTGTGCCAAAACAGGCCCAGAACAACCATCGCTAAAGGAGACGACAAAGCCAGCGAAGTTGTTTCGCCGGAGCGACCACCGAGGTGAGCAGCTCCGGCGCTCGGAGAACGCCGGGTAAATTCGTCGCACCATCTCCACTGTGCCCCATGAGTGAAACATTCCGTCCTCACCTCCCCGCCCCCCGCCTCCGCCGCGTTCTGAGTTTGTTGTCCCGCACGCCACGGAAGCACCGTTGTCTTGTAGAGCTAGAAAGCTTTGCTTTAATATCGGAGCTTTTTGGAGCATCGGATTTGTAAGTGATCGAAAAACTTTCTTCTGGGGTAGCACCAGCCCCAAAATAAGCGTGGCCGTCTAGCTGCGCCTTACGTGAAGAATGTCCAGGTCGCGAGTGTAATGCATAATTTGTACCACTCTAACCCCTGAAGCATATTCTATATTTCTCGTGGCGAATATTTAGGCAGCGGCTCCGTTGACCCTTAAAACTTGGCACTGCTTAGTAATTCTACTGAAGAAAAAAGGTGTGTGCTGAAACGGATCACCACATAAGCAGCGCAATTGCAGGTTTGATGATCCTGTGTAAAATGAAGAGTTGGCGAAAGAAGTAGTTCCGGTAAAAACAACTGAGCAGGTCTGCTGCGATGAATCCTTGAGGGATTTGTAAAGCCCTACTTTGCGGCTAGTACCAAAAACGTGTGCGGCCTGCGCTTCACGTGCCTGCCACAAACGAGTGCAGGACAAAGCATGCATGCATGCACCAAAGCTCGCTGTTTGGCGGGTTTCATTTCCACGCAGGCCAAACTGTGCACTTCGGCGTTTACGCAAACAGGCGTAAGGTCTAGTGATGACAAGAGTCTTCCTGAAGTGTTCGCCACTCAAATAAAAACGCCACATAACTATATTCGGTTACTTTTATTTAAAAAACAACGGTTGGGCGCTGCGAATTTATTTTGCCCTCTTGCCTGCGTGGAAGCATTCCAGTTTACACAATTCCAGCATTCGCATACTGTAGCACGCAGAAGGAATGTTGGAATCACTCAGTACCTCAAAACCGTCACTGAACGTAGCGGCCAGGGTTGAAATATAGTTCCTTCGTAAGCCCCTCCATGTAGATACTGGGCGTCTGCTTGCTTCCATCGTGGGCAGAACATTCCATGACCTTTTTGTGTACTTCACGCATGAGGCCATTCAGGGACATGGTGCAGGCATGTTCGCTAAACACTGTGCCGACAGCCGACAGAAACCACGATCCGGTTCTTGCGTTTCTGATGGAGACGTAGCCAGAAATCGTAGCGTAGGCGATGTAAATATCTGACACGGTAGTTATGCGCCCTCGTGGTTCGATGGAAGTCGGGGCGGAGCGCTGGCATACTTCTTGGGGAGTGTCAGGCCTTTCTCGCACATCGTCAGTTCCACTGTCCCATTCCCCTGCACGAAAACAATTGGTTAGAAAAGTGTAGGCAAAGGATATACCCACCGCAATGCAGGGTCATGATATACAGGACAATGACTCTACATCCAATATATTTCCCGCTAAGTACGCGCCGGACCACCAGCGCAAGCGCTTCCAACTCACATTCTCGGGCGCAGAAGATGTACTGTGAACATGCTAGCATTCAAAACATTGTGAGAGCGTTGTAGCCAAGGGGACGATTTTTTGTGGTATGTACAAGGTTTCTGCTGGTCTCTTAGCGTTATTTTGAGATATACTGATTTTCTCTTACAAAGCAACGCGACCGGAGAAGGTAACAGATTCGTGCCATTACACAGATGGCACGAAGGAGCAGAGTGACTGATATTCATTACGTGTGCTTGTCTCAGTAAATTATACTGGGATTTTTGTTCTAGGCTCTACTCAGCTAATTATGTCAGAAAGTGCCCCTACGACGAAAACTAGTTTTTCATGCAGCCTCGCGCAGGTGGCGTACGCCAGCGCAGGAGTTGCGTAAAAAACATACGTGACAAGCTCTTGGAAGCACAAAAAATGTGGTAACCAACGGACTATTATGCCGCTGATCATCTCTAAGCATGAATTATTAGAGGACAAAGGGTAATATTAAAAGTGCATTTTACTGTACGCTCCTTCAGCGCAGGGGTTTTTTGGAACTTATCGTTTAGGGTATTTGGTGTTGTCAAACATGTTTTCACATACATCATCTTGAGGCCATAAACTAGTGCATATTTTACTGTATCTGATCTGCTCTGGTACAAAATGAGCAAAAACGAATTTTATTTCTTTGACCAAATGTCAGTCCTAAGAACAATGATTTAGTATTTTCGGTTAGCTTCATGGTCTCTCAACTCCCAAAATCTCACATATTCTTGTGGAGGTTCCTGCGTATTTGTTGCATTTAAACTTTTAAAAATACAGCAAGGTTGTTCTGGCCTGGTTCTCGTAGGTTTCAGAATGAAACCTTAAATTTATGGGGGAACCCAGCCAGAAAATGTCCAATTTCAATCTCAGGCAAGGTCAAGCCAGAACCTCGTGCGGTTGCAGAGACGAAGCGTCCAACCACTCTTTCGTTCGAAGAGGTGGGCAGAGATGGGGCCAAGGGAAAGAGCTAGGACCCGTGCGGTCCGAAACATTCTTTGCCGTGAAATTTCGTATATTTTTATGTAATATTACCCGAGCATGTATATATGTAGCTCCATCGAAATACGTATTTTGACACGTTTCCGAGTGGCTTTCTCGCATAACGTGAGAAATAAACTACAGGGTAAGTTTTGGTGAATGCAACATATACAGTATTACTTATTTTCACGCAAAGAAAAGGACGTCTCATGTTTTGATAAACCAGTAAAATTATTGTTAGTTGAGAAAGCTATTGCATAGTACTTTGCCTTGCAATGTTGCATTCCAAATGTTTCAAAATAAACTGTATTCGTTTTATATAGTCCACTGCGTCGAATTGGTATCAGGGGCACCTATATTAGAGCTCTTTAGGAAGGCCTATACATACCTAACGTAAAAATTGTGCATTTTCTTAGTGACCTTACTGTGAGTAACTTTACCTTGTTGTTTAAGGGGACAGCTTCTCACCGTTTTTTGTTAATTTTAGAATACTGCAATGAGATGAACACACAACGCCAGAACTCTGTGTATGAGCTTGCGTCTGGTAAGGCAAGTGTATCGAGAGCGATGACGCAAGTACTTGTTTTGTTTGGTATAAGGAACTTGTCACAGTCATAGGACAACGAGACTGGAAGGTGGCATGAAATATATTGGGGCATCGATAGTTTATTGGGCAACATTGTAAACTATTTTAGGCGTAGATCCGAGGAAGAAGGCGCGTACTAATATGGCATGTCACTACGAAAACCCGTGTTCGCATGCAAGGGTATTGCAGCAGGCACGGGCACGACTTCGCAACGCCTACGCATGGCTACCGTGTTTAGCTTATTTTCGCTCATAAGCGGCGCCAATAAACACTTAAGACAGGCGTTCGCTTTCACATCATTGGGGCGAAAACCGAGAAGCTATTCAGCATTGCGGTGAGCCCTCTCCTGATGAAAAGGGTGAGGAGCCGGAGCTGTTCTTTAACTGCGAAAGGCATGGATCGAGCCAAGAGCAATCACGCACTAAGGCTGGCTATAAGCACGAATATAATGAGCGAATTCAACCAGGTGCTCAAGTCTTAAGCATTTGGACCATTCGGCATTTAGGGTTCTTTACAAAGGTCTCCTTGTGAGCACTTCCTCAGTTTCCCCATTTACGCCAAGCTCGAAGCCCAAATGACCAACGAACAAGCAGCAGAAGACTACTCTTCGGGCATGGAGTCCGACGAGACTGGCACCAGCCCACTGGTTTTACTCGAGCATTGTATGGACATGTTGGAAACATCTCCGACGCTCCAGACTGCTCCTTCATTGCATGCCACCAGCGGAGGCCGAAAAGCTGCATTTTTCTATTGGATAAACCATGCCAACTATTGAAAGTTTGGAACACGTCTCCCGAAACTAAAACTGTGTCGCTTTGAAGGAGCGATAAAGCGGTGGGAATATTTTTAGGACATGTTTCGACATTCCGTTCACGTTAACTCCCGGCGGTGGTATATTGACCGTTTCCACAAAAGGAGCTGGTTCCGAAGCTGTTGCAGGCCTACAAGTAACCGAGATCCCCTATCAAGATGCTCTAGATATCCTGAAGCATGATTTAGCGAATGCCAAAGTGATTAAGCAGGAGCACTTAGAAAATCTGCTGCTGCTCAGGCGTGTCGATTTTTCCAGCAACTTCGGCGCTTTGAGGAAGCTTTACGACGCTGTGCAAATGAACCGAAGAGGAGTGGACAGCTTCGGTGCTGGAATGTCTTCTCACGTGTCTATGCTGAATGAAGTGCTTCCAAAAGTGATACCCAGCAACATCATCGACGAGTATTTCAAGCAACAGAGTCTTCCTGCGAAAACCACTGGCATGAGATCCCAGATTTATTCAGAACGAGACATCGGCCATTTTCTCTCATTGCTACGAGTGGAAGGCGAGTGCAGCGAAATAAGCTTTAAGATCAGCAATACGCAACGAATTGAAGTAGCTGACCGAGGGCCCGAGAAGCCACCGTCTATTCCGACCACTGCCGTTTTTCGCAACAAGCGTCAAACTTGGTCTTGCGTATTCTCGTTCGCTAAGGACAACAGGACCGAAGAATGCGCTCGCGGCATGACTGGGTGAGTAGCGAACCCAAATGACAAGTGACGTCCGATGCTTTAGATGTACCGCCAAGAGACATCTCGTGCGAAGTGTTCGAAGGAAGGTCCACTGTGGGTCATAAAAGTGACGACATGCTACCACGATTTGCAACATTGACACCGCCCAAAGGCATTCAAAATTGGCTGCGGACACACAACATGGAGCGACGCACGTTGACACGCTAATCAGTCTTCCACCGACTAGCCGGCGACGTGCGACGACAGGTGTAAGGTCGTATATAACGAATTTGTGGTGTTGCTACTACGTCCATGAAGTTTTGAATAATGGCAGCCAGCGGATTTTCATCGGTGAAGAGTCGTCTCTAAGGTGAAGTTAGCTCCGATTGGCTAAATGAATGTGCTATCTGGTATGAAATAGACACAGTGACAGTTCGCAGTTAACCTGAAAGCACGTCTGTAAATATTGAAGTGAGCGTCGCGCCTTTCATCTCTGATGAAATCGCTGAAGCAACGATTCTTCTAAACCAGGTCACTGAGGAGAATCCGCTAATCGACGTTATCGCCTTCCCAGTCAGCGTTTAGGCAATGAGTAAGCGTTCTCGCTGAGTCCGACTAGATCTTGAAGTTAGTGCGAGAAACAAGCCAACTACAGTGGAAAGAAAGAAATCCTGCTTTAGGCGCCATCAATACAAACAACGAATGGGCCTCAAAAGGGCTGCTATGTCTGAAAGACAGCAATAGAAGCAAAAGCAGTAGCCTCGTGTCTGTTATACGGGCGCCCACGCATGAGAATGAAGACTTCTCTTACACGTTTTTGAGGTTCCTGGAGGTAGGCTTCATTTGCATCATAAAGACTCTGAGCTACCATCTTAGTGAACGTGCGTTACGCAAGCTCATCGACTGAATTGTTGTTTGAAAATGGGCGCTTGAGGTTCAACTCCCACGGAATTTCAGAGAAGCCTTCATGACGGAGCATCGCAGGACTTCCTCTTTGAGACCGCTTAGATATAGTACCTTGACAACTTTCGTTCAAGGGAAGGAGAGACATGAACTGAATTACAAGGCTGAGAGAAAATATCGCAAAAAAAGTGTTGCCGCCCCAAAAACTGGGAAAGCGTACGTCTTTCCAGATCATGCCTAGCCCATTCTACGCAGTGAGGTCCCCTGAGAGGCGTCAATAACCATTAGAATTTATGTCGCTTGTGCCGTATCCTGAACATGCTGCTGGGGCCTCTTCGTTGAAGGGACACTTTAAAAAGAAGGCAAATCCCAATCTACCTCACAGTAGAACGATGCCCGTTACAAGCAACCAGAAGATAATAGTTCTCACCACCACACTGACAGCGCTGATAAGCGAATTCTTTTCTGTGCAGTCAGAACACTATCGGTGAAATATGCCAAAGGCACATGGTGGCTGGAGACCGACTAATTGTGAAGAAGTCATGAACATTGCAAAGTGATGCGCTTTTCCAGCTGTAACCTGATAAACATATTGTGCACATCGTTACTGAGCGGACAGATTGAGCAAAAGTTACTGTAAGGCGTTTGAAAACATGACATATCGGTGAAGTGGACATATATGGGGCGGTGAAGTTAGAGGCTCCAAAGTTCAGCTAGGTAGGTGGTCGGGAAGTGACTAGACGTGTGGAACTGTTGTGGCCTTTCGAAATGTGCAGTGACCATTTGGTGGTCGCTGAGGGACATTTTGCTGATTTCTAAGTAATCTAGAACATGTTGATGGTGATAGAGGCTGTGAGAGTGAAATGGGCACGTTCGCAAGCACACGGATTGCGGGAGGCACACGCACGAGTTGAACGCTACCGCTTGGCCACCTTGCTCGGCTTCGTTTTGCTCTTGAGGGGCGCCGATAAGCTATGAATATGAGCTTTTCTTTCCTACGAGACGCTACATAATTTTAAACCCTAGACCCTCAGCTTAGGTTAGATAAGCGTAAACAGTAGCATTCTGAACCCATTTGACACCTTGCAGATACTGCTGGTCTTTACCCAGCCACTCGGTGTGATTCTCGCAATTTCCAGAAAAGCTCTGATTGCCCCATCTCCCGGTGCCTGAAAACCTGGCCTGGGAAATCGGTCCGTTTCATGGTGCTCAAGACTGCCCCGCTCGGATTAAACCATCCCAGTTGCCTCCCTGCAGCTGATAACCTACCCCTCTATGGCGTTACCAGTCACATGGTCGACGTGGGCGACACACATTCGCTGCAGCGACGAGCCCGGCAATGCATGCTCACACCATTTCTTAACTTTCAGGTAAGCTTCCAACTGCAAAGATGTAGTACCTGCAATCATTTTCACCCTGGTATGCGGGGCCCTAACTTCTTGGAGTTACGCACTTGTACAGACACGGTCTTGCTCTTTGTTTGTCTTCAACTAATACTACTGCTCTCTAGACGTGTCAAAGTGACTCTTGCCCACCATGAAATTGCTGTCATTTTGAGAGCATCAGAGTACGCTTTGCAGATAATAGCAGGGTATAAGACTAGTAAAATAGCATCCTGAGGTAATAGGCTAATAGGATGAAGCATGGAGGGCAAATAAGAGGCGAAATTATTTTACAGTGACACTCTAACAAACCAGGCAAAAAAATACTCACTTCCACGGCACGCCTGTACGAAGAAAAGCTTGGGTTTTCCTTGAAGTGCACGGCATTTCTCGTTATTGAAGCGCTCGTAGACGTCACGCTCGAGGTGCACCTTCTCATCATCACTGCCGTAAATGACACCTTCCAACCCGTGGGACATCAGTATGACCACTAAACATTCGGCATCCTTTTGGGATTCCTGTTGGGAGACGTCTTTCAGCAGTTTCTTCATTTCCTGCATGATGGGCCACGAAGATGGTCAGAACCATTGCTCCTACTTTTATAACAACGCGATGCACAAAAATGTACACCTATGTCATGAGTGGCGCCGATCCTTGTAATATCGGTTACAATCAATCAATCAATCAATCAATCAATCAATCAATCAATCAATCAATCAATCAATCATATCATCAATCAATTCATCAGTCAATGAATCTGAACTGACGAATTCATTTTCAGTGCCCAGGAACGAAGGGCACGTCTTAGTGCTGCTACACTAACGAACATAAAAAACATGCAATGTCATGACACATACAACACGGACGACTAAAAGTAGGCTCAAATCATAGAAGCACGAAGAACAGTAAAAACAATGACACTGTATGGACGAAGAATTAAACAAAATTATGTACTTGGCGAACACAAACAATTATGGGATAGTGAAGCAGGGATAAAAGCTTATACAAACAAGAAGTAAAAAAATGCAATAGTATGTAAGGTATACCACGCATAACATACACTTATGCTCTGAATGCACGTCTGATGTTCAGAGAGCCGTTGAGTCTACACGGACTCACAGAAAGGGCTGAAGACCGCAACCTCGACCTCGTAATTTTCCCACCAACACGCGAACTATCCATTTTTTTCGTATTGATGCCATGAAATACCATTGCTGGGGAAGCTTTTTTTGCAGCGCGATGCCCCTGGATCACGCGTATTTCGTGACGGCAGGTGAAGGCCATGCAGAGAAGACGCTCTGTAGAACAACGGGGGAAAGTTTTTTTTTCTCTGCTAGATCAAAAACTGTTGCGATTAAGCTTTTTGAAATAAATAGGAGTGATTTGTACTAGAGGATTTCTATTCGATATTGTTGCTACGAGCGCAAAAATTCGCAATTGAGCGGTGAATATGAGCTGGAAAGGAGCTCTTTCCAAATTTTACAAATGTTTTCTCGTACATTTACCCTTTTTTCAGGGTCAATCTGTTTTTTTATTAAATGTACACATTGGTGAAATTCCGAAAAAAATGTTTCATGGGCTGAGAGAGCGTACTTGTATTTGCTAAAAATGTTTTAGTGTTCGCAACATGGTGTACCTTCTAAAAAAAAGCAAAAAAAATATTAAAATGCGACATAGGGCAGTCCAGGGCGTCATAATGATGCCACGAAGAAATGGTGGCGGGTAAAAAAGACGTAATTTTTTTATAAATTTTTGACAGACCTAAATTTTCTTTAGCCTTCAGATAAAAGGGCGGTTACAAAAATAAAAAAATGCACAAACGCGCTACAAGGAGCACTGTGGGCCATGCAAGGATAAGCCCCACAAGTTTTACTGAATAAATGCCGTGATGTTCGACTTTACGGCTGAAACTTCTGGCGTGGAATGACCCAATAGCGAAAGGGCTTATGTGCGGCACATGATTGTGATCAACAGAACTTCTTTAAGTAAAGGCCTTTGTAAGCATTTTCTACGCCACGCTGCAAGTACATGGACCGCTACAAATCTACGGTAGAAGTGTACTCCTCTACGCCAGATGGAACTGTTAATGTACAAAGCTGAGCAAAACACGTTTTTTTTTGTCATAAAATAATTGGGCCTCCGACGTTAACCCGTTGATTTCAGTGTGTCGAACCAAACAAAAAAAAAAGACCGGTTCGGTTACGGTTCTGGTTCAGGCGAAATCATTTCGTTCCGGTTCAGCTCCGGATCGACAAAAACACGTACCTCACCGGTTCGCGAACCGGTTCAATCTCCCGATTAGTGTAATTATCACTGAAATTAGAAAAAAAAAATCTAGTAGTTTAACACGAGTGTCAAATTAAAATACAAACAAAAATTCAAAAAGCTGCTGTTCCCCAAGGGCAGTGGCGGCAATTGCAAAGCAAACCTTAAACACTTACGACATTTAGAAATACAGATGAAGTGGCGATGTTTTACCACCTACTTTCTAGCCCAGATTTGTGGTTGTCCTAGCGACTATTAATAAAGCCGCAGCCAAGAGATATGACGATGGGATATATTTTCTGCCCTTTCAGTTTTTGTTGAAATCGCAATCGTCGCTATGGAATCGCCCATCACGCTAACCCTGAAGCCTTAAATTTAGGCCTCCGTACGCGCGTTCAAATACCAGGACCTAATACCAATGGGCACATTTTTTATATTTGAAGCAAAATAGAAAAAGTTTACAACAGGCACATAAATACTAGCAATGAATTAGATCATTTGGTCATATGTACGAGATTTCGGCGCACGTTAACATCCCGAGGTGGTCAAAATTAACCCCGCCCTCCACTACGGCGTGCCTCATCCCTGCGTTGCGTCGGTGCGTTAAACCCCACAATCAATCAAACAGATTATTTGGTCACCTGAATAATTTGCTGTCACCTTATCGAATGCGTTAGCCATACTTTTGTTAAAAGTAAGCTTTAGTTAACGCTCAGTCACTGCATTATTGCTATGACCAGTGCAATTCCTTTTGCGATAGCTATACTGGATGTGCGCACTACAATCATATGTCCATTGTACCACCTGACCCCCCGGCCATCGTTCGTGTGCTACATTGCGGAATCTATTATACAGTTATGCTGTCACAATATGAAAGGGAAATTTGGACGCGCGAAGGATGTGATGAGACTTTTGGGTAGTCGCTCTTTAATTCGTCGACAGGCCATACTCCCCTCCGGAACGAGTAGTCAGTAGAAGTATGTAGCGAGTTGTGCAGTAAGTACAATGAACCTTCGAAAAAAAGCAGATCTGAGAGAGACAAACTGCAGAACAAGCAGAAAAGATGATCGCTGGCCAAATGGGCAGTCCGGGTTACCCAGCCTTCTCTTCTGCACGTGTCATCTGCTTTATTACTGTTTCTGCTTCCAAGACAAGGTTCGAGGGCTGCAGTTTGTTGCCAAGGGATTAAGTGCGCACGTTAACAGTTTCCCCTAACGTATCTGCGGTTATTTTTATTTGTAAAAAAACGGACCTTTTCTCCTGTACTGTCCTCAAAAACTGACCACGGAACTCACTTCCTCCGCATTGATGACACGTTTGGTTGTGAAAGGCAGGGCAAAGAAAGTATAGAGCAATGTCCACGTTTGGTGCTTTTTTTACTTATTCTGTTTGCTTACTTTTTGCGCAATATTTTAAAACAACGTGATTCGCCTATTCTACTTTGTTGTTTTCTGTGTAAACACGTCTTTTTAAAAAACTGGCGCATTTGATGCCCATGCTATATCTCTGCTCCGAGGCGCAGCTTAGTTGCAGGACCGTAGACCTATTTTAACCAGCTGGTGATATTAAACGTGGATCAAAATCTCAGTACACGGACGTTTTCGCTTTCTATCTACTTCAGAAAAACCGGTCGTGGGGAAGGGAGATCGAGGTCACTTGTGGTCATCAGCAAATGGCTTAGCCACTGAGCAGCTCCTGCGGTCACACTTGTCAAGTATAACAATTTGCAGGTGTCGAAGCATTTTAAAACAAATTATAAAATGCAAAGTTTACACACATCGGGTGTGGCTTCCGCTGCTGCGCAGTACAATCACTACTGCAGCCTGATTGCTCCAATATAGTAGCATCTCGGAAGGCAAATTCGTTTTATATCCCCTGCAAGCTGCCGGGAATGATATTTCGTTTGGTCAGCTTGCACTACGGCCCGCGCTTCCAGAAGCAACAGGACCAGTGTTACATTGGTTGCTCATTCATTTCCCCTATTGGTTACATAGAGCCGTGACAGTGTGCTGTCTTGGAGGGGAAAGTGCGCGGAGCGGGTTACGAAAGTTGATGATACGTGAAAGAACAAAGAGTAAAAATGGCCTGAATTGCATTGAAATGTGCAATTCATCAACGGACGGTAGAAGCGTTTCGGCATGAACTCGGTGACTGTTATTTATTTTTGGGAGTCAGTTCCGGGTCGGGTCAGCCTGCTCAAAAAATAACAGTTCGGATTCCGGTTTAGTCCAAGCAAAAAATACCGGTTCAGTTCCGTTTTTTCGGTTCAGTTCGGTTCTGGTTTGACACCCTGAACATCTCTCTCCGCCTTTTTTGCGTGCTCCTCGCACCTCAATCGGTAAGACATCGGGCTCTCGCTCCGTTTGTTTATTCGTTAGAGGTTTGGTTCCTGGTGGTGCCTGTAACTTATTTAATTTTTCGCGGGAGTTTCCCGGCCCGTTGACATCAATCGTCGCGACAGAACCATTGGGGGTTAGAGGTAAAAAGGCTTGCTTTAAAACACCAGGAAAATCGTCGGGTACCCTTTTATACAGGGACAAGCTCCGTCAAGAGACGATTATTTTAAGGAAGGTAGTCTTTCTAGGTTTGGTGAATGAGAAATACGGGTATCTCTGTCTCCATGCGTGACTGTCTCTTCCCTCGATTCAGCCATTAACTTGAAAACGTAAAATAGGTTTCGAAACAATTTCATGTGGGCAAGACTTTTTCAAATCGCGAAATCTGGTACCATCATTCGTACTTGACAACGCTGTTCAGCAAAAAGAAAACGTAAGGCATGCTTGAGGCAACACATTATTACATAACTGGTACTAAGGGTATTCCAATAGATGTGCGCCTAATATTTGCCATATAACGTAAACATTGCGCATTGAAAACAATATGTTGACCCAAAATACAAAACGTGCTTGCACCCAGTGCAAGAAGTCATGCCGCCACTCCAAGTCCAATGGAAATCAACGGTTGCATAGATGGCACGCGAGCAGTTGAGTGTAGGAGAAAATAGTGACTTCAGGAATCCTCCACCATGTTTACAGCGAGAGCCGTGAGACGGGAGGGAAACATCGTGAAAGGTGGGCCGGGAAGATAAGAGAGGCCCTTTAATGGTAGGCGCAGCAGAGGACCAACAACATTCGACGATATTAGCAGCGCCAAATATCGTCGGTTCTTACGTTTAAGAGTATATTCCCGTGGTATATCGGTTCTTACGTTAAGAGTATATTCCCGTGGTATATTCCCGTGTTATATTCGTGTGGATAAAATATTTGTGTTACATTGTAAAAGCAGGTGCAGCAGCTGTTATGGCGCAAGCACTGCCGCAGCTTTACATAATAAAACCGGCAAGGTAGAGCCACCACACGCCCAATTGTCTCTTCATTGCGCTACTAGACGCCCAGCGGTCTATGGTTTCCTCTGTCCTCGTGCGGCAGCAAGTGATACTTTATTCACTGAATAAATTTTGAAAATTTAGACAAAATCTTATTCTATGCTAGAATTATGCTTCTCGACGTCATTGATGATGTGTTAGAGAAAATAACTTACGAATGTCAGTATGTTTGCCTATGATTGCACAAACAGCGAAACCGTCTTTTTCTGTTGTTTGCCGTTTGTCATCATGAATGCGGCGATGTTGTTGCTAGAGAATCTGTGTACGCACTGGCGCTGCTTTTGTACTGGTTTGTACCTAGCTAACTTTTGTTACGGCTGATAGTAATCGTTGACGAAAAATAGGGGATGCTTGACAAACTGGGTCACATAAGTGGCGATGTCGCCTGTGTCAGTTTGGGCAGTGGTCATGGAAAGCAAGCCAAACGCGCACGACAGCTTTGCAGCATCGGCCGGCATACTGAGTGCTGTAGGTACTCGTGTTTCTATATTTACGTGTTAGTATCGCAACTTTCATTGTTTACCAACTGCAAGGTCCCCTCATGAGGTCAGCGGCCAGCGACCCGGCCGCGCGTGTGGAAGGAAAGATCCCCGCCGCTCTGTGTAGCGGCGCAGCACTGCCGACACTACACCGTGGTCGACTCCAATTCGACGCGTCGCGTTCGGGAGCCGGCTTATCTGGACGTAGGAGTGCCGCGGGGATAGCCCCTTTTTGGGAATGCAGACAGCCCAGCTAAGTTCCCAGAATTGTTGACATATCGGACAAACGGAGGGAGGTGATCGTCGCCCTGACCTGTGCAGGCGCGGCGGGTTATCCGCGGGACACTATTGTTACGCGCCCACTTCGGCACCGCGTATAGCCGCCGATTTTATCCCCCCCCCCCCAACCTCGCCGCCGCGTGCTTTCTCGCCCGAGGGCCGGCCTTTGACCCGAAGGTGGTGGCGCCTGATTGAATATTCCGAAGATGGCGGAGTGACAGCTGTCTACGCAAATTTGGGCCCAACCTAACGCGTGTAGGAAAGATAGAGGGCGTGCCCGGGAGAGAGTAATACCGAAGTGTTATAAAGCCGAACTGCTGGGCCGCAGAACAGCGTACTTGTCTGAGCTCTCAGCTACGCAGTTCCCGGCGACAAGAAATAATTGCCGTTGAAATTGAACCATGGTATTCGCAATAAAACTTAGCGCGGAACAGACAACACAGGAGAGACGATGGGACCCTTGATCTCATTTTGCTCCTAGCGGGCGTCGAACGTGCAAAAAAAAGAACAAAAATTTCTGGTACCTACAGTATCGAGCCCTAAAGCTACGTTGGGATTTGTGAGCCCCCTAAGCGAGAGGTATACTTGAGGATCGCGTCGGATGTTTAGAGTACAGCTGTGTACCGGGCAACTAGACGGGTCCTGCGGCGGGAACAGAGTCCCGGCCGTCGTTTCTCGAGCGGTTTGAGTACACTCAAAGGATAGGAGAGTTAGACGGAGTTGAAAAGCTCGAGTGACTTGTACGCACTTAGAGCTAGCGACTAATTGAGGTTTGAAGTTTTTCCTTTTATTACTCATGTACCCGGTTACTCTACTGTAAATAGTTGTATACAAACTCTTCGTTTCCCGTCGTCAACCACAAACGCCTCGACTTCGTCAATTCGACCGTCATCTCCGAGAAATACAACACCATCGCCCTGCCAGCCTCCTGCCAAATTTACCGGAGCCCGGGCGCTTGGGTTTCTGATCGACACCGGACTTCGGGGAAACGAACATCAACAATATTTACTCCCATCGTTGTGGCTGCTATCAAAAGGATGCGACAAAATTTCTCTCAGAATATTTAGCTCTGCAACCTTACCAGCCGTGTTTAGGATGCATCGCATTTTGTCTACTTCAGCAACCAATCCCAAAGGGCTGCCCATGACACGTAAAAAATTTAGTGCGTAAATGTAGCTATGGTGTCATATTCCCACTGCGTGTTTTCTTTTCGCGTAGCTTATTTCAGTGCATATATATATTTTTTTAATTGGTGTCAGTGTTATTGAAGGGAACACCTTTCAAATGAACAAACGTTGCATTTTGTCTTGATGACCACTTTAACCACAACCCGCCTCTGCACCCACCAGTGATCCGTGGCTGACCACAAATAACCCACTGGTGAGTGACACTTTCAACATCACGTAAAAATGATAACTCGCACGTAACAGGTGTACCCCTTGTAGGTCACTTATAATAAGAGTTCCGGGTTTTCCGATTCATACGAAAAATTTGGAAAAACACTGGCTATGAACTTTTTTAGAACCCGGATTTATTGAATGATCACCAATTTTAAAGCAAACGGCGGCAAAAATATGACAACCGAAGTTTTGACTTCGGGATTGGGCATTCGTAATATTCTGCGATAACTAATAATCGCTACGGTCCAAAAGGAGGCGCCTTTCTCTTCTTCCAAGAGCAGTACACTTGTCTAAAAATGGGTTATTTGCCCCAATTTGTTTGAAAAAAAAGCTGCTGCTGCGACATCACGTGCCGTGGCATCCCGGGTTTTTCTCAAGTCGGGTGCACTGTTGAAATCTTCCGTATAAATAAAATGTGACAATGTCCTGCTTTTTACCACAACGGCATGTTGTCGAAAGTGTTCATTTCTATAGGAGAAAAGAACATGTTTTGTATAACCATTCATTATTGTGTACACTTGTGTGTGTCTGCCATTTAAACCTTTGAGACAATAAAAATTTGCTCTGAGCATTCTGAGACGTTCGCTATCAGACATAAGTTAACTTGTGATTTGCAGTATTTAATGTAGAGCGGAATAAAATCCTCATTTGGGAGACCAGATACTTTGAAGCTTTAAATTCCAAAAAATGATGATTGCAGGGTTTAGCGCGCCGACGCAACTTCGGTGATCAGGTGCGCAGTAGTGGAGGGTTCCGGATTAATTTTGACCTGCTGGGGATCTTTAACGTTCGACGAAATCTCAAACACAGTGGGGTTTTTCCTTGTCGCCTCCATCAGAAACGCAGCCACCGCGGTCCACAATCGCACCGGCGTCCTCGTGCTCAGCAGCACAAAGCCTTAGTCACCGAGCCACCACGGGGGTTTAGACTCCAAAAACATAGAAATTGCGCTAAAAAATAAATTCCGAAAAACACCGTCCGAATTGTACCAAAAAATTAAACTCCGAAAATCCGGAGCCTTACTCATAAACTTCTGGTTTGTATGCCATAATTGCTACGGCGACAAGGTAGTCGGTTTCTCTCCTGCGGGACAACACCAATCTCAAGATATTGTTAATGTGTAAGCATTCTTTACAGACGTGCACCCCCCAAAAGTGTTTATCCGTTCATCCATCTGTGTGCCCGCAACCTGTGAAACGGCGTGCTCCATAGGTATGATAATAAATTTTGCGCCTGATTGTTGCGACCAACTGCCCATAGGACACAGTTTTTGTGTTCCTCTTGCCTATAGCGCAGACCAATGGCTTACATCTGCTGTAAGGTTGGATCCGATGGTGACAGTGAAGAGAAACTGAGTAAAGAGGTCTTTCATGCGATCCACGTCGAGCTCAGATCCATCCCTTTGATCTTCAGGACTGTTGAATTCGACATTGTTGATAATAAGACATGTGCCTCGTGGGTTACGTGTCATCCGGTATATCTGGAGAGAAAGGGGAAAAGGCAAATGTTGGCACAATACTTGTGGACGATCCTGCACATGTGTTGTGATATGAGTGACGCAAGTTTTGCAAAGAAAGCACAGATATGGCAAGCAATTAAAGCCGCACATAGCTCAGGCGAGAAAGCTATAAACTGGATGCGGCATGTAACTGCGGGTGACATGGACAGGGGTTACGGAAGCGGCGGTGAATCTGCCATTCAGGCAAACACATAACAAGGCTTCGCTCATGGAGTAGTAGAAAAATCTAAAGGACCAGCTTACCGTTCTTGTTCTCATTCAGGAAAAATGTTAGTCTTGTCTAGAACGCGCTCAAAAGGTCCAGGCGTCCAATAACGTTATTCTTCATGCCACAAAGCATTTATGCAGCAAACAACCAAACCTTGTGCCGTATAGCATGTTATAGTGTCGCTCGCTCAACGCGCAAATTGAAACAAAAAGATGCTCCTGCGTTTATAAACCAAATTTGTAAGCTAGAATTCTCACATGGCTCTAATCCATTCATATGTCATTAAACAAAAAGCCTCTGCGCTCAAATACGTATAATTTTGGCCTTGGCCTTGGTTAAGCACTACTAAAACGTTTCGAGTGTTATGAAACCTCAACAGCGCTGTTTGGAGATGCTGATTCGAAGGTGTTATAAACTATAACAGAGAGCTTTCACTAATATGTGAAGAGGCTAAGTGCATTGCATGGGCGGTAGTCTTAACAGGGCAATGTCAACAACATTCTTGGTAATTCCGCGAAGTTGAATGGTCGTAAAAGTTTCTCCTTATTGCGTTTACAGCTCTAGTCAGACGATATCTGCAACTTTGCTGAAAGCGCCAAAAGTCAACACCCTACGTGTCGAAAAATGATTTGCCAAGTTCCATCCGTAGGGTACGGGGAGCTCGTCTTTGTAACTTTAGGTTATTTCTATAGGCAACGCAGTCAACTCTCTTCCCGTTCTCCCGACAATCAGATGTACATATTTTTTCGTAGTGGCGTCCAGCTCGTAGTGTGCAGCTTGTAAATTAACGAGAATGTATATCAGCCGAGCCATTTTGTATCAGACACAGTTCGCAAATGTGAGCGAGTTCTCTTCAACATTTCCTGGAACAGCACCAAGAGCTCACTCTTGGTGCCACCATTGTCAGACAGAACGCACCTCCAGGATCCAATATCCAGGATCCAGGATATTGGATTTGTGGCAGTGTCACAGTGGCATTTTGATGCAAGAAAAAAGAGGCGGCTGGCTCAAGAGAATCAAAATCTTTGAACCTCACTTGTTCGTTGCCAGCACGTGCTCGAGGTACTTGAACAGTACGACAGTCTTGGAAATGAACTGCCGTGAAAGTTCAACAAGGCTAAGAATTTTGGTTTTTCTTTATAAAGTTGGCTAAGAAAAGTACCCGATCGCCTTCGCATTCGTATCGAAAGGGCGATGTCTCCTGCCAAGTTAAGTTGGGCCGGGAAATTGATAGGCTGCAGGATGAAAAGCCACATTGTGTATTTGTTCCTAAATATTATCGTTCGAACCATACGAGAAAGAATCGCAAGTGCTCTTCGTTTTTCTGTAGTAATAGATTTTCAAAGCAGGCAAAGCCAAATTCTCAACCTGTGGCAATCTTGTTGATGGCACACAGAAAACCTGGGCGGAATAGATGCGGTAAAAAGGCATGCGGACATTTGGTTACGATTGCCGCGTTTGGTTTCAGTAAACTCCACTACGTTCGCTGTGAGAGGATTCTTCCTGTCCGCCATCTCTGCGGAAAAGTTCTGCAAGAAGGACCTGGGTACTGGTTTGGTATGGGTTCGCATCTCAGGGCAATTAAAGTGCCCACATGGCGTCCGGTTCCTTGGATTGTTTTTCGGTACATTATGCAAAGCTGGCACCTACGGGCGGGAAGATGGACGGAGAGAGCAAGTTACAGTTTGTGTTTGAAGTCTTGACCCCCAATGGCATTGTGCAATATTAGGAAACGATGCGTTCAAACGAAGACAGGGGGGGCCTTTTTTCTGGCGATATGGTGGTTAGGGTACGCTTGAATATAATATACTTTTATCATGACATCAAATCGGTGCTGACCTTCTCGAACACATGGCGTGCACTTAGCCAGTGTGGCGGAATGAACGTCATGCACCAACAGATTCGCCGAGATATCCCATGACTATGCGTACACAGCTAGAATTTCACTCTAAAAACGACTGCCTGATGAGGAATGCGCTACCTACGTTGAAACTTGAGTGTCTGTTTGTGTGTATGTAAGAGAGAGGGAGAGAACTGTTTTATGAGTTTTTGATATGCAATTTGCAGTAGAATAAATGCGCTAATTCTTGGTGGAAGCTTCCGGCGTGTCGTATTGGTTATCCAATCCTACAATGTATTCCAGATAGAAGGATCAAATTCACTTTTGGGCGCAATAACCTTTTGTTTCACGCTTGGAAAAAGGATGCCTGATTCCAGTAGAAAAACATCTCTGTCCTACTATTGAAAGGCGAGTGTAGACAGCGTGAAAATATATTCGGAAATCTCACTCAGAAGTTTACTTGCACTCAATCAGAGAGCCAGGTCTAAGGAGGCAGGATTGTTTCCATCGCCAGCCTTCAGTATACAGCAACACGGAACTCAAAGTCATTAGTATCCAGCAGCATAGAAGCGAACTGAACCAAATCGGACCGTCACGGCCCGAAACGTAGCGGTATACGAAGACCTCGCAGTCTGTATCTGCAATGAATTTAGTCACAAATGGCTTCGACCGCTAATCAGAGCTAAGTCCGGTAATTATTTATGCTTCTAACTCGGAAAAAGTGCGGGAGTTTACTATCCATACGTTTATTTAAGACACTGCCATAGCCTCGGTATCTTCTGAAGATATCTGTTTGGTTCACTTGACGACAGCGCCGCCCTGGACAACTCGTATCGATATCATTTTCTGTGCAGCACGCAGAACACTCAGCGCCCTTAACTGCGTATCTCCCGCAATAAAAAACCTTTTACCACTTTAGGACTGAAAAAAGTTAAATACGCAGTATTAATATGGCATCCATCGCAAGCCTCCCTTACAACAAAATTAGAGCTTACCCAACCAATCCCCCGCTCGATTTGTATCTTAATACTCCCACAGAAGCCAAGGTCACTGCCTATAAAATGTTATCTCTGCCTTGCAACGCTCACATTCCTATAAACTCTCACCAATTTTTGCCTTCTCCACAGCTAGTACTATCACATCAGCTCATAATATTTATTACGTTACCAACGCACCGAAATTCACATCACATAAATAGCAGCAGGCTCATTGCTCAGGACGTCAGCACATAACCCCTCACTTTTTTTCACGCAATAGTATGTACGGTGGCTTAGCCGATCATTGCGGGCCATGCACCGACCGCAAAATATACTGCTCTAAGCTTACCTATAATTTGTCTGAGCAACTTCTAGATACTTAATAATTAGACCATCTTATATGTACCTTGGAAAGTATGAATGTTTAGGTGCCTTCAATTTGTTATATTTCCAATTTTTCTATTTACCAACATGCCTATTTTTTATTATTCTCCGTATCTACTTACTTTCATTAAATTCTGGATCCTGGATGTATACCTTAGTATTTTTGGTCTTGTAATTGTACATTGCACTGTTCCTCGCCACTGGTCCTCCCTTATCTAATGCCCCGGGCTTTTCAGGATAAATAAAATAAAATAAAATAACACACAGACAGGGCACCCCAAAGTGATCTCCTTCTAGAAGTTAATGCAGGATGCAACTAAGTTTTATACCGATTTTGTGGGTCTTTTGAGTGTCATCATGCGGTAGGGATGCAGGAAATCAATAAACGAGCACACTACTTTGGAACACACCGCTCTGTCCATATTTTCTATCCCCAGGAAGGGCGAACCGAGCAACGTCCCTAGCAAGTCGTGATTTTTTTAGGTTTTAATTACACCATTTATTACCGGAGAAGGCCCCATAATTACAAGAGGGTCAAGGTGACGTCTTACTAATAAAAAGAAAAAAATTACGAATTGAATTTTTTAGGCAGTAGCCACAATGCGTAAACCCATTATAGTGAATTCAGGCTTCTGAGCATGCTTATATAACATGATTGAGAACTATGGTAATAAAAATATAAATTAAGACAGTAAACATACTACTAATAAAAAGAGATACACAAAGTTCAGGTTTGATGACTCGCCTTTTGCATCAGTCGGTGATTAATGCTAGCCTGCATTGATGTCTCCGAAATACAGAACGACATGCGCACGAATAAATTAGGCAACCTAAAGAAATGAGAGAATAGTAAAATTGTAAGATGGTGGCCGTCTGTTTTTCGCGGTTTTAACTCTTCAATTTCAGTACCCCAATACTGCTCTGAATTTTTTTTTCAAACTTTGCACTTGTCGACAGTTAGCCCTCATTGCTTCTACTGGACGTCTGCACAAAGCTCCGCGCAAGCGTTGCGGCGCTTTTTTATGGTGGCTTACTAAGGTAAAAGGACATGTCATGTATAAGTTTGTACAAAGGAAAATATCCCAAATAGATTTTAACTGGCTGAGCTTTGTGACAGACAGAAGATCCGGAACAATTGCATAGTTAGTTGTAAATGAAAGTATATCTACAAAAAAGTGGCCTCAGTCACCCCGGTCCCATTGTGATCTCGTTGGCTGGAACAACTTGCAGTTTGAAGGCACTTGTTTCGGTGAGGGTCTCCCAACCTGCAGCTGAGGCAAACCCCGAACACTTGTTAGTCAGTGTGCATAGTTGATAGGCGAACAGAGATCCTTGAGAAAATTTTAGAGTCATTGCGTGTCTTAGCTCGCAACGAAGTTACCAGAAATCGCACACAGGAAAAACGCTATAGGCCTTTTGAATGCCCAGCACACAATATTTTTTTTTCTCCTGCAGAAAATACAGCAGGCTAAGACTTACAATCGCATCAGTGCACTTCCATAACCACAAGGCGTATCCTCGGCAAGTTAAGACAGTCGTCAGGTGGATTTATCGGGATTTCTTTTATAGTACGTGCTTGAAGACGTCCTCCAATGTTTTATAATGCTTACCGGTCCCCCATGGCAACAGTCCAAATTATATGGCAACAGTCCAATTTATGGAATAGCTAGCGGAGAGTAAGCGTAGCCCCCCATACAAGACCGACGATCCGGCCATTTACAGCTCTTGCAACGGTTGTTCGAAGATATATGGTGTGTAACAGATCTTATAAGATTTATATAAAGATATTGTCACGTTGCGAAGGACGACGCAGGTTTCCTTCAAGGAACAAACGTTTACTGGAGCGGAATTCTGCTCTGCGAAATCTCAAACAATATACAACTGGCCTAGAAGCAGTCGTCAACGAAGTGACGTGCGCAGACTGGAGTCGGCGAATCAAATGCCGCGTTGTTGGCACTGCCAGTTTACCTTTCGGCGGCGGGTGTACCCCGAACCGCCGAATTACATTCAGAATACTGTAGACCAAAGAAGATTAGTCTATGCTAATGATGTTACAGCGAAAAATTATCTCTATCAAATGAGATAACCCGTGCGGCATAAGAAAGAAAGAATGCAACACGCGCTTCACTTGGGACGCAGATAACACAACCCGGCGCAGCCGCGCTGTAAAAACAAACACAAACTTAATGCATAGTTCGCGGCATAACCGCTCCGCCCCCCCGCTAAGACTGTGTGAGGTGAAGCGCTCAGTCAGCGGGGACGACGATGACGACGTCGCCGACACATGGCCGTGAAGGGATTGTCCTCGTTTCGGCAGGGCCGAAAAACAAGAAGTGGCAGGCCACAGGAGCCGATGACGGTGAACGCAAGTGGCCCATGAGAGCCTGCCACAATGGAGCGGTGACGAGGCCAGAGGGGAACGAGAAAGGACGGCCATTGCAGTGGGGGAGTTCGGAGAGGACGGTTCGAAGAGAGCGGCGTCCAGGCGCAGATCGAGAGCTTATCGGGTCTCGGGGACCCAAGCTCAGAGGGATCTACCTGACGCCAAGGCCTCCCCTGACCAGCGTCCTATCCCCCAGTGTCCTGGCCCGTGGCAGGCACACGCGCTGCGGCGTGCCCCGGTCCTGAACGACCACGGCCTGGAGATCATCGTCTACCGGCGGCTACCGGGTGCCGACTGCCCGCGGCCTTCCGTGACGTGGCGCCTGGTGGTGACTAAATTCCGGCCACGACAGCTCCCGCAAAACATAAAACGTCAGTTGTTAGTAGCGCTCGTGTTGTGTACTCTTCTCTCGTCCCGTTTAATTTGCGCTGGTAAAACATAAATTCTGAGTAGTCGGCTCCCGTGTCTATGACGGCGACTACACCAAAACCATCGCTGGGCAACTTGACATCGGACGCTTCCTTCCTCGAGTTGCTAATGCGTCGGGACCTCGTATATCGGCTTATGCGTGTTGACGGTCGGAAACTATGCGTCGTCGTTGTCGTCGTCTCCTCAACAGCAGGCTGAGTCATGTCACGTACACGTCGCGCTGTGTAGTTGTCGTCTTGCACGGGAGTGACGTCTAAATTGGGTCGGGGAGTCTGGCCATGGTCGCGTCGTAAACCATGGTATTCAGTGCGCCAAGGCGTGGTTGGAGAGTTTTTAAGTTTTCGCCGCAGTAGAACTTCACCTCCAGAAGCTGTAGAATTCAGTTTCCCCTTCGTGGGCTGGGGGACTTTTCACGGGCGACATTAGCGTTGCTGCGGCGCCTTGGCGATACTTATGGGTAGCGGGATGGCGAACGGGTGAAACGGTGTGGGCCATGGCTGGTCTGAGAAAGATACTCGTCGATCTCCCGTGGTCGTTGGCCAGGGAAAGGGCCAGGTACGTTGACGGAGAAACCACGCACTATGAGTCTCGTATATCGGCACAGACGATAGATGTGGTCGGACTCTCCACCGTGGTAGCACAGAGGGCGATTATCGGGGGTTCACCTTTCGGGGGGGGGGGGGGGGCTTCCTTGTTGTCGGGTTTTGGAACACAGAGGGTTGGCTGGGTGACAATGGACCACGGTATGGCTGGATCTCCTGAGATCAAGGCGGAGCTGGGCGGGGCCGACGAACAGCTTTGGCGTAGGCCATAGCTTGTGGCGCATGGGGTGCTTCCGATGCCGTAGAAGGCTCCAGTGCATGTTGAACTTCTCAGATCACATCGGTCAGGCAAGCAAATTGGGGTTTTGGCCTTGTTAGGAAACGTTTCCACAGCTCCTCACAACCGTGCCGATAGTCTCACACACTGTATCGTAGGTGAGAGCGCCGGAACCAATTGTCTCCGAAACCACTGCATTGATTGGGCGGTCATACTGCTCCCTTCGTAGTTCTAGCGTCTTCTCCATCGCACCCGCCTCGCATGCGATTTCGGGCGCAGTATTAAGGTGAGGCGGATAAGGGAGGGCAATAATTCTTGCTTTACGCTTGGCATCAAAAGCCTTAGTTTCTGTTCCCCCGTCATTCCCGGGTCCGTGCGAATTTCCTCAACAAACACCACCACACTTTCATTGTGATGATGCGTGCGTGTTTGCAGCAAGTGTTCTGCCCGTTCCTTGTGTATCATAGTCGTGAAAGTTTCTAAAATCTCGTGGTGAATAACGTCCAGGTCTTTAGGGCGCACTCGTGGTTCTGGAAACGAATTCGGGCAGAGCATTCAAGATAGAACATTTGCCTGAGTGTTTCGTTGTCATCCCATCGGTTGAATGCCCGCACGCGCTGGAGATGTCCCAGCCCTTCGTCGGGATCTTCTGAAGGTGACCCGTGAATTAATAGTGGCTCTGAGGATTGCTGCAGGCCGACTGCTGAAGTAGCTTCTTCAAGCGTGGCGGTGGTTGGAGCGGTCGCTCTCTAGGGCCCTTTTGGCTCAAAGACCAAACCCGGGTGATAAACCTTGCAATCGGTGGCTGGCTCTAGCTGGACTTGCTTGTAGACTTGCAGGGGGTGTAGGAAGCATAAAGAGTGCGTGCCGAGCAACTCCACAAAATGTCACGTAACCAAGGACGACGCAGGTTTCTTAGATGAACAAAGCGGTATTCGAGCGAACTTCTGCTCCTCTAAGAACTTAAAAGGTTACAAAGCAGCGACGAAGCAGTGAAGAATGTAACGTACACAGTCGATTGTCGGCGAATCGAATGCCGTGGCGTCTGCTCTGCTGGCACTTATCTTTCGGCGTGATTGTTTGTCGAACCGTCAAATTGCATCTAGAACGCTGGAGAAGAAATATTAGTATAGTCTATTGACGACAAGACGAAACACTGTCACTGTCAAACAATATAACCTCTGCGTGATAAACAGAAAGATTACGAATAACGCGCCGCTCTTATAATATGGATAACCGCCAGGCGCGAGCGAATGGAAATGCAAGACACAAGTAAACGAACACATCCCAGGGTTTGGGGCAATATTTATGATATTTGTTTGAGCACCGGTCTAGATCCTGCACATGTGTACTACCATTTTCGTCGGGACACTCAAAGACTGAAGAGGGGTGAATCTCTCCAAGTGTATCGCGCTAAATAAGCAGGCTTCCGATGGTATCATTTATAACTGTTGCACATGAAGCGCTGAAAGAAACCGGGAAGAGTTTTAGCGAACGGCGGCGGAATACGCGAAGCAATACGAAAGGTGCAGAATAATTCCAGCAAGCATTGTATGTCCCATCATTTGAAAACTGGTACGCGAACAGATATAAATGTAATTTTTGTCGAAACTCCGGAATTTGGTATTTGGAGTTAAACGAACAAAAAAAATTTGGAAAGCATGCATGCGATATTCACAACAATGTTAAGTTGCTATACGGTAGGGTGTCTGTTATATGTCATGCTGTGGGCCGGTGACACAAAATACTTTGATCAGAAGTGCAGAAGTTCTATTGATCGACTCTGGGAGCATACCGATCATGTGAAAAATGCCACAACTGGCCCTTTATCCCTTCATTCTAATACTCATGGTGCACTTGGTTTGATAGGTGCGGCATCATCTTTAAACACTGAAATAAGCTAAATTGTCTAATCCTAGGGAAATGTTACAATTTATATTACAGCCATTGTTGTGTTAGTATGTTCTCCCTGCAACCTACTGGGAAGAAGAATTGCCCTTTCGGCGAAATTGCTTTGACTGTACAGTATTCTCTCATGTGCACGAGATGTTGCACAGGGTGAAAAGAAAGGAAGGCTGGGTCGCCTTGGCAATTATGCAAATGTAATATTTTCCTAATAAATGTAGTTGCAGGTTGCGGAATCGTTTGCTCTTTATTTGTCGAATTCGTTCATTTTCGCGCAGTTACCTAATTATAAATGACGAAAAAATTAGGAATGCATTTATTGTCAATTAAACATTCATGAGTTAGGAAACATCAATTATGTGAACAACATCGAACAGGTGGTCCTGTTGAGAGCGTTGCGTACGTGTGAACCTTAGACAAACCATGCTCTTAGAAGGGCCTTGCAGCGCGAAGCCAATTCAGTTCCCCAACTTTAAATTGGAAAAGGAGGACATAATGCTGTGTTCAGACCTGCGGATGCTGCAGCGGTCCCACACCACACAAATAGAATGTTTTTCGGACAGCCATTAATACCGGCAACTCTATCAGCGTCCAGACCACGTCAAGAGAAGGCGACTCGTAAACCGGTGAGTAGAGATGTAGTTCACAACGAGCCTGTGTCTTCGATACAGTATACGTTTGGCTCGTGCCAACTCACTGGGGGAATTTTACACGTATGTTAGGAATATGTAAACAATACGTTACGAATATGTTAGGAATAGGAATATTCCTCTACAGTAGGAATATAATGCTTCCATTATACGTGTGCAATGTCGCGTGGCCAGAGAGCGCCAGACGGGACCCGCCGTAAAAATCTGATAGCAGGAATGGTGCCACCAAAATTGGGGTTCAGCATCTTCTACTCTGCAGCTACTGTGTCGGTGTTGCCGACTGCCGTGTGAACCACTAAGTGCGTGCTCGCCATTAGGATGCACACCGAGCCATCATGGTAAATGAATTGCAATACGACCATGGCGTCTACCCAGTGGCGAGAGGCACTGGGTATTCGCATACATGAAAAAGTGAGACATATTGCGTCTTTATGTATCATAGATCATTGTCAAGTATGAAGGGCTCTATAAAATTAATACTATCTACGCTTTGTAAACAATTGCGTTTTGGATGCAAGGAATGTTATGTTACTCCTCGGTCACGTGCATCAAAGAAACCGCGAATACTACACTGTTCATTGCACGGTCTGTATGGTTATGTTCTCCCCATCACGAGAACTGATGCAACTCGATCCGCACTGCGTTTACAAGAAGTATAATTAAGGCGCCATCTGTCGTGACGATTTGTTCATGAACTGCGTTGCGAGATGAAGCTTAGGAAGGCTGGTATTTTGGCACCAAACACGCTGCGCAAAGAAGCAGGCGATCACATAGTTTGAAAGCACACTAGTTTCGCAGTATGATGGGGAGTAATCACACCGCGTAGCGGTAGTGAGGGACCAGAGAAGGGCCTGCTCATACCACATCGTTACGGACCGGATTCACTCATGCATTTATATTTCCCACGTCTACTTTTCTAAGTAACCTCTAAGACGGTAAGTTCAATCAGAACTTACGTATAACAATAAGATCATGGTCTGCTTGCGATCTCTCTCGCAAGTCACTCCTTGTGAAAGGTTTTCTCGGCAATTGTTTGAATTTAAACCTTTACCAAAAGGCATTGTTGCATCCATATCATGTGGTTTTGAGTGCTTGTTTCAAGCTTGAGTAAATTGGTAATGCGTTGCGTGAAGCGTCCTATTTTATATCTAGAAGTCTCAAGATTGTTTCTCTACCATGGCGAAAGCTCCTTCACAACATCGGGAAGCGTAGTCCGATCGCCGTAGTATGTAGCATTCTGCTTATGTAACACCACAGCGGGTTTTTGCATCGTGGACTATGGAGTAACCGTTTTCAGTCTGATTAATACTATGAAAGTGAAGAGTCTACGTGAAATGTTTACGTTGTATAATTTGGTACCTGCCTAATGGCGCGAATATTATAGACTGGACAACGCTTTTCTAAAACGTCACTTACCAGCAGGGACCCTTGTGGCGATCAACTTCCCGCAGAACCGACAGCGTATCATGCTACGGCCACAATCGTCACAGTACAAGGTATGACCACAAGGTGTGAAAGACGTGCTGGCACGCGCTTCAAGGCAGTTTTTACATTTTCCGCCGCTCACATGCCTGCGGGAATGGTAGGAAGATAGTTGAAATATGCCAGCCAAAATGTCTCGAAGGTTTAGAATTCAGAGGCCTGGGTGCGTGGCCGTCCACAAAGCTTTAACTGGATGCGAAAGTCGGACATTTTTGTCAGCCCCTGATTTAATACGAACGGTACCATTGGCGTTGACTTATTTCATCAAAACAAATTTACAGTCTTTAGCGTGACTGGAATCGCTAAATGGGGGAGCGACCACAATGATTCTGTATGAAATATAGGGAAATCGTTCCAATAGCAGGTAGCACTGCACCTGTATCTTACGCGTGTAGCTGCTGGGTATTTTGATAGTACATATTATAGCGCATCATGTTGTTCAGGACATGTCACAGTATTATGTTGAAGAAAAAACCACCCACCATTTTTGTTACATTTTTTGCACAAGTAGTTACAAGAACACTAAAGCGGTATTTCGCATCACATTTACGATTAAACGGCAGTACGTGTATAACTTGCAAAGGGCCCTAACAATATTCTGAAACAGCGACTGCCATCGTTGATGTTAAATATATTCCAAGTAAAAGAACAACGGGCTCAACCGTTATTTTTCGACAGAAGTGACCAGAGTGAACCCAACATCTTTCAGTCATTTGAAAGCGAAGTCAGAGATTAAATGTCTTGTTAAAAGCAGTCCTAGTACATACCGCCAAACTTACAACTTAGCCTTTGAAGTTATTACATAATACTCATTGCTACCTGAATATTATCGACGAATTGTGAACCTCCAGTGGTACCTGGTGACTACTAAAAACAATACCAGACCTATTGATTTGTGAGAACAAGGTACTCAGAAAGTGCGATCAAGAGGGTTTTATAGAAGCCTTTACTGGAAAGCTGCTTTTTATTTAAGCGCACTATGCATCAACACTAAAATTGCTTTCTTTCAAACTATAAAAAAGACAGCCAAGAGAAAGCTTGCAACATATTCAACGGCATTTGGCATGCAACTAACGATAGACTACTGTATATAGTGAGCCAATCAGCGTAAGAAAAAGGCCTGCTCACCTTTTTTCTACAGACAAGAAAGCAAGAAGATCCACAGCAGGCTCCTGCAGATTGCAAGCGAGGTTCACCGGAGTGATTCCTGCCTCGTCATGGCAATGAATGTCAGCTCCACTCCATACTAGGAAGCAGGCCACCAAAATTCTCTCATCAACATCAGCGTGACCACGGTGCTGAATTTTCTTCTGTACCTGTGCAACGTGCCGAATAATTTCTTATAACTAATACAAACAACAAGAGAGGATATTTTGCTTCTCAGGGGGATATGCAGGGTACTATAAGTTCATGGATTGAGTGAAACTTCATCTACTTGTTTGCACAGCCACATATTCAAGAACAGCGTTAAAACTAATAGCCAAAGGATAGTTTAGGGTCCACAAAGAAAACACAATGGCACTACGGTCACTGTAACTCGAAGCTTATATACTAAAACTTGCAACAGACATCCCGCATAAACAAACGCGCAGAAGGCTTATACACCAAGTGTACAAAAAACATTGGCATTTATTCAATGTACACTGGCACATAAACAAAACACAGAACATATTTACAGAATGCAGAATACAGAATAAACAAAACACAGAACATACAGAATACTTCGGTACATATGCAAAATGCATTGGGACTCTGTTTGCAGCAGTGCGTTTACATTACACTTATATATCGTATGGGCTTCAAAGTAAAATCAAAACTGGACTCTTCATTTCATCACCCGGTCAAGCACTGTCAAACCGTCTTAAACGCCAACGTAATCCCCATCTGCTGAGCTTCATGTCATTAAACAAGCACTTCGCTACAGTCTCCGCTACTGTCTTCGAATCTTTACAGATTCGAAGACAGTGCTACAAACTCTTCAACGTGCTAGCTGCTTCAGAATTCACGAACATATATAACGTGGTGTCTCCTACCTAAATCATCTAGTCTGCGTCGCCGGGCATCGCATGATACTGCAGTGGATCGCTGCACACTGAGGCATCACAGGCAACTAAAAAGCAGATGAGGGTGCCAAGAGAGGATTGGCGACTGTGGAACGTGAGGAACATTTTGTTCACAAAGCATGATGCCGGGAGACTAGCAAAGGAGCTTGTTTTCAGAGAAAGAAGCACCTTCTGGTCTTTCCCGAAAAACCAGCACCCATTGCTGCATCATGCGATCCTACTTGGGGAATGAGGCTACAGGAGCGAATTCCACGTCGGCTACAGACTTTGTTCCATGAATACGTATCAACGTTGCTCTCACAAATACCTACCGGTATCGCCTTGGCCTAACCTCAAACCCGCATTGCGACAACTGCGGTCCACCGGAAACAGTCGAGCATATCTTACTGGAGTGCCCTACATACAGCCATGCAATAAATGACCTCGCACAGAAGATCGAGTGTCTCTACCGCAGTTTCCTAACTTTAAAAGCACTTCTGGGACCATGGCCATCTCCCTAACCTCAGTGTAAAGTGCTAGCCGCGTTAATTTGAATACCTCAATGACATCGGTATCGCTGGGATGATATATGGCCAGAATAACCCTGCACTGTGCAACCGTCTATAGTCTTCCCACGTGTCGCACTGACGGTCCCCAACACACACGCTAACCTCCTGCTTTTTACATGTTTTATTTCCGTCCTTCTTCTCTCCCTTCCGCCTTACTTCCTATTGTAACTTTATTCCGTCCTCCCCCCCCCCCCCCCCCCCGCAGAGTAGCATGTAGGCGTTAACATGCCAGCAGACCTCTCTGCTTTCCTCCAATAAAGACCTTTCTCTCTTTTTCTCAATACTTGTCAAAGAGGTTTGTGCAAAAGTAAGGCATGTAAGAAGAAAACGCAATAGCATGTTTAGTATCAATGACTCACAATCGGGGGCTAGTGTTCATTTTTAAGGATTTATTTAAGCAGGTGTAGTTTCACGTTGTAACTAAACTTTTTTATTCATTGATTTGATTTTATATGATATATCGTATATTTTCGCCCTAAAAACTCTAGCACTCGCTGCCCGTACACATTACTAATGGGTGCCAGGCTAAGGTGGCCAACCGCATAATTCATTTGGCCCCATAACGAATAAACTAAGGATCTGCCGAAATGATGATTATAGAAACTTCTATTTTTAAACGTAAATGATCAAATTTCCAAACTTTAAGTTCGTGAAAAGGGTGTTTGCTAGGTGCCGCTTGTTTCGAGTGGGTGATTGTTCTCAAAGCCCGTTTTTCAAGCGGCGAATATGATTAAGATATGTATTGTACCTCCATCCCCAAGAAACCATGTAATCGGATTGGTCACTACTGCATAAAGCATAGCAAGGTATTTTAGTACTGTTTATCAAACAAGTCACTGGCTTGCAGTAAAGCGTAGCAAACAGATGCTAGCTTTGCACGCACAGCATGGACAAGTTTCCAGCAATGCGTATGAGTATTGTTGAGGCCACAGCTGAAAAGATAGCGCAGGGCAACATAGTATTCGCTGAGAAGCCGCGTAAACTATGGCTAGAAGAAGTTCAGCATATGCCATGATGTTTCTGTCCTTTTGGTAAATACGTGTTGTAAATACACCTTCGCCTTCATGTCTTCCTCGCCATAATATCATTCTCAAGGTTGACAGATATCGCTCACGCCCTGTCGCTTTGACTTGTCAATCTGCAGGCTTCGTGAAACTTTTGCACGCACTCCTGTATGCGTCTTCATATTCATCTCGCCAGCATCCCTCCGCCCAGAAAGGCGGCGACTCCCCTGCTGGTCTTGTACCAAGCCCGTGGCCCTGGCGTGTTGTCCGGCGCTGACAATATTGACGTGGAAGAGTTGCTATATTTAAGGGTGGATTAGCGCCCACAACTGTTAGTAAGCCGTGCTCAAGCTTGTCAACATCATTTCAGTGTACAATAATAAAATGGCCGCTGTCTGACACCCAGCAAGTTGCCCATACACGTCTTATTAACTGCGAAAGTTTGTGTTTCATATATAATCATGCTCCGTCTGCGGAAAACAAGGGAGGTTGAGGTACTTCCGCTACGTGCAATCCCTGGCTTTGACAAGGATGCGTTTATGATAACCGAATAGTGGTATCAGATTGACCCGGTAGTTTTAAGATTATCAGGTTATATTGCAAATTTTGTAAATAGGACCCCACTCATACCTCTTTCGTCGCTTTTTTATCCCCCTTCTGTCTTCCTTTATCTTTTTCTATTCCACTTTCTCCATGCCCCTTCCACTTCTATTACACTCCTATTCACTGTTTCTTGATTGATTGTAGGGTGTAACGCGACCGACGCAACGCAGGCGATGATGCGCGCCGTAGTGGAGGGCTCCGGATTACTTTTGACCACCGGGGGATCTTTAACGTGCGCCGAAATCTCGTACACACGGGCGTTTTAGCATTTCGCCTCCACAGAAAAGCGGCCGCCACGGCTGGGAATCGAACCCGCGGCTTTGTGCTCAGCAGCACAACGCAGCCACTGCGTTGTGCTGCTGCAGTATGTCTAAGCAGAGACTGAGCCACCGCGGTGGGTTATTCACTGTTTCTCTCCCTCGTGTATGCCAACACCAATTTATTTCTTCTCTGCTTCCTCCGATTCCATTATCATCGCCAAATTCCTTCCCTTTCTCACCGAATCTACACGCTGAGCAAAAACACTAGTAAAAGGGTTGTAAGTGGCTGTACTTACTAACTCTTTTCGAACTTTCGAAGAAGGGTACGTAGGTGCTGCCACTATTCATTGGCACTACATTTATGCTAGAGTTACTAGTCTAGACCATGCACATAGTAACTCATGCTTGTTTGCCACAAACATTCGTTGGCACTAACAAACTTTTATAACTAATTGACCAGAATAACTATAGCACTTTTCCCACTCTACCTCAAGATTAAAAAGGTCCTTAAAAATGCAGATGCTGACTGGTATATGCTCACATAGAGATGCATAATTAACAATTATCGCTAAAACATTTCAGTTTCGCGACAAGCCCACCAACTCCATCCGAGGACGTTCCGCTGCTGGCTACAAAAGCAACAAGGGCACATGTATTTCTGAGGTAACTAAGCTGTTCTTATTCTCCCAGTGCACCCCGTTCATTTTCTTGCTCAATTTAGTTGTTGTCTAAGTGTGATATGGGCGTGTTGAATGTGTCTCTATGTCGTGCTACACGCTCAGTCGATCCAGATTCTCATGCATAGGTGCGCTGCTCACACCGTACTACTTTAAGGTGTTCACAAGCACACCCTTTTTTCATCCTTATACCTTGTCTTAGGTGAAACCTATTTTAAAGGTGTGTCATGGGACAAGATTTGTACTCTTTTTGCGGCCAAAAAGTGTTCAAAAGGTTTAGTGCGCACACTCTGCAGTGATTATGGTCGCGCTGTTAATGGGTTATGGATGACCAGGTAGTAACAGCGTGTAGATAAGGGGAGTAATTTCATTGGGACATTCCTGCTGAAGGGAATGGTGCTTGCAGCCTGCTTCAGTTAGTTCACTTACTAGTGCTACATTTACTACCCCCAGCTTCTACGTACCTAGTTTTTTTCTGACAAGTGACTGGTTAGTGTTCTGTTAGTAAAGGCAACCACCTTTTTTAGGAGTGCACTCCTTCCCAGCGCGTAGCCTGCCGAGTTTTCTTGTTCCCGCCGATTTTTCACAATTTTTCCCGGCCTACCCCGGTTGCACCACTATTCCCTTCACTTCTTCTATCGCACTTCCTCTTCCTCATCTATCCAGCTTATCTCATCGACAATCACTGATCTATTCTCAATTGGGAAGCAGTACCAAATCATTAGCCTAGCTATAACCATCACCTAGATCCCCTCTTAGCCCCCCCCCCCCTTCATTTGTGCCTCGAATCGCAATCGCTTCCCCTCAGGTCATACCTTACGAGTGCTCAATTTTCGTTCGCTACCTGCTGAACTGAAAATGGGAATGAAGTGACATGCAAAAGAAGAAGGCGTTTAAGTACTGAATAAAAACACTATAAATATCTGTCCAGTGGAAGCTCGCGCAGGGGTGACGTGCGACTATAAACTGCCGAGGGTTCAGACCAACAGTCCTTTGTTTTGTGCCCTACAACTGCTCCCAAACACGATTGCTCTCAGCGTTTGCACCTTTTTGATGCCTACTCTTGCTCGAGGAATGAGCGCAGCTTTAAAGTAGTTGTTGACTCTGTTGTGAACATTTACTCTTACACGATGTAGTCAAAGCAATCCGAACTGTGTGCGTGCCTGTCGTCTAATGATGCTAAAAATGTAATTACACTGCAATGCGTGCCTGCGGTCTTGAAATTTTGATGATTGACGTTTTTATTACTAGCATTACCGATTTGAATGCGCGCTCAGGCACAGTCATCACTCCTACAAGTGATGACCTTGTAATATTGTGTGTGGTAAAGGCAAGTATAGAACTCTAGTCACAGAAAACAAACCATCAACTATCAGGAGATAATCTCAATTTGTCGGTATCATTTTTTCAGGCGAGAATGACACATTATTGGCCCAAAGTGCTACAAATTACAGGTACTGAGAGAGCCTAAGAATGTTTTCATAAAAAGTCAGGGTATACCTTGTATGTTTTCCTTGCAAAATTACAACACGGAGACGAGGCGGTAAAAACGCTAGTACACCAAAGAATATCTGACAAAAGTATGCGTGAAAATATTGTATACAAACTATTACTCAGAAGTAGTATGGAGGACATGAAAAAATCCATACAAGTAAATTGACTAAGCTTTTTGTTACGAAAGACGACGGTGTGGGCGTACCTAATTAACGCAGATGCATTAAAAGATCTTATCTTGCTTGTCAAACACTCAATGCTACTTTGATTTCGATTGAACTGCGAAACTACTGTCAATAAGCTTTAAAAATAATTTTACCAATTACTGCCTCCCTTAAAAGGCATCGGTCCCAGCCAAGGCTATAGACGTTGTTAAGATATGAACCGAAATGAAAGCGCATTTTCTATTACCAATGAGTGCAAATGAAATAAGGAATGTTCTTACTTCCCTCAGCTGTAGTAACTTACAGATACAGATGAACTCCAGATTCGGCCATGAAGGACGTACTGAATGCAGTATTGCGGGTTCTGAACACGAATTTATGCTTAATTTGGGCAGTAGCATTGGCCCTTAACGACCGCAGATAGGCAAACCCAATGATATAAGTTTTCTTAAGGATGGCGGCAAAAACAGTTTACAAATGGTTAGGCCAGTTTTCAAACCATCAGTTCTCTAACTTTAAAAATGTAGTACATAACGACGTGCTCTTTGTACACATATGTAAAATATTTACCAATTCCCAGTTTAGGTTTACGGAGTGCTTATTCACCTAATCCGCTCTCTTGGCACAGAAGGAAATCATTTTTGAAAAGAACTTGAGACCCGAGATATTCATAAATAACCACAAGGCTAGTGACCTAATTTACCACTTATCTATTTTGCAAAAACTGCGTCATTATAACCTCCAACGCACCTATTGGAAATAGTAAAATCAAATCTTTAGTATAAGAGTAAATTGACCTTCTTAATGAATGCAATTCACATCTTTAAAGAGTTTTGTTGGAGATACCCAGAGAAGCAATCTGATAATTTTTGTTTTCTGCACTTACAAAAAGGATGTATTTAACATTGATAATACAGCCAAATTTGTCATATATGGTGCTATTACAATAGTTTTTCTTAGCAGTTCAGATTCAAGTTGCCTTGTCACTCATGCAAATACATACTTAAGAAGTGTCATAATGAATTCTCTGGAAGTGTCTATATATAAATAAAACAAGAAAACGACCTTCTACTGCAAGAAATGGGAGTGGAAACTGTCTTTCTGAAAAATACCGGGACATTGAGCTCGTGCCTGTTTGTAGACGCTTTGGTGTTCTTCGCGATAAAGGTGTCATTGCAGTTTTACGCAGATTCTGTTCTTCGTGAGATTTGCAGGGTCGGCGGTGCCCGGTCTAGAAAAGATTTTGTTTACACAAATGTCTTAAACTTTCAATTTATACTTTAGTATTTTTATCTTATGTTCAGTTCTACTATCTCGTGTGAGGGAACCCTCCACCCCCCCTCAAACTTCACTAAAATAGTATGCTGCAAGAACACGCTTGAATAATTGCACACGCAGCATATAATACCCAGAGGTACTCTATGTAACTGATGAAATCCTTGTTTCAATGAACGACTATTACAAAACTACACTAATCAAACGGTACAAATGTCACCTCGAAAAAAGTTAGTTTTCGAAAACATATTTCAGGCCTAACAATAGAAACACTCGAGTGATTTCCGCAATTTTGAAAGCTCGGAAGTGCACCGAGCTCGCACGAAATACGGCACAGATATGGTAAGCCAAAGCTTCTGGGTGAATTAAGTACTGGATTTTGACATTTGATGTAACCTAAATATTCTGTAGTCTAAATCATTGCAAGTTATAAGAGTTCATTTTTTATATCAAAGTGAGCTGTTCAATTGACAGACACTAATTCAGTGTTTGTATAACTATTTATTGGTGTTATTTTTCTCTTCTATGATTTTTATTTGAAACCTAGCTTTACATCTGGCTTTATTTTTATCGTTCTTGACATGCGTATACGGACATACCTGCTATGAAGCTTTTCATAATTACCATTCGCTGTACTTTCTGTGTTTAAGTAAGGTAATAACTATATCAATAGCAAACCATGTCGCCGCTTGCATTTCACAGGGGCTATGGGCCACGTTATGCCCGTTTGGCGGCGTTTCATCCACGGTAGCAAAAACTCACGCTGGTAAAGTAAAAAAAAACATTGAGTGATTTTTTTAAATTTTCAACTTCCAAGGCACGGCCCAAGTACTGTTCTAGGGAATAGCTAAGAAGATGATGCTGTGCCCGGCGGGAATTTTATCGGACATTAGAAGTAGAAATGGGATGTTTCTTGTTATGGTCAATACCAGCTCTCTGTGCTGCAGGTGAGTGTTCTAAATAAACTATCGTCCTTTTGTCAACGTTCTAAGAAAAACGCCAGTGAATAATATATAATCTCGCAGACAAATACGAAAAAGTGGCCACAAAAAGGAACTTAGGGGAAACAAAAAAACACGATGGAGCAATTGGATAGCCTGTTTAACATCTTGCAGTATTTCTTTAGGCAAGTTTGGGAATGGCGTTCCGTAAGAATTGTGGTACATACCACTTTCATTCCAGCGCTTCTGGGCAAATCCTGGCATTTGGCTTGTCCCTCACGTCCTTTCATCAAACTGATGTGCAACGCGGTTCGTCCATGGCGGTCCCCTTTGTTTATACTCGCACCAGCAAGGAGGAGACACTCGACAACTCTCCAGTGTCCTTTCCGGGCGGCGAGCAGAAGTGCCGTGTCCTGTTGTTGGTTCTTAACATCGACAATACACGCATCCTGTGATGTAAAGAAAAAATGTAAAAGTAACCTCTACGTTGGAAATACCGAACAGCTTTGTATACACGAGCAAGAATGCATGAGTACGCCCGGAAGGTGGTAGGAGGTGTTGAAATCGTAAAGAACTGTCCGGGAAATAGATATAGCAGTTTTTAGAAATTTTCCCAGTGGAATGTCGCGCATATAACTTCACACATAATCCTTTGGAAGCAGCATGGTGAGTTGATTGAGCAAGGGCTACTAAACCTGTCCTGGCAACGCGGTTTGCTGGTGACATTCGAGTGCGTCAGTCTAGTCTATCATGTATGTACACGTTATATTAAGTATACGTTTAAATATGTGTGTGTCTTATCTCCTGCCTGTATCACTCACTTTGACAGCGATGCAGGAAACAACACAACAAAATAACCCGCCTCACAGCACACAGGCGCATGCTCAACTTACGCTGATTGCTGCGAGTTACGTAGTGCACGCTGTGGCACAGGAAGATGCATTCACTCCGCCGTGAGCAAGGCAAGTAAGCACACACTTCACCGAGTTCTTCCTTAGTCCCATCTAGAGTGTTGTATGTAACTAAACAATTGCGCCATATGCAAAATGTCATTTTTAACTTGAGCAGAGAAGGACTTCTAGAAATGTCTGAACAATTTGAAAAAAAACATCTATTGGTGACGACCTTCTTTTCTACCTAAACCGCGAAAGAATAACAACTAAGATATTTGGAGATATCCAAGGCAGGCCTGGTTTACGTCTGCTTTAAATAAACAATTATTGAGTGATACTGTCCTCAGACGAGCACATTTGACGTGGCTACGGGACCTTTGTGCGCAATATCCTCTTGACGAAGTACTGACGTGTGGAGACTTCAATGTGGAACATCGTGATTTGGCCTCATGACATAGTCCATCGGAAGCTCTTCAGCGACAAAACTGAAACTGCGGGCCTCGTACATTCGTACGGTATTTAAAATTCTAAATGGGCTCCACGCGGCCCGGCAGGACAGATCCCCTGAGTTAACGTAGAACACTTCTGGCATTGTGCTCGAGAAGCGAAGAGGCTGGATATTATGGTGGCAACCATTACCCAATTTGCCTTAAACTCAATATTTAAGTCCGGACAAAACCTACACGACAACCTAAATCTGTGAATTGATACAAATTCCGGGTTAGTTTATTTTTTTCCGATACAGAAATGCCATTTCACGCCAACCGTTTGCATTCAGCACGAAAACAACTGGACCTATTGTGGTCACCAAGAGCCTACCCACGCCACATCAACATCAGTTTAACCTGAAGAACACGAGGCAGCTGCTGTACCATGCTGACCTTGCTGGCGGACGGCGGTATGTATCCCTTATCGGGGTGCGAGACGAGACTGCGAAAGCTCAAAGCTACGCAAAACAACTTGCTTGCGGACGAGGGGTGACTAGTGGGCTTATTTAGAAGAAAGTACTGACCTCCGAAAACTCCAGCAAATGTTTCGAGCCCTAAAACCGTGAGCGCAAACATGGAAACCCCGTGCAACCAATCTCTACCTATAAAATGGAGTATCAGACTGGATGACTGGCTCACAGACTGATTCGTCAACGCCAAGTCAAAAACTGCTGACCTAGTAACTTGAACCTTTCGGGGTATTTCTCTTCTACAGCGTATTGGCTCACTAATGCGGGATTTCTTAAAATCAGCCCACTGAGAGATAAAAGGGGAATATTGTATTTGCCAAAGTTCGTGATTATCTCGCTCACCCGCTAAGATAACGAAGAGCATGTTAATGTAGCCTGTAAAAATATCTAAAAGGTTGCCTTACGGCTTCGTCCTAACCAACACTAATGGCGAAAATTTGCATTTCGAAGCTAATTGGATGTTCTTATGGAAAACCTGAGTGTATAATTTACTCCTTGGAAGGTATAATTGGTTTCTGGTGGCCGGCTAGGCAGTACACGTAGCATCCTGCTCGCCATAGACGTTCGCAAGGCCTTCGAATCCGTCACCGACCAACCATTATGAAGCATTGGAAAACGCTTGTTTAGGCACACGTATGGTGAACATTCTTTCGGCGGTATTGCAGGACTGCATACTTGAGATATTTAGCGGGCGTGAGCAACCACATCACAACAAAAATACGGTAGGAGTGCCTGAAGGGGCAATGCTCCCACCAACAAAGTTATTATAGGTCTTCCAAATTGCCTTACTGACATTATAACGACGGTCATTTTATAATGTACGCAGATTACGTAACCATAGGGACGGACTGAGGGCAGCATGCCAGAATATAACAACCAGTAAAGGCCGTTCAAACAGCCCTGAAAGCACACATCGCATACATCGTCTGTGACGACGCAGTAGATTCTCCTGCACTCTTAAAAAGGTTGTGGCATTCGCTAATGAAACACTAACAAGTTTCTTGTCCCAGTATACACTAGGTACTTAGTAACTGGAGGTAGTGAATGCAGCACTATCCAGGGTTGGCAACTGAACCATGCAGTAAGTACCACTAGCTCCATGAACAAAGTCATAGCGATAATACTCTTCTGAGCTACATCCGTTTACTAACTGGCCATACATAACCTAGTCATAATCACGAGCTTAATCTGGGGTTTACTACATTCCTACACCCTTAACGTCCTAACCTTGCCGTTGCTAGTGGTAGAGCCTACGTACCGTACCGCGGGGAAGTAACGTTCTAAATGAGTTAGTAAGAACGGCCGTTACTACTGCTTTACGACCTTTTTCATAAGAGGTCACGAGAAGATGGTCACAGGAAGAAACAGCCAAAGTCAGTTCCAAGCTGGGATACCGAATTAATCCTAAGATTACCTGCCTGCCCAGTTCGCATCCTGGGGATACTGTTCCACCGCTGAGCTTACAGGGCGCCCGCTTCATGTACTAAGGTCCTTCCTTCATCTTATTCGGAGGATTGCGCATCAATTGGGGGAAGGAACCAAAGTGGCCGGCATGTTAGTAACCAGTAATTCTAAAATCACGCGCCTGTTATGAAGCCTCTTATAATCTCCATGAAGGCGTAAAAGAAACAGCTAGAGGTGTTACACAGGTCATCCATGCATGTTATTGCAGACGTTTTCCGGCACACATGAACAGAACAGCTCTATCATTTTTTCCGGCCTTCCTACAGTGAATTCGACTATTGAAGATTAGGTTTGCAATTACTGAAGGCGGCTCATATGGGCTGACACTTGCCAATAGCGGTTATTGTTGGCGGTGGACTCCTCTTCTGCAGCATACCCACCTGTCAAACACTATTCACAAGATTCCACCATTACAGGATCACAGTGTCACCTGGAGAAAGCGATTACTTGTAAGGTGAGTAGAGCGTCGCATAATTATCAATGATTCGTTCGAGCTACCTGCACAGACGTTGTTCCTGAGGCGACGAAACGAACAACTACAATGGCAACCAATTTGTTCCACCGCCTGCGACGTGCGAATAGAGCGGAGTTTGGCGCACATCAGGCGGTTTCTGTAGATATTTGGCTGTAACTTTTATGGGATCACTGCTGTCTTTCTGTTAGTTTACTCTTCACAGCAGCGGCAGGTTTCTTGACTGAGCAACAATATCAACTGATTTTCGCAGAATGGAGGACTTAGAGGAGCCATGAAGAGACAATACAACTAGAATTTGAAAGAACTAGGATTCAGTATCTCACTCAGCTCCATTAAAGCCACAAAAGATGTTCTTTAACGAAACAAAAGCAAGAAGTATTTTAAACATTTCAAATTTTGCGCCACAGTGACTTGTTATGACCAAGAATGACGTCATACGCGCCAACAATAAAACATAATTTTCAGTGCGTTAACGGCCCATTAGCATTCAAGTGATGCGGTCAAATAGACCTAGAGGCCCCATTACAGACGTCCTGTGATGTGTCGTCGCGACAGGTAAGTTAGGCTGCCGCCAATCGCACAAACAAGGTTCCGTAACGTCATAGAAAAGTTGCGGGAAATTGGCAAGGGGGTCTCGACGGCTTCACACGTTTTCTTTAATAACTCCGCTATTTGTTCGAAGGTTGCGATGATATTGGTATTATTGTTATCGGAACTAAGCAGTCTTTCTAATAAACCCAACATGTATTTTATCTTCATGGCTCCTTTAAGGCTTAGACGCTTCATATAAGGAGGCAATCACGTACATAGATGAAATCTTAACTGTCTAACACAGTAAACTGGCTTTAGTTTGTTACTGTAAAGCTTTGCGACATGAAACCAGACGTGGTGCAGACAGGTAACTCCTGCTGACACCATAATGCGTCATAAACTGTGACTTGTGGGACGTTTTTCTCTGAACAATAATAGCAGACACCAAGATATGGCTCCCTACCTGTTTCAGTAGCGCCTCTACAATGTCGTAGTGGCCACCGTCAGCTGCGAAGTGCAAGGCAGACCATTCTCGATTCTCTTGTTTCAGGTTCACAAGGGCAGAGTCCTTTGACAAGATCTTCTCCACCAGACTGTAGAAGGTAAGAGTGAAAATTGCCGAAAACAAAAACATCAGGGGAAATGTATCTCCTTCACCTCTAACTAAAATGCGTTCGTGCGTGACAGAATTTGAAAGCGCCGATTTGCCGTAAACAAAAGTACCTCAAAGCCACTGAAGACATTTTCCCGCTTTATTGAAAGGTGCAAGTAAAAAATATTTCCTTCAGTTGGTCGCCACTCGCGCAATTGGCTGTTCGCGGCTTTTTTTAAACGCGCAGCTTTCTATGTCCTCAGTGCTTCGTCCGTGAGCGCCGACAACACACCGCAGAGGTGCCCCAATGAGAACATCAAAACCACTTGCACTCCCGTCAAGTGTGCTGAAAGAGCGAAGCTTACTGCTTTGCACCAGCAGCCACCTTCCGCAGGCCACATACTCGCAAAAATGGCCCAACAAAAAATCCACCACGAGAAAGGCTCGGGTTTATCTATCGTCGTCGTTAGATGGTGCGGTGCATGATTTGGCATTTATAGCTTTTCATGACATTACTTTTTTGCGTGATGTTTTCCGTCTGAATAAATTGAATTGATATTTTTAATCTGTGAGCATTACTGTTAACGCCTCTGATGGTCTGCTCAGCGCAGAGTGCACACTGACCACAGCTAAAGGTGGCGTGCAAGGAGACGACGCTGGTCTTTCACCTTAATTGCTAGAAGAAAATAATTCAGGCAGAAAATTTAGCTAAGCAATCATTTTTCAAGAAATATTTATTACCGCAGAAATTTAATTCATAAAAATGGCTCAATGGTAAATGCGGAGTGCACTGCTTGGTGCACTGGAACGACGCGACGTTCGGCCGGTGTGCTATTTTTCGCGCCGTTTTTTTACTGTGGCGACTGGTCATTGTAATAAAAAACTGGCCCGGACGAGTACGAACGACTAGCCAACTTTCTAGGGACTACATTTCTAGGGACTATGCTTCAGGAGACTCGCTCTTATCTAAGTTGCTGCTGATTAGGAATGCAGTGAGTTCTCCGGACCACAGTTTCTGGTGGCTATGTAGTGTCCACTGCGAAGAACACTTGTCAATGCTTAAATCTGGACTCGTTGATTGGAGCAGTGAATCATGGCAAAAACATTGCGGTAATCAGCGCTGGTCCTGTGAATTCTCTCCAGTGTCGTCTCATGTTACAGCGCTGTTTTATCATGTTTTGCTGCCGAAGCGCCCAGTCATTCCACCGCCCATTACCAGAAGTTGGAAACGTAAGAGAACGTGTGAACACCGCACCCAAAGAGCGGTCTTTTTTTCGTGAAGCTAAAGTATTTCGCTAACGCCAAATACATCCTTATGGAGGCCTCCACTGGTGCTAGCGGCGCCGCTCCCGAGGGCCCAACGCCTTCCCTTCCGCGAATGTGCTCGCTGACCCTCATGTTTAGGTACGGGCGCGCAACTGGTGGTGCCGTGATACGCGACGTGAAGAGGGAGTAGGTAGATTTTATCCTGTGTGTGAATTCTTATTTGGCTAATGCTCCGAATGACAACAGTACTTACTTTTTGACAGCGCCATGCACAATCGTCTCGCTTACCGTCTGAAAGATTAACAGGACAACACTGTTTTGCCTTACAAGGCTCAATGTTGTGAACCGGGCGTCTGTACCTTTGATAACAGTTTTCATCGTGCTGTGTTCCATGCCACAGGGCCAGGAAAACGTTTGTGAAGCTATATCGTCCCGCTCCCATCTCTCTAGACGTTTCACAGGGTTAGTAGCAGGACCGCGCCCTTTAAAGTCTTGCCCTCCCAGGAGACATTCAGTCATTTACCTTTGTCGTCTAACACCACGAAACGTCAGACCACAACTCATATGACATTGCCGCACATTTGGCTATTTCAGCTACAAGGTTCGACGCCACCGCAAACTTGTTGTCGGACAGCAGCACCTCAGTGCTGTGATTCTTCTTGTTGTGCAAAGTGTAGCTGCACTAAGCAGACGGCAGCGACGTTACCCCTCACCCTAGCATCGCTCACCACCGCCATAAAACTAGCCGCCACGGCCACTGGAGGTGAGGCTGAAGGATACCCATCGTTTTCCAGCACAGCTTCGAACGAAATATACATCGCCAGGATGTATTTTACAAATTAAATCGTAGGTCCCCATCGCCGGAAAGCTCCGTGGGTACCACTGCAAACGTTTCTGTGATCAACCGTTTTGCAGGGCAGTATATATAGAGAGGTGAAGTTTAGAGTGCTGTATGAATCATGGTGTCGGTGGTGAGGCCCTCTGTTTACTTGGCGAATGTTCAGTAAATGTCTTTTTTGTGGGGCATGTGTAATCATTTTGCTGTGCTTCCACAATCTACGAATGATGCTATTCCGTGCGTTATGAATTTGAAACAGTGTAGGGAACAGGTGACTGCAAATGCGGCATTATTCATCAGGAGAGGACAGCACGATGTGCTCGTCTGAAGACTCTGCTTGTGATGACCGTGCAGTTTCCGTAATGCGTGACACGTAACCTTTCCACAACCTTATGCCAATGAATCACCTCATTGGTGGTTGTTTTGTATCGCTGCGAATAATGTGATTTCTTTTTGTGCTATCATTTTTGCAATTTTTCAACTTGTGTCGCTATCACAATTGGAATGTTGAATTACTGTTATTTTTTCCTGAGTAATTTTTGCATTCTTTCTTTTCTTTTTTTGATTTCTGTTGTGTGTATCGATCTCACAATTTGGAATGTTGAATTACCCTTGTTTTTTTTCCTGTAAAATTCTTGTTATTTTTCTTTTTTTTGCTGTTCTGTTGTGGAATATCTTGTGTTGCCTGCGATGTATTTTATTTGTTTTTCGCTACTACTGTTTGCTGCTTCAAATATATTTAATATGTTCACTATTATAGGAGGTCCCGTTTCAGTTCCTGACTATGGGACCTCCTTCTGTATACAAAAATTTTGTAATCTATAGATTGCCTAATAAAATCCTTTTCTGATTCTGATTCTGATCATGTCTCCTCAAAGAGCCCTATTTGTTGTACATCTTTTCCCAGGAGCCGTCACAAATGTCTTTGAAGCCTTCGCTGAACATAAGAATACCTCCTTCTGCTAAAATGAAAACTGAGGCAGTTCGCATTGCTGGCAGTGGGCTGTTGCAATGACACCAGCGTGCTACCTTCTTGCTTCAGACTTCAATAATTTGTAATACGCTTCCACTTTACTTGATCTCTTTATCAAAGGCAGGAATTCTTAAACCAACCGTGCGCTGCCACCCCGCCACCTTCCCGGGCTTTTAGGCACGACTAGCGATCTCTGTTCCCCTGTCAAAAATTGCGCGTTCTAAGTGTATCGTCGTGTTATTTTTGTTTCTTCCAATTGTTTTGTCAAAAGCTATGCACTTCATGTCTAGACATCAGGATCCACCGTTATATACACACGGATGCACTTGAGCACCTGTTTTCTATATGAGCTATATAGACGAAGTTGCGATCTTCTGCGGTGCATTTATGGATCGCAACGTGCATTTTACTATGATTCCGGAATGCCAGGAAAACAGAGGGGCCGCTGGTGGCCCGAACGGCGACCCTGGTGTCCCCAAATAACTTATTCTTCGTTGGGCTTCGTTTCTGCGTGGTTATGCTTGCAGGTTCGGTCAACGTTTCTGCGTGGGTATGCTTCGAGAATCGGTCAAGTTTTCTGCGTGATATCGTCGTTAGTCCCCAAAAAGTAATGAACACACGGTCATGCACACTGTATGCGTGCCAGCGGCTTTATGGTCAAGCTCCAAGAGTTGCGGAGGGCGCAGCAGAACGAGCGTTTGCTCAAACGTTTGAGCTCGTTCAGTGGCGACCGTTCAGCTTCTGTGATCTGGTGTATAGGATTCTAATTAGGAAGTTGATTAACGTTATAACTCCTCGGCACTTTGGCTTCTTGCATTTCTGCATTATTATTCTGTTCGCCACCTTCGAAACTGCACCAGTCTTCACAACAAACGGTTAAGCGAGCCACTTGGCGACAATTTTTAAAGCCGTGCTTGTACCATCTGTCTCAGAAATCCTCTCGCTGCGTTTCCAAAGCCGTGATTGTACCATTTGTATCGCGCCTCGGACAGCAGGCGACATGAGTTCCAGCCCGACCGCGATGAGGCGAAGCTATGGTGGCGCCGGCGTGCGGGATAATGTCATCACTCGGCGAGGTTCTCATGCACATGTTCGCCCATCCAACCACCAGATTAAACAGCATCGCAGTTAAAACGTGGATGCGTATATCTTGACTTCCCTCAAATGTTGAAGAAAGGCGAACGTTCAGTCACCCCCGCTACGTAAATGTCTCTTTTAGATTCCCCAAGCTCTCACGTTCTTCCTTTCTTGTATTCCTATTTCCACGGTAAAAACGGTGGAGGTTTGATCAAGCCAATTAAATTTGCTCACGTTCCACAACCCGTCTTCCGTCTACTGGAAATTTGTGGTGTGTTAGATTTTTAATTGATCTCACGTTGTTTGAGCTCGCGCGAGCGCTTTTTAGTACTCTTTCGTGAAAATATCATTTTTGTTGCGTTTCATTCTGTCACAAATGGTACAGCCAGGTATTTCAACCTTACGCACATTTAAAGTACAAGTTATAGATTGATTCTTTGGGAAACATATGCCTAATCCTTCTTGTTGCTAAGCAATATCACACGATGTGAAGTGTACTTGAAGATATCGTGATTTGGAGAAGCTTTGTTTATAGGAACGTTTTAGTGAAGAAATTTGCAAGTGTTAGCCGGGTGGCTATATCAAAGGACCTGCAGACGCGACACACAAAAAATAGACTAAATTTGTTGGCTTGAGATAGCTATAGAAGTGTTATCTCCTTTAACGCAGCGCTCGTGCTGACTAAAACAACATGTCAATTCCGAGGGCACCATGCATTTTTTCTCTGCAGAATTGATGACAAGGAGCGTATCAGAGAATACCCAAAGAAAACGAGAGTTCTTACCTGTTTTAGAGAATCATGTTCTGTCCTAGAATTTTGTGACTCTGCTCTACTCTGCTCTTACTCTCGTCATTTATGACGCGATTTGCTGGCGTAAACTACTATTTCACTTGTGTCATGAGTAATAATGTCCCCTTGAAGTAGAGTTCAGAATGTGAAACAATTTGCGCAAAATGAATCATCACTGGACGGCGGGCGGCCTAGTTTCTTCATTCCGATGCTGCATCCCCTACGCGGATGCCGGCCGCATGCCTATTGAGGCTGTGCTCGTCAAGCGCCAAACTGATGTATAGCAGGTAACTTCATACGCACGTCGCAGCCAGACTAACTCAGAATGGAAATGCACGTTGACCAAGCAATAGTGTCTCGTGGTTGTTTTTGCCACGTAGACAATTAGCTCCTGCTTATCTTTATGAGAATCTTTTTCCGTCACAGCTAATCACTATTATTTAAGCTGGTTTGTCCACCTTCGAGTTCCTTGGGAGCACGAAGCGCGGTCGGCACTGCGCGTAGAAGCATCAGGTTAGGTGCTTTTTTCAAAAAAGGGACGCAAGCACTCATGTGATTGCCTTTCTCGGCTGCCGTTAGAGTAATCGCGTGTTGACATCAAATTCTTTGGCGAGTGTATCGCTTTCGTTTCAACGTCCTGCGTGAGAATGGGGTTTTCCGGGCAAAACCTGCTTGGAGCTCGGGCTATAGGCGTCTGATGTCATCGCAGTCTCATGTTGTCGCAGTATCATGTAGTTACAGTACTAAAACACCGGAACAGTACTAAAACACCAGGATTGTCCCGGTGTTTTAGTACTGTAACTAGTGCCTTCCAGTGCCTTTCGCTAGAACGTTTAATCTTAGTGGGGAAAAACCTCCGCGCCATCTCCTCTAACGTGAAAGCTGTGGGAGCCAAGCATTCAGTGTATAAGTGTATTCTTGACGCCATAGAGTTTCTGGTCACGGAGATGAAACCTTAAGAGGGTAGAAGTATACACGAGACTTACAGCTTTGCTGTAAGTCTCGTGTCTTTGAAGAACTAAGCATTCTAGCGCGAGCAGTTTGAAAAGCAGTATCCCGGTGTGTCCTCTTAGTACGCGTTTTTACAACGGAGATTATACGTTCTTGAGCGAGGAGTTGGGAAACGAGTGTCACTGTGTGTTCTTTTAGGACGCGTTACATTCAAGCACGAGAACTTGGAAGACGAGTGTCGCGGTGTTTAACTACCAGGATTACATAGTACTACTACGAAATGAGATGACGACGACGACAACCCGAGCCCCTAATGGGCTTCGCCCCTAAAAGGCCTACTAAAGAAACACACCCGGACACTCGTTTTACGACGCCTTGCGCTAGAGCGCTTTGTTCTTCTAATTCAGAAAACTTACAAGCCTGAGTAACTCACTCCCTAACGGTGTAATCTCCATTAAAAAAAACGCCAAAGCTTCAAGAATACACTTATACTCTGCATGCTTCCCGCCCATCTCCAGGTTTCATGGTAGTGGAAGTGGACCGGTATTTTTAAGACGAAGCGACGTAGAAACAAACCTTGAAGGCAAGGTTGTCTTAAGAGGCCCACAGACCTATTATTCGTTTCTCTTCCGCGCACTGGATTTCTCGTCAGAGAACATTACCCGGATAATGGTTTCCATCTACTTTTTTATCCCATGAAGCCTGCAATATACTGTCATCAATGTTATGCATGAAGAAGTTACAACAGGCACCGTGAACCTCGCCCACACTCCCCTCCACTCCCAATAGTGCTCTTACAAGCTGAGCGAGCGAAACACACTTGAACGCAACATCGCCACTTGTACCTCGAGCTAACAGTACAAGCATAAAATGATTGCTCATGTAGGGTCACTCCGTCCGTTGGCTCCCCCATTTCCGTTCTTCACAAGAGTTGGGATTGATTTAGTGGGTCTCTTGCCAGGCTTACCGAGTGAGCACAGAATCACTGAGGTTGTGAGCCACTTCTCGCGCGAAACCGATAGGCTTTCTCCATAAACCATGGGCAACTTCTTCGGTCTTTTTCCTAAGATTGGTGAGCATAGCATAAGACCGAATGGTACGCGTGCTATGTCGACATATTTTGGCAATATCTTAGGCAGTAAATTTAAAGTCGTTGCAATCGGTCGTGTGTTCTGGGGCCGTAAACGATATATTTTTTTGAGAACTTCGGTCTGCTTTCGTAATTTGAGGGAAAGCCTAGCGATCATCGCAGATTGTTTTATTACTAGAGTGTGTTAGAGTCTTTCTTTGAATTGTTTACTCTTTTGACGCTAAATACTTTCTATTGATTGACTGGCCACTACTCGCACTGCATTTTTTACACGGAGACAGCTGTGATTTAAGTAACCTGTTCAACTCATATGCCTTCACCTTGAACTATCACGTGACACAAAACAGGCTGTCTAGTGTTCCATTTACGCAGTGTGACCGATTAGCGCAGGTATAATGCACCTGGGTGTTATGCGTGGTCGGTATAAACGACAAAAGCCGTTTAAAACATGGCTTAAGATTATAGGACCTGATATCTTGAATACGCATTATTCCTGACAAAAAAGAGTCGCGTGCCGAACTATTATTCTCCCTCTCTTCCTCCAGCCCTCCTTCTCTACTCTTTTTACTGTCCCCCCTCTCGATTCCGTTCGGCCGGTTGAGGTGTCGGCGAAACGCCAGACAGTTACCGGCCTCTATCTCCCCTTCCCCACCCCCAACAACCACTTCCTCCTCCTCCTCCTGGATCAGTTAATAGAAGTACCATTTCTAAGATGAAACCTTATTCTTGGAAATGCATTTGGAGTAAAAACCTAGCCAAAGGCACGATTTTCGATATCGGTGGGGAAGATTTGTGCGTGTATGCATGTTAAATATTGAACACGGCCATAAACGCCCGAAAGCCATAAAAATAGAACGCACCTGCGTATAACGACAACGATGGCTGATCCGCTCGGTTTTGTCGTGCAGGATTCGTTCTCTGTCGTTGACGATGCAGCGATTCAAAAACTTTTGGTGACGGGACCGTCGGCATCCGTCCGAGCAAGAAATCTTCGCATTAAAGTCAACCTGATTTCACCGTTCCGGGACAGCGTAGCCGGATAAATATCGGCTTCCTAGCGCGATTGAAGAACTAATTGAAGCGCAACAAACAGCCCAATTAGAACGGCTATCTAAAATCAAAACGGGAAGACACATTCTGCAGTCACTAGGAATCCGAAGTGGAAGTTTCCTCCCAAATGAAGTTGACCTCCCACACGAATGGCGAAAATACATTCGCATCCGGCCACTAGAAAGGAATATGCATCCAGAGCTAAATGTGGAAAGAAGACAAGCTAGAGTCCGAGCCCTTGATAAACGTTTCCGAACCCATTGTGAGCCACGGGAGATTGTCTACGTTGACGCAGCCTACTACTACAACGGCGGCTCTTGTCTGAACGCATTGGCAATCGCAGTCGTCAGCAATGACGGCGTCACGGTGACGTCAGCATCCACGCCGGCCAAACATCCCACTCAGGGACAGGAAATGGCTATAACCCTTGCTATAAATTCTACCCGCGCAACCACAATCATAAGTGACTCGAAGTCCGCCATTCTTAACTTCTCGAAAGGCAGGATCTCCCCCGCAGCAGCCTCGTTGTTAGAGAAGTCCCCTAACCAAAGAAAAATACTTTTGATATGGACTCCGGCCCACTGCGGCCTACAGGGGAATGAACTGGCCCACGCAACCGCTCGAGCTCTGGTCAACCGAGCTGTGTTGCCTATGACACCACCACAACCACCATCATCCCCACACAAGACGTCGCAGGAAAGCCAAGAACAAGCACACGTTATTAGATCTCACAAAGACAGGCTAGTCACATACAGGGATATAATAAATCACTACAGGTTATCCAGCTGCACATATCCACCGGCCCACCACACTCTTTCCAAGAAAGAGGCAGTCACGTGGCGACGGTTGCCGACGAACACTTTTAAGAGCCCTGTTTCCCTCAACCGCTGCTACCCAGACCTTTACTCAAACCTCTGCACTTTATGCAACAGCAGAGCCGACCTAATATGGTCCTGCCATAAGCTCCAAAAAATACGAATGGCTATATAGCAAATCCGATGTAGATACATTTAGAAGCTACAAAATTAAGACTGCATAACAATGGGAGACTTTTCTGCTCAGCTCCACACCGGAGGCACATCTGACAGCAGTCCGGATGGCCGAAGCCGCCGCGAGGATCCAATGAATCCTGGCTGACGGATGAAGGAGGGAGACCGTTTAAGTCGTGTACCCTTCAGAACCCATCTCGGGCATCAAATAAAGTGATCTCTCTCTCTCTCTTCTCTCTCTCTCTCTTTCTCTCTCTCTCTCTCTCTCTCTCTCTCTCTCTCTCTCTCTCTCTCCTAGCGCGAGATACTCCCGCTCGATTCTGACTACGGCACACGTTTCTTCGTGAGGCCTTTCATGTGCCTTCTCTTACCATGAGCATTGTTTTGTGAAGCATTTATCGTTTGACTGAAATTTTATTTACTTTATTGCACAACAACATGCGGAGGAACAGTTTTGGACCCAACGGCTAAAGGCTAGTTTCGGGTTAAACCCTTTGTGTAGGTTTGCTTTGCTGCAGTCCGTTTTTGTGACAGCGCAGACGCAATTAATGAACACTAGAAGCTTCGCTTTAAAATCTGCAAAACTTTCCAGATGCGTACCATTCCGAATCGACTTGTCTACATTGTGAGCTCTGGCAACCACATTTGGCTCTAACTAGTCACAGGCATTGGATAATTTGAAAATTTTTATCGTTGATTTTTCTTTTCCTTTCGCAAATTACGTAAGTGTGTATCGCTATAGCGACTAGGCACCTTCACTTGTCAAATTATGTATTTTTACCGCATATATAAAGTGTTCTGCAGAATTGGTCTGTTCTGGCAATTTTTATGTTTGTGCTTCCGATGTGGTTTTCCGGGCTCTTGTACTTAGGTGTTCATTTTCGGAAATGCCTAAGATGAATATATTTATTTGGTTAGCATTTGATATGTCAAATTTTATTTTTTGATGCTTTGCTTACTTTTCGGGCATTTCAGATGTCTAATCAAAATATCTCCAGTTACACTACTAAAACGAAATAATAAATGTGCTCTACCAAAAGTGTTGCATTTTAGTCTAAATGAACGTCTTTACAAAGCGTGCCATTTTCGCGATTCATGTATTTGTATTTCCAATATTTTTGAGTATTTTGTATACCCCTTGTTTTCAGGGGTAGATCCACATCCACATATCTTTAATTGGTCAGTTCGTTTTGTAAGTCTGTTATCTTTTATATTTTATTTTTAAAAATTTCGTTCAACCAATTGTCTCTATTATGACAATAAAATATCTTCCACTAAATATGAATATTGGTAAAAATGCACAGCGGTAAAAATTTGCCTATTTTCGACATTTTTCATTCGAATTATACCATTTTTTTCGGGGTTTTCATCAAATTGTTATTTTGGTGGGGGACGGGCACATGTCTAAGATGTATACATCGGATTCCATGGGTTAATATTTCTTATATTTCTTAGTTTTGTAATATGTCAGCTTTTCAAAATTCTGTAGGCGAATCATCACCGTTTATTCCGTGTATCAAATTAATGTGCTACTTCCACCAAATATGCCTTTTTATGGAAAATGCAGCGCGTCCCATGGTTTGTCCATTTTGCTGTTTTTTATAAACTACTGACCATGTACTTTTTGAGGCTTTTTAAAGATAAATCTTGTTTTTTTCAGGAGATGTATAAGGCATATATTTTTCATTTCGTCAGTTCATTGCTCGAAATATTTTTTTTAATATTTTCTAATCTTTCTGTTTTTCACACCCTGTTCCATGGATTATCTCCATGTACACTATTATACCATTTATTGTGCTAATTCCACCAAATGTGGACTTTCGTAGAAACGCAGGCCAGTGCACGTTGTGCCCAATTGTGTATATTGTCCCGAAGCCAAAGACGACGCATTGTCTTAAAAGAAAATAGTTTATTGGAGCGAACTTGTGCTCCCCTAACAACTCAAAGAATACACAGGCGGCGAAACAGCAATCAAAAAAGTTACGTGCGTAGTCGAGCGTCGAGAGTCGAATGCCGCGGCATCTGCTCTGCGGGAATTTATCACTCGGCGCGAGGGTTTCTCGAATATTCGAAGTGTAGTCAGAACACTGTAGATCAACGAAGGTTATTCTAGGCTGTTCACGTAGTTCGACCGCTCTCCCTATCAGAAGAGATAATACATGCGGCACCGAAAGAAACAACGGAACACACGCCTCCTTGGCCCGCAGACAACACAGATAACACAGACCGGCGCAGCCGGGCAGCAAAAGCAAAACACAAATAAACAAACCCAATACATGGTTCGCAGCATTGCTATTTCACACGTTTCCGCGGGCTTTTTTAAATGCAGAGCATTTCTTAGCTTCGCCTCTTCCTGCGTCGGACGGTGTCAACAGCTACGCGTCCGCAGCAGGTTAACAGCAGCTGGCGCGCGCATGCGTCGTAGTCAGCCCGTTCGCAAGTCGCGGTCTCGGCGTAACAGGTGCGTGATAGCAGCGCGAAGGGCGCGCGCTGCTTGCGCATGCGCGCTATTTCTACTGCGCGCGCTGCATATAGCGGCTAGCGGTCGCTCGTGTTTCAGTCACACGCTCGTGCCCACGTTTACTCGTGTCTGCTAGCATCACGTGGAAGCAACACTGCCTTCAATCAGTACTGAGGCCCCAATGCTCTGCATTTACTCGTGTTCCCCTCGCGGGAAGGCGCGGGAATTTTTTTTTAATTTACTTTTTCATTTCGTCAGTTACGTTTCGCCACACTTTATTGTGTATTTCTACTATTGTTGTTCCCAAGATTAGGTTCACCAGAGTTTTTTTTTAATTAGGGTATTACAACAACTAAACACGTTACTTCTGCAAGTTGCGCATTTCTGTGGCAATGCAGGGCGTTGCGCCGTCCTTGGTTGTGTGCACTCGGAATAGAATGAAATCGTTAAAGTTTGCTCACAACATTTCCCTGTATTCTGCCTCACCTCTGTATACTTTGTAAAAGATTTTTCTCGACAACCACCTTCAGACACAAAATTGCTCCAGATTACTTGCTATTTTTACTTCGGTGGCCATAATTTGCACAGGATACAAATAACAGAACCAGTCCTTGCATGTTGAGCCGTCAGGAGAACTTTTCGACGTCTCGAGTGCTTTACACGGTGCCTGTTATGCTTTTCCTTAAAAGTGCCATGATGGCAGTGCTAAATCTCCCGTTTCATCACGGCAGCAACGACAAGGATCTGGTGCTGTTTGTATCGCCAGTTGAGTAACAGGCGGCGAAGGAACGGTCTGGTGCTGTGAACGAACTTATGGTTTGATGATGACGTAGTACCAGTGCCAATATGGCTGCTATATTGCGGTCATCACTCAAGAGTACAAGACCATTACTGGAGCAACCATACCACAGTTTTAAGACCTATGTAACTCTTTCGGGGTACACTATCTTTCAGTAAATACTTATTTGAAAAACTGACCTATCGGATAAATATTGAGATATGGGCCCATACTTACCCTCCGTGTCCTCTCAAAGCTGCTGTATGAAGACAGTTCATTCCATATTTGTTGGGTATAGTTAAGTCCACGTTTGGAAGCGTGAAGAGCTCATCTACGATTTCTGAATTCATTTTGACAATAGCAACATGGACAGGGGTGTTTCCAGAGTTGTCCTGCGTACGATAACAAAACGTTGGATATTTTGAAGTAAAATAGTGCTTTATGTGCCTAGTTGGCCATACCTGAAATGCACAATTTCCTGGATTATTCGTCTTCCCAGCACACTTGTACACACAAAAACTCTCGGGCCATCACCACTAACGAGAAACATGGGGAGGGGCGAAGCATACAGTGTATAAGTGTATTCAAAGATAGTAAGTTTCTGAGCTGCCAGATGGCGCGTGCTGACGCGGCTCCGGAGAAGCGCCGGTGGTAGGACCAATCGCGCACTTGTTGATGCGGCGGCGCCCTCTCTTGCTTTGAACGGGATTTAACCAATTTTCATGCCCTATCTCCCGCAGAATTCCCGCGTCCATCTGCCCCAGAATGGCCGGGGGACTCGTCCTCGGTGATTAACGAAGTATGCCTTCGATTGCTTCCACCGACCACCCGAACCCATAAGGCCAAGCGTCGAGAGCAGGTGGGTATCTTAGTGTAACACAAATTATAACCCGTATACAAACAGCTTCCGCTTTCGCTTAACGATTGCTGAAGCCGAGAGAAAGGGTTCTACAAATCTTTAAATTATGTAAGTTCGTTTTGAACGGTTTTATCTATTGCGCACTTTTCTTTCAGTACACATTACGTTCTAGCGCGAGCCGTGAAAAACGAGTGTCCTGGTGTTTTAGTACAGCGAATACATGAGACGACGACGACAGGAGACGCCGAACGCTCTAGCCCCCAATGGGCTACTCCCCTGAAATACTCAGTAAATGATGGTTCGTTGTTGTTCTTTGTTGTTGAAGATGATGATCTGCGTTGGTGTCTGATGGTTGTGGCACTGATGACACGACGACGATGGTTGATGGAGGGTTTTTCAAAACTGTATATTTACACGGAAGACATATACAGGATATTTACAGACTGAGTTGACAAAGTAAGAAATAAAGTGGGATTCCTGGTCAGCTAAGACTTTGTGCACGCAGCACCCCCGTCAGCGACGGACCCTGACCTAAGAATACCCAAGTGGTGAGATCCTCCCTAGCCTGACCTGGCTAGCCCGGCAATACACCGGCCGTGCATAGCACATTAAAACCCTGAGGATTCGACCCCGAGACCTCGTGTATCGTGGTTTTAATGGGTTACTTAGGCCCCACCCCCCGATACCCAGGCCAATCGGTATCTCCTGGGCACCTGATAGGATGGATTAGTAAATCCGGGCCTAAACCGCGGTGGGCAACGCCCCCCGCAACCCTCCAACGCTGGTCACTCTCCTCCCACCAGAAAAACAAGGAAGAGATCAAAAGTAAACCAACAAATACGACAAACACTCAGGCACCCGGGAAAACACGTGCAAGCGCCCGGGGCAAGCATTTTACGCACGCGGCTTGCGTTGCCCGTTCCCACGCCTGCACTTTACTGCGTAACGCCTTGTCCAAAGTTGGACAGCTACTCAAGCCAGCCGAAAACCCATAAACATCCGTCTTAACGACCCGGCGCGTCCCCAAGATTCTCCGCTGTTGACAGGCGATGCCCCGTTAATTGGACCGTGGGCCAGAAACAGCGCGTAGGGACAAAAGGACACGGCGGCCGGCTCAGGCGTCGCCTCTGCCGCGCCCATCCAGCGCCGCAAACGCGCGCACCCTCGCACGCCTCCGCTCCGCGGGCGCACTGGCCAACAAAAGGAAAGCTATCGCATAAATCGGCCACTGTCTAACCACAGTTGACAGCTCCACGCTCCCCGTCTCCAGCCGCTCGACGGACCATAATGGTTTTACAACCTGCTAATGGCTAAACCGCGCGCGCAGGCGGCCCCCGAAGCATCCGACCCACGCTTTCCCACGCTCGCACTGTGCTTTCCAACACACTGTTCAAAACAATGTCGCAGCCCAGTTGAGGCTCAAGACAATTCGTCTCCGCGCAGTCGGCATGATCCAAAGGCCGTTCGCTCTTAGCAAGCTGGCTGCTATAAAGTCATTCATGCGCCCTTCAGGGAACCGCGCTTCCCACGCGTTCGACTTTGCAGCGTCGCTGACGCCTGGAACCCTACATACTCCTAGCCACGCCACTTTTCCCGTTATTGGTAGTGACACAGAAAACGAGCACAGCCCTTCAATGTACACTGATCTAATCAGAGAAACACGCCGTGGTAGCGATAATACATACCTCTAACACACCGTAATCCACACACGCACGCGCACACAAACACACTTTCATACTTGCAGATACTTTTGTTTTTGAACAAATGTTGTTGGCTGTACATCTTACCCCAAGACGGCGCAACGGCTCCGATAAAGGACACCAAAAAGCAGTGAACAACCATCCGGTTTTCTAAGAATTCAACACCTAGAAACTCCCGGTGTTTGGTAGGATATGGTCCGCATAACAAACGTCGCAATTAACGCGGCCGTTTTTATGGTTCATCCATTACATATTACTCCGCGTGATGAAACACCAACATCTCTCACACATAGATAGAACGTGACTTGCAACGAATGGAACTAAAAATTACCTATAGCTGAAAAAAGAAAATGCAAGCCAGTGAATGCTACAACATTACAGATTTCGCAGGAACATTTATAAAACTCTAGCGATTCAGTGGATGTACGCATCTCCTACGCTACGATAACGCGGCGACTGTAGCTGCTCAAAATGGAGGAAGTGAATTTGGTGGTGCGTTCGACTTCGGCACGTGGTGTTGGGAAACGTACTGAGTTGTACAGAAGTAATTTTAGCCTGCTACAATATTTACCACGATAAAATAATACATTAATGCGTAAGCACGTACTGCACAGGTTGCAACGCACGTTTGCGTTGGTAGCGCTTGTGTGCGGTTAACAAGGGCGACTCCTCAAGCATGTCCGGCATAGTAATGAAGACACAAAGAATGAATACTCAAAGACGAAGTATTGCGACGATAATGAAGGCATATAGTCGCACCAAGAAACAGGTAACACCGCAGCCCGCAGGCAGAACCTAGGGCCTTTGTAGGCACTGTGACATGACTGCATATAGAATGAGCGGTCTACCGTCCGTGCGACACTTTTTTTGAATTTCATCATTGTGGTATATGCCGCTGCATCTAGATGCTGGGAATGAATTCTTGGATACGTTTTGCAGACGTTTCTTTATGTGTACTTAAGCAATCTGAGCACGCATATTTCAAAAGTGACAGCTAAACGAGTACCAAAATGAATTTACGCATATGGTCGTCTTTCTTTAGCGTGCAGCTATAATGTTTTCATGAAGCATCCACTGAAACATTGGCCACCGATCTGATCCCTTTGCTGCAAATCTGGCCAAAACGATAGTTTTTTGCCGAACATAGCATTAAATACCGCTCTCCCCTCTTTTCCCGCTCATTTCGTACACATTTACCCTCACGTCTCGCCTCTCTCACTATGAAACACGTGGAGCATTGATAAATCAATCTGTTTTACCCGCGTTTTAGGGCTCGCACGCCATATGCTAGAACCTCTTGTTTACGTGAGTAGGAATACCACCCTGGATCGCGAGCAGTTTCTTGCTATTGGAGGTCAAAACACTGTTTGCAACACGCATTTTTCATTTACTGTAGCAAACTTTGGTCTACTAAACGTTATACAAGATGCAACACCCCAAGAAAAGTTTGCCGGCCGTTTTATTGTCTGATGTTTTTACCACATAAATGTGCGGGCTGGCGGTTTCAGGAAAAAGTCTTTAATGCAAGCCATGTGAGCAGATGACTACATTGTCTGGGATTTCTTGACAAAGGTTTAGCCAACCGTTGTAGAGCCAAATGCAAGAAAGAAGCCTTAATTGCCGATTCGAGAATATTTGATAAGTCGGTCACTGAGCGTGACTGGCGCGAGTTTCAAGAAAACGACACCATCCTATCTTTACATAGCTCTTGTGTCGATATTTAGGAATTGTAACTCGCAGTCCTCTCGGGTGATAAATACAAAACAACGAAACGTGAGCAATGCTTTGATGACTTGAGAAATATTACCTACAAATAGAGAAAAATGACCTTTTTTGTCTCAATCTAACACGCCCTTAGGTATTTAGCCTTGAGAATCAAATTCAAACAAGTAAGCAGAACATTGAATGCCATGACTCGTCTCGCTAAGCGTAAACAGATGCAGCACAAGTTTAATAATGCTTGCATGGAGTGTAAAGACGTGGTCGCCAATACGTGACCTTATAGGTGAACGCATACATATTAAACGCCTTGACTGCCATCTCTGCTATTTCTCTTCGGACGAACAAAGCGCTGTCACTCAATTTAACAATAACTTTTCATGTTTCTTCTGGTAAATCGCCTGCTGCTCCAAGCACGTGCACTACGCCGGAAAGCATACCGAATTCCTTGCATCTTTGTCAAACACTTGCGCCTTTTTCACCTGTTCTGCACAACATTAAACACTTTATGCACTTATCTCTTCTCAAAATTCTGTTAAATGCTGTGGCCTATAGGAAACTTGGGCATGGGGTCACAGGATATAGGTATTGTCCCTACGCAGAATAAATTATGATAATTTATTTCTCAGGTGTCCGTTAAGGAACAGAAATAACGATTTAAATGTTGAGCCTAACAGTGATGTGTTCAAAACTCCCTGCTTGTAAAACTTTGATTTTTTGCTGGGCTATGGTATTACTATATAACATTTCAGAACAAATAATTTGTAACTATTGTATATCTGTACGCGTTCTCTCCAACCAAAAACGTCTTACTGGATTCCCCGGTGCAAAACAAGGTACAGACGCAGGACTAGGCTCTACTACGTTCCGGCTGCGTTCAACCAACTTCGTGGCGACATTCTGAGAATAAATTCGAGATAATAAATTTTAATTTTTATAATAGGTATTGAATGTAATACCAGCATTGCCCAACAGAAGGTTGTGCTATGCTCCTGCTTAATCGCGGGACCGACAGGAAGATATACAGACATCGGGAAAGACCAAAGTTTTCGCATTTAAGTAGCGAAAAAACATTATCGTCTTTTAAAAGCGGTCAAATTCCGCAGCTCCTATAAATTGCACACAGTCAGGGCCGTGTACTCCTGATACATCATTTGCAAGAAAATTGTCCTCGCACGCTGTATTGGCACATTTTTTGGGCAATTTAACATTAATTTTTTCACAGTTAGTTCAAAAGTAGGAGTTCAATCTGCGCCCTTGACCAGGTTTTCAAATTGAAACTTGGAGATTGCACCAAGTTACATAACAATGAGCTCCCACAACACATCGGTGGGAAGAAGAGGGGTACCTGGCTATCTCTTATTTCGCTTCCCCGAAATATGAATGCGACAAGCTTTCGATAACTTCAAAGTAGCACGATTGAATATTACACATACTCCTGGAAACACACTAATATGCAAATTATGGAAGAGACGGAATTTCCGCAAGGTATCAACGACTCCGAACTTTGAATCCTTCCTAGCATTTACGTATTTTATCAACACTTGCTAAACTTCGTCGTTTATGTGGGCGACAGAGAGCAAAAAAACGTTTTAGCTTCACAAATGAAAGCCACACCGCCGTTGGAATTACTTCCACTGTACACCACACCACGTGTGCGGACAATGTAAACAAGAATGCTTCATATAAAAGCTACAAATGGCCTATTTACCTGAATATTGGGGTCCAATACCTCATGGTGGTTGATCAGTTCGCGCACACAGTTCACGCAGTCGTCTTTGCTGGCGAAGTGCAGGGCTGTGCGACAGTGATTGTTGGTCGCATTGATGTCTGCTCCCCAGCTGAGTAGAAACTTTATTATTTCAGGTTGGTTGCTGCAACACAGACAAAACATTGGACTACGAATTGGACGGTGTACAACTTAACTTGTGATGATTCGTCGGTATAGGTGGCGAGCCAAAAAACTGAATACTAAGGTTGCCTGGACAGGATAGTAGGTCTTAAAAGGTGGTAGGTCTAGACAGTTTGCAAATACAGCTCAGATGTTTTGTTTGTTTCAATGATAGCTTAGGGCCCTGAGTTACACCACCCTCTTCCTTTTCCAGGTTTTGGTATTGCAGGACTTTGATAAAAATATTCGCATCCTCCTTCAGTGAGCACAACCAGTCTGCAGCTGCTTCTGCTGAAGAAGAAGAAGCAGAAGAAGAAGAAGGAAGAAGAAGAGAAGAAGAAGAAGAAGAAGCCCTTCTTTTTAGGAAAATGCTCTTTTTTAAAGTTCATGGCTCTTTCAGGTTGGTGCGCACAGCGCTTCATTTTGCCAAAAAGCGCCGGTGTTGTTGGTATCCGGCCAAGAAAATGTCCGCCGTTGAAATAGGCAATAATTAGAAGAACGCCGTAAGCGGTGGAGTTTGAAGCCAGGTCCTCACAATAGCAGCCCGATGCTCTACCGACTTTCTCTTCTCAGCAATTTGTGAGAGGTAGCAGCAAAGTTGTAGTCGTTATTGTTGTTCATCCTTTTCTTGTACCACATGTCCACTTGGGGAGAATAACAAAATCGGGAGCTTTGAGGAGCTAATATTCCTGCTTCAAATATTTTACAAGACTGTGAAATGGAAGCGTACGATTGCAGAATAGGGCATGCTGCGGGACACCTGAGCGTTATGGCACGTGCGTAAACCTGTGCTCACCGGCGCACAGAAACCTATTTCTAGGGAACCTGTGGCATATGACTGGCGCCTGTCAGTCACATGCAACATACGAATGGCATTTGCCAGTTATATTGACTGGCCTTCGCCACTTTACCTACTGACGTAATTCCCGCAGTAAGAGGAAGAAACTAAAACGAAGAAAAAGGCACGAAACCGTAGAGCAGACGAGCAGCCCGCTGAATTAATTACCGTCAAATGAAAAAGCAACCAAAGTGAAGGAGGAGACACCAATACTATGTAGCACTAAGGAGGTGCTACATAGTATTTATCGCAGTTTTTTACGATTATGTTGAATCGAATTAGTTTTTCTCGCAAAACCATGGCTGTGATGTTGTCTAGATGCTTAAAATAAAACCTGCTCCTATATTCACACCAAGGCGGCTGTGTTCTTCATTGAAGCTTTGACTTTTGTTGATTAAAATTTCATAAAAAAATTGTTATACAATACAGAGCCGGTAGATTTGACTTCTGTATTAATGATGTTCAGTTTGTTTGTTTGTTTGTTGTTTGTTTGTTTAGGCAGAATACAAGTTCACCGTGCAAGGTAGAATAATTTCAAATCTTCTGCCGAGGCAAACGGGGCAAAAGGCGTTTGAGCCCATTTGATCGAGCCCGATTGATCGAGCCCGATCGGGCCGCCTGACGAGGCCCCGTCCCTGATGCAGCACAACGGCAGCAACAATAGCGACGCACAATTAACCACCAGTCAATGAAATTATAAACATGCAACAAACCAAATGACATCATAGGCTAACTACATCAACACAAGTGTTGGCTATATAAAACAATGACAAATCACAAAAAATGTATAATTATAACAAATATATGCTACGCAAAAGATAGAGACCGTGACACGAGTAGTAGAAAAGTTTAGGAAGAGGAAGTTTTACCCGAACAATACCAAAGCAAACTTTTTTTTCACTTACGGCTGGTACGCAACATAATTTTAACGGTATACCTAAAACAGTATTCAAGGAAACCTTCTCATGACGGCACAAAATACGGCATATAAAGCAGTCGCACGCGAGTCCCGACATTCATTTGCTTGAACGCTTGAACGCCTGGAAGTACAGTCGTTATAGTGTTCACAAAAAATGAAGAAAATGCATTGTTGGGGCGATACAAACATGCTCAATGGGAATAATTTCGTCCGTTTTGGTGGCGAGTTTAATATGTTTTTTATCACCTCCCTTTACGACCTGCCAAAATTTGCAGGGATTGTTGTGCAGCATGGATGGTAGCAAGTGGTGAAAAAAGAACTGCTTTGCCACAGACAGTGCACGCACGTATTCGTCAGCCACGTTTTTTCAAACCTCCCATCTTTCAGAAGACTTCGAACGCTTAGGTTGGCGGAAAACACGCTTCTTTTTGTCAAGCAAGCGTTTCAATCTTAAGCATGCGTTTCAATATACAGGGCAACGACCATATCGCTGTGGAGCTACATAAAATGCTGGTCGGGATGCCTTCCGGAGCCGCGGGACTCTCCCGCGACATGTAGCCAGTTCGACATCAAAACAACCCCTTCCTCACGGCCGCGTGGACATATGAGGTGTTTTTCGAAATGAGCCAGATCCAGAAACCGAAACTGAGTCGAATAAAACTACACCGACAAGAAAAACGTGGTAACTTTCCCCTAAAAAGGGGCGGCAAGAAAATAGTTGAGATAACGCCCTGGGAAACGTGTACGCAGATCGTAGGTCGTATCGAAAATGAACCAGATCCTGGTGTGTCACGGATCAAAATGCGCCAAATCCATTCGCCCAATAGGCGTTTGCCTTTGGCGTGACTGTTTAGACTGTTTAGTGGGTGTTTCCGGATGTTTTTTTCTTTTTTGCTTTTCGGAGCTCGCTTTTCATGAATTCAGACGGCCATTAGGAGATCGGCCAAATATCTGATTCGAGATGTCAATGACGAAGTGACCGGAAGAAAAAGTGAACGAAATGAAACTGAGCGATTTCAAACAAATATTTAATTTCGTCTCCCGCGTCTCTATGAAATAACTAGAGTTAAATTTATTTTTTTACTCGCATACTTACCATTTTAGCACCTAAATAAATAGACGGCGCTCACGAGCACTGGAAAATCCCCCCCGTCCCTCTGACAGTACCAATTACTCCACTAAAGTAATGAAGCATGAGCAGCCTCCTTGTGAAGCGTTTTGCATATTTATGGCAACGCAATGAAGAGCTTGCTTACTTGTGTGCTTTCAGGTGTAACCAAGAAAATTATCCTAGGTAAAAATTATCAATTGGTATGGTGCCCAGAGGACTCACCTGCTCTCCTGGTCTAGTTCTAGGGTTCTTGAAACCATCCTAGATATTTATAGTGCCTTTTCCTCCAAAACTCAATCACATCATGCTGGGTAGCCAATTTAAATAACGTTTTCATAAGACTGCCGCATTAACTTGAGCGTTTCAGCTCAATATGAGCCAGATTCAAAGTTATCAGCCTAATATAGCTCAAATTAACGGCATAATTTTTAATCACATGTGGCCGTAAACTTTCGCTAGATGACATGTAAAATATATCATATAATAGCTCTGACGGCGTTGCATTTAGGTCCGGTAAAAAACTTCGGCTTCTTTTATGAATTTCGTGTTAAATGGATCTGGCACATTGCCGAGGTTTCGCCTGCCAGGACGCCATGGCGACAGGGGGGCGGGCGTAGAAGTGGTCCCGGGGGACCGGGAGTGAAATAATTGAGGGGCTTCCTGGCCAAACAATGGCAAAACTTCACGTGCCGGCCTTGGCCCGCGGGGCGAAGGTCGTGGCACCCAAATTCTTATGAACTGTTTCGCTCAGCCTAGCCACCGCTCATGGTATTCGTATGAAGCCGTGTTTTTTTTTCGTTCTTGTGGGGTGGGGAAGAAGCGACCGGCTGGGGGCGCGGGAGCGTGGGGTTGAGAGCCCGGCGTCGACGAGTGAGGTGGTCCGGCGTTTGGGATGAAGAAACCGGCATGTGCCCGAAAGCGTTGCAACTGATGTGCGCAACTTTGGCTGTGTGTTGTAGAAAAAGCCAGTGTGTGGTTGGAGAATAAACAGCAATACAGCCTTCGTCCTGCAACGAGCCTCATGTCCCCTCACGGGTTGTCATGAACCCGAGGAAAACGTGACTCTCATTTCGAAAAAAATGCCTCAAATATACCATCGGTGAGGGAAGCGGACACGTTAAGTAAAACAAGAAGCAGCAAGGCAGGGTGCAACCAGTGCAGACCAAGCAAGGTGCGTTCGGAGAACGTATATGGTGGTCACTAGGTCACGGTCAAAAAAGCCGAATTGTTTGTTTGAGGCAGGACGCTGCATTGCTCGCTTGGGCGCCGCCGCGCATCCAAACATCTTAAGAGGCATCTACCCCTTTGTGGAGGACGACGTGCCCGTGTCTGTCTTGGGGGCCGCAGCAGTACAATTACCACCGGGATTGAACCTTAAAATAACTGTTATGTTGATAGAGTTTGTGAACTGATAATAGGTTATTCTCTCTTCTAGGCTAGGATATGCTCCAACGTATTACCGAATCCTTGTCGAGGATGGCCAATCTCCACCCGCATACGGCAAAACCCACTCACGCAGTGTTTCGGTAGAGCTTTTCGGCCATTAACGACCAATGGAGCGACTTGGACTTTCAATGTCAACCCCAGTGGTACTTTTGTTAGATGCCGTAACACAAGGATTCACACACCCAGAAATGGTTACAGCTGTCCATGCATACGTCTCAGTGACAAGGTGCCTAAGCTGCTACCTGATCTTTGCAAGCGCGTATCAGCCGTACTTAACTTTGGCTTTCCATTACATTCCAACTTCTCGCATTGTGCGAGCTTTTCTTTTACCAATTGATGAATTTGTTTGTTCACTTCATTACACACAAATTTTTGATGCCACATTATGGTGTTAATAAAAGGTCAGAATAGCTTCTAACGCTACGAACCCTGCCCAATCCCCCAAGTGGGTATGTCCCCGAAGAAAAACAACAAACTCATTCTAGCATCCCTGCTCCTTACGGCACACTACCGCAATACCTGGTGGGTGTGGGCAGGAAGATGCGGATTGGTGGCGACTTGAGACGGACACCCATTCTATAAATGATGAGCATCATCTTCCTCACCCAACCCTTTTCCTCCTTTGCTTACTATGCTCACATTGGCTGGAAGTACCTGATCGTATCAAATCGGCAGCCAACGCACCTGCGGTTTGCTGCCAGTCACTAAACGCTCCTTCGATCAGTCAGAACGTGCCACATCTAGCCTGAACCCGAGTACTTAGCCGAACTTGCAGCATAGGTGGGAACTGTAAGGCGAGGCCAAGAAGGCCGGACTAGGGTGTTTTCAGAACCGCGAAACCAATACAATCAGTTTCTTTCAGATCACTAGAAACGCACTCTCCACGTCTCATTAGATAAACGGCACCAAACCTCTAAGGGTGCTCTTCACTTATTAGCCCATAATGTTTATGCTGTGGGCCTCAAGCACCGACCTTTTATTTGGCGATGTTAATGCACTTACGTCTATGCCGTTGGAAATGGTTTGTGTTTGCGTCAGGCTTTCCTGCCTAGCCCGTTGCTGGTTACCTGTTTTTAGCGCACATTTCTTGGCAGTACCCACGACGGACGGCGGTGACCGTACCAGCCCAACGTATTGAACCGGAGGCACAGCAGCCCCCTATAAGATCAGGGCGCCAGCAGCAGGAATGCAGAGAAAAGTGCAGAAGAATAGTCAGGAAAGTCAGGGCCCTTAGGATGACAGCAGATTTAGGAGCGCAGCTCTGACGCGCCAATTTGTGCGTCGAACGCTGTCGGGGTCGGCGTCATCTGTAAGGTAAAGTTATCCGCAGCAGTGGTTCGGCGGCTAAGGCGTTGGCTTGCTGAGCACGAGGACGCGGGTTTGATTCGCGCCAACGAGGCCGCTTTATCTGATGGAGGCGAAAAGCAAAAAGGCCCTGTGTACTGGGATTTCGGCGCTCGTTAAAGATACCCAGGTGGTCAAAATTAACCCTGAGCCCTCTACTACGGCGCGCCTCATCGCCTGCGTTGCATCGGCGCGTTAAACCATACAAGCAATCAATCAATCAATGTACGGTAAATTCGGAAGGAGTCTCTGTTCAAACCGTAAAACACAAAGCTGCACATGGGAAGTTTCTCGGCGGCGGCTACGACGTACAGTGGTCTGTGTGCCATAAGTTGGCGCAGCGAAATTGTGCGCTACAGGGGATCGTATTCCGGCTAATTTATGGTCTGCAAACTCCAAATGGATTGCTGGGGCGATATTGCGTGCTGTATAAAATTTCTGAAGAAATTTCATCTGGTGGGAAGTTTTAAAGAAGCTGGCAGAGGCCAGGCTTCCGTGAGGCTTATAAAACGTGTCACATTCAGTCGCTGTTTATATTTTCTGGCTCAGAAGCGCAAAGGCGTATTTATGAGTTAATACTATAAAAACACATCTCACTTTTTAGAAGAAAGTGGCAGACAATACTCAATTGTTTTAGCCTATTATATATATTATATATATAGAGCCACAAGATGGACATTGAGCCAACGATGGTACTAGAAAATTTCATATATCGCAGTCTCTATATTTTAGTATACTTTTATTTCTCTGCATATTTCTATCAACGTGACTGTATTTCAGACAAACTCGTTTCCGTAAGATCTTATGCTTACTTTGCCGGCTTGTGGAAATGATACCCTTTCAGAAACAATTTTCTTGTTATTGTGCACGGGTTACCATGGTAAAATGTCACGAGATGAGCAAGTTCGATACACTTACCCGTGTGCCGCATAGTGAAGTGCTCTGTTTCCAATTACGTCTTCGCAATCAATGGCGATTCCTCCCGCAACGCAGTCTTCGACAATGTACTTTAAACCTCTGAAGCACGCCAGGAATAGTGATATTTCGGTTACCTGCGGAAAACGCTCTTGTTCAGTGCTATAGCTGGATACGACTTGTTAAAAAAAAGTCTCAAAATCGTTTACTACGGTGTTTCTCATAATTTTACGTGAGAATTTTACTCAAACCCCGCTTTATTGGAAAACAATTCAGTAGAAGCGAAGTCGCTACGTATTTACAACAGCCACTCAGAGGCAATGCCACAAACTGAGCTGCTGGCCATTAAGGCCGCTGGAAATCTTGCTGGCGTTGAATCGACATTTTTATTGTTCCTGGTTTCCCTCGGATTTTGTGACTTCTTGGGCCTAAAAATACCTAAGCCTACGAAAAGGCAGTTTTTGGTAGGAATTGAATACTTGCGCTGCAGAAATGTCCCCTTCTTGCTCACGGTATTTCTTTTATAAGCGCTAGCTTATACAGAAACATTTTAACCCGTTACGATACCCCTGAGGCTTCCCTGTAGAGGTTCACCCTAACGTTTATGTGGAATTATTTATCATAATATACAAGGCTTGTCGTAAAAATTACTTATGTGGTACTACTAAATACCAACAAAAACATAAGGCTCTGTCATTTGTTCTGCCTCACGGTTGATTGCGTTGAAAGTGGTGCCTTTTGTTTGACTTGTTTAAAGGCCTCTTCTTTCTTTGGGAACGACCAGAACAGTGCACGCCACGAAGGTGAGGCATTTTAAGTAAACGTACACCGATAGAACTTGTCCTGGTGTGTAAAAGGCTACACTTCGTGCAACCGTTTCCCTTTTTGTCGGACCAACAACACATGTATCTTCTTCGGCTTGCCATCGAACTAAGTATGCAGCACAAGCAATGGGCCGTAAGACAATGCTTTAGTAAGGCACAGCATTTTCTGCAGCCCGTTCTACGGTGCAGACGCTATGCTCGCGAAAGTGTCTCGTTCAAATCAAATGGTGGCGGCAGCAACAGCAACAGCAGCTTCATAACATGTGGTCACCTACTTGCCTTTTAAGCGCAACGTGAAAGCCTTACCGAAGTTCTTTTTGATGCGGCTTCGCAATATTTGAAACGTAATGCTTGGGGGCAGCGCGAATTTCTGCTGAATGTTTCGTTTGGTTAGAAAATTAACAAAATTACCTTTTGATACCTTGAAGAATGTGTATCTATACCAACCTTCACTTCTATGATTTAGCCGGGATATGCTTCGCAAAGCAATCATTTAAGAAACGATTTCATCATGCTGCTCACTGGGAATGGAGGTGCGGAAAGCATGAACATCTACTTTTCACGAAGCGTCGTAAAAGACGAAATCAAAATATTTCCTGGTACAACTAAAGGTAAGACTAACCTAATGAAGATATAGTATTCTCACACAAGAACTTTTTTTAATATTTAGGAAAAGCCCAATGCTAACCGTGCCTTCTCATTTCAGTTTCTTGTGTCTATATCAATGCCGCACAGTACCTGGTTACTTGAGTGGTTTAGCAACCGCGACTGAAAGCCACATTTTTGGATTACATAGGCTATAGCGCTTCAGCTTGTGTAGTTTTGGTATATTGTAAAAGCCCCCCAAAAATAGCTAAACTTCACTGAATTAACATCGTGAACACTGATCTTTACAGCAAAGCTGCCTGGAGTTCCCTAATCGTAAGCTTGTTAGAACTCCTCAAAGCCAGAAGAGCGATTTGCACAAGCTGAGACAGGCTGAGCGGTAACCTATGCATTCCACAGGGGCTCCCTTTTTCGACCACTAAAGCATACTTTTGCCCTATCGGTATTGAAAAGCATAAAAACTACTGTCTTTATGTCTTTCTATCTTAATTCCTGACAGATACAATTCTTCTTCTTGCCCTTGTTCAGATTGTCCACTGACTTGTCCTCCTTGATCAAAGCGCTTCCTACAAACAGCCTCTTTTTACGAAGAAAGCGTGACTTTTCACGTTACGAAAATTCGAAAACGGACGCCACATCCGCCCTCGACTATACTCCGTACCTAACAAAACGTGCAAAGCTGTGACGGCGAGATAGCGTGATTGGGCGTTTCTTGCGACGAGGAATGTAGGGTGCCAGGCTGCTCAAAGCAATAAACTTCCAAATACTGTGAACGCAAATATTCTAGTCAGGATCTTGCAAGTGTTATCCTGGCACACTAAGTTTACACATGTTTACGGGTGCTTTGAGTACTTTTTTTGCAACAGCAACGGAGAAATGGCGCCTTGCCTCCAAGCAGAATTCTGTGAGACGAGGGCGTATGAAGTTTAAGCAGATGACGCGAACGGTTTCGCCACTCCTGCCATTCCTTTCAGCCACGTGGACGCCATTCTCGGGCGCGCACGTCTCAGCCGCGACAACAGACGGAGTGATACCATTTGTTTATTTTTCTGCAGACAACTTGAGTAGCTTCTACGGCGTTGCATGCTTGCTCCTGTTGCACGCACCTGCGCTAGGCTATTCCTGCCCCGTTGCGAGGCTTGCTTTCTCGACATCACTGCGCCCGCGTTACCACGCTCAGAACCATGAAAGACTCAACGAAGAACAGTTTTCGTATTAAAGACATTTTTGCAGCCGCTGACACGGGTTCAAAGTGCAGAGTCGCTTCTGAAGATATTCAGTACTTGGAAGATACAAGACTGCGTGAGCAGGCTCGTAGGGTTTTGGCATTCATGTACTGCGTGTAGCGGTAGTTTCGGTGTATGCCATAAGCAAAAACCAACACAGCACGACACTGCCGGACAGTTCCTTAGAACGCGTGCTACAACTGTCCGGCTGGAATACGGGGAAGACATTGCGCAGTACTGATGCTCCCCGTGTGCATAGTCTGTAAATACCCTATTGGTCATAGCCTTTGTCATAGCATTGGCTTTGGCATTCTCATAGCCTTTCCTGGGTTACTTAAACTCAAATATTGTAGTCTCTCTGTCGGCCTTTCCTTTACTCATAAGCAAACAGGACCAAAAGGTCGTCGCCTGGGGGACCAACGCACTTTGCCACAATCACTGCACCCTGTGGGGGCTAAATGTGAGCTGACGAACGGGTAGTCCGCCACGCGGTTGGTCTCTTACAATACTCCCGAACGATACTTACGAAGGACGAACTAACTGGAGGGAGTCGCACAAAGCAAAAAAAGCAGCGCTATCAGGCATTGAACAACCGACCCCCTCACTTGTACTCGAGGAATACAATACTTTATCGCAAGGCAACGCGGCCAGACCGGAGAGTTGGTAGAAAAGGTGTACTGAACTGTAAATCGCGCAGTACTGTGCATAACGCGACGATTGATAGCAGCTGGTGTCGGAATGTTTTACCGTGCAGGTGATTGTGACCGCACTTTCCGGTTTGCGCATTGCGCTTTGCTTCCGCTGCGACTATTGCTCAGGTCGATTCTAAGCGGAGCATCACACAAACTCTTTTTCTGGTAAAGAACTGTTATCTGGTCTCCTTCTTCCCACTTGTGGCTAGGCAAATCGGACAACTTATGTCTTTTTGCAAAAGTTTGTTCCGACTGAGTATACTGTTAGTGTTACCTACTTATGTTTAAGGCGATACTTATCGCATGTGAAAGTGGTCGTTGGCGAGAGTGTAAGAATACGAAAACAAACCATATTTTCCTGCATTGGCGTGACCAAATTTGGTGTTGCTTAGCTTGAATTTTTCATGTTGGCGTTGCTACACCATCGGGACTGGGAAAGGCAGCCGGATCCTACAGTAGTTCCATCGTTTGCATAGCTTTGGTGCACAAGGAAATGATATACCGAGGAAATGATAAACTTCAACACGCTTAGCTGTTGTTTAGCTTTGCTGCTAACTACAAAACGCTTAGCGCATTTCGAATATGTAGTTGCTGTCATCAGCAACTACGCGTTTTTTTTTTTTGTTAAGCATATGCACATTCACTTCGCTTAGGGATCAGCGTTTGCTATTTTCTATGTTTGCCTTCATGTTGACGCTTTTGAAGTCTTTTATTGGCTCTTATTACCTAGCGCGAATGCTACGCTACACAGTGCATTAGCATAAACTCACCAAGAAGCGATTGTCCCTCGCGCTTCTTGTCTCCCTGGCATTACCGCCACTTTAGTTAGCCTAGGCGCTTTTCGTATAATTATCATTGGTTGTTTTCTCCCACCGCACTATGTGAAAGATCCATTGACTGCAATTATTGTGTTTTGCAAATATAAAACTGTCCACAGACTTGAGCGAAATGCAAGAACAACGCCATTAGAAGGGATCAATAACGCCGCAAGGAGACTAACTTTTTTAGCTGCGCGTTTTAGACTGCCCGCTCCGGTATGCCGGCTTGCTCAGTGCAAACGTAGCCAATGCCCTTCGCGGCCAAGCTCGCAACGCATGCGCAATGGCGCCCCCGCTGGCTATCGAAGCGGAGCTGACCGCTAATTGTGGTCAGCTAAAACTCGCTTATTTCTGCTAACCGTAACTCTTAATAAATCGGCGGGGAGGAATATATCGATTGCATTTCTCCACGCAGCACACACTCGACCACAGTTACTCCTGCTGAAGATGAACAGTTGCCAGTGATGACTAACGGCCGTATTTGGTGCCAATTGTGCTCCCTCTTGCCTAGGAATGTTTCCGCCATATGGCTAAAACGTAACAAACTTCTGTAACGAGAAGTTAACATGATCATGGCATATCTAAACCACAAAATCTGGAAATACGCTTCATCCTTGTCAACACCGTTCACAAACACGAAAATATTACATATTTTCAGGCAAAAACATTGCAACGTAAAAAGCTGATTTTCGTGTCCATACAAATAACAATAGACGTGTGATTGGCGCTTGTGGTAGCAAAATAAAAATAAAAACCTATGGAAATCGACACCAAGGCCCAAGGGCTACCGCACCCGTTTAGGAAGAACTAGGCCTCCTTACAAAGAAACGGATAAAAAATATCGCTCTCTCTCTCTCCACCGCTCTCTCTCTATCTCTCTCTATCTCTCTCTTTGTCTCGCACCAAATTCAGAGAGCACCCCACTAAATTGTAGCATTCTTACGTCGCTTGTTTAGAATGAGTTCTTTAGAGCAAGATTTGGCTATTAATAGCTAAATGTGTTGGGTTATTTTATTTTTTTAAGTTTACGTTTGTTTATTTTCGCCAATGATGCAAACCTGTACTATAACAGCGCTTAGGTGCCTTTACATCGCCAATCATGTATTTTTCCGCAGACGAAATTCGTAGTGCAAGGTTCATTCATTCTCGCTATTCATTTATGGATGTTTCCGTTGTTCCTTTAGGAGCTTTTTTTAATGTTTTACTAGTTTTTTTAAAGACGTTTAAAACTTTCCTGTTCTTCAATTCGCAAGTTCATTTTTGTCACATCGCTAATCGTTTTTTTTTCTGATCTTCTCGTATGATATTATGTCCATTTGCGAACGATGAAAGGGGTTACTTTCGCCAACTTTGCACTTTAGTGGAAATGCAAGTAGTTGTTAGGTTTCGTCACTATCGCAATTTTTTATTTGTATTTCGAACTATAACTTGTGGCCCTGTTTTAATCTCCGGGTTCTGGAGGCGGTTTATAAAGTGTGTATTCCTAATATTATGGGATCATTGTAGTGAATTTTGTTATTTCTTGGTTGTTGAAAATTCTGTTCGACCAATTCCGCCCGTTCACGTCATTATAACAAGTGAATGTCTTAGTTCCGCCAGTTATGCGTTTTGTGGCGATGCACACCCGTACACGGTTTGCTCATTCTTGCTGTTTTTAACGTGCAGCTCTTTGGCGGCCGTCTCCGGCCTCAGCCGCGTCGCTATCGTAACCGAGTGACCGGTGGCAACACAGACGAGCGAAAGAAAAAAAGCGGACTATAGAAAGAAAGCAAAAGAGTAGAGTGTCGCGAAATTTGTAGGCGAGGCCGGTTCGCCTAGCGCGAGCCAGTGCTCTCCGAAAGTGTGCGGTGGGGGAGCGGAAGGGAAGTGTGCTGTGCCCACACGAGGCGCTGGACGACGCGACGCTTGGCAAAAACGTGAGGGGGGCTTGCGCGTGACTATGATGTGCCTTCGCTTAAGACGCAGTTTGCGGTCCATTCCTGAGACGCACTTCGCGCCGCCGATGCAGGGGCTCATCATCGCTGCCATTGGAAGAACCCACGCGTAGGTGCTGGCTCAGCGCACTGCTGCTGCGGCGCCCACATATTGCGTTAGGGTGCATCGTAATCGCCAGCCAATTTTTTATTCGTATTTGAAACGTTCTTTTGCGGGGTTCCTTGTTTACTCTTTGTTTTTGAAAAAAAATGTAATAATTTTTCTGAATTGTTGAACTTTCAAAAATATCTTCGACCAATCGTCTGCAGTTACGCTATTACAACGATCAAATGCGTTACATCTGCCAGTTGCGCATGTATTATGCGAATGCGGGGCGTTCAGAGGTCCAGGCTTTGGGGTTACCCGGCCAAGAATGCTGTGCATAAAATACGTGTGGAAAACAGTGCTTTCACTGCACCCCACGCCACGGATTTGCAAATCCAATAGTATCGAAGAGTTGCAAAAGATGGTGCGTGTGAAACACAAGACGGGAAAATTTAGTTATCCTTATTTGTCGTTGGAGGAGCGAGGCTCGAGGGTAAAGTGGAAGAGGGGGGGGGGGGGGCGGAAACTGGAGAGGTCTTTATGTGGCAGCGGCGGCAAAGGGGTACAGTTGAACAACCTTTGTAGCAAAGTGAGCACATACGCGGCGAATTTTTTTCTCGTTGTAGTACTTACCATTTTTGTAAGTGGGACATCCTAGAAATGACCGTTCAAGCAAGTACGAACAAGCGCAATAAGCTATATTTGTTCAAAGTAAGTGCGGGTTGAATGATGAGCCCTGAATCAAGAGCCAGTGAGAGTGATTCAACATCCTCGCTTTCGGCGCACGCTGTTTATTACTTGAGAAAGTGGACGCAAGCAGAAATTCAAAATTATAATATTTCGGCCTCATGCATTACCTCGTACTCACCAACTTACCTTCAGATCTATTATGAGACATCCGTCGCCAAAATTGTACAAACGTGTCTCGTTCCACTCTCCGGGAAAACACCTTGCTTCTCCTTCCAAGAAAAAGAAAGCAAAAAACTTATTTCAGGCGCAATACTAGTAAACAAAACCTAATTCCAAACCGTTGTTCATTAAATGTCAGATATCGTTATGGCAGCATTTCCGCTTCGCTCGAACGGCTTAATTATCAATGAAGCAAACGGCTGGCACCGCTCCGAAGTTTTACAGTTCCTCTCATGGATACCAGGGCAAGTTACCGCTGGACCCATAGCATGAACATAGCATGAACTATGCCATATACACGACATGCTATACACGACACTATCCGCTATAGACAATAGCCTGCAACCTGTTTTGCATAAAGGAGCCATGAAGAGAAAATACAACTTCGTTTAATTTGAAAGAACTAGGATTCAGTATCTCCATCAGCTCCATTACAGCCACAAAAGATGTTTTTTTTTAACAAAAAAAAGCAAGAAGTATTTAAAAACGTTCAAATTTTGCGCCACAGTGACGTTTTATGAGCAAGAATGACGTCATACATGCCAACAATAAAACATAATATTCAGTGCATTAACAGCACGTTAGCATTCAAGTGATGCGGTCAAATAGAACTAGAGGCCCCAAATCAGACATCCAGTCATGTGTCGTCGCGACAGGTCGTTTAGGCGGACGCCAATCGAACAAATAAGGTTCTGTGACGTCATAGAAAAGTTGCGGGAAATCGGCTAGGGGTTCGCGACTGCTTCACACGTTTTCTTTAATATCTCTGTTATTTGTTCGAAGATTGCGATAATATTGGTATCATTGTTATCGGAACTAAGCAGTCTTTCTATTAAACCCAATCTGTATTTTGTCTCCATGGCACCTTTAACTCTGGGCTTATCACCGAGGAAATATTTGTTGAGTTTGTTTTACAAACAAGAGAAAATCAGGAAAGGTCGCGGATTTGGCTTAGGATAAGATACCATGTTTAGTACAACACAAACCTTTCAACGTGTGTGTGTTTGCAATTGCTGAAATCTGGTATTTTATTCTGGATGCGCCCGTGATGAGTTGTACTGTTACCACTTCGTCACCCATCACTTCAGGTTTGCCCATAAACGTAAAAAATACAAAGTAGATAGCAGTAGGGTTGACATGTTCCCGATCTAAGGACCGTAACTGGTGATGCGCGAGTTGTCGAAGTATTGCTGTACATTTCTCGGAGTGGAAAAAATCGCCGTAATGAAATAGTTTCACTACTGGCAAAATCATTTCCTTCCTTCATTTCCTGCAGCTACTAAGAACCTCTCATTTTTTTAAACAACTATTTCTCGGGGCACGCACAATCTCAAACAATTATGGTGAGTCTGGTGTTTTGACTTGATTTCAAGGTTGGCGTAATGCTTGACTCGGTGTTGTCATGGTTGATGCCCAATGCTCAGCTAACATGAAATTATACAACCCTATAAAGTCTCAAGACTAGCTTCACCAAGTTCAAAGCATACATTTTTAAAAGCAGTATGCAAGAAGTGCTGAATTTGTCCTTTGGCATCTCACCACCTTCTCTGTAATGACTTACTAGGTTGCCAGTAGGGAATCCTAATACCTTTCAGTGGGATTTCTCATTACGGTGTGCTGTGCCGGTGCTTTATACAACAAATGAATATCTTTACACCGTGTGCTATACAGGGCTGCTGGAACTCATGTTTGGCTGGGCGGGACGGCTTTGTTTATTTCACGCATCCGTTAATGTGTCCGGGCTAGAGCGGCGGACACCGCAGCTCTAGCCCGGCGTTGAGTCGGGCGAAAGAAACCGGAGAGGAGCGGTTTTCAAAGGCTGAGACAGGGGAACCTAGCCACCCTGACGTGCTAGCTTGGGGCTACACCACCGCGCGACACAAGCGCAGACACTGAAACAATTCGGCATGTGAGCTTAGTTGTGGTAAGCAGAGCGTAAAAGGTAGCGTTTCTCTAGTGGTTAGATGTCTGTATGTAGTCTCTACATATTGTTTTTCCGCCCTGCAAACTAATTCTTAACGTATGTTTGCCGTACCAGCACTTAAATCCGTCAGGTGCGGGTTACCCTGGAAAGGCTGTTGAACAAGTTAATCAAGCCTTGCGAAGGCACCGCGCAATGGAGGCGAAGCTGCGCCAAAAGAGGCCCAAAACAACCGTCGCTAAAGTAGACGACAAAGCCGTACCGCCGATGCCGCCGCTACCGAGCCGACACTTGCGCGCGGGAAACGCTGGATAATTTCGCTGCGCCATCTACAGTGCCCTCAGTGAGTGAAATCATCCGCCCCCCTTCCCCCGCCACCGCCTCCGCCGCGTTGGAAGTTCGTTGTCCCGCACGCCGTGGAAGAACGGTTGGCTGGTAGACCTTTTTTATTAATTTTTAAACCTTTGCTTTAAAATTTAATTTTTAAATTTTGCTTTAAAAATTCGGACCACCGAGGATCATTTCTTTTGGCCCATTTTTTTCACCCCAATCAAAAAGGTTCGATCCGTTAAGGGTGGCCACTTTTGTCAGCATTGTTAACAAAGTAGTAATGGATATTTGGAAACATCGCATTTGTTGGGATTTTAAAGCCTCTAATAAACCTACAAAGGCAGTTGAATGCATACTGCTGTCTCCTTCTTGAAGCTTGAGAGATACGGTAGCATACTTTGCCGCGTGACTGAGAGGCCTTGTCAAGCCTTCACCAAAGTTTACCTTTAAGTGCGGAGCACTTTAGGGGCCCAGCTTTTTGTCGTAGCTAATCTGTGGTCACTGTGTCTAGCCACCGTAGTCAGGATGTGTCATGCACACAAACAGAGTTTTTGAAAAGATCACCGCTCCACCTGGTAGGGATCGAACCTCTGTCCCTCCTGCATTACGAAGCAATGTCAATCCTATTGCACCACGGAGGGACACGTTTTTTATAGTATAGAATAGAGTAGAATAGAATAGAATAGAAATTTATTGTTGTTTCAGAATGGTACATCACCAGATTATATGCAATACAGAAAAGGGTCCAAGAGTAATGAACTGTAGTGGGACCCCTTGTTATTGATAGCATACACAGAAATAGCTTAATTTGCTAAGTGTTGAAATGCTAAGTGTTCGCGCTGATCTTCCCGATGTACCTTTGCCAAGGAGGATGGCGTAGGCCACAAATAAATACGCGTTATTATCACAAAAAAATTTATTCATTAAATACCTATAACTACAGAAAAAGCTATGTAGTGTCTTTTCACAGACCTTATCATAGGCTGTAGCGCCCTCTCTTGACTATTTTTATTTTCAACGTCCGGCTGATGTTCAAACTAGTCAAGAGAGGGTGCCACATCCCCTCTGGCGAATCACGGCTTGCTCTTCACAGCTTCAGCATTCAGTAGAACTGCTTAAATTCTTGAGCATTGCTAAACCGGCTACATTTAAACTGGCTTCTTCTAGGTGGCTTCTATCACACCAGCAGCAAAACGCATTGCCTGGTTTGAAGAGTTTGTGCACGTTGCGCCCGGTCTAGCAGTCTGCTGTCTAAATGGTTGTTACTCATGAAATGAGTGTGCAATATGTTAACCATTAGGCCCACTTGTGAAACATCTCTGCTTACAAGTTCGTGAATCAGCTTTGTACACGTTCGTCCTTACGATTGCAGCATGGAAACAAGTTTCGGTTTATTTTGGACATTTCCAAAAATGGACCAGGCAGTGAAGTGTCTTTGCCGAGTCACCCCCTGTGAAGAGCTATACCTACCACTATATTCGTTTCGACTTTTTTTTCTGTTGCGCCACGTAATGATTGGAACTTGATTCGTATCAATTGTGGACGTTCTTTTCTGCTAGTAAGGAATTTCATAGGCTAAAAGAAGGATAAATGAGGGTGGTCACCTACCTATTCAAGAAAGAAGAAAGAACGTCATCACAACTTTACCTTGGCTACATGCGTCTGATCTGTCAGCCAGTTGTAGTAGACTGGATCGGATGCTCCACACGCAATCATCACTGAACAGCACCATGGCGTCACCATCATGGTTCACGTGAAGAACTTTGCCAGTTGTAAGCAAGCTTGAAGCTTGATTCAAAGCCGTCTGAAAAGTACCGGCAGGTTTTTATAAGCAACAAAATTTTCAGACTTTTACTGTTTGTGCTATTTTGAATAAGAAGGGAAGGCACAGGATTTAGATATTTTGAAGTTACATTTACATATGCAGCGATATGCGTCACTTTGTCTTGGCTCATTCATTAGGGCATACAATCACTGATGTGTTCTCCCGCACTTAAAATAATAATTCTTCCTTAATACTTATTCTACGCAGTTCCGAAAATACCATAATCTTACAAAATATCAATTTTATTTAGCACTGATACTTTCCCACAGTGGCGCGTTGCACACTTATGCAACGGCAAAGAGAACTTGAAACGACCCAATTATATCTCGGAAGCGTACCAACAAACGTCCTCATGACATCGTGATAATGAAGTTTATTGTTCAGTCAAATGTTCAGCCTTGAAGTAGAGAAAGGGAGACACAATTAAGATTTATACGACTTAACAATGGTGTTGAACCATCCCCTGGTGGAGATTTTCCGTCAGGCTTGCGGGGAGTGTGTAATATCTGTAATGTATTCGAAGGAAGTGGTTGCAGCGCGGGCTATGGCAATTTCTTCAGAAGTGGTGGTTGATGTGGGAAGGGTCGCGTGGGAGATAAAATTGAGCCTCCAGAGTTGAGAACCGCAAAAGCATGCGTCTGGCGTGAGGGGTAGCCGGCGACATTGGTACCAAGTATCAGTGGGAAAGTGGAATTGGGTTTAAAGATGTTTAACTTGAACTTAGCGCTTCGTCTCGTAATATGTTTAAAAGCAAAGCTTTCCACTTCTACCAGCCAACGGTTCTTTCGTGGCGTGCGGGACAGCAAACTCCCAACGCGGCGGAGGCTGCGGCGGAGAGCAGGATAGGAGGCGGAGGGTTTCACTCACGGAGAACAGTGTAGATGGCGCGGTGAATTTACCCAGCGCTCCCCTGCGGAAGTGCCTGCTCGCCGGCGGTGGCGTCAGCGGTACGGCTTTGTCGTCCGCTTTCGGGACGGTTGTATTTGGCCTGCCTTGGTGCAGCTTCTCGTCCATTGCACGCTGCCTTCGAACTGCTTTATTAACTTGTTCTACAGCACCTTCGGGATAACCCGTACCTGACGAAATTAAGTGGTCGTATGGCAAACGTACGTTAAGAATTGGTTTGCGGGGCGGGAAAACAAAATGTAAAAACCATATACAGACATATGACCGCTAGAGAAACGCCACCTTTTGCGCACTTCTTGCGACGAATGTGACTCGTTTTTTCTAAATTGGTGAATACCAATTCGCTTCTGTTTTAAGAGGTATTCCAAAATGCTAAAGTAGCAACTGGTTCTGATGAATAGCGATTAGAAAAGTTCACTCCGCTTTCTTTCAATACTGAACCTTACTCAACTAACTAGTTTAAATGGGTATAAATGGCAATTACTAAGCTCACATTGCGAATTTTCGGTGTCCTTGTGTCGAGCGGTGGTGTAGCACCAAGCTAGCACTTCAGGATGGCTGGGTTCCACTGTCTCATCCTTCGAAAGATGCTCCTGTCTATTTTCTTTCTCCCGACTCACGGCCGGGCCAAAGAGGCGGCGTCCGCCGCTCTAGGCCGGCCGTGGCCCACGCCTGCTGCGTTCGGGATGCTGCCCCCACGAATTCCAGGTAACGGCTGGCAAAATCTCTGCTTTCAGCCTTTTTGGAGCCATGTGTGTGAATTCAAGTGACGTTGCATGGGCAATGGTTGTGGGTGTAGCTTAAAGCTTTGCTGTTCCAACCACCTTCACCGCGTGTCTGGGGCCAATTTTTCTTGTGGTTTTCTTCTCTTGTCCTCGTGTCAGTTTCCGCTTCCCGCCAATGCAATGTTTCACTTGTTAGAGTCATCCCGCTTGGCTAAAGTCTGGATGCATAATGTTATGAACTTTGTATACAATATTGTAAGACTAGATTGCGCAGAGATTGTGTTGGAGAGCTTGTGAAGCAGGTGGGGTCGGGTAAGCAAGGGTATGTGGGACGGGCTGGCCGGTGGTGGAAAGGAGGATTCGGGTGAGTTGGCTGTTGCATTCAGCTTTCAATGTTCTTTGAGGATGTTACGACTTCCAATTAGAAGACAACGCGAAGTAACGGTCTGAAGTCATAGGCCAAGTCCTAATTTGTAAGCTTTTTCTGTATGTCGGCTTTCTCTCGTTTTTGTGTTTTGGGGTTGGAATATGTGATACGACTGTGTAAAAGGGCTTTGATTAGTCACATTCAATCATCGTGTTGTACGCCTTGGTGTTGGTTTGAGGTTTTTCTGATAAGATGGATGCGTTTGGTGACATTTATTGTAGCTGAGGATGGAGTACGGCGCCAGAGTCATCATTAGAGCATTTCATTCCGATCATACGAACCGCATGCACTTTTGGAATTGTTGTAGGATAGACTTGCTTCCGGGTCGGGTGTGAGATCTGGAGGTGGCCTAGGGGTTTGGGAGCGGGAACGGGAAATGAGGAGCGCTGACTTCCTGGGGGCACGGGAAGATCATATAAGTTATAGATGAGCGAGGATGATGTCGATAGCTTGTTGTAATGCATCATTCGTTACAGAAGGTCAGGTGGGGTCCTATAGGTAAATTGTCAGCACGTAAGTAATGGTGGGGATCACAAATGGTTTGAAGAAGAGGTGGAAGCTTGAGGAGAGCGATATTGAAATGGATGGGTGAGATAAGTTAGCGTTGTGACGCTCCTTTGGGAGGTGTGTGAAGCGTGCCGTTGCTTAGTGGCCTGATGCCAACAGGGACAGCGTGTTCGTTGAGAAACTTAGGTACATAGTGGTATGTGGAGGCATCGCAATGGGTTTCTCGAAGTGCTGATAGTATGGCAATATGAGGGACGTTTTCTAACGCCCCTTTAACCATTTCGTCCCTGGTGGTGTCAGTTGACGCCATTACCTAAAAGTTCTTCTGGCGCATAGAGGTCGAAACCAAAATGGCTAGTTTACTGGGGAATTCTTCTTCAATGATGCTTTTTGCGATAATTAGCACTGTTGTTTAATTGTAGTGGAGCGGGACGCTACAAGGAGAAGCAGCTCCGGTGCAGACGAAATTACGAGATAGATGCTGAAAAAAATGATGGCCTGAGTTTTATTCTTATAATCTTGTAAATATCGAAATACGTGCACCACGAAGCTCATTTTTTGTTTGTAGGTTTATGTAAACATAATATTTAGGAAAATATGCAAACGTTATGTCTCCGCTCAACATAAAAGTTTTGGTAACCAAATGTCCTAATTAATTGCCTAAGTTATAAATCTGTTAGTATTTACACTTCCAGCTCTAGTTCTTTTTTGTGAGTTTATGGGACACATAAATTTTAGAAAATACACAGAAAACATTGCTTTGCCTGAAATAAAGAAATCGGGCTGAAAGGAATAATATTCAGAGCTAAGATGGCGCAGGGATCAGTTTCAGTGAGGAGATCAATGACTTGTTCTTTGATGCCTAAGAGAATATCTTCCGCTGACAAGTGTGAGTGGACGCGAAAGTGGTGTGGTTGAATAGTTAGCTGTCAGTGGCGTAGCGAGAAACATTTTTCCGGGGGTATTATACGCCTGCATCAAAAAACAACAATTCGATCCTGCACAACCCAAAACTTTGGAATTTTCCGGACTTCAAAAACAGGCAAGAATAAAACAGCACAAGGGCAAGACACCAGTATTAACAAACAAGGACGGGCGCTGTCACAACCAAATTTTATTGAAAGAAACCGCGAAATGTACGTGGGAATTACAAGAGTCTATACTAAAAGCAAATAACGCAAAGAACAGAAATGTCCGAAAAAATTGCTGATCAGTGGTGTCCCCCATCACACTCAAGCCGCCTGTGTTTCTTATCTCCTTTGCATGTAGTGTGATTGATGGCATGCCAGCACAACAAGACCCCATTTTGTAGATCGTGAACAACTCCGAAACTTCCCGTGTGGTTGGTAATCACTGTTCACTTATCTACAGGACCAGGAAAGCTGGTTCGGGCAGAAAAATCCACTCTGACGCTAGCCGTTCTTCTAGTTTTCAGTAGCTTGTGGAGGACAGCATACCGTGTAAACTTGAACTACGTCAGTTTTTTCCTTTTTTTTTGTAGAGGTTCTTCTCAGGCCTACGTTCGCGGATTATCTATAGAAAGACACCTGGAAGCCTTTGATGAAAATTCTCGGGATGCCTAACTCCTTGAAACGAAACGTGATTGTTGGGCTTTGAAGATATCATCGCCAAAATGGTAGCAAATCCTCTGGAGAGCATTCTGCAAGGCACCTTGAGTGGTTCCGCGATTAACCACCTCAGCTTAAGCCCAGGAAAACACCCGTAGGCTTTTCTGGGAACGGCGGGAATACTGCCAGCAAACGTGTTTCTCGTGGACGTGCAAATTTAAATCCAGAACACGAATCCCAGTGTTGAACGCAAGTTCCCTTGTTATGACCAAGTAATGCAAGCCACGAAAACCAGCGTTCCCTGTTCAATCTTCCTAATTCTGTGCTGCCCCTTTGGTTAGTTTTTAGTAGAAGGTCCTGTTTTTTCCTCCTTATTTTTTAATGTGTTGATGTGGTTTTCAGTGCGCCAGCCAAGCTGTCACAAATATGAGATTTGACAAAAAAGAATAAGACGAAAATCCATAACCTTGTGCAGAGAACCACGCAATTCCATACACAGATAGCAGCGTGGGGGCCGTGTATAAAATTTCCCTGTAGGGCAGACTAGGAAGACTGGAAGGTGTTTCAATGAGAGGGTGAGGGAGCACGACTGGATAGTAGCAAACAATTTCAGTGACCATATTTAAAAGCTCTTCGAAAACATGCAGGTGAATGTCCCTACTAGATGCACAACGTTTTTGATGAAGCCAAGAGGTTAGCTTCAGCACGAAAGTCTTGAAGTTATATTATCAGGCAGGCGGAGGATAACTGCGTTAGTACTCCGTTGATATAGCTATCAGCGAAGAATTGGCCTGTTTAGAAATGTGATGTACGTTGACGTCACAATGTGCTTAGTTTGTGCGAATATAAGCACCGTCATTCTTCAATAAAATCTAGTTGTAAGTTTAGCGCTGTCGTTTGCTATACGTGTTCGTTCTTTGTGCCTTGTTTTTGCACCGTAGTAATTATCAAGCATAATGCACAAACCCACCCACACCAAGGTTTCGTTACTTTAGAATTTTATTTCCTGTTCTTTACACGACATGATGGTGGGACAAAAAAAGCTGCTGTGGAGAGCTTGACTAACTCTTGCCCCGTACGTATGTATAACCAACAGATGGCCAGTGACAATATTGCTGCGAACCACGTTTTGGTTTTGTTTGTGCGAAGTTCGCTCCAATAAACTTGTTTTCCTTGAAGACAACTGCTTTGTCTTTGTGTTCGTGACAATATACCCCTGCAGAATTCGCATAAAATCTATACAAGTGCACTCTCAATAACACCGCATTTTTCCACAGTATGCTATGGAAAGAACAGCAAAATGTACTGTTAAAGCAAATTTCAATAGGTGAAACACAAATAGGAGGGCGCAAGTTTATACATTCTCTAAGGAAAGCCTTCGCAATCCTTACCGAGAAAAAAAATACTTCGGGTTAAAAAGAACACCAGTAAATAAAAAAAACAATATTCATTGAAAGAAAATAAGCTAAAATCCTTTCAATTATTCACTTATTTTTTATTTATTTACCCTTAAGGACCTTACAGGCGTTAGGTAGGGGTGGGGGAAAAAATACTAAAAAAAATGCAATACTCATAAACATACAAATAAAAATCACATTCAAGTCGAAATGCATACTTGCACGATCAGGCTACACAAAAAGTTGGCAATAGTTACGCAATTCCAACGGGCCTATGTAGAGGTTCTAAAATCAGAAGAACATTGAAAGTGAATTTTATATTGAGGAATAATTGTAACTCCTTGATGAATGAGTCGTGGTGAATGAAGGCGACGATGTTACCTGGCGGTGATTCCACTGGAAATACCAAGTAACCGTGGAGAAGAGAAAATTAGGTTAGCACGCGCGGATAATGGCTTGAATTTAAACGAATAATCTCTACGAGAAAAGACGCAAATAGCGGGTTTTATGTACGAGACAGTTAAAGAATACTGGCTGCCGTGAAGCCTATAAAAACCGATAAAAGATTATGAAGCCGGGGTTCAACTTTATTTTTTCACATTTTTTTCCTGTTTACATGAACAAAGCAGAAAAAAATTATTGTGACAGCAACAAAAAAGCTACAGCACAGTAGCTTGACGGGGTTCATGCCCATTTCTTGGCACCGAGGAAATCAATCAAGCAAAGATTAAAAAGAGCATAAAAATACACGTGGGCCACGTGTTGCATTGTCAAATAGATTCATAAAAACACAAGAAACAAATTCGTGTTAAAATTGTAGAGGAGCACACGTATGATAGAATAATCTTACGTAGTTCACATTTAAAATGTTCCGAGAAGTGATACTGGGAACGAGAAATAAAATTTTGTCACTAAATATACACGTATTAACAACAAAGCATGAAAAAAATTCTTTCACCAACATAGATGGGGTAGTTTAAGTCCTGAACATTGAACAGGAGATCCTACATAAACATGGAATTTGTAAAAAGGAAAAAAAAGAAAAAGGCACAATTACTTATTCAGGATAAGATATCTTTTAACTCTTTTTTTGTGTAGTGCACAAGTCTATTTCCTGGCGTTGAAGGTGTCCTAAGGAAGTGGGCATGCAGTGCTCTAGTCATTCGAAAACATGGTTTGCGCGATAGAAAGGTAATAACCATGGGTGTCTCTTCCTAACATTATATTGCCATTCGTGAGGCGTCCTCAGATTACATATATTTAAGGAGACTTCATTTTTATATTTTAAACTGTGCTTATATTTCATAATTAGATTAAACTTAAAACTGTGTTGCAGGGTGAGCACGTTTAGCGTTTGGAACAACTCGGCCGTGTGTGCGTCATAAGAAGCGTTTGCAATGTGGCGGATGACCTTCTTTTGCAATAATACGAGCTTGTTAATGTTGCCTTGTGACGTTTTTCCCCATACCAGGTTGCAGTAATTCATGTGAGGCGCAAACATAGAGCTGTAGAGTAACAATTTAGCCTTCGCTGGAAGTACCTGCCGAAATTTACATAGGATACCGCATGCTTTTGACAATCTTTTAGCCACATGATCGACTTGTGTATTCCAGTTCATGTGTTGGTGGAAAATCACTCCCAGTGTCTTCACCTCCTGCACAACTTGTGTTTTCTGATCCCAACTATAAACTCAGGTTACGATTTACTATGTTTTTGAACAGGTGTAAACAAAACAGCTTTTTTTTTGGCGGCATTTATTTCCAAGCAGTTTATTTCAGTCCATTTTAATATTTTTAGTAATTCAATACCAGCTGCGCAAGTGGGATTGTGAACATTTGTGGACTGAAAGAGGAGGGCAGTGTCATCTGCATACATAATGCACTCCGCCTTTTTATTCAGCCTGGTTATATCATTTACGTAAGTATTACAGAGAAGTGGTCCCAGTATGCTACCCTGCGGAACTCCGGATGTTATTTCTAATAAGAAGGAGCGATTTTCATCAATTTTTATTTTTGAGCGATGTTTGTTATTGATGTGATAAATTTTGAAATTTTTTCATTGAGTTTGGGCTTGATGTTTGTGAGTAGCACTTGAGAAGGAATCGGCAAGCTTTATTTTGGAGTGCTTCAAGTTTATTTGCGAAAATACGACGGGCTGGGCTCCAAATATTGCTGTATATTCTAACTTTGGTCGAAATAGTGATCACTCTACAGCTAGAATATTTGCGGGCGTGTTAGCTTTGTGCAGAGTACGCCTAATGAATCGGAATGGTTTAGATGTTTTGCTGCTGATTGTATCGGTATGATGCTTCTATGTTAGATCAGACGTGTCAAGCGGACACCAAGTATTTCACCACGGTTATTTCTTCTATAGCTTACTATTTAAAAACAGTCACGGGGCTCTGGTATGATGCGTTTAGTAAATATCATGGCATAAGTGTCGCGCACATTTATTTGCATCTGCAAATTCATATACCTACCTTTTCCTCAGATGATTAAGGTCTGCTTGCAAGGATAAGCAATCTTGGGGTTTTGTAATTCATCTATAAATAACGGGATCATCCACAAATAATCGTGTAGTAGAGCTGATCTTACTGTTAAAGTCACTGATAAATATTAAAAAGGTGATGACTCAAGACTGACCTGGGGGTTTGGGGAAGTTACTTCAGCTAAATGGGAGGCACTGTCATGAATGGTTACGGACCGGTGTTGATGGGTTAAGAAGTTGTTCTACCACCTGTCATGCGTAGTGTTGATATTATGAACACTAAGCTTTTCAATCAGGCGGATGTGGGGAACCGAGTCAAAATTCTTGGCTAGCTTAACAGGAACGAACTTTCAAAGAACCATGTTGACTTGAAAAAAACAAGCTGTGTTGTGTTAGGAGGTAGAACTTTATGGCAGATGACATCATGTGTTTTAGAAGTGTGCAAATTATGTTGGTCAATGATATCGGTCTGTAATTAAGAGCCAGAGGTGGGTCGCCCGACATGAATATAGGGATGACGCAGGCTATTCTCCAGGCTTCCTGTACCTATGTATTGCTGAAATAGAGCAGCTACCACCAGAGATATGGCACTTGAGTTATTTTTAGTAGTTTGGTGCATGTTTCATTAGTGTCTGATGGAGAATTGGTTGGGAGTGTATCAATGGCTGGAGCGGTACCATGATGAGTGATAAGCAGGACACCATTACTGAAACAGTGGACTGCTTGTTAAGATTGGTTGGTAATGGGCTTTCTTTATTCGTAAGAACAAAACAAAAGACAAAATTGAATTCCTGTGCAGCTTTTGAAATGCAGCAACTTCGTCATGAACATATGCAGGAACCCCTCGCAGAGGTGGCAACAATTCAAGGCAGTACTGCGCAGAGGCTGTAAGACGGCAGAACGACAGAGACTCTTGATTGCAGGGGACTTCAACGCCGCCGACATGGCTTTGGGATACCACGAGAGCTCGATTAGGGAAAGCAGTCTAGCCCAAGACACGCAAAAGATGGACCTCATTGTCCTCACGGAACCAGCCCACCTGATGAGACTGGGCAATTAGGTGTCCCGCCACACCAAGCCCGACTTCATTTTCATCATGAACTTCCGGTCCCGCCCGGCCAGCTGGCACACCACGGGAACGGACATGGGATGCGACCACATGGTCTTAGAAATCAAGATCCCCTTTCCGGGTGCAAGTCGTGCCCTAAAGTCCAAGTTCCGGTGGATCGACTGGAGTGACTTCAGGAAGATCAGAGAGGCACAGTTGCTCAAAAATCCCGAACATCGAAGACCCGTGCCTCAACCTGACGGGCAGCGTCGAGTCGGCGGTAGGGAGATTGATACCGAGCTAGAAATGGAGACGATGGACAGCCGACTGGCCTATGGGATCGAGGCCAAGAATTCGTTACTCGCGAATCGGAAGAAACAACACCTCAACCGCAGACTGCACAAGATGATCGCCGAGCTCAATCGGGCCATCGAGGAGGTCTGTAGAGAGCTACGCAAACAACAGTGGCATGAACTCTGCAACGAGAGCCACAGGCACAAGCACAACGGAAGGGCGTGGAGCGTTCTCATACACCTCATCAAGCGATACGCAACTACGGCACGACCACCGACGCCCACATCCTGGACCAGGCCGACCTAATAATCAAGAAGCGGCTCGTCGGGTTTCCAGCACATGAGCGCAAGGTGTCCGAGCAAACGAAAAATCGCAACGAGGCGGCGCACGCCGCGACGCGCACTGTATATCCGCCCCGCCGGCAGCAAGGCGGACTCTGGAAGAGTCTGCTGCAGCATTCAGGACATATTGGTCACCTAAAACGAGATCACAAAGGCGTAACGACTGGATCGAAGAAAGCTACCTCCAACCAGATGCAAGCTGAACAGAGCCCAAGCCGTATCATTTAGACAACTACAGACGGAGACGATCCCTACACCACTACTACTGCACAAGATATATCCCGAGACGTGCACATACAGCAAGTGCAATGTATGCAGCAGGGAGCCGGCGACTCTCCTGCACGTGCTATGGGACTCCAAAGAAGCATTCCGAAGGAGCTAAAACAGGACATCCACCAGTCCGACGGGAAGCGGCACTGTCGTCGTATGAACAAGACAAAGAGCTCTGGGCCGTCCAGCAAGCACGAGAGGCAGCGGCTCGACAGAATCGAGACGCTCCCCGAAGGGAACACGCACGGTCTACGGGGGTGAGGCGTGCCAAAGCTCATGAGGCGTCCGTTTCGCAGGATCTATAAACCTTTTCCCTACATTCCCTCGTCAGACCGAAAAATTCTTTCGCCTTCAAGGATAAAAGGCGAGCTTTATTCGCGGCCTTTTTTAAGCATTTAGTTGCTGGACATGTTCTACTGCTTCACAATAAAACTGGACGTCTATTGCATTTCACTTTCATTAGTTCGATCTTTCAATATGTTGAACTGATGTATCGTGCCCTTGCGGTTCGAAATAAAAAGCCTTTATCCTATGCAATTGATACATGCAATAGGGAGATAAGGGCTCGGTATGCGTTCCTAAGGGACGCCATGGTTTATTTGAAATTGGCAGGTATTTATTAAACTATGTATATCGGTTACGGGATGCAACATAATTTCACGGGTACGATATTGGTATGTATTCTCTACTAGCAGGGCTTGGTTAATCAAATCAAATGCGTTTGAGAAGTCGATGCTGATTCTTAGTCCAACGGTTATAAATTTAATATTTTGACAGCATAATATTTTACTGTTCTAATAAGGCAATTTCGGTCTAACGACCTTTCCGCTACACGTTGTAGGATTCTGTTATTAAATTGTGTTTCTCTGTAAAAGTTAAAAATAACGTGTGAATTAGTCTTTTCAGAGCTTGTGAAAAAAATTATCAATTTAAAATAAGCCGGCAATGTGCCCATTTTCGCCTCCTTCCTTGTGTATGACAGTGATTTCAGCTGTGTCTAACTCTACTTGGAAGCTTCTATTAGCAGTGCAGAGAATAAATACCTTTTCTAACCATGGTACTCCGTCATCAAAACTAGTTCTCCAATGAGCAGCAGGAACACCAACTTCGATCTGAAAATCAAAAACATCGCAGCAGTGACCATTTCACAGTGCGAAAGGGTCGCAAACACTTCATACTCCGACAAAAATTTTTTTAAATAAGGTATGAGGGCATGTTTGTTCCAGCTATTTTCGATAGCCCGCTCTAAGAGACGGTGGGTGGAAATATGCAAGCACCTCATAAATGCATTAGATAATGCAGTGGTAGAACTCTATGGCCATCAATTCTGAGCTCTGTAATTCGACTAGTAGTCTTTTCCCTTCCAATATGGGACAGATGTGTTCTGACCCAACTGTGTTAGTCATTTCGGCTCCAATGACGCAATTGCTGTTACACAATTCTGTGAAAGTGTTACAAAAAATGTTCTGGCGAGGTGGATTGCCTTATTGAGACGATGACAAAATACTTTGAATTCTTTTAGTAAATTGGGGTCGAACGATGAAAGGAATATCTGGGACGTAGTATTTTTGGTTTAAGTTTAATTAGGCCTTCGGTAACCCTGGGGTCAATCTTCGTGAATGGCTTAGTAACGAGAAAAGACGCTGTTAGATAATATCCGCCACTACAGTAGAATCGCCTGAGTGGTGCCGGTTTTCTGTTTTGGAATGTACTTACCTATGCAAAATTAAATACGACAAAAAATTACAGAGGTTCAGTATATTCATTGGTGAGGATCACATTCATCTTACGTTATTAGCCTAGAGGACTAAGCTTCAGTAACCCGTCTTTTCGCAGATGATAAACACCTCTAGCGTAGCACTTAATTCCATAGCTCTTTTTTAATGCAGGTGCAACAGGCCTTATTGGGTAATTGCTAAAACACTGCGTTCTAACTGGGGTAGAATGAAAAATGACATACAAGGAACAGTGGGTGCTGCGGAAGGCCTAGTAGTCACAAACAACATGCGTTTACGCTTTGATTTGCCTTTTGCGCAAAAATAGTTCCTCTTTATCCCGTCTTATGTTCTTAACGTTTTAAGCGTCATCCGCTTTGATCAACGCGAAGAGTGCCCCTATCGAGCCCACCTAGTCCCTCGAGGTCGACGTCGATGCCGACATACGATGACAGGCCGTGAGATAGATAAAAAACTCCAGTTGCTACACAGTTGTAGCGTGTCATCATCATCGCCAAGGTTTGCCGCGCCTGCTTATGGCGTACCTCCTCCGGCCTTCCAAGCTTTAGGAAGCGACGAAGCGCCGATGACAATGATGACGAATTGCCAACAGACTTATCACGCTGGCCGCGGACACAGAGCTCTATAGACCGCACCAGCTCAAAATGGTTTTGTAACCACACGAAAACAGCATCCTACCGATAAGCCTCAGAAGTGAATTATGACGACGTGACCTAACAAATTGGGGGATTCCAAAGAACCACCACTGGAGAGCAACGTAGTTTACAGCTCATTCCGTCCCCGAAGGCGAGGTTCGACTCTAAGGAGGTCCAGGAAGACGAAAAGGGGGAAAGGGACGCGCGGCACCATACAATGAGCCCGTTCACCCAATTTGAATGATATAATCTACCCGTAACTCCATCTACCAGTTCTTCACACACTTCTTAGCCACCGTCACGGACGATATATCCCAATATGAACAATATATTACACAACATGAATAAACACGCCACCCATCTCGCGCAGAATTACCGCCTCAACTGCTGATACAACAAAAATCATTTTTGTTGTTATATATGCGGTTGAACTGAAGTCCGTACCTGAAAAACTCATCACTACATCATAGAATCAGTCCCCGCAAATACAAACGAAACAATTTTAGACTTAGTATACTACGAACGAGGAGATTTTCCAAAGGTTCAAAAATTGGCAAAGTAGATCAAGTTATTCTAACGATTCATACCGCGAACAATACCAAAATGGTGAAAAAATACGTCAAAAATATTGTTGATCCTTCTTTCATACGAATCGGTAAAACACGAAACTGAAATGTCCCTTTACAGGAGCATTTGAATGTTTATTGTGCACCAATATGAACTTGCACATCGCTATTTATATTTCGTCTCTATGGCACCGTTAGACGCATCAACATTAGACACTGGATTATACTCGCCGGAGCAGTGCGTAAATTCGATTGAACCCCCAAGCGCTCGCAAACCATGCGAACGAAACATAACAGGTTGTCAGCGAATCGTTTGGTGAAGTTACGGTCCGCTACAGCGAAAGGATCATTTGCTGGTCGGCAGCAGTCTTGTGGGTGTGCTTGGTGAGCGATGTCCTGCTGGCGAACGACGACCTGCTGGCGGGTCGCTTCGGAAAAGGTGCGACCACGTTAGATCTGCCCCGTGGCGTGTACGCCAGACGCTTGCGTTGCGACGAGCACAGCTTGTGGAACGCGGCGGGTGCGTTCCAGAAGCTGAGCGGCGTTCTACACATGCGGCAGACGGATAAACACAGCAGCTTCCGCTGCTATACAATGAACTATCCAGGCGCCAACTATTGGCGCTCATTAGTGTCATGATGTCTTAATTCGGTTCACCTCTCCTACACGGCAGCACAATATCAACAAAAGTATGGAAGCACATCAGGCGCGTTCGTACAACAATCCTGGCATGACTTCTTGGATCAGTTCGCAGAGCATTTCACACCTCCAGTTGCGGCCCAGACTGATCAGGGGCTCAAATCCTAGCGCCGCCGCGCCAATACAACTTTATCTGCTGATGTCATTTCCGTGACAGATATAGACGTCACTGAGCTTGTGTACCCCGGCATAAAACAGCTTCGAGTTAAAAAGGCCTACACCTGCTTGTGTTATTAAATTCAAGCGATGCGGTTTCCTACAATGGTGCGGTGTGAGGCAATGTGATTAGCTTTTCCAGAAAACGTACTTTCCTAGAAAATAGAGCCAATATTGCAGCCGTCTTACCTGGTACCTTGGTTCCGCAAAAGGAAACATCGCAATGCTTCCTGGGTGATGTTTTAACCATAATAAGAAGTCTTTTGCTTCGCCGGAGACGTCCACAATGTCCCCGGGTGCGTACGTTGAAGGCTGAAACACATTAAACAATTATCATAAATTGCGACCTCACACTGACCTCGAATGGGAAAATGAACAAAACGGGCGCACAGACGCATGACATACACCGAATTCACGCATGTAGCGCTTGCGCTTGGGCCCCTCATGATTTAACCCAATTCCCCAGTGTATCTTAACCCAGTTCCTACTCAAATTAATACAGGCTGTAAACCTCCAGGCACTTCACCTAACTCGATCGATAATGTCTTTGAGCGGCCGCGTTTCCTCCTAGATTAAGCTTGTTGACTTCGCAGCTATCAATTGTTACCCAATATTTGAGCGTGCATTTAGTGCCGGTGGTCGAACTCCGTTCTTCGTTTTTGTCACCTGCATTATGTGGGCCCCAAGTCACCGAGGTACAGCTTTGCATTAAGTGGTCCGTGCCGTGGTTCGACAAGAAGCACACAGCGGCCAGCTGTGGCCCTATGCGAACCAGACATACCACTACACACCTTAACTATTACAACGTAGAATTACATACTCTTTTCAATGTTGATAAGTATGAACACTAACACCGGACTAAGCTTAGATGCGGCTATGAGCATATCAGACTATTGCGCAGGCTTTGTTTCACTTTGGTCGGGTGGCAGAATCGAGTCACATACAGAGAGCCAGACAGGCAGACCCCAAAATTTCTACTTTTAAGTAGCCCCAGAAAGTCTATCATCTTTAGAATATATTACAACAAAAGTATGTTCTGAAAGAGGTCTTTCGTACTTCGCTCTGCCGCCTCTACGGCTCTACGGCCGTTCTCTTTCTTGCTAATTATATAGCGTATTTGATCGAACTTTGCGCTAAAAGTATAGTGTCAGTATGAGTCTAACGAGCCAATCTTTCAAATGTACCCAACATGCGTTTTTTCAGCATGGCCCCTTTAAGAGACGCCAGCAAACGCCTCGTCGTCGATGTCGACGACGGCTTCGGAAACTGACAAAACGACGGTAGTAAGTGCTCGCAGTGCGGAACTTTTAAATAGCCATATCGTTCGTTTGGCAAAATATTTCGGCTGGTTTCGTTTGAATAGCCGCGCTTAGCTGGGCTAAGCAGCAGCCACTTTTTCAAGAATGCACGGAAGGAGTGTACAGGCGCAAAACGTGCGCTGTTCATCCACACTCATACGCACACAAAGACAAAACAACCGGTGTAATGTCACAGTTGGACAGTGCACACACTGCCTGAGATGACCCTGGGAAATATGGCGAACAAATGCAATTACTACTGCTAGCGTTGGTGACTTGAACATTAAGAACTGAACAACTTAGTAAATAAGTACGTGCCATTGATATAGAATATTAGATGCGACGCTGAGAGCATCTCTTGTCTGCGGCCCTGTCCTTCCTGCGTGCGTCCGTTGTTGTTGTCCGCACCGCTTCGCCCCTCCTCCTCTCGCCGTGATAGCGCGCCCTCTCCTCCAACATCTGTGACGCGCGCAGTGTGGCGCGCTCTCTCACTCGGCCGGTGGGCGGCGCTGCGCGCGGCGCAAGCGCGCTGTGCGCATGTGCAGCGCCCTCTCTCTACGCCGTCTCCTCTCCTTCGGGCGCGCTGCGCATATGAGTGCCGCGCTCCGGCCGGTATCTCAGTCGACGGTCGTCCGCGCTAAGTTGCTCTCTCTCTCTCTCTCTCTCTCTCTCTCTCTCTCTCTCTCTCTCTCTCTCTCTCTCTCTCCCTCGCATTACCCGACGATTGCTCACGCAATTCGAGTAATCGACCCAACGGAAACACACAATGGAACCCCCTTCAGCGTCGCATCACACCAGGGTTCCCGCGTGGGGAAGTGGGCGTAATGTTTTTCCGAGTGTTTAGGTTTGCGAGGAAGGTGTTTTTCTATAATTTATGACGAATTGTATGTACACTGGAAAAAGTAATCATGCCCTTTTCAGTGCCGTTTACTCAATAAGTGGCACATCCAGAAGACACCTAAAAAACATTTACAACAATGTATATGCTGGGTAAAAGAGATGGTAATCGGTAGTGCATTTAATGTTCCCTAAAGAACTTGAACACGGTGGTCTTTTAGTTAAAAAGAAAAGAACACTGCGGTAAATGTTTAGAGGTGCACCGTCATAGTTTGCCGCCTAAAACTTGATGTAACTACAATAGGTGGATTGTCTCTGTAATAACAATGTTGCGAGTGCTTGATGGAAGCCAAAAAATAAAAAAAACATAAGCTGAGCAGTTTCCATAAAAATTACTAAACGCAGCAGACGCGAATATTGTTTCTGCTGTGTCCGGAAATTTTGGCCACTTTTTAATACATGCGTACAGTTTTAAAGCTTGGTCTACAGCTTCGATGGGTCGGGTGGAATGGCAAAACTCTCGACAGACTAGCCAACCCAGGCGCAAATGTTTCATCTGCCCGGATGTCATTGATCAATCGGTGTCACGCTTCCCCACAAGCGTGCGCAAGCAGTGAAAAGGGTGCTTTCATTTCTTGTGTGCAAGTCGGGCTTTTAAAAAAGCACCGTGCCTACAATGCGATGCCGTCACATATCAGAAACTAGAAAAGTCTGCTCAAGTTGGGCTATAAATTTTCAACATTTATTTTTAGTAATTCAGGATGGTGAATTGGTGTATCTGCAGATGCTGGGCAAAGAAAACAAACAGGCCAAACAACGCGTGCCTATCACGACATTAAGGGGTGAATGTCTAAAAAACGTCGACTGATGCAGACAGGGTTCAACTGTCTGTGTCTCTAGTGTTATGTTAGCGAAAGCGTTCCCGCACCGAGCTCCGCTGCCTCCTCCATGTAGTGGTGGCCTGCCGACCGAGCGGTGGGCAGAAGAGCTTCCTTGGGGTTGACGACAAACAGCAGCGAGCCAAACATAACTGGTTCCCTTCAGGGCCAGAAATGAACAGCGACGATACAAGAACAGGACCCTTGCGGGCATACAGCATGACTCAGGCAGAGCAACGCTCCTTTTAGAAGCCCGAACGGTTCTCAGACGGGTTGCTAAAAGGGAGTAAATTGTACACAGACGGGTCAACGTTGTGCAGCTTTCCAGCGAGTTGCGCACATTCAGAACAAAGTACAAACACGCAAGAACACCCTCCCCGGGTCTTGTGATAGCCGGTGCACGTTGTATGACAGAGGGAGAAAGAAACGTTCTCAACGGGCGGCATTTCCTTGCAGAGAAGGGCCCAAACAAACCACCGCTTGAAGCAGCTTGCTGCGAATTTTGCAGCTGCTGCGTAGGCGTGAATCATCGCCAGTGGCGTTCCACACGACAGACAGGCTGAGGCTTGTCGCAACCTGTTTCAGTAGGGTGGGCTTTCGCGCCGTGCCATAAAACCCCACTACACCTAACTTGTATCATGTGTGCACAGGGTAACGACGCGTCGATTGGAAATGGTCAGCGCAGCGAGCTAGCAGGCGATTGTCTATCCAGCTTCCTCTCCCCGTCCAAACCAGGACAAAATAGTTTGAACTGGTTCAGAAATTGTTGTACTCACCATGCTGCTAAAGACCAAGTTGGCTTCCGGTGGGTCCAGCATGGAGTTTTGCAAGGCAAGAAACCCCGCTTCCGTCCTAGATTTACGACGCCCAGTGAAAATTGATGTTATATCCGTCCCTGGAAAATATTGCGAGCAATGAAGAATACATGACGGCAATAGGAACTGGAGGTTACGGGGCGTCCACCGCGTTCTTCTGTTCTTCGGATAAGCCCGATTTTAGGAGACTCACAGAGGCCGCCCCACAAAGTGTTCTGCTTTATAGGTTCAATCTAAGCAAACAACAAGGTTTGTTTGGCCACGACGTTGCCACTGTTTTACGAAATTCGTGTAAATGCTATGAAGCCAAAATAAAGAACTTGCTTTGAAAGAATCTTCGTAAAATTGATTGGTTATTTTTGTAACATTCCAACCGTAGAAAAGCGTTCATTGAAACACGGAAGTGGCGCTTGATTGGCTATATATCAGACGCCGATAGTTTGGTTTATTTTGCTCGCCCAACTTACAGGACGGGAACGACAATAGTCCAAAGCACGGCCGGTTCTCTAAATATTTCCCAAAAACAAAATACACTTTCTTTTACTCGACATAACTAGCCTTGTCAAGTTACATATGTCCATTTGTGGAACTGACTACGTAGTTTTCGCAAACAGTCCTATTTCAAGATACGCTATGCGAAATCTAATGCTTACATTTCAGTCCACATTATGTGTGCAGTTGTTCGGTCAGACCAATAACAAAGCACAGTGATAAGTGTTTCACCCCAGGTTGTTGTTCAAACAAATACGGAAACGGCGAACTGCAGCCACTGCAACCGCAACCGCTGCCACCGGAAACAGAACTGGAACCACACAGTCATGCTTCTTGGTTATTCGTGTGGCGAATGCGTCCTAATCCTACAACTAATGTTGGTGATGACATAAGAGCTTGGTATAAAAAGTGAATTGGGAGTATTTATTTATTTCCCTGCTTTGCACATTACCTGAAATATTAATTAAAATATTCGGTTGAAAAAGATATTACTGTTACTGGCACTAAGCAGGAGATGTAAACAGATATTGGTTTATTGTAAAAAAATTGTAAACAAATTAAGAACATTTTGTTTACTTGGTTTTTAAGGGTTCTAATTTGCCAACGGGCCGACAGTGTCCTTTATCTTACTGCACTGAAACCACCGAAGCCGCACCCAGATTCCTCAATTCCGCAAAGCATCCGTGCTTGCAGACAATGCCTGCGACCCTGTCACGGTTATCGGGTCTCGACATATCAGGGGGATGGAAGCAGGAGAGCCTTTGGGTGGTTTATAAAAACGTACTTTCTTTCTACACACACTGAGAACTCTAAAGCAAACCACTCAAGCAATAAATATTAAACATCGTAAAAGACAATCCACACTGCAACCATAGATCAGTACAACATAATTTCGACACGCTAAAACTCAATACCACTCATTACTAAATAATCATCCTGTACTACCTATCATGTCTACTCAGTCCGATGCAAAACAATCCTAATTATATCATACAACTTTGCGCCCCTCTCGGACTAGCCTACCCCGGTCGTCGAGACTGACGTGGCGCCCACTTTGCGTGTCTGCGTCGCGGTGGTAGCCGTAGTCGTTTCGTTGTGATGACGGCGTCGATGAGCGCGGTCATTAATGCAGGGCATCAGCACCGCGCGTCCCGAAGTGGTTCCTCGGTGGCTACCCTCATGGTAATTGTTGCCGCCGCATGTACCCAGGAGGATGACGAACGTAGCATTGCGATGCCGTCGAAGCCAAGGCTGATGGGTCGGAGACACTTGCCACAGGCTCCCGACCGTCGCCGCCGGGGCCACAAGTACGCACGTTGGTGGTGTGACTAGGACGCCTCCGACGATTTGACGTGGGCCTGCTCCTGTCCAGGTTTAGTAGGCCGGAAGGCACAGGTGGTGTCTTGATGGCGTTCCCTTGGCTCGTTCCTCGAAATTCGCGTGCTTCTTCCACATCCGGGTTCTTGCCTCTCCTCCCCTTATATATCATCTGAGTTCCGTCGCGGCGTTCTAAGATTCACTCTCCCCCTTTTCATTTCCACATTTGCTCACAATGTCGTTGTGCGCACTCGCGGCGTTCTCGGATTTACTCCCCATCACTACCATATTTGATCGTGATGCCGTCGGCTCAGTCGCGGCCCCCGTGGATTGGTCCTTTCTTGGGGTTTCGTTCTTGTTTCCGGGCTTCGTTGTTGTTTTCCGGGATTTGTGGTGCATCCTGTCGGAGGGGGTTGTGTTTTACACGGGACATTGTCCCCGGCTCTAGAGCATTTTTCTTTAAAAAACTGCTTCATCTCGGCTTCATATCGAATGAAACACACCTTTCACTCCACACCTTCACAACTACTTTTTAACACTTGTACGTAATTCACTCCTGCCCACAGCTAATGTGTTTAGTTTTCAACAGTTCTAAACACCGAACTTATGGTCTCATACCAGCCTGCTAATACAGGCCAGTCACAACACACCACTGATTTCGAACACTTCAATGCTAATACCAAACTCGACAGCATATCTCCTCAATACGTGCCTCTTCCACTTCCGTCAAAAATATACTGCAACATTTCCTTCTTCCCTATACTACACTATTTATTCGGTACCACAATGTACGATTTATTTGACACTTTTATGCCTCCTAATCCTGTCCTAGTCAACTCGGTGTTTTCCATCGGATATGTTCGATTTTGCCTTCCTGTTTACCTTCTTTCGCCTCTTCCATTCAGCACACCGTGCTACACCATCATCTCCGTTTTTACATCCAGCTTTGCTCACCTTGCTAGCGTGCCTATTAAACAGAGCCTCGGTTAGTGGCTTGTTTAGGCACCAAGGCCTTACAATCGCACCTCCTACATTGTAGTGGGGCACGCCTCTTTGACCTCTTGTACCTTCCAAGCCGTTTATGCCCTCACGTCTTGATGCCGTGAGCTTCCTTGATTGTCGTGTTCACTTTGCTTTTTTGCATGACTCTTTCTTCGCTTAGACTCTTGTCTCCCTCTCAAGGTTACTTCTCTGCGAACTGTCTGAAGCTTTCCAGTTAACCCCTCTTCGTACGTGCGTCTATGCACACGTGCATTAAACTGACCAAGTCTTTATCTTGAAGTTCTCTGTTTCCCTCGATTTAGATTAAAGGCTATGTTCGCCCTCGGGATGTTGAAATTGTTTACTGTACTCTTACCTAGACATTAAGACTGATACAATAAAGCCTGACCTGCACCGCCACCAAAATCCCTTTGCCATGGCTCTTGATCGACAACAGTCACTTTTTCATCCTACAGTCCTAGCTTGTCTGATGTCTCTGTTCTCGGCTTAGTACCCTTGACCTCGTTAACAAGCTTAGGCGCTGATCCTTCCGCTTCAATTTTTAAAACCTTTAACTGATCTTTTCAGCGACGAGTTTACTCCCGACAAACACTGTTTTCCGACTGACCCAAACAAAAGAGTTCTCGCCTAATGCTATTTGAACAAGCCCACTGCTACTTGAACAAGCCCACTGTAGGGCAGACGCCTCCCTCTGAATGAATGGCCTCTCGGAACTACCGCAAAACACTGAACCATTATATTCCTGGGTGGCATCACATTGTTCTAGCCGTGATTATTAGTCGCGAAGCATCTCATGCTCGGGGCTGTGTCCCTCCCTCCTTTGTTGTTGTCCGCCGTCCGTACTCTACTGCGCATGCGCGCCTCTTCAGCCCCGCAAGCGTTTGGGCTGACGTCAGCGCAGTCCACTGCAAAAAGAAATCGGCGGCGCCCGGTTTCAATCCCTCGACTCTCTGTCCGCAACGGGAGGTACAGTGGCGCCTCTTCCCACTGCGCTACAAACCAAGATGGGAGCATGTGCTGCGAACGCGCCTTATGTCCTTCCCTCATTCAAACTACGTGAAGAAGCTACTGATACAACGAAGGCACGCGAAGCTGAACGTCAACGGAAACGACGAACTGAAAACTTTAGAGGAGGATGTTGAATTTCCTGCGGGAAAGCTGCTGGCAGAAAGCGTCACGCGCCTTGCAGCTCAACCAGAGAAGAGGACGAAGAGGGCGGGCAGCGGGGTAGGAGCGTGAACACGCAATAAAGAAATACAAGAACCAGAAGGTGTTCGATCAGGTAACGCGGGTGTCCGTTTCTTCACTGTATCTACATTTCTCTACATTTCTTTGTCTCTACATGGGGGTTCACACTACGTTCCCATTCATGCTCCGATAAATGAAATAACATAACGGCAACACAATGGAACCTACACGGAACCCCCATGATGCTTCGCATCCTCCTCATGGTTGCCCACGGGAAGATGGTGTAATTTTTAATCAGATCGCTCACCTCAATGCGTCTGGGCTGCCGCCCGGCCCTAATTCCACCTATCACCCCCCTCACGCCTCGAATGCGAATTTCTCCTGGGCTGACTTTCGCGACGCCCCCATTTCCGTTCCTTCTATTTTAATTGCGACATAATCTGTTTGTCCTAACCGCCTGCCTTTACTGTCACGGGAGGCAGGTCTAACGTCCTCTCCTTGTCCATACAAGCAATTATTATGCACGATACACCGTTTTGAATTCGACACTGCTCGCTTCTTTTCAAATTCTCTTACCTTAGCATCCACCCTTTCGTGCACTTTGCGGCTCTGTTCATTAAATAATTGGAACACCTACTGTTTCTTCAAACCTCGGCTTTGGACCAACGTCAACAAGCTTCCGAAATGTATTCTCCGAGCTGGCAAAATACGTGACTTCGCCTGATAGAAGTATCGGACTGAAGGGTACATCTATACTGGCAGGCTTGCCAATTGTTTTCGTCACGGTGATGGTGCCTCTATCAGTCAGTGAGATTAAATCCGGAGAGTCATAGGGTGGCTTGCACAGACGCACTTTTCTTATAGAGACACCGAGAACCCTAAATCAAACCACACAAGCAATAAACAGCACAAAACTTATCCAAACTAAACCCCATAATTAAACACACAAAAGCCCTGAACAATCAAACCAAAGGTCAAAGCAATAAACTTTCTTAACCGTAAAATCGAAAACGACTTATTACAAAATAATCACCTATTCCTATCTAGCATCTCTACACAGTCTTATGCAAGACAATTCTAATTATATGTTACAACTTTTCGTCTCTAGCGAACATGGCCTATCCCGGTGATGGGCACTGACATGGCGCATAGTTTCAGGGCCGTGACGCGGTGGTAGCCATAGCCCTCTCGTTGTGATGTCAGCGTCGATGAGCGTAGTCCTTGTGTGAACGGCGTTGGCAACGCGCGCCGGAAGTGGTTCTTCGGTGGCTACCCTCATGGTAGCCCCTGCCGCAGGAGGTACCCAGAAGGGTACCGAACATATACTTGCGGGGCCGTCAGAGCGAAGGTCGACGGGTCGTAGAAGCTTACCACAGGTTCCCCACCGTCATCGCTGGGGTCACCAATGCGCAGGTTGGTGGTGCGACCAGGACGCAACAGCTGATCTCAGGTCAGGCCGCTCCTGCCCAGCTTGGTAGGCATAGTCGGTGGCTTGGCCGCGTCCTCCTGGCTCGTTCCTCAAAGTTCGCCTGCTCCTTCCGACTCTTGGTTCTTTCCTTTTTACTCCAGATATCTTCTGAACTTTGCCGCGGAGCTCTCCGATTCGCTCTCATCCTTTTCACTTCCATATGTTGTCAGAATGCCATTGTGCTTCTGCGCGGCGTTCTCGGATTGGCTTCTCATTTACAACAATATTTGTTCATGATGCAGTAGGGCTATCTGGCGGCGCTCGTGGATTGATTCATTTTTTCCGCGCAGTTCAAATTTCTGGACTTTTGCTGTATCTCCTCACATGGGGTTGCCATTGACTTGACAAACACCACGTTATTCCTATGGATGACAAGTACCGACGTGCTTATAGTTGCACTAGACGCTGCCAATATTGACGGCGCTATTTCTCAGTCCGTTGCTGTTTCTTTACATTGAGACTAGTTATTTCATTTTGACAATGGCGAATTTTCGCTTTTTATATCTAGTACATGGCACCCTCGTAACTGCACATACACAGCACTGCAAAGGCTAACCGAGACTGATATGATAGGGAAAGAGGCAGAAAAAAAGGAATATCCTAGCGAACAGACCACTGCGACTTCGCGTCCTGCTCGCCCCCAGTAGGTGATTCACCTGGTTGGGTTCTGTCTAAGTGCTAGTTTCTGCATAGAGATATGCAACGTTAAATTTACCAAAGACCACCTTTCAGCACATGATGCTGGTTATTTTTGTCATGTCTTCTCTAATGAACAACAGTGCTACTGAAGAAACAAGAAGTGGCAGCCTATGGAGGCACGAGTCATCACTTTGGCATCCAGTCCTTGGAACTGTTTTAATCTCTATTTATATTACCTGGGCGTCGCACGAACGTGGTGCAGTTCGCAATACAGTCGGCGCTCCAAGATAGAACGGATTTCTCCAGATATTTGATTGTAAATATGTTGCTCACCGAATAGGGTTTTCAAACAAAGCTCCATTATTTTTCTCCGCGTTCATTTCACCTCAAGTGAGAGCAGCATTACAGCCGTTTACGGAAGCACTGGAACGCTTGGGGAAGCTAAGTGCGACTGCTCAGTGTACACTTTTGTTTGGGCACCATTCAGCAGTACCTGTGTAGTTCATGAGTGCTAAACGTGTTCAAATCATGCCACTTCATTCCCTGGCAACTGCTCCGACTAGCCATGTGCGATACAGGAATGCGAACATACAGCTGCAGTCCCTCGTACCGCGGTGAGCCTTAAACAACGCCGTGAGGCGACAAATAGAAAAATCGCTACTGCTCCATACAGCTTCGCCACCTTCAACTCTTTCGCATTCATGTGACCTTCCTTAATTTTTAAATTTTCTACACTATTGCTGATTTCGTTTTCCTCTTTTCATATGCTATATACTAACAGGTTGCGAGGTGACGACATAGTTTTGACGACGACAAGGAGGACAACTTGCCGGCTGCATGCAGCCCGTCGTGCACCGGTAGTTGCGGTTGTCTCCTGCTCGTTGCTTGCTACAACCTGGCGCCTGATCCTGAACTTGTGCCGAGCTGACCATTGTCGAGAAGGACAACGATGCGTCTTCGTCGTCCAATTTCCAGCACGCGGGACACCGTCATTGTCACGCTGTCTCACATCGCCTCGCATCGTCACTAGATCCCACACCGGCCAGCGGCCTGCGCCCTATCACGGCGAACCTTTGGTGGGGACTTCGCTTTGTATTTTATTTAGAACTATTATTTCTCACTGCTATGTGAATTTGGAGGAGCATTGAGTTTTCATTGTCTCTCGGGTGTTTTTCATTCTCGATTCTTTTCTATTTAGGGGTGCTCCGTGTTCTTTCAAGAAGACATGAATGTTGCGTCTCCAAGCACCCTTGTCTGGTTATTGGCACTGCTGCAAGTCCCAGTCGCTACTGAATAGCACATACCCTGTGCTTCCTCCTCACACGAGTGTATTGTGATACATTTCTACTGCAAATATTGCTGAAGATGCAATGCTGCTGACAGCGTTTCTACGGTCTAAGGACCTCCGTCTCGCCGTCTCTGGCTTTAGTCCCACATTCTCCTTGCTGAAACGAGAGTTAAATGTTTTTAAATTAAAATTATAATTTAATACTGAAAAATTCGTGTCACATCGTATCAGAACTTTTTTTTGCTGTTATGCCGGGTGTTTTAGGATGAGGAAGAATTTAATAGACCGGGCGAAGAACAAGCGAGTTATACTGGCTTTGGATATGCCCAGTATACGGATGACAGAGAAAGGAAAGAAACTGCTGAAAAGAAAATTTAAACTAACCAATCAGTGCAGTCTCCTGTAAAAAATCTAACTCAAAATAATTCGTGCTCAGATGTGGTGGTGGATCGAGCTCTGAGGCGGCTAGAGGTAGCGGAGGCCATTGCCATTGACGCGGTCGTGCTTCGCTTAAAACGTGGCGTTCGGTCGCGAACCATTTCATGTGGAGTACCCCAGCATTGGAGACACCGTTACGATCTCGCAACTCTTGAAGGCCAGGAAGAAGATGTGGTTTAACCTTGTGGTCTGCTGGGTGTATACGCAAGTAGTAAACTCGCCGAGAACTATCACCACCTCCTTCTACTTGCCCACGGCTGTCTTTCTTCCTAGCCTGTTCTTCGTCCTCCCTCTCGTTTTCCCCCACGCGTAATCAGCGTGAGAGCGCCCTTCATATTTAAGCGATGCGACATGTCCCACCACACACCTTCTCGTTATTTCTTCTACACCCCCACCCCCTTTCTCACATTGGTAAAAACGTCTGGAATTTCCTTTGCTTCGCGTTGGCTTCCCAAACGTAGCAACCGAACAAAACGCAATCTGAGGACATGGCTCGCAACGAATGCGCTCAATATTTCGGTGACACATTTTTCGTAGTAGCTGTGCCCCCCCAGTCATGTCTGCTTAACGTCACAGCCTAGTATGTCTATATGCACAACAAGTTGGTCGATCACTCAAGACGTCTGTACACTGACCGCTTGTGGCATTATGGTATGATTCTGTAATTCGTTTCCATTTCAGAAGTGGCACCCCATGGCTTATGTGTGGAAATTGCTTTGTAAAAATTGAGCGGTTGCCGAAATGGCGAAAACAGAAGTAACGACAGACTTTTTCTGCTTAAAATAATAGACAACACAGCTGAGTCTACTAACTCGGCTGAACCCCTTGGGCCCCAGTGCAGAACTCTCTAAGCGCAGCAGAGAAAAAAAAAACACGAGTTGACAACTCAACTGCAACGGCCTTGTAAGGGATTTGCGATGACGTCCAGGTGAAATCGACTGAGCGTATCCGATCCATCTCCCAACAGCAGAAGTATTTTGTCCGGGTGACGGTCGCTGTCCTCCAGCACGACCCCAAACTCCTCCACAGAACTGAAAAAAAGCACATGGCCGCTTTCACAATTGGCACCTCCAGCCTTGTATATTGATGAGTTTAGGTTAAAAGCTCGTACCGTAGAAACCTTCCACTGCAAAGTTTGTTTTAAATGAATTATAAATATATTATATTTGACGAGACATCAGCGAAAGAATATGGTTCCGTCCCACGGAGAGTATACTTCGCTTTATGGGATCAAAACACCCATGCGCTTCCAGAGGTCAGAAATGGCAGAATATGTGCGAACAATTGGCTACCTATTTTAAGTAGTTTCATGTTTTGCTACAAAGACTTCCAGCTGGCTGCACGCATTACGAATTTGTTGAATAATAATCTGGATTACGTAAATACCAGCTAGGGTGTAAACCGGTGGACGTTGCTTTTGTGTGAACAACAAAAGAGTCGGAAGAGTGTCCTAAAGACAAGGACACCTTTCTTTAGTGGTGTAACTTTACTGTCCAAGGTTAGCAGGACAAGTTTCTCAAAGCAACAGAAAGAGGGTGACAGTAGGCAGTTACTACGTTCGGCTATTTTCATTCCTCTATTGAAATGTCGCTAATCGAAAATTCCTTTGAGGGACTTTGCGATTACATCATTCTTGGACTACTCCTTCCTGTTGTTATAAAAAAAATTGGCTCCAATCCACGCTGTAAAGGTGGTTCGAAAGGAAAGCTTTAAACGACAACCACAAGACGCGACCTCACCTGAGTTCACACGCGTTGCTCTACAAATAGTCAAATCAGACATTCTGCCAGCCGTTACCAGGAATTCGTGGGGGTGGTGTTCCGAACGCAGCACTAGCGTCGTCTATGGCCGCGCTAGAGCGGCGGACGCCGCCGCTGTAGCCCGGCCGTGAGTCGGGAGAAAGAAAACGGGGAGGTGCGTCTTTCGAAGGGTGAAACAGCGGAACGTAGCCATCCTGATATGCTAGATCGGGGCTACACGACCGCGCGACACAAGCGCAGACACCGAAACAATTCGGCGTGTGAGCTTAATGATTCCCATTTATACAATTTTACCTAGTTTGTGTAGTAAGCTTAAGAATTGAGAGAAAGCTGAGGGAACTTTTATAATCGCTATTTATCAGAACCAGTTGCCCCTTTCGCTTTTTGTAATACGCGTTAGACCACAACCGAATTGGTATCCACGAATTTAGAAAACCGAGTCCCATTCGTGGCAAGCGGTGCGCTTCTCTGGCGTTTCTGCAGCGTCCAGTTGTCTGTATGTGGTATCTGTATTTCGTTTTCCCGCCCTCGAAACTAATCCTTAACGTATGCTTGCCGCACGACCATATAATTCTGCCGGGTACGGGTTACCCAAGAGGTGCTGTCGAACAAGTTATTCAAGCCATGCGAAGGAAGTGCGCAACGGACGCGAAGCTGCGCCAAAACAGGCCCAAAACAACCATCGCTAAAGCAGACGACGAAGCCGACGGAATGGTCCCGCCGACGCGACCGCCGAGGTGAGCAGCTCCGGCGTGCGGGGGAAGCTAAGTAAATTCGCCGCGACATCGACAGTGTGCACCATGAGTGAAACCCTCTGCTCTCCTCCCTCTTCTGCCGCCGCCTCCGCCACGTTGGGAATTTGTTGTCGCGCATGCCACGAAATACCCGTTGGGCGGTAAAGGTAGAAAGCTTTGCTTAAAAAACAAACACTTGACGTCGCCGGAATCGAACATGGGTCCCACGCGTGATGAAGCTTGCGTCTATCCGACAGTTACATTTCGACATGGTCGAATCCAACGCCAAGCAGCAGGTACCAATTCGCGGTGTACACCCGAAACTCAAGCATTATGGCTACGGAACGAAACGCTAGAGTTACTGTGGGTATTCTAGAAATGTGTCTCGTACCACCAGCGTAGCACGCCCTCGTAGTGTGGGATTGGCCAACCACGAGTCCATCACGCGAAGTCTTCGCGTTCTACCGTCGTCGTCGTTATACCGAGGGGGTACATTAGTTTTGCTTCCCACCAATTTTAACGGACAAAAGCAGTGAAAAGGGTCCCTAGAGGTTGCAGTGAAAAAAATGACGTCGAATACGCCATAAATCTTACGGAAGTGCTAAGTTCCTTGAATTTGTATGTTAAAGCCGCACGACGAACGAGCCATCTGCACCGCCTCAAGCATCTGTGATAGCAGCAATACACAATGCGTCTGTCCTTATGAGATTGCTCAGAAAATAACCAATGGATGGAGGGATTTCGAATGCTACCTCTCATTCAAACCCGGTCGGCCGCAGACAAATTGTCGTCAGATCTTGACACTAGGCTGATCACACAAGTCCGCACTGTGTTTCAGCAGTTAAGAAGTGTTTTATAATTTCCCTTGAAATACTGATCCACATAGAGATCGGGGCATGTACCGGAACACACGATTCCTCCCACCATCCTTGAGACAATACAGAAAGGGATGCACGAGAGGTTAAATATGGCAATTAAAGAAAAGTCAAACTCACGATTTTATGCACCGATTTTATTGGCAAAAAGTGTGATGGCATCATCGGACGGCGTATAGATTCTGGGGGATTAGATCTTTGAAATCTGACGGCGAGCCAATACACTGCATTTCAGTCATAATGTACCTTGCGGGTAAACTGAAGTATTCCAAGTTTTAGTCGAGCTTCAGTTTTAGTCGAGTTCTTCAGTCTGTACCATTGCCCTTACATGCCCTTTGCCATCACGACTGCCCCTGCCGTCTTGGAATGCCTTACGTCAGCTGCAATGGCACCGTTACTTCGACGACATGATTATAGCGACGCCACATGGTCATACATCTAAGCAAGTTGCAATAGGTTTTGTAAGGGATTCACAACAAAAACTTTGTATTAAACAATGCAAGAGCGAGAAAGGAAAAGCTGCATATCTTCCCTAGCTTGGTAGGGAGACTTCGGATTCAGAGCGCCGTCTTTAGTGACGGTCAAGGACGTAGCCGTGTTCCCATCCTCAGCCTTTTGTGATGTATTGATTGTCTGCATTTGATTCCAGCAGACAATTCCAGGGACTGCGCCGGCTCTTGCAGGTAAGGCTGCGGGGACCACCGGGCCGTGCTCTTCTGCAATTCTGCTGCCAGGCGAATGAACGCTTGATGGCGCTCTTCCGGTGGCAGCACGGTAAGGACAGCAGCATGAACGGAGTCGGCCAGTCCATCTATGCTAACTGCCTCGAAAAAGGAGACCCGCAGGTCAAGTCACAGTCTGCGAGCAGGAGGAGCTTGTCATAGATGTACGTCATGACGTTTTCGCCAGGGTCTTGGGCGACGGGCGCGCATTTCCATGAACCGAGCGTCACAGCTGGAAGTCCAGTTACCGAATGCAGCGGTTCACGCTCTGCTCCAGCTTTCCCAGAACGAATGGGAGGAACCATCGTAAAGGTGCCACGCTCGGGCAGGGTCGCGCAGGCGTTCTTCTGCAACTAGCAGCTTGGTGTGGTCGGGCCAGGCGTGATGGGTGGCAAGGGCGTCGATCAGCTTTACCCAAAAAACGGCATCGTCCTGGAACCCTCGGAAGGCCGGGACGACCGTGTGGGCGGGCGAGGGAAACGGGCTGGGAATGGCGTCGAGAAGCTACTGACACATCTGTTTGAGGGCCTGGGAAGTCCAAAAAGCGTGGGCGGTGTTCGCATCAATGGTCGTCATTGCAGAGGTTTTCACTCACGAAGAGTCCAAAGCCCGTCGGAATCACGGCGTGAACGGCGGATGCAGCGGCGAGTCAAGAAGAGGTCGGCCGCTGGGGAAGGTCACGCCCAAGGCTGGCTTGCCTGTGGGCTCGGCTGTTCTTGTGTTCGGCGCTCGTGCTGGGACCGCGGCCCCACCGATGAACCGATGAACCTGTAATGAACCCGGGGAGCAGGGCTGGAAGGCGTGCCAGCCGTTGGCTGCTGGTCCCTGCGGCTGGATCGCGGCTAGAGAGAGCAGGTCCGGAGGCTGGGCCGCCTCGTGCTTCAAGACTGGTCGGCTGCGCCGCTTGTAATGGACCCACGTCGGATTCTCAAGACGCCATGTTTATTCTCCCCGAACGACCCCGCCCCCTTCTTCTTCCTTCTCTTCCAATCGGCCGCCGTCCTCGTTGTTCTGGTGATGAATTGGCCACTGACGATGCTCACACCTTTTCTTTTTTTCTTTCGCAATGCTTCGCGCCTCTACAATACCTATCTATCTATCTATCTATCTATATCCATATGTCATATCATATATATATATATATATATATATATATATATATATATATATATATATATATATATGAATAAAAAATAGCTCTTTCTATGACCCACTATCCTGTTGCTGTCCGAGTTTTCTTGACTGCAAACCTTATTTTATATAGTATATATATATATATATCGATAGATAGATACTCCTGGTTGGGCATCTCCTCACACGGGGTTCGACATGAGATAAATGTAAGCATGCGAAACGGTTGCGCAGTCTCGCCGGGGGCGGTGAGTATGTCAGCCTGCGAGGATCCGACAGCTACGACAAGACATATACGATGGGCATTGTTCGAGCCGTGGCGTGACACCTAAGACCAGAAACTACAATAGGCGCCATCAGCACGGAAACAACCAGCCGGTGCGTGAAAGGATTCCGGGTTTGTGTAACAAGGTCTTTGAGCGACTAGTGATGCATCGCGCTGTTAGTGCCCTGTTTTTTTTTTCTAAATCTGGATGGACGTTTCTCTAAACGTAGGCGCACTGAATGTTGAAGGTCTGACTACAAAAAATAGGAAGGCCAGTTGCATCGTCTCTAAACGGAACGGGGCCTACACCTATTCGCCACTGCGAACTTGATGCACCGTTTTCAATGGGCGCTGAACCCTCTCCAGTTTTCTGACAAAATAATTTCTTGATTTTTGCGTTGTCAGTGAAACGTGCATATAAGGCCGTGTACGACAAATCCATGTGAACAGACTTCAAAATGTTGTCTCATTTAAAATTGTCGCGAAATTCATGTCCCTCCTTGACGGATTTTCTTGCCGCTCGCCATTTTGGGCCGAGAGGAGTCGTACCGCGTAGCGAGGGAATGTTTTCGCCGCCATTGTCGCACCCGGGTCGGCTGGCCATGTGTTTCGGGGAGAGAGGTGGGCGAGAGTGCCGCGGCCTACGGAAGACTGCGCCCCGCGAATTCTTGGAAGACGCGCGCCCGGTGGACTGTGTGCGTGGTGCAGGGCGGGGTTTGCGGGGAGAAGGGGCTGAGAACTGGTGGTGGCCGGACGTACGGCCGGGACGCGGCGTCGGCCTTGAGGGCTGTGCTGGGGAGGCCGAGTGACGACGGCGGTGAACTTCGGGCCCCCGAAGATTCCTCAAGGAGGCTAAAGTGCGCGGCCGGAGTTCACCCAAATTGCGTCGCTGATGGGCGGCGCCCCACCACAGACGACCGACAGCCTTCGTCACCCCGGCGAGACCATTAGCCGGACCGCAGCTAAGATGTTCTCCCCTTTTCCACCTTTCCTCGGACTCTTCCTATTCATCTTCTGCGTTGTATTTCTCTAAGCGGACTGCACGGGCTTCTTATCCGCCTCCTTCAGTGCACCACGCTGTATGTGTTTCTAGCGGGCTTTTTGTTAGTAGTCGGGGGAAGCCTCCAACCCGCCTATAGTACACTATACTGCCCCCTTCATTTACTGTCGCCTCCTCCTCGGGCTCGTAACGGCGTGTACCGTTTCTTTCATTGGGATTAATGTACTTCGTGTCGGTTTCTTGGCAGCTCTGACCCCAACGGGGTGTCAACTGCAGTGTGCTATTAACTCGTCAAACCTTCTGTGTGTCTGTTTTGAATTTCCTGGGAATGTGAAATAAATGCCCGTTGTTTTGAAACTGTTTTCCCGTGCCCCGTCGCGTGCCTCACGCCAGCGGCGAATCAGGCGTGGACTTATCCCCGGTTAGCAGGTCCGAACCCCATCCTATTCGTATCCAGGGGGGAGTTGTTTGTCGCTCGCTCCTCCCGTCCGAGGCATCGGCCACTAAATTACTACCTCGCGCAATTCTGTGACAAAAATGAAAATCACTATTCCGATATTCTTTGACATAAATATTCAACATGCAATGCACTCAATAGGCCACCTCACGTATTTTGACCGGGAATCCCAAAGTGCACAATTTGCGGCTCGATGTAGGACAGCAGTGCGGTTTCAAGAGATGGGAATATAATTCCTGTAAACTATATTTTAGTGCAACCAAACTCCTTGTGAAAGAAAACGCATCAGTTTTTCCCGACGAATTGTTTTGGTTGGCTTCATTATTGAATGTAATTTGAATAATTGAAAATTACACCCTTTCAACTGAATTCGTTCAGATGAAAGGGGTTAAATAATTTTTTATGGCTTAGAGATTAAATTGACCGCAGAGACAGAGAAACACATGCGCCAGAAGAAGATTCCCTTTACCATCGAGTGCCGAGCAAGTTTACACACTGACGCAGTGTTCACAATCACCTTTCTTCCAGGGAATGTCGCGTCGAACCATTTTTCAATCGCCCGATTGCAACTACGCCTTTTCGGAAAAATAGTTATGATCTAGGCCTTTTTTTTTCGAAAATTGGAGAAGGTGCAGTGCCAAACCTGGGAGTTTGGCGTGTGAGGACGCGTGTCTCAGCAAACACAAGTTCGATAGCTCTACTGGCACGCGAGATAATTATGAGTTCTGAACACACAATTTAGCACTTTTCACTCATTTGGAATATAACATCTAATCTTGAAGATGACTGCATCGCTACGCTATTATAAAAATGTTCACCGAAAGTATTTGGAATTTTGTTCTAGAAATAAAATCCTTGCGCCGCCGGATATAACAAAAATATGTTTGAACAACCTTCAGTTCAACTGCTGATACAGGACGGGCCGTAAAGAACAAGACTTGGGCAGAGCTATTTCTTTTTTGTAGTCTCTATGCTAACGAACTTACTCCAGTGTAATCTCAATCTAGCTTCGTTTTATCGCGTAACTTTAGTTCAGATAATTTTGAAGAAAATGAAAACTTTTTTTCACTCGCCTCTGCCATTGCGTCGTACTCAGCTGCTCCCTCGAGATTTAGGTCCCCGCCGTCGCGGATGTCATCCACAAGTTTCACCAGGGCTCCCGGAAAAAGACGTGGAACCTGCAGGTGAACAGAAACAAGTTATCAGCAGTGATTGTTACACTACACAGAGATATTCTTCATAGTACTACACTAATACAACTTACAACATAAATTACGCCGTACTAAAACTGCCTTTATATAAACCAGGATATCGCAACTTTCGTGAATAACTAAATTAGCAACAAAACAGTGTACTCAAGTAGTGCGAAAATGTGAGGCTTGTATAAGTATGCTTGCTCCGCGTTCAACGCTCTACAGGCCTAAAGCTTTGGGGAAAATACGTACATTAAACGATCAGGATGAAGTTAAACTGCTCCTGTTTCTACAACCAAAAGAAAACAATAGATAGAAGAGACCAGAAGCACTTGTTCATTTCTACACCGATGAGGCTTTGAGTACGGATAGGAAATGGCTTAGGTTCAGGTAACGACGATTTGATAATAATGCTCAGTGCATTGCACCCTATTCATGAGACGTTACCTGTACAGTTCTACAGGATACCCTACCTGCGCAAAAAATCAGTTGAAATAATTTTATTTCAAGCGCAGTTGAAGACTTAATTCAACCAGATATTCTTTCTAGAGCGTTAAACCACCACGTAAAGCACATCCACCTCTACGTGCCTGTCCAGAAAAAAAAAAACACATTGAAGAATTACGTTTTTCACTCCTTCCTGATTATGATGATGACAAACGTTTGTAACTACAATGGGAAAAATGAGAAATTCCTAAGTAATCTGTGTAGGGAATGTAAGCTTTTCTCACTTCGGGTGTGATTCAGCAGGAAAACTGTTATGCAGTGGGATAGGTTAATAACGGCAGTTGTGTCCAGCACTGGACGCGATTCCTTCAACCATTCTTTGTCCTAAACTGTGCTACGAATTTCAAGGAAATGGTGGAGTGTGGCAGATTTATTGTGTGTGCAGTGCTACGTGTTTTTGTGTTACGCATATTTCTATCATGCAATTTTGTTCAATGACAATCTTTGCATTCGCGAATGGGTTTCTATCCTGCGTTGTGGTACGAAACTGCCCTACGGACAGCGTTTTGGTTTGATGTGAATTACTGTGGTATTAAATTGTGTGTAGCTAATATTCTCAAGGTTGAAAGTGCGGCGTTTGTCTTCCTCCCAGGTAAGTCCTCGTTTTTTTTTTTTGCGAACTGAAACCTGTTGTATTTTTTACTTGTTCTTCTTTTTGCGCGGAACCTTCCACTTAAATGGTCTTCTTGTATCATTGGGTACTAAATTGAAAAAAAAATAGTATTATTCACCGCGCATATTTGGCTTTCTTTGGGCGCTCAACTACGAAGAGTTGCAAAGGCTCTCCCATCTTTCCCCACCTGTTTTACCTAAAATATCAATCGGCTATGGCTTATTCAAAAAACATCAGTTCACGATTGTATCGATGCGGTCGGTTAGGATTGGTTATCTTCCCTATGTATTAAACTGGGAAAGAAATCTTAGATAAAGTATTTGGTTCGTTATTTTCAATGTTTGCCACAGTATAAACAAGCGTCTGATTTAGAATATTTCGCATATATGCCCGTGCTCCCATGCGGCCAACTGGTGCATCAATAGACACGGCCTGCATATCGTTCCCTCGAAGTGTTGTTATACCCCTAGTTTGTCTGGTTTAATATTCACTGATTTTATTGCTTTACCCCTTTTCCATTGCATAATCTTCTCTGCAACTTTTCCCTCTATCTTAACCTTCCCTTCTGTAACATGAACACATCCGGTGTTTTAATTTGTCTTCTCAGTTTTCTTTTGCACTTGAGATTCTAAGCTTTTGGAAACAACTGGATGTTTTCTCTAATGGTCCGCGTCTTATCAACCAAGTTTAGAAGTTTTAAATGCAGAGCATTTCTTTAACTCACATGTAGCGTCCGATGTCCGTCCGCAACAGCTCAGCGCGCAGGCGCGCCCTCTCCCCCAATCCTCCTCTCCCGCATCACGCTACCCTTCTCGCTCTCAACAACAGGTCCGAACCCCTCCCCCTACACTATATAAAAAAATAATACTCACCGGCGCCAGGTTTCGATCCCACGACTCTGCGGGCGGAACACAAGGTACATGGTGCTCTACCCACTGCGCCACAAAGCCGACACAGAATGGAAGGCTACGAACGGGCCTTATATCCTCGACTCATTCAAACTACGTCAAGAAGCTGCTGATACAACGCATTCACTACCTGTGGGCAGAACGCGAGGTACATGCTGCTCTTCCCACTGCGCCACAAAACCGACACAGAACCAACACCAACACCACGGAACCCCACTAGGCTCTGCATTTACACGTGTCTCTCGCGCGGGGGCATGCGACGGAGGCTTTTTAAACCTACTGGTACGCACTGTCCTGGCATCAAAAAGGCCCCGCAATTATTACTTTGTGGTACCACTTTCGTTGGTTCACTGCAGGTTTTAGTGCAAATCGAGCCGACGTATTCCTGGACATCTTGCAGCCCCACAGGTATTCGTATGTTAAGAATAATAGTGCCGCAATTCATACCGCCTGGTTTGTTTTTTTATTTGTTTGTCATATTGCCCGCGTCTGGCCACGCCCACATTTCTTAACTTCCTTAGAATTGAGGAGCGCGATTTACTCTATTTTTATTTTTTGTATGTCCCGCGGGCTATCTTAGTTCATAGTAAGAGTGTATCGCCTGTCGTCAGTGGATACAATGTTCGTCTTTGATCGCAAATGCTTTCAATCTGATTCGATCATTTCGTGGGATTAATGCGAAATCATGAATACTCGCAAGGCAAACAGACCGGCATTCCATTCGCCGACACCAGACTGGGCAAGTAACTTAGTTGGCGGCATCTACGGCGCTTGAACTTTTGTGGAGTTTTAGCGGTGCACGAGTTTGCTCCCATATACTTCGTTCCTTGGAGAAACCTTCATCCTCTTTGGCTACGTGACATCTGCTGGAGGTGCAGGGTACATGCACCCCAAACCCTTTGAAAGTCGCCAAGCAAGCCCAACTTCTGCTAGCCACCGACAGCAAGGCGTCTCAGCCTATTTCGGGCAACTACCGGAGACAGTGAAAAAAACGTGTCACGTTCAGCACCATGCCCAGCGAAGCCAACCCCTCGTCCTTGTTCAACACCCACGAGAGCCTCCAACATTCCGAGGATCATCTGGTGAAGACACGGAAGAGTGGCTGATGCAGGCGGAGCGCGTCCAAAGTTTTAACAGTTGGAACTAAGAAACGCTGCAGCGTGTGCTTTTTTATCTCGGTGACTGGCCTCAAATTCGGTTCGAAAGACATCAGAGCGCCCTTAAGACCTGGGCACTGCTCAAGAACGAATGATTAAAGACTTTCGCGACCGGCGTACAAAAGGAACAATCGAAGCTTGAGCTATAAACTCGCAACCAATATCCTAAAGGAGGTGTCGTTATATTTATTGAATAAACGGAGATGCTCTTCCGTCGAGCCAACAAAGAAATGACAAAGCAGAATAAGCTGCGTTTGCTAATGCGTGGCGTCAAACACGAGCTATCCACTGGAATAATCCGCGACTCCCCAGAACCCGTTGCCAAATTTTTGTCTGAGGCTACCATGATTGAACAGACCCGGCAAGGGAACGTTTTTCCGGCGAATGCTTTCTATGCCGCTGGTGTGACAGCGGGAGCCCTCTGGGAAACAATCCGGGTCGTCGTCCGCAAACAACTGCAAGCTCTTACCAATGACTACCTTCCCTCTTCTACGTGATTTTCAAAGAAGTGCAACAATCGTTCGGAACTCCTGGGCGGAGGAAGCGCCCCACAGGCCACAAGTTATGCCTTACGCCGCAGTTTCTCGTCGGCCCCTCACATCTCTTACTCGTCGTTCGGAGTTCCCGTCGTACCGCCGTCCGCTCTCGCCTACACGACCTCTTGCGGTGCATTAGCTTTAGCATTGTGTCGATGCACTCTTAGAGGTGGGTTAATGCCGCCAACTATACGCTCTGGTTTGTTTATTTGCGTGCTATTTTATCCGGTCTGTCCGCTCCCAGGTTTCCCATCTTAGAAGTGAGGTGTGCGTTCCCATCTTGTTCTTTTATATGCTTGCAGGCTATCGTCGTTGATAGAAGGATTGTTTCACCTGTCCTCAACCGATAAAATGTTCGCGATTGATAGCCAATGTTCCAGGCCTGCTTCGATGGTTCTCACAAGATTAACGCCTAAGCATAAATTCTCGCAAGACGAACATCGCGGCGTTCCATTCACCAATGCCAGACTGCACCATTGACTGCTTCTACGTCACTTGTAAATCTATGTGCTCGACCGGAGCACACGTCCGCTCCAATAAACTTTGTTCGTTGAAAGAACCTTTGTCGTCTTTGGCTACGGGACAATATGGCATTTGAAATTTCGAATAAGGGCACCAACACTCGTTCAGAAGTTCGTCGACCAACCTTTAATATTTGCGCGTCCACATTATGTAATTTTTGACTCCAGCTGTGTTTTATATGTCACTCATCTTAGCTAGGTTTGTGGTTATTCGAGCCCTATAGTTTAATTACCAACTGGACTGTGCTCTTAGTACATCGTTAACTCTTATAGCCCCTGGTTGATTTGGGCGAAAACTAAAACAGATGTTCTCTTTTGCAATACAATAATGTTCAAGCTTCACGTACGGAACTTTAGGAACGAAACTACTCCGCACTGAAAAGTGCTCTTTAGGCATACATAGGCGCCTGATAGTTTCGTAAAGGCATATATAGGCTCAATTTGTATTTAAGTTTGTACCGTATTTTGAAACACATTTTTTACCTGCACTGAAAACGGCAGGTTTATCCTGGCAGTAGGAAAGTAATTTTGTTTTCTCGTGAAAACAAGGCAGAAAAGAGTTGCTATCCAATAGTTACGTGAAATGCAGAGTCATACGAAGTAAAAGGAAAGGCTTGACAGCCATAACAAACCAAACCCGTCTCAATGATTTTCTGCTCAACTTCCACTGGAGTTCAGGGAGCGTACTTTTGCTTCGGGGTGCTCCATGATCTAATTACACGCTTAATATGAGAATGTTTGCTCCTCAGATCCTTCAGAAGTTTTTAAGCACAGGAAATACAGAAATTGTATGTTAGACTGATTTAGTAACCGGTCCTTCGGGGATGCTGGCGGATCTGTCCTGGACATCCCAAATGAGCTCAGCATTCATGGTCAGTGTGCAGCCCAAGGTCTCATTTGCTGAATTGCTTTCTGCTAACTGCTAGAACTGAGGACGCAATTGTGGCATGTGGCATTCAAGTTTTGCGTGGTGTAAATAATTTTGGCTGGGACGCTTTCGGGACTGCAATGCTGGCAATACCACCGGAGCGTGTTTGTAGTAGTTTCTCGCCCTTAGCTTAAATCCTTATTAGGTTGCACGAACGGCCCGCGGCCGAAGACGCAGAATCGGTACCGGCTCCTCGAAGACACAATAGGCGCTACGAAGAAAGATATAAACTGCAACTCGTTGTTCTGTGGCAGAGCGGCCCCACCTGCTCAGCTTTTCAGAACACCGATGAATCCCGTGGATAGTACCTTAAAGTGCAATAATTCTATACAAATTATTGAGACATTCTGTCCTGCCGAAGCTGATGATTAGTGAAACTGCGGGAATACCACCATTATTAAGTATACACTCCATAGTTGTTATAAATATTAGAGCGCTATGTTTACAAAACCCCTTAAAGGTTACCCGGCCCGGCAGATGACGGCTGTCACGACTAGGCTACATGTAAAGTGACGAGATGCTCTTTCCTATAAGCTTCGTTTTCCCGCTCCTTGGTGCTACACGTGGTGCATCTTGCCGGCCGGCAGTTTACACGTGACCGGCGGCTGGCAGAGCAAGGGCTCGTGCCGTCACCTTAAAACTTTGGTGTGTCATATTTTCACATTGGTTTCCCCAACGACGCGTCTTTGACCTTCAGTGGCATGTGTGCGGCTGTCTCGCGTGTATTTTTTTCTTTGCTTGTTCTTTATTGCGTTTTCAATGAACGGGGCACGTCGGCAAGAGTTTTCACCGTGGTCCCCAGGCACATCCCATCAGAAGGACATAGAACAAAAGAGCTCGTACGGACAGGGGATAACGTCCGTTAGCTTAGCTGCGTTGTTGCTGCGCACGGGCCTCTCTCGGCTCGGCCATGATTGCAAGCTCGAATTGGGGATGGCTTCGGCACGGTTTGCGCTTCTGCGCGCGTTTGGCACGGCTCGCGGATTTTTTTTTCTCTGAACTGTGCCCCACAAACACCCCGTTGCGGGTTCTAAAGCAAGCACTTTCGTTGCATTACACCTATTAAAAAAACGGCATAAATAACACAAAAAACATTTGTAGGCTCTAAAAACCCCATATAGGCTCCTATAGTCAAAATCGGCGCTAGGAAGCCCGTACACTAAAATTAGGCACTTATAGGCACAATAAATCATGGCTTAAAATGATCCAATCCAATAATTCATGCATATGATAACTTTGCTCGATACGCCCTAAAAGGGCTATTTTCCAAATATTCCAGCCTCTACCTACGAGTAAGGAGTTAGAAACATCGAATCGTCTGCGTACATAGGTTTTATTTCTCCTCTTAGCCTCTCCCTGTTGAAGGAGCGATAAGCAACAAAGGTAATTTTACTCTCCCCCAATCGCCGTGCCACTCTTTTAATTAAAGCCCGGATATCAAAAAAGAAAGCGTACGTGCGGTTTCAGTCGTCAACGAGCTTATACGAACTATGGAATCCGTGGCTGTATCACTTCACTTGTACTTTCTTACCTTCACACGTTCTTTCGAGCTGCTTAAAATAATATACGCATATATATGCACCTATCATCGATATTAGGGATAAAAAAATTGTACGCTGCCTTCAGTCCCCTTACAGCTGCAACAACCAGAGAAAATGGTCTCGCTGAGTTCTCTAAATTTCTCCGAACTACTGTAGTACAACTAGTGCTACTACTCCTGCAAACAAAGAAGAATAACTAAAAGGATTACACGATCTTCATCATCACCAGCAGCCTATGTACGCCCACTGCAGGGTAATATTGTCCAATTATCGCGGTCCCGTGCTAACTGCCACCAATTTAGCCGCGCAAACGTCTTAATCTCATCTGTCCATCAAACTTTCTGCCGCGCCCTGACACGCTTGCCTTCTCAAGGAATCCACTCTGCTACCCCTAATGACAAAGGGTTATCTTGCAATCGCATTACATGCCCTGCCCACGTCCATTTCTTCTTCTTAATTTCTAGGACTACACAACAAAATACAAAGGGCAGACTTAAAAATGATGTTATGGAAAAATACTTGCGTGCCCATCTCCACAAAAAGCCCGTCGTCGTTGTAGCTGTTATTCAGGCATGAACATGGCTGCCGCTGCTCAAGCAAAAAAAAAAATTTCAGGCACTTACGTGATGCCTGAGTGCCTTTAAGGGAAGAGCCTCGTAATTCTTGCGAAAAACTTATTTACTGCTACACCTAATTTACATCTCTTTCTGCGCTTTCGTTATTTTTTCTTATGGCGCAAAAGGCTCCCACGTCGTTCTTTTCTGCTATGAAATGTTTGTGCTTCTTCCTTCAATTTTCTTTCTTCGCTTACAGCCAAAATCCAGTACTCTTCTAAACATTTTTCCTTTTCAATTAACCATTGACCCAGTCAAGGCCTGTCTGCTGTGGTGCCTGCTATATTACTTTCCTAGATATCATCAGTTTATCTAGTACCTTATCTGAAGACCCCACGCAGAAGCTAGGTTCCAATTTCAGCAAACTCTTGTGGCCCTCGGACATTTGCACGTGCTCCAAAAACATTACGTCTCCTTTCCTTTTCGTCTTCCTTTTATCTGAAGAGGTCGGTAGTACGTTATTCTACAAAATATCGATTGTCTCTGTTTACTCTCTGGTTAATCCTGGTAGCTCTTTTTTTTCAATCTGTTTTGACTTTCCAGGGAAACCTTTCCAGGCAAAAGTTGACTGAAATAATGGAGACTCCAAGCGTAGACTGAAGCAGTGAAATAAAAAAAAAGATATTTTGCCTTCCGCAAAGAGAACAGAAATAATAATCACAATGAATACGTTGCGGCTTCAAGCGTGTGAGAATGGGAATAACAAACTCCAACGTCCGGTATCAGCCTACACCGATTCTCGCCAACCCCGACAAATAAAATAACACTATAAAGTTTAAAATCAATATCTTAGTGAGGTAAACAATGGAATTCCGAACTTTTCTGCTCCTCAAGTTATATATTTAATAAAAGTGCCATGTCTCCTAGAAACTAGGTGAGGCTTCATTAGAAATTTGCCTAAAGAACAATGGGGGCCTTTTTCCTGGCCATGAGTGAACTTCGGAGTCATAGTTAAAGAAGGAACTGGCTGAATTTTTCTAGGAATCGTAAATAAAGTTGGCACTCAGCCGAAGCTTCATACGTCGTTTGGGAGCTTTAAAGATGCTTAAGGTCTGTCTAACACCGAACATTCAACTTTTTAACTTAGGCATGCCCGTCTCAGCGGCATGCAGCCTTACTTCGTTGAAACTGTAGGCTACAATGTGCTTCTCCTAATACCCCTGCTACACTGCAATGTAAAGACCTAAAAGCGATTGTCGTTAGCACTAATATTATTTGGATTGGCCGTGCAGGTCTTCACCGAGAAACAAAGGACCCTGTATAATAACAGTGGGTGACCATGGGAAATTTCGCGTGGTGGCAAGATAATAATGTAGATGCTTCCTTATTGTTTAATATCTATTACTTTTGAAAAACAAAACAAATCAACATTTTCACAAGGGAGTAATAGGTGTGTCACCGTTCCTAGCGATACTAGTAGACATCACAAGCCGAAACAAGTAACCGACAACATGGATTTGGGTAAAAGATAAATAATGGGAATTTGCCAATAAATTCTTTGCCTTCTTTTTATATTATCCTTAATTGTCAAAAAATGTCTTTCTGGTAATTTTTAGACAAAGCACTGTATTTTATGAACTTTGTTATTTATTGACAGGCCACTTCTGTGGAGGCCACTCATTCGGTTTGGAAACTAATGCGAATGAGTTTACCGAATGCATTCGTTCACCACATGGTATTGACGTCGAACAGCGCTAGGTATTCTGCTACTGCCATTGCAGCTTATATCACTCGCTTTAAACGTCGTAAGACGTGCCATGTGAGAGGGGTAAAACTTTTGAAAAATCAACAGTGGAACAATTAACGCGAACAAGTGCTATGTTTTACACCAACGTTTCCTGCTCCAGAAAAAAAGTAAAGTTTTCCTGCCGCTCAAAACCAGGTCTCGTACCACAACCCGCAATTCTGCGTCGTCAGGCTACTGAAGCTTAACAGCGGCTTTCTTCTGCCAGTTAGTGAAACCTTCAGAAGTAGCGTTTCAAGCGAAGCGGTGGCTGCCTCTGGAGGCGTGCATCAACTGGCGGGCTTGTACCTATCCCGAAACGAAATGTAACCGAAACGGAATAGAACTGAGAACACGCACATCGCTCTCATTCTCCTACCTCTGATTTCTTCCACATATTTGGTGTAATGCATTTTGCAAACTTAAGCCCGGTGCACTTAATTAGTCTGATAGTTACGCCTAACACGGAAATAATACTTTAAATTTTTGAAAGTACTAGCACTACTGCACCATTTTGTTTGATGCGCAAGACAACGTTACAATAGGTGAACGCAGTACGAGAGGCACTCTTACCTTGACAAGTTCATCTGGCTTGATTGTGCAGAGGATGTTTTGTCCGAAGTCCACCTTAACATCGCCCGTTCGGAGCACACTCTTCACAGTGCCAATCAAGCCGTAACACTAAAAAACAAACAGAAGCCAAGAGCTATTTCAGGGAAGATAAAAGGAAGCGCACTCTACTTTTTATAAAATAAAAAAATCTCAACAAAATAATTAGCCGCATAATAACCAGCAGTGTAATTCGAAATGGAAAATAATGAGCACGTCAACGGCACTGAGACAACTTCTGTGGACGCAGATTTCATTGTGCGTGCTGAAGCCGGGAGCATAGAAGTCAGTGCCTTAAAAGGGACCCGCGTGGTCATATTCCTATAAGACTTACTAATTCTTCACCCACGGGCTAAAAAAGAATCATGTACGGATAGGAAATGCTCTAAAAATCTAAGAAATGTTCCTAACGCCCTAGTTTGCTTCTTTTAGAAATTTATCACTCCTTTACTGAGACATAAAATATACAAGAAATGGATTTGGGGTTCTCCAGTTTTCATTGGATGGCGCTACCTGTCTAGCAAGCAGGAGATTTATTTTTTTAAATTTCTGTGTAGTAGTGGGCTATCGCAAAAATATTCAAATTAGGCCCTCATGAACACTGACACATTTTTCTAAAGCATTTCCCATTGGTGCACGATGCTTTTTAAGTCCGTGGGTCGTGATCTAGTAAGACCCGTTGGAATGTTAACAGGTTATTCACCCTTAACTGTATTCTCTTTGGCAATGTCAAAAGCGGATGCCTGCTTTTCATGTGCTTTCATCAGAACAGCGAAACCATACAAAATGAAAAACGATGAAGACATCAGGTTATGCGAAAACAGAAGCAGGTTGATTGATTGTAGGATTTTAACGCGCCGACGCAGCGCAGGCGATGAGGCGCGCCGTAGTGGAGGGTTCCGGATTAATTTTGACCACCTGGGGATCTTTAACGTGCGCTGAAATCTCGTACACACGGGCGTTTTTGCTTTTCGCCTCCATCAGAAAAGGGGCCGCCGCGGCCGGGAATCAAACCCGCGACCTCGTAGTCAGCAGCGCAACGCCTTAGCCACTGAGCCACCGCGGCGGGTGAAAACAGAAGCAGATCTGTGAATTATATTCACAGGATATGTTTTGTCCTTTCACACAAAGCCCCGTCTAAAGCGAGCACATTAATTTTGTTCAAACTGCGTGACCCTTTTCATAAAAATACACGATGGCAGCTAAATTTCAGAAGCTGAAAAGGTAACGTCGCTATGCAGTCTGGTTGGCGGCAATATCTTTTTCTGCTGGGGGAAGAGAGTGTGAGTGAGCGAACAAACTTTATTCTACGACCATCAGGCGCTAATTGTTGGGCGCCTGCAGGTGGGGGTTACTTTAGTGCACAAAACTCTGCATCGCGCTGGCAGCCCGGGCTCTCTACACCAGACGACGCCGGATTGAGAGTTCGGTGCTCTCCAGCTGGCTCGCCTTCTGCTCGTTGGTGGGGTGAGGATTAGGGGCAAGGCATGGGGTTTTCGGACACTCTACTTCCACGTGGCAAAGGCTGCCAGTTTGGGGACAGAAATTGCATGTAGCGTAGTGGACGGTGGGGTACATGGCCTGGAGGAGAGTGCCGTGAGGATGGGAGATAACCTGAAGGTCGCAAAATTCGGTCGCAATTGCAAGAAAAAACACGTGAAGATGAGCAACACACTCCTAACAAAAAAATCCGAAAAATAATGTGTTTTGTATCTGGCCTTCATTGGCTTTCGGACAACAAGAATTTGAGTTACGATGATGCCGTTTTCTGCCAGACGATCCTTTTCCTACGCTCACCCCAGTTTTATTTTGTTCTTCGAATTTTTTGCGAAGCTCACCAAGAAATTGCATAATATTTTTCTGGCACAGTAGCTTAATCGGATGCAATCGGTGTGGTTTCTGATAGTGTCTTACTCGCTCCTCACTATTTCACCTACAAGCGTCCAATTGTGCCGGTGAGAAGCTGCAGCATTGTGTAGAGGCCACGCCGAAACGGCTGGGTATTTCACGTGGAACAGTCAGTAGGGTTGGTATTACTTTTTCTGGCCGTGACAGATCCGGCGTTTAGGGTATGAGGAGTGTACATAGACACGCCTAACCTGTTTGCAGTCTCGAACACTCGGTGTACTTGGTTTAATAGCAAGAAACTAAATAGTTTTAAACTGATAATGCTTTACAGGTTTGGGTATTTGCCGAATATGGTCCTGAGTATTTTTTTTATTTCATTGGAATTGTTCAATACTCCGAAAGTGCGCTTAAGCTTTCCCAACGCCCTATCTGGAACTTGTGCTCAAGCAAATACACTTCATTGCTAGTGGTCGTATTGCAGTTGCCTTGTGTACACGAACAGCGGCTATTCCATTGGGTTTACAAATGAAGACTTCAACGTTGTCGGTCATACTGAAGCGGATTTATTTGGCTGAATCGCCCCTGCGATGATATCACGCTTTATATTTTAACTAGTGTTCCTGATTTGCCCCAAAATTTCAGTATTTCCCACAAACCAAATAAATTTTTTATTAGGAAGGTTTCATTGTTTCGGTAAAGAAAAATGTGTTGAAGAATGCGCTGAATTCGTATGATAGAAAGGTTCACCTTATAATTGCGCCGGACCTCTTCACTTCATTTGACGTATAACCAAACAATTTTTCGACGATACTGCGTTGGCTTTATTGGCTTAAGTGCAACCGCCCACATCTTCAGCTGCGGTGGAAGAGTATTCATTTTATAGAACACTTCGATTCATCGCACGCGGAAATTTGCCTGAGTCATCATGCACCAATTTAATGGCAATAAGCACAAGCCTAGTTTGACTCTACCATAAATGTACTGGCTGTAATGTTTCCAAACGTAATATCTTGACGTTCTCTACAAAAACATTCTTCGAGTCAGTGCGTAGGTGCGTTTCTGTACATACGTTTTATAACCCTATATCTTATGCAATTTTAATGAGGGTGATCTAATTTATGTTGAAGTAATTTAAGTCATTCGGAGCGCCAACTCCAGTAGTGCGCGAGATGATGGCGCGCCACGAAAGGCTAAGAGCAGTGACCACAGGATTGTGGAGATTACTACCACGCTGACTCTTACGAATAAAAATAGGCAACCTTGTAATACGAAGAGCAAACACTATAATCCGTACTTCATGTGGCTCAGAAATCTGGAATAACCTTTCAGAACGGCTTTGCGGTGTGAAAAGCAGTAACCGACACCGTAGATGCAGGCATGAATAATCCAATATATTGCAGATCCTACCGAAGCTGTTGTAAGCCTCGTAACTATAGTTTAGATGGCACGAATCTTAAAGCTAAAGCTATCTGAGTCAGCCGATAGCACTATGTCAAACAACAAATAAATTTCTTCAGGGAGCGGTTGGCCGAGTGAAAAGCTCTGATAAGATCTCTCGATATACAGCGTGTGCGTGAAACCGGGCTTTCATTGTGTCATAACGGTTAGTATGAAATCGCGATAAAGAAACCGTTCCAGATAAGGAAATAGACGCATTGATCATGAAGAAGGAGCACAATAGCACAGCTTTGTCTCATGAACCGCGTATCGGTATACTCCAGGAGCAAGGCAAGTTGGGCGCGTTAGAAAGACATCGTGAAGAGAACCAGCGTAGAAGACACGGAGACGGAGAGAACGTACACACAGGACAGCCGCTGTACATTTATTATACATTTCTGTGTTCATTTATGATACATTTACTCAACATTTATGTGTACATTTGGTATACATTTAAAACTTTGGTAGGCGCGTTTACTTTGTGCGCAAGAAATGATTGCTTGCACGTTGGGTCCTTCAAGGTTTGTCGATATATTGGACGCACTTTCAGCAAAGGTTGGAGACACTTTCATCTTTCGCGCTTCTATCAACTTTCTTTGGGAATGGATCGCCTGTTTTTATACACTGAATCAACTTAGTTAGCAAGTTGTCAATATAGAATAGTTGACACGGCAAGAGCAAACTAAAGCGATGAAGTGGTTAAAAATGGAAAATACAAAAACCCTGTGATTCGTTCTAACAACATACAGGAATATGCATAACCATAAAACATGAGACAGAGGTTAACAACAACAGGAATAGGCTTGCCGCCTTCACTGATAATATGTATTAAGTGCAAGAGAAAACCCTGGGCATAACGAGCACCCTACCTCCAAAAATATAAGCAACGGAACCTTTTTTCGTAGGTACGCATGATAGCAACGTTTAACCAGAAGGGACACAGTTCTCAATCACAGTGCCGAACAATGTACTCTTTTGTAGCGTAAGCTACACTGGCCGAGGTTGAGCAGTTTTGCGTGGACCTTGAAGGGCCGTTCTGTGCAAGCGCGAGGAGAATTGAATTGGCTTGGATCGGATCAAATTGGATTGTATTGGATTGGATTAGCTTGGATTGGATTTGGATTTCAATTGGATTGGAAAAATTGGATTGTGTTGGATTTAAATCCAATCCAATTGGAGTACGGGTGTGTAGAGAATTGGGCCTGCACATTTGCCGGTCTGCGCATTCCAGAGGACTGGCGTCATAGCCGCGGCAGACGCACTGGCGCTGGCGCGTGCCTAGCTGTGCGCCTCCGTCGCGGAGTAGCCAAGTCTGACGCTGAGCAGGAGCCTGGAGAGCCGTGCTGCGCATGCGCGAGGAGCAGTGACGGGACTGGACTGGACTGGACCGGACAGCACTGGACTGCGCTGGATTGGATTGGATTGGATTGTAACTCGATTTAGCTGCTGCAGTAAGCATGATTATCAGCTAATCCTAGACAGCCAGGAAACCTAAGAATAACCAGCTGAACCTTAGCTCACGCTACCTATATACTGGCATAGCCGAGCTAAGCAAGTGCAAATTTTTTTGGTAGTGTCTATTACCCCGGCAACCGGGAGAATTACGGTAAGAAATTTCTCACGGCAGTCGCTTCTTATTGGCTAAGCACGCTACGCGGAGATTCAATCTGATAAATATCTCCCTAAAAAGCAGCGTTTGCAGCTGCCCCTGTAGCGCCGTGGTATAGTGCTGGGTTTTAAACGAGAAGGCGCAGGTTCTAGTCCGACAATGTGATGTGTTTTTTTAGCTTCCGGAATTTTTTGGTCATCGTGATTCTGGTAATGCTTTTTTTACTCTGGTTTTTACTATATCAAGATATCGACGCACAGGACTTGTAGAATTGGTTAAATTACGTTTAATACAGGTTGTGTTCTGTGTCGTTGCGCTGGGTTAGATTAGGTTTGTTGCACTGTGGCAGGATTTGGGTAGGTTATGACGCGTTCGGTTAGGTTACGTTAGGTTGCGTGGGGAACGTAATATTATTCAGCAAATTTTCGGCCAGCCAACTTTTATGGAAACTGCCGTGAGAATGTCCCGGAGGTAATTCTCACGGCTGCCATGAGATTAGACGCAGCCAATTTTTTTCGTATGCAGCTTGTTTACGGAGATATTACGGCAAACACCTGGGGTGTCTCAATTGATGGAAAACATAGGCGCAGTTGTCGACGTCGACAATACAAATACTACAGAATAGCTGTCCCTGTAAGGATTAAACAGCTTAGGTTGCTCCGCAATTTAAACCCGGGTTGCCAAAGCGGCAGTGAAGAGATTTATGCACAGCGCTACACGGCACCGCGTTGGAGTGAAGCAAGCAATGATAGGGATGGGTGAGGTATTACAGGTTACGTGGCGGCACGTGCGTAGAACGGGTTCACGCGGGGGACAGCTCTAGCTTGGGTTAAGCTCTACCAATACGTGCGGCCTGTCTGTCTGCCGCAGTAATTGAAGGAAACGACGAGGAAGCAGAAGAAAAAAAACACAAACACAATATAACAGTAAAAATGTATTTGATAATGGCAGTGCTCCCTCTTTTAAACGATGTGAGCAGACAAGTGTCCAGAGAATATTTAGTCAACCGCTAGTCAACCACTGACAACTACGTTTTGGGAAACCAATAAGTCAAATTGGATATAGGAAAGGCAATCACAACAATGCGTCACCTTCATACCTAAAACAGTTCAATGGGAAATATTTTCACTCTAATGATGCTTTTTGTATGGTATTTATAGGTTACAATGAAGTGTTTCGTGAGCTGCACAACACGATAGCGCACCAAGCACTGAGAAACCAGAGTAAAGAGGCACAAGTAGCTCTCTTGAACGACATTGAAAACAACTCTACAGACACGATAACCAGAGATAAGATCGGCGGATGAATGATATCATGACGGTGGTTATGTAAAAGGTTCAAACCTTCCGGAAAATATTTGCAGCCGAAAAAAGAGTACATTTTAAGCAGGTTAATAAGGAGGTGCCACAAAAATCAACTGAAAAACATGAGGCACTTGAGGATTAAGAATTACCGCGTGTTCGGAGTGAAGCGGAAGAACAAGTGAAGAGAATCTTTGAAGAGCAGCGCTCGGGAAGCTAAATTACATAAATATACATAAAAATCGTAAATCGACATATAGCAGTCATACCGGAAGTCCATAAATGGAATACTTTCTGACACGTGGGCAGTGCCTATACACAACACGAGAATGATATGAGGCGTAGAAATATGGCGGGTAGGGACGCTTTGGGCAAGCACTTTTAATTAACGACACTAGGCCGTCTCCGTAAAAAAACTAATCTTTTAGATCTTCCCGTGGGGATATGCGGGGCGGAAGCACATTGTCTAAAAAAACCCCTTGAAAAGAAAATTGAATAGACATTGGTTTTGCTCTTCGGCTTTGAACCCGGCCGTTTTGCCGGCTAACATTCGCATCACATGAAAGATTTGCATCTGTGCTCACATGCTACCTGTTGGGGAAGTACGTTATGGTCCTGGATGGGATGTTTTACTTGGTGCGCTATGCGATTGTCCGCTCATGGTAAACGCCGTTGAAGACACCGGCCTTTCTGCGACGCGGCCCTTTAAGGCTACGCGTTACAACTTCAGTAGGATGAAAAATATAATTGAGAATGATGCCATGATAGCTTACAAATACCCAGCGTGTGGCTTCACTTACAAAACAAGGTGGGTGTATAGAACATCCTGATCATAATCAAGCTGAAGAAGTGCTGTTTGTTTTGACAAGCACAGAGAAGAACTAACAACCGTTTCGACAGGGCGTTAACAGAATGGCTACCTAGTTATGGTGCTTGATGTAGAAGTACCGCTAGAAAAAAAGAGCGCACAAAAATGGGACGCAGTAGACAGTTACCCACAATGATGCACAACTAGCTATGAGTTCCGAACTAGCATTGAGTATACAACTAGCCCAATGTCAAGCCTTAGTAGAAATAAAGCATTGACTAGATAAAGGAACGGGGTAATCGTCTTTCGCCATAAAAATAAATTCTAACTGTGTAAGATAAAAGCAGTTCAAAATGTATAGCAGCGGGCTTCTGCCTGAAATAATGTTGGTCTCTGACTCGGTAACCCATTGGTGCTGTCCCCATAGTGAGCAGGAGAAAGTGGTCAAAATGATGAATTCAATAGAACAAGTCTCTTTTGAATACTAATCATAAACGTCGTCCTTTCTCACGGCGAAGGAGCCCGCCTGAAAATTGAATGCTAACTAATAAGATCGCTGGGGTTGTACACTCAACCGTAAACACTATATTCGAAATTTACTTTGCTGTTTTCGTCGGTGCAGTTGATTGTCCGATCACATACGCCGATGTCCCATATAGTCTTGTGTTGGGCGTATATTGCAATGGAAAAACATTGAAGGTATTTGGCCCTGCTGAGCGCCGCTTCACAGTCAGCTCATATATAGCTCAAATTCCTTACAGCTACACGAAAGTCCAAAACCTGTCATGATCTTTGAAGTAACAGTTTGGATGTTTTCTATGTATTTGGCATTATGGACAGCACGGCCCACCCTGCGGCCCGACTTTGCGTTGTTGGTCGTAAACTGTATGACAGACACAAACTTTCCAAACCTGTGAAATAAAATTTAAGGGCCATGGCGACGCAAGTTCTGACAATTTTTGTATTTTAATTGAGAGAGTCAAACAAAAATAATTACTGAAACTGAAGAAATGCCTCCTACATTACATCCTTACTAACCAAAAGACTTGAGCTATTTCAGGTAGCAAACTGCATTGAAACGCACAGGTAATATTTTTACACTTACTGATGATTTGTCAAAGTCTGGGCGTAATGGTTCAATGACGTGAATAGTCGAACAGGCCGCCCTTGATGTGATGGTCACGCAGTTATCCAGTCGGAAATCATGCACTCTTGGTAACTGGCCTTCTTCTTCCATGCTCGCTTGAACGGCGCTGGAAAAAAGCAGGGCTTACTGCTAGAAATATTCTATCAACATCGATTTTGCTTTCTTTAAAAGAATGCTTTTAAAACCTACAGGCTTGCTATCTTAGGGACCATACGAAACAAAACATAGGAATTTCCACAAACACGACAAAATGTATGTATTTTTTAGTGTACTACATTGGCCATAGTGCACTTAGATGTCATGCTTACGCACCATTCCAGTTTCCACATCTGGAAAAAGCTTTTTTTATACCTACAAACAAAACCTTTTTACTCCTTCTCAGTAGCTTGATAAGAAATCTTGGGGCGCATAAACCATTTCGAAATTGACGGATCTTAAAATATATGTTTACTTCTTATCTTGCACCAGCCTGTATGTGCATCAATCTTGCACTACTGACGGTCTTTGGAAATTCAAAAATGTCCTGTCCAAATTTCAAATCAACAGCCCAAGCGTTTCAAGTGGATAGGATAATTCCATCAAAGCGGTTGGAATTGACTCGCTGAGCTCGTCTCCGACTTCATTGGAAGATACATTATTCTAAATAAATGACGTAAAGAATTATTACACCACATGAAGAGACAACAATGTCAGTGTTACTCTATGATTACGTAAAAGCAGCATACAAACTAGAAGCCATAACTTCTTGGTACAAAACAGCCAAAACCATTTAATTGGAACTCCCGCGAACCTTCTGCAGAGCACTAGAACTACCTAATCTCCGCCATTTATTTCGAAACTGCGCACTGAACGAGTGTTTGCCGAGAAGATGCCGCCGCTTCCAATTTGTCGGCGCTCGACGGCAGGTAGCGATTTGTGAAACGCTTACTCCAAGCTCTTGTTTACATGTTGTTTTTTGCGTAGCCGAAGTTCGCTCCAATACAGCTTGTTTACAGAAAGAGGCGAACATCATCCTCGGCTACCTGGCAATATAATCTTTGTATCAAACAAGGACGCAAAATACCTTATATAAATACACCTTATCGGAGTAACCTTGCTTTTTTTGCGCTGCGAAGTCAACTTTCTTGAAGGCGAATACAAATGTTCAGACTACAAACGCAAAACCCATATCACGATCCATAGACGTAGAACATTTAAGTGCGAATGCACGGGGTGATGCTATGAGGGGGGTAAAGTTAAAATCCGTTGGCATTCGCCCGTGGGCGCGCGCGAGCCGACCCACGGAGGTCTGGCAGTTGATCGCTGCATATATAGGGGGATACGCCGCGCCGAGCGCGCCGAGCCAGGTGGCTGAGAGAAAGGCGAGCGCAAGGGGATGGACAGCGGCGCACGGCAGCTTTCACGGTGGAGAGAGTTATCATACCATGACGTCAGTAACGAGGAGCGGTGCGGGGAGCGGCGCACCCGCGCAGCCACGGCGCGGAGGCGGAGCGAGCACGGTCACGTGGTGAAGTGACGTCACCGCGCCGTGCTACCGACGCTCCTCTCCGACGAGTTGCTAGGGAGAGGAACAGCCGCCGCCGGCGGTGGAAGGTTTGGGGTCGCTTATAAAGTGCATTCGCACTTAAAAACGGAGTTACGCAGATCGGTTCGCTGAAATGTGAAATGACGTCCTTCTTTAAAGTTATCACGACAGTGGCGGCAACAGTCTGAACCTGACCTGAGAAGCACTCAGCAAAGTTACCCGCACCGAAGCGCATCGACGCATTTCGTGCTGGCCCTGCGTGAAGTTATATATCAAAGCGCTCTCCTCTCGTTGCGCCATCTAAATACTTTCCTTCTCACACAAGATGGCCCACGTGGCCCCCACACACAAAGAAAAACGCGTGCTCAGTTGGACTAAGAAAAAGGGGCGCGAATAGGCCGTGGTTGCAAACCATAAACGGTAGATGTTTCCTGCCCGCCCCTCCTCTAGATTAGAAGAGAATAGAACTTTATTCCACCGCGAGGTACATACATCACGCAAAGTAACAGAAAAAGAAGTCTGAACGGCTGGATTGACCCCTGCTGCCCAGTATGGGCAGGAACTAAGGGCATATAATGTAAAAGGGCCATAGAATTCAAATATAACACAAGGTCATATAATGTAAGAATGAAATTTTATGGCAAACATAACAATGCACATGTAAACAGAGTTCTGAAGACGAAACCTTGACGATAGAAAAAGAAAAAGTGGCAAAATATTGACTTTTCTATAAAAAACCTCGTATATGATTCAAAGAAACAGTAAAAATCTTTTGGAAAAAATTATTAGAGTACACAGTCTGTATCGCAACATCCCCTATCCGTAATTATTGCGACATTTTTTTTACTGCGCATCATTCAGGACTGCGATAAAATGTAGCAGATTTCTTTCCGCCATTGTCCAGCCGGCCCATTCCTTAGAGGTGATTTCTAATACAAACCAAGTGAACATCCCAAGCCTTGTAGTTCCACGCAAGGATGGAGGGCCAGGTGAGAGTTCGCTTGCACCAATTTCGACGGTAGGTGCCCGGTGCCACCAAGACATACAACTGCACATGGTGACATTCACAGCCACAGTGGACGTAAATTGTGTTGCCGCGTGAACCTCGGTTCCCACCCATCTACATAACACTGCCAGCGTTTATACATGTAAATAGGATACGTGCAAATACCTTATTAATTTATGGTCCTCACATAAGAAAAACATACGGGACCTTCCTAATTAGGCAGGCGGCTCGTGTTTGCTGAGATAAGGGTTTTTCAATATTTTCCTGAGTAGCAGTTCCCACATTAGCTCTCTGTATTGAAGCATAGAGGTAAAAAGAGCGTTTTAAAGTAGAAGGTTAACTGAAGTTGAAGAATTTTCTGGGTAGCAGACTAGCAGCACACAAATCCAGTGGAGTAAGATAATTTCTGAATCAGGTAGTGAAAGAGTTTGTTTCATGATATGGTTATTATTTTCAAAATACACGGCTAGTGTTTTGAAAACTTAAACAATTCGAGTAGGGTATGATTTCGTGAAATACATCTAGCTACACAGATTTCATGACGTGGATGAACAAGGGCAGCCTTAAATTTTTCCCAGGATTAAGTTCTAAATATTTGTTTTTCGGCACAGTTGCTAACGCATGCCAACTTTATATTTGCACCATTTGCCAAATAAATACCTGAACCATAAAAAAACAGCCGTCATCAACAAATAGTACGTGTTTGTAGTTTGAGCGTATGCATTAATAATGAGCATATCAGCACATATCACTATCGGCTCTGTACAAAATGGTACTGGTTCTCCAAACAATATGATATGCATGGTCTGCCGCATAACGGGCTGTGGCGGACTACGTGGACAATCTCGGGGCACACGTTCCGTCGTGAGATTCAGTTGTCACCATCGGAGGCAGCTTCTTAGACGAGTGTGCCAACATGTCGAAGAATTCTGCATGATTTCAAATATCGACGCAGAAGCTACTCGCTTGCACCACGGCGTCAACTATAAGACCCAAACCGGAACCGCATCTTTAGTATTATACTCGGCGTCCCAAGTATTGCAGCGTCCAGCATCCGCCACCTGCTGGTCTGGCTTACGACCTCGGGAAACTGGCGGTCCTTCTTGTCACGTTGTAGGTATCCCTGCACATCGGCATTGATGTCATCGTGTTCTACGGTGGCAACACGGCGCACACTATCGTTGTCGGTGGTCTTACGTCGCAAAGCTCGACCAGAGACACCTGCGTAGTTTCCTGAGTAGCTGTATTGTACCCAAGCGTAACATTAGGCAGGATTTGTCACATGTGTAGTGTTCAAGATTGATTTAGATATCCTGCACATCCGCAATCGTCTTGTACACACATTCGGTTAGTGCGTTCGTGTGTGGCTGGTTCGTATGATGTAGCTCTTCGGTGATACGTGCTGCTGCAGCACAAGACTTCTTGCATCAGCTCAGAAGTGAAGATAGCTCTGTGACCCCGAATCGGAGCTTAAGGGCTCCACGTCGCAGCGAAAACTTGGTCGATGCGACATTCGGCGGCATATGTTGTCCCGTTGGGAGCAGAGGTGGTCCCTGTATCGCGTATCATGTGGGCTGCGGCTAAAGCAATTGACCTGTTTTCAGCTGGGGACGTAGGGAGTGGGTGTAAAAGGTCCATTTTAATCTGCCGGAAAATCTTCGGTGGTGCGTCGATGGACTGCAGAAGCCCGGGGTGTCTCGTCAGCGGCGTTCGTCCCCGCGGGCAAACAGGGCCACGGTGAACGTAGCGGACGACCTGGGATGTAAGGCTAGGGCCATTTCCTTACAAAAAAGCTGTGTATGTCTAATTCCTCAGTTCTGGTGACCGTGTGTCACAAAAACTCCGTGTCTTGGATGGCTGTATGTTGGGTATTACGATTTAATCTTTCTGGGGAACTCCGCAGCACGTGGGTGGGTGGTGACTCCGTCTCAAGCGCGCCTCAGTTAACTAAACGGCGCGTGTTCAGTATGTGAAAAAAATTGGCCGCGTATCTGCTCCTTTCGTTGCAAATGTCGTCAAAAGACGATAGTCTTTGTAGACATTTGCCAAGGAAATGCCCCCCTTTGCTTTCCCGCTCACCTCTCATGCTGTTCCTGTACCGTGGCGCTCATCCCAATGTAAACACACTATAGGTTTGAGCAGGGCGATTTGAATTTACCGCGTTGCCCTGCTACAGGCCGGGTTCCTCGATGCCAGCGCTGCAGTACGGCGGAGACAAGCGTGAATGGAGGCGGCCGACTCCAAGGTTTATAGAACCGCGTGGCCGTGCTCCACGTGCGTTCCAAGCAGAACGTGGAACCTAGCTAGTGGAACCTTTCGTTGCTGTTGCCGCGTGATTTTTCATATGCCGCCAGGAGGCGGTGGTTTTATGCAGTAGATGTAGAATATCATTTGTTATTCGAAAAAACCAAGCATCCATGAATTTTTTAATAAAGGAACACTGCAAATATCTCTTGTGTACTAATTTCCTGTCTTATATTTGCGTAATGTCTTCTTGTTCAAGTATGAACATATAAGTGTGAACATATGACAAGTATGAACATATAAACCGGGACTTAGACGTTTACACTTGGCTGTGAGTATATAAGACTATTGCGCAATATCAATTTTACTTTGGCCAGGTGGCTGAATCGAGTTACAGACAGACAGACGGACAGGCTAACAGACAGACATACAGACAGACCAAAATTTCTGGGTTTAAGTAGCCCAAGAAAGACTATCGTGTTTAAAAATTAGCAGTGGCTTCGCTATGCTATGCCAGGATACACGTAGCGTGAGCTAAGGTTTCCTGGTTGTCTAGGACTAGCTGATTATCATGCTTACTGCTGCTAAAACTATTTCCAATCCAATCCAGTCCAATCTAATCCAATCGCGGCGACGGCGACGGCGGCTCCGGCGCACCAGCTGTGCTCCGTCAGACATTACTTCTGTTCGCGCATGCGTAGTACGGCTCTCCAGGAGCCACGCGAAACCTCGGCCAGCGCAGTTCACGCTACGAAAATCTATCAAAAGTAAAACAAAAATTGAGGGCCACCTTAATTTTATTTGAGACGGTTTTATTACACGGGCAAAATATTTTCGCAGCAATCCATATGTGTTTAGACGTGAAGCCGATTGAAGATGATACTTGTGAGCTCGGTCTTTGTAAGCTGGCTTTTCCACATTATGTGCTGCGCACTAACGCAAGGGCATCTACGGAGCGAGTATGTTTACAGCAACAATTTATACTCCTCAACATCGCTGCTCTGTCTGTCTGTCTGTCTCTCTGTCCGTGCGTCTTTCACTCGATTCAGCCAGCCGACCAAACTGAGCACATGCTGCACAATAGTCTTATATAATCATCATCATCATCATCACCAGCCTATCTACGCCCACTGCAGGGCAAAGGCCTCTCCCATTGTTCTCCAATTACCTCGGTCCTGTGCCAACTGTGACCAATTTATCCCCGCAACCTTCTTGATCTCATCTGCCCATCTAACTTTCTGCCGCCCCTTGCAGTCTTATATACTCGCATATATATAGTCTTATATATATAGTCTTTTATACTCACAGCCAAATATGAACGTCGAAGTCTGGTGTTAATGTTCATACTTGTCAATATTGTTCTAGAAGAACAAGACATTTCGCAAATATAAGGCATAAAATGAATACACCAGTAATATTTGCAGCGTTCCTTTATTAAAACCTACGAGTGCTTGCTTTCTGCTATATCAAATGAAATACTACATCAACTGCAGAAAACCGTCGCCTGCTGTTGCCCGCACTACCTGGCGTAATTTGAAACATCAAACGGCCACTAGACGTACCGCGTTCCTCTTCAAACGCTCGTAAAGTACGGGACCATGGTTCTATAAACGTAGTAGTCGGGTGCCTCGATACACGCGCGCATCCGCCGTACGGCAACGCTGGTATCGACGCACTCGACTTGGAGCAGTGGAGTGCGGGAAATTTAAATTTACTTGAGAAAACTTGATGAATTCATCAAGTTCTACATCTCATACGCCGTATCACAAATCGCCGACATGGCCTCAAAGAACAGGACACAATTAAAATGTGCAAGCATTAATAACGAGCAGAATTACGTATGAACGCCGTATCTAGCCCTGAAAAATAAGAAAAAGAAAAATCAATATCTTGATCCGACAAGCCTACAAATTTTCTCTCGGTTTACCCATCACTGCTTCTACAGACAAATTATTGCAATTAGGCCTGCACAACACTTGGGAGGAATTGGCTGAAGCCCACAAAAATAGCCAATTGGAACGCCTCAAAACTCACCAAGACGGGAAGACACACCCTACGAAACGGGGTTACGAAGTCCCGAAAGGAAATAACGCTAAACAACGCATTCCTCTACATGTTAGAGAGAAAATCACTGTCGCCCCAATCCCAAGAAATATGCACTCCGATCCACAACAGAGCACGACGCAAAGCAAGAGTTCAAGCTCTTCGAACTGCATACGGGAAACGGCCTGACGTTAGGTACGCGGACGCATCACTATACCCCAGTCGATCAGCCACGCCATCAGCATAGTCAATAATCAGGGACTGGAGCTAGCTTCAGCTTCTAAACCTACCAAGGACATCGACACCGCCGAAGAAGCAGCCATTGCCCTTGCAGCTACCACTGGCAAAGAACATGTCATCATCCTATCAGACTCCCAGACGGCGTGTCGAAACTTTCAAATTGGACGCATTTCATCAACAGCAGCAAAAATTTTATCGGCCCACCCTGATTTACCCGAAATTTTCATCATATGGACACCGGCTATTCATCACTGGAAGGGAATGAGCCGGCTCATGCCGCAGCCCGAGCCCACACACACCGGGCGCCTCCTTCTGGGATGTCAGCCAGTCCTTCCATAAGCCCAAAGACAGAAATAATCCCCAGAAGGTACAGTGACATCCTGGCCCACTACCGCTTGGGACGAAGAACCTTTCCGCCTCCACATCTCAACACGTCTCGCGAAGACACGGTCATCTACAGATAGCTACAGACTAACACATTTCCACATGGTACATTACTACACTCAATGCATCCGACACTGCACACATACACTTGTAAATTCTGCGTGGAGCCATGCACTCTAACCACATGGTATGGGAGTGCCGCCACACCCATCCCTTGCCCCAAACCAAATCCTCACTTGAGCAGTGGGAGGGTCGGTTGACCAGCTCCAATCCGGATCACCAACAACATCTGGTAGACCGGGCGAGACAGGCCGCCAAGACCCAGGGCTTCCTGGACTAAGGAGGTCCCCCACCTGGCGGTCAACCCAGCAACATTGACTGCTCAATTAAATGTTTATTCCTCCTCCTCCTTGAGAAAACTTCTAGTGTGTTATCTTGGAATGAAGGAGACGGAAGAGGAACAGCATAAAAGGTGAGCGGGAAAGATAAGGGATGCATTTACTTCCCAGAGGCGCCATTCGACTATCGTCTTGCGTCGAAATTTGCAAGGAAAGGTGCAGATACGCGGCCAATATTTGTCTGTACAAATATTCGTTTATGTCCTCAGTCTGTGATTTATAAATTCGAGCCAGTGTCTTTATAAATAATATAGTTAGTTCCTAATTAGCTAAAACCCAATGTTGCAAATCCAACCGGGCTGCCAGCTTCTCTTGGCTTTCCTCTTCACCACGGTTTAAGGACTCCTATTTTTTTTCCATTTACAATATACGTCACCAAAAGCGAATCAAGACTATTTATGAAACACTACTTTATAAAAATCTCTATTTGTCAGGGAAACTTTCAAAAGCTATTGTTTACACAGGAAAATTCCGAAATGCACTCGATATTTTATGAGCTTATGCTGTTGAGTCAGTAATTAGTGCGTAACGAGTACATCAAGCCAACTTAGACCGATTTAAGGAAAATCCCCAAGGTCTGGTAAGATTCTGCTAAGGAGGAGGAGGAATACCTTTATTATCAGAGCGGGCATCATTGCCCTGTCGGAAAGGAGAGGGACACGAAGGAAGAAGAGAAATAATAAAAAATCACTGTTAAATACTCAATCACTTGAAATGGTGGATAGCATAATTAAAGTCCGTGAAGATACTGTTCGAAGATTTCGTGAAGAGATAGGTGCTACGTTTATAACAGGAGTCAGCGAGGTTATCGCACCAACTTGTAGAGACCACCGGTCAGTGAGTATTCAATAATTTTCTCTAGCGCTGAGGGGTCCTCTTGAAGTCGTTGCAAATGCGCTTGTCCATTTGCGGGTGGGGATCCGAGGTCCAGTAGTGGCTCGCGACCAGCCGTGAAGTGGGCACAGTGCTATATCAAATGATATAGGTTAGGGATGCACGTCTCGTCACCATGCGGGCAGCGTTGGATGTGCGAGCTGGCTACGCGGGTCTATTTATGTACTACACGAGGGGTTAGGGTCGTGTTAGCATAGATCGTATTATCTATCACCTCCCCCGAGCGAGTGAGCGTCTTAAGTGGGCTTAGTACACCTACCGGAATGGTGCCTTGAAGCCTCTTGCGACCCTCTGCCTTGAATTTTTGCAGATAAAGTTGCCAGTCTGGTAGTGTTGGGTGTTGCAACGGGGCACTAAAAACTACTGGAGTCAGGTCTCTTCCGGGAGGCGGTCTGAGCCGTGTGGTTGCCATGTGCCCCGGGCGTTTGTCCCGGGGACCAGACGATGCGGATGGCGATGCCTTCAGCTGAAGGTCTCAGATAGCATATAGTATATTCGTGGCCGTAAAATTAGGTCAGAATGTTCTGTTAAATTCTTTAAGGGCGACGTGAGAATCGGTAATGATGCGAAAATAATGCGCTGAGAGACAGTCACACTGGTCGAGGATGGAATAGACAGCTTTCAGGGCACCCATGAGTTCGGCTTCATCAGCTAGGCCATATGTATTGGAGATCTTCCGGGAACCGTTTAGCAAAGACACGTCTTAAGATGCCCATGCAATCGCACCCTCACTGCCGCGCACGGCGGCACCCGTGAAGATGTCTACTTCGTTCTCAATCTTGTCGTTCTGGATGGTGCGAAACTAGAAAAATTTAACACACACTTAAATGCAGCCGTACGGCTACAACTGAAAGCTACACAGCTTTCTCGGCAACTTTGTAGTTGAAGAAAAATGCCTCCTTCTCCAGGGTTCAAGCCCTAGGACTACCGCCTATCTAGTGCAGTCACTCTATCAACTTAGCTAACCAGTAGTTTTTTTCTTTATTGCCGGGTTTCAACTAAAAACCATAAAAAGATAACATAACACAACATCACAAGATTAAAATTGCCAGCCCATGCATCGTTAGTGCTGGCGGATTTATATCGCTTCAGGGTCTTCAGGGCATTCAGAACCCATAACCATTGTGGTTGCTCGGTCTCAGCTTTATACACATCTCTAACGAATGCAATGCTCTCGATGAAGAACTCTCGGGTAGGGCGTGCGTTGGGGTCAGCAGGGGTACAGCCATCCGAGTCTTCCACCCACTACGAAGCCTTAAAAGCACAAATCTGCCTTATGCCACCCTCTCAGCGTTATTCGTCGGCAAGAATAATATGCCATAAGAAGAGATACGTAATTACTGTTTTAAATTGCGCTGTCAAATTTTCCAGTGAAACGCAGCATCTTCCCGGTCAAAAAATTCTCCTCCGCAGTCTGAGGTTTTTTGCACACGCGCCTGTGGATACCTGAAGGGAAAAAAAACATTTTCTTAAAGCAAAGGCTCCACGGCCGATGGTCTTACTGTGAAACTGAAAAAAAAAAACGTTTTCGACGATGACCAGTACATCCTTGCCAGATCCCGAATACATCCATTTATCTCGAAAAAGGTTGCGGCCGAGTAACGTATAAAATATCATTGTGCAAACGTGTTACGGGACTCAAATAATGCATTGAGAAGTGGGCGTTAGGCAAATTCCAACCCCGGACCACCTCCCGAAGAAATTCTGGCACACTTGCCCGTCTTTTGCAATCCCCCGACACAAGGTAGCCCGGCACGTTATCGCTAATTCGTACTTCAAACACTGTACGCACAAAACCGTTGCGCTGATCTCTCAAAAAGTAAAGCTTGATTTTAGTTGTCTCAAGAAATGATGAGTAAGACCTACGCCATCAGTTTAACAAGGTGAAAGAAGTTTGTGCGACTCGTGTGTTCCCATGTAGAACCCCCAAAAAAATACAACGAACAATCGGTGTAGTTTTTGTACACTGACACGTGACATACGTAAAGCCTGCAGGACGCACCAAATTTATGCACAAGACATAAAATATAAAGCTTAGCCAGAAAAACTACCTACAGGTCATGACCGCCCCACTTGAACGTTTATCTCTGAAAGATGAGTTCCACCTCATAGTGCGTGGTATTTTGGTAGAGCTCGATTAGTACGCCGAAGTATTTGACTGCTGTGTCGGCCCACTGGAGTTGTTCAAAAAAAGTTGGCTTAGCCTCCCGGTTTCCAGGCTAGAACCCAATACATTCGTTCCAGTTTATGGCGCTGCCAGTCGTTTTGCAAAACACTATTTCGTATTTAACGAAAGAACCACAGATCTTTCACTTTCTCTGTCAGTACAAACTACCGCGATGTTGTCAGCATTCATGGGCATTTTTACCTAATTTTTATGCAACCTGAAGCCACGTATTCCATCATTGTGGATACTTTTTAAACAGAAGAGTTTCAGGTATACTGCGAAAAGCAGGGGCGACAGAGGGCAGCCTTGTTTGACGGACATCGTATCGGGAATCTGGCAGCGACGTTCTTGTTTACAATTAGGGTGGGCTCACTTATTTAGTAGTTCATTTTCACCCGGTCTGATAGGGCAGTGCCCGCAATGACATTCTCCAAAAGTTCGAAGAGTATCAAATGGATTACCCTGTGGAATGCTTTTTTCTAAATCCAGTTGCAAAATCGCTGTCTTCCTCAGTAATTAGTCTGCAAATTCTAAGATGCTTCTTAAAACATGGATGTTGGTCATGATTGTTCTCCCCTTAACCTCACATGAGTGATGTGGACCTAAAATATATTTTATAACGTCTAAATTCTCTTTAAGAGATTAATCATTAAAATATGTAGTCCACGTTCGCAAGACTATTAAGGCGGCAATACAGTGGCCTCTTCTGATTTTCGAATCAAGACAACGTGAGATTTTTGAAATAAATGGGCAGCTGTTTTATTTAGTAGGCTGTCCTAAGTACCCCGTATAGGCCATTGCTAGTACTCATTTAAACCTGTAAAGAAACAAGCTCCCAGACCGTCGGGTCCGGGCGATTTTCGCAGGGACAACTCATAATTAGCGCCTGAAATTTCCGATAAGCAGATAGGGCTCGCACATTAGGTTTCGTTTTATCGCCTAACTTGGTTATCAGAACCAGAGAACCGGTTTGCGAACCCCTCTTCAGTAAGGCCTGTTCTACATTTTCGCCCTTACGGAGAACTTCGCCACGGCAGCTTACCGCAGTTATTTCATTACGCTGCCGGGTCTTGTTTCCTCTGCCAACGAGCGCTTCATGGGCCTTTCGCCGGACCTTCGCCGCTTAGTGCGTGCGTGTATTATGGCGCCTCTATATCTTTCTGTGTTGAGAAGTTATAGCCGTGTTTTAACTTTCCTTATACTGTCCTTACATTTGCCGGGTTCTGCGCTTTCATGCTCAAATTAAACTGAAGTTGACCATGCAATCGTTTTTCTGTTTTCATTTCCTTCTGATGTAATATACTAGTCCCTTTGATGGCATTAATTTTGACCTCCTACTCCAAGTTTTCCCAGAAAAGAAAGGCGTCGTTCGCGGATCCCCGTGAAGCCGAATTTGTCATCTTTTTTCCTGTTCACACGTAAATCATCCTGTAATGCCTCTTCGTTTAATTTATATAGTTCCTATTTAAATTAACTCTCTCTTTTTGATATCTAAGAAGAACCATGTCTACCCTGTGGTCACTGAAACTAAAGTGCTTCACGTTGTAGCTATCGCAAAAAGGGTTTGCTTTCGGCGGAAATGTATGTTCGGTCTCATCTGGCGTGACTGTTGCCTTGAAATGTGCATACAGGGAAGAATTTACTTGCGTGAATATACATACTGCGTCTTGCCCATTTTTTTCTTGCGTCATTGTAATGAGCAACCACGAACTCCCATTTCCAACAAGCAACATTGATGCTCAGTACTCCACTTTACATACACAATTAAAATCACCGAGTAAAAATAACATTCTAGTACAGTCCTACTAACATTATATTGCATTGACAAGCTCTTTTCTTTCACACTCCGCTTTTGGAGCGTACCCACATATAACTCTCCATTTAGTTTCGCATAACGTGAAGTAACATCATATGGCCTAATTCACATGATATTCCGCTTCCAACGTCAATGAGAGTACAATTTTTAAAAAGCAGGTCACCCCCGCCTAATGTACCTACGGCGACGGATACACAAAAATAGTAGCGCGCTTTGAAAGGTGACTTAAGATCCCTCTTGACCTGCCCCTACTTCCCTGACCCTTTGGCTGAGGCGACATTGGAACACTTGCTAGGGACGTGTCCAAGGCTTCAACCAGCCTGAGCTCGACATATGGGGCCCGCAGGACATCGCCCAGGCTGCCCTCCAAATATTGACAGGTGGACGCACGGTTTTTTACAGGAAACTGTAGGGTATTCTTCCGAAAAGGACTCTATAGTTTCCTGTAGTGCGCCCGCAACACATTGTTTTTTTTCCTTTTCTGTCATACCCCCGTCCTATTTGTCTATTGTTTTCATGTTACTATGCCCTGTGGCAAAATGGCGCAATAAAAAGGTAACACCACGCGATCCGTCTACTCCTGAATTTCAATTTTGATATCTTGGACGGCCACTACATCAAGCTGTGTTCTGGACATAAGCAGGCAACCTGGAACTGCCGTCTTTTCGCTACCAGCCCTCTCACATTTAATGCGGCTATGCGAACCACCGTACCTAACTTGAATACCAATGATCTAACTGCTCGAAAATAGAAACACAGCGTTAACCTTGGTTTATCCCCGAGCGTACACAGATTGGCATTTCGGTGCTGGCCCTCTTATGATTCGCGCGCACACACTTTCACAGTTTATTGTTCGTGCCTAACTTACAATAATGATGTGTTCCATCATTGTGATGCTCGAGTGTGACAAATCCGGCCACCACACACTTGAGAAGACCTAAACTGCCCTGATGCCCACGGCGTCATTGCTGGCTTCCGGTTCGGTGGGATGTGTAGCCTCTGTCTCAGGGCCCCGTTGCCGCTGTCACTGGTGGCTCGATCTTGGCTTGTGTTCTCGTTGTTCTAAGTCACTACATCTGTGATCTCTCGTTGAGAGCTTGTGAAGACGCCGCTAGCGGCTATGTCGGGGACCTCCATTGCGTCGACCTCCGCTTCAGATGCGGTGGCAGCTTCCGCGTTACTATGCATCTTGTCGGCATCAACATCCTGGCGCCTTCTTGGGTATATGGCGCCACCAACGGACCGCTTTTTTTGCGGCACCGGTTGCCTTGCCGTCATTGATTTCATGGTGTTCCGCTCTTGTAGACGCAGACAACGTCCCGTCCCCTGCTCTGCCTGCAGCGTCCACAGCGCCAGCCTTGTCCGTTAGGTGCTCCGACTTGTCTTCAGTCCCTGCAGGTACCGTGATGCTGGCGTACTTAAGGACGCAGTCGGTGCCGAAAGGACCAAAGCGAAGACAAAGCAAACATTGCTAAACACGGCACTTATGTGGAACGTGTACATTCCGGGGGCGCTTGTGGAAGAGCGGTGGTGAGGGACCAGTGCCGGTGTGATCCGTTTCTTCAGCTTCAGGGTGACGAGGCGTGTCGTTGATTCTTTGTCGACGCCACCGGACACGCGCAAGTGGTCTTGCGAAGCCTCGGTCACATACCCGTGCGGAGCAAAAACTCCCGAACATCTCCGTCCGGAACATGGTGCATGACCCAGTGCGCTTTCAGGCGCAATTCCTGATTGCTTGGGTGGAGGACCAGGCACTGACGCAGTTTCACTTTGACATCACCGTCAGCCAGAATTTTCTTCGCTCTTTCCCAAGTGCTGAAGGTAATTGCCCAAACGTGATTCATCTGGCGTGCCCCAAAGCTATAACTTCGAGGAGCAGTGCAAAATGAGCTAGGAGGTCCCTGATATGTTCTGCACCATAAGGCCTCGCATACATTGTCCTGCACCAAAAGTGTTTAATAAGTACTCACCAGTTGGAAGCTGCGTAACAGTAATTGACAGCCGTAAAAATCGGCTAATGGAATAAACATGAAGCTCAATTTCCCAATGCACAGAAAGCAACATTTGTATTCTGCGATTAAAAGAGTACTCTCATTTCACGAGCTGCCCACGAAATGGAAAGTTCTTGAACCATTATCTGTCGCGCTACAAACGGCTACCCTCCTGGGAAGCTCAGTTTGTGGAGTGATTACCCTAGATAGGCGGTGTTTTCGGGGTAAAATACTAAACCAGGGCGAATATTTCTCCAACTGCGAAGTTTTAAATGCATAGCATTTTAGTAACTCACAATGTCACGCGGCGTTGGCGTGCCTTGTCGTAGTCCGCAGGCGCGCCTTGTCGTAGTCCGCAGCCAGGCCACTACACTATAAACGAAATAACAGTTTCCGGCGCCCGGTTTCAAACCCATGACGCCGCGGGCGGAACGCAAGGTGCCCGGCGCACTAACGACTGAGCCACGAAACCGACACAGACTTCGATGCACCGAACGCGCCTTATATCCTTCACCCATTTCTGGTTTGTTTCGAAAGCGCCACAAGTTGTCTCGCGCCTCCGAAAGATGGCGACGCGGGTCCTGCGATCGAGAGATACGACTTGCCGGCGCACCCCTCGGAAATGCTGTGCATTTGATCGTGCCCCTCGCGAGGGGGATGTCTTTTTTTTTGATAAAGCTGCATAGCTTTCCTTTGTAGCGGTACAGCTGCATAAAAGTGGATGACACATTTTCTTTCGTATGAAGCGAATGTGTTAGCACAATTGATCATGTCATAATACTAAGGTCAAACTAGTTTATTTAGCGGTTTTTATTTTTCGAACCAAGAGCGACCGCTTGAAGAGATTAATTTACTATGTTAAAAGGGGAAGACCTGCGGAAACTCGTACTTGTACGAGATGAGTGGTTCTCAGGTAGCATTTCTTCCCACGCCGTAAAAATGGGCGAATGGAATAAACACGAAGCTCAATTTCAAAACGCACAGAAAGCAACATTTTTATTCTGCGATTAAAAGAGTACTCCCATTTCACCAGCTGCCCACGAAATGGAAAGAGGCAATGGCGTGTGCATGAGACTACAATCTACGGAAGCCGTAGTACAATTTCGAGGAGCTGCCCCCTATCAGTTCACACGAAAGAGTAACACAGGGTAGTTTGATGTGGAGTGGAAGTGGTGTTCCCGTACCCGTGCTCACCTGATGACTCGTTTTGCTGGTGCTGCGTAAGACGGCCCACTACATCTCACAGCTTTGCCAGGTGTCGCACCGCACGACCGTTCCGGAGCGCAGCGCGATGGAAGCCGACAGGATGCGCAAAAATAGAACCCTCTACGAGCTAAGTGCACAAAGTACACATACGCCGTCGAGGCAGCAACGGACATTACTCTTCGTCGCAGCTGATAACGATAAGCCCTCTTTCAGTAACTTTTCTCCCTTCCCACCATTGCTGATCTTGAGGGAGGTTAGAGGAAACGACTGTGAACATGTGGTTCAAGTGGGTAAGCAGTAGCTGTTCGCGAGCGTTCTGCCATTGAAATCCCACTCTCTGCGATATGCACAGGAGCGAAATGGTAATTACATGGAAAGTTTCGTTCCACCACGAATGAACCTTCCAGAGGATAGTCTTTCTGAGGCTATTAACACGGACATTGTGGTCTGTCTGACTGCATCTCAGCACCGTAACTACTTTAACACCGTAACTACCGGAAGTTACCCTAACCAATTAATGTATGTAATGTCTCGTTTCCATACATTTACCCACTCATTCCTTCCCCCCTTCAATTGAAGACTGGAACAATTTGCCGCAAGAAATGACCAATTGAGACTCTTTAGCACAATTAGAGAAATCCTCCTTCAACTACATAGAAGCCGATAGTGCTGTCTCTTCTTGAAGACTCGGCCCTATTGGCCAGGAGATCGTCCTATAGGTGGCGCCGCTGAAGTTAGAGGGTGCCACGGTCAAATTTCTATAGAGGGGAAGGAAACGACAAAAATACCAGGGTTTCTATAGGGCACTGGTCGGTCAAACAAGATTCCTTTAATGTACGGGGAAATTATGCACAGTGGGGCAGTGGAAATCTACGAAATACACATCAGGCATTAGCCTGCAATGCTTTCCGCAGGCGGAAACCCAATGCAAGCTCTCGATATCAAAGCTGAAATTTTGAAGAAACGTTGGACTCGGTCTGTAGTACACTTCAGCGGAGAGTGTTTCAGGCACATCTCAGACGGAAATGAAAATAACAGCGCAGAAATCACCACAGACACGAAAAGCCGACCCAAAAGGCTTTTCAATTATTCGCGGCAGTGAGAAGACAGTGACTTTTTTGAAAGAACAGCTTTTCCGTTGGACAATTTACCCGAGGTGAACACAACAAGCCACCGAAAGTTGCAAGTTTTTCGATAATTCCCATTGAACGTTCCGCCTAACCGGGCACAAAAGAAGTTTGGCTCTCGGTCACTTTTGATGAACCCTGTGTGTACGTAGTAAGTTTCATACCTGCGAATTGATACGCGAGTCAGTGCGGCAATTTGTAAGGCCCCGCTTGCGAAGACGATTGATACCCCACACTCCACGCTACGCTGAAATGAAACTTGAACACGCCAGAAGCTCCTCTAATAATATTTTCTTGTGCTAGCAACCTTCACTTCAAAACAAGGCCCGCGAGAGTGGTCTAAAAACGCGTTCATTTTAATAAATACGCGTACAAGTAACATCAGCGCTGGTCACCTGCAACGCTCACGCCGCAGGCGACCGTTAAAACAAGCTGATGTTTCCAAGATGGAAGCGCTGATGAAGAAATGCCAGGATACGGCTCCGCGAACTAAAAAAAAAAACGAGCACAGCACAATAACACAGAACGATTTCTTTTCAATTTTGCACCTGTTGCGCAACAGTCACGACCGCGGTACTTACAGGTAGCAACGCAAAACACGCTCCTTGCGCATACGACCCGTAATCCGCACAAAATAGGCAGCGCTACACGTACCACACACTGTTGTGTGAGTCGGTATCCAATGGTCATTAGACGTCGTCGCACGGAGAGCCGGCAGCGCATATAAGACGGGCGAGCTGACACGCAGACAGTGATGGAACAAGCACAGGTAATTGAAGGCAAACCACGAGATGTACACAGTTTCACAACTCCATGGGACACACTGCACACCGACACAGACGAGCTAACTCAACGAGCGATAAGCGCCCATTTCCCGCGCAGCCTTAGCACGTCGAGAAAACCAGTACGTTTGAAACATAAGCTGTCGCCGCGACACGAACACTCATTGGTCTAAACAATCACGCGACCCGTGGGCTCTCTGCAAATTAATGCCTACAAAGAAAGACAAGTTGACGTTGAGGCAGGGAACGATACGAAAGGGGAATCTGCCCGCCTCCTCCACCACACCCCTCTATTCTTTCCCCAGCACTCTGCGCTTATTGGGTGGCCGGAATCAATACGAACACACCATAATGCGGGAGGTCACTGCTCTTTTTGTTCCCCTCTCCTGTATGACAGCATGCGAAGAAAGCCCGGGCAGCTGTTAGGGCAGTTCGGTGGCACTTACATCCGCGCGTGATTAGCGAACTTAGCGGAGCTTTTTATGGGAATATAACCAGGTCAGTGTCGAGCGTATTTGCACGTGTATAGTGTGTGAAAGCCTGTGAAGGTATTATAACTCTGCCGCCTTCAGCGTCTAGTGTGTGGGACTATGTTCAGTAGGGGAGACAAATTTTTGCACCTGTCGGGGGACCAGTACACCGTCGCGAATGGAGTTTCTTACGAAACTGGAATTTCATTCGAACGCCAAGAACTAAACAACGTTGGAGACGTTGCTCCTCTGTTTCTTCTTTTAGTAACTTTTCTCGTGCAACAGTTGTACGGATTCTCATAGCCATGGTTAGAATGACTGAGTGCGGCACTCTCGTAGAGGGACGGCTGAATGTTAGGTAAGTGGGGTTTTAGTTCGGACAAAACGCTGTAAAACAGCGAGCAAAACCTTTGCGGGAAATGTGTATTCTTTCAGATCAACATATACTCAAAAGTGCTCCCCAGAATCGGATAAATGGCTAAATATCATTCTCCTGAAATATACGGTACGACTTCAGCCATGTTTTTTTCACATGGCCGAAGTCGTACCGTCGCCTGTGTCGTCTGCTTTGTTTGCCCTCTATTCAATTTCTCGTTGGCGCCGCTAGGGGCGCCACTCTAAAATCTCCTCCCCATAGCGCCTAGACGGAAGCTACGTGTCATAACCAGTCCGGCTGAACTGCGCTTGCGAAAGAGTTGCTTAGTGTTTTTGTGCCGTTGCACGTTACGCGCTCCAATTTTGTACTTGTGCGCAATCCGGTCGTACACCATAGCTGTGCCGCATACGGCACCGCATACTCTACCGCACATGTTCTGCCTTGCCCACGTGTCTCAGAAGGCAGTTAATGCATCCATGTTCTCTGCTGTTCCACGCTCTGCCCGCCCGAGTGGGCTAACAGTATGAATAAACAAACAAAAGCCCGTCGGTCTACGCGGTTCATCGTTTCAGCCGCCGGGCCAAAAGTGAAAATGGATTATTGAAGAAGACGTTCGTATTGGCAAATATTTTCCAAACCAGTACTACTGGAAACACACTTCACACTTGACAACATTGTTCTGAAAAACAAAAACAGTAGGCACATTTCAGGCAGACAAATCCGCGCATTTGTGGCGTGTGCATGATTGTTTTAAATAAAACTGCATGGTTGCTTGAGTTTTGGAATTGTAAAAAACATTTACGCTTTGAGAACATTGTTTTGACTCAACAATGCAAAACAGCGCTTGAGGGCTATTTTATAGTCACCGCGGCATTCCAAGAAATCCAAAAGTAACCAAAGGTTCCAGACTTTTGCGCGTGAGCAGTGAACCGCCGTAAAATTGAAATGACTTTTTCAAATATCCACAGTATTTATTGCGCGAGTAGCGACACGGGATGGACAGAGCATGATAGTTGGGCAGCAAAGAGACGAGAGGAATTTACCTCGCTGGGAGAGCAGAAGGTAATCGTCTTTTCATGAAATTTGCATGAAGGTGAGCAGATGCGCGATATTTTTTTTTACTTTTATTGAGCTCTCAATAAACAAAAAAAAAAAAGCACACATGACTTTCACACGACACGCAATTCGGCTGTCTCGGAGGATGTGACGGGTTTAGCGGCGATGGAAACTTTCAGTCGTTCCGGCCGATGGCGTAGTCTACCGAGATCGATCGGTGTGCGGTGCGCTCTTGTGATGCGCTGCAACCGAATAAAGTCCTTAAATATCGGCGCGCTTCGGCGGCTTTTTAATTCAAAGCTTTCTGTCTGTACCAGCCAACGGTTCCTTTGCGGCGGCCGCGACAAGCAAATCCCAACGCGGCTGGAGAGGAGGAGGGCGGTTTTCACTCACGGAGCACAGTGTAGATGGCACGACGAATTTCTCAGCGTTCCCAGCGCGCAGGTGCCTGCTTACACCATCAGGCGCGTCGGCGGGACGGCTTTGTCGTCTGCTTAAGCAAAGGCTACTTTGGGCCTGTTTTGGCGCAGCTTCGCGTCCATTGCGCGCTTCCTTCGCTTGGCTTGATTAACATGTTCGACAGCACCTTCTGGGCAACCCGGACGCGACGGAATTAAGTGTTCGTATGGGAAAGATACTCTACGGATTGGTTTGCAGGACGGGAAAACAGGATGTAGAGTCCACATACAGACATCTTGCCTCAAGAGAAACGCTACCTTTTGCGCACAGTTTGCCAGGAATGGAACACCGTTTTCTAAATAGGTGAATACCAATTCGGTTGTGTTTTAACAGGCATTTCAAAAGGCGAAAGGGGCAACTGGTTTGATAAATAGCGATTATAAAAGTTCCCTCAGTTTTCCCGCAATTCTCAAACTTACTAAGCTAACTAGTCCAAATCGGCATAAATGGGAATCACTAAGCGCACAAGCCGAATTGTTTCGGTGTCTCGGTGTTTCGAATTGTTTCGGTGGCTAGGTTATAGCGAACTAGAATAATTGGGTTGTGGAAAGAGCGGCGCCTGCTCCCAGCAGCGCCCTTGAAGGCGAACAGTTAACACCGCGCGTGGCGCTGGCGCTAGTGTGCGCCCCCCACCCCCCCTCCCTGAGGAGATCCCCGAGGCTGCGCGCATTAAAGGCCAACTGCAACGAAATTTTTGGCTCCTTAAATTCACTACTTTCCGGTAGTAGTTACCTTAAAAGTTACTACCTGCAAAATTTGAAGGCCCAAATATGCGTCGCTGCATCGTAAACGGAGATCAAAAACGCTCTTTTAAACCGAAACTAGAGTGTACTAGAAGTTTTAGAGTGGCCCGAGCGGCGGCCTCTCCCATTGCTCCGCCGGGGCGACTTTTGCGCAAAAAATAAAACCGGTATAGCGGCGGCGCTGCTGTCGTGGACAACTGAAGAAGCCGGCGCCCCCGGCGCCAGCTCCCAGCCTGCGCGCGGCAATATTTGCGTTGCTCTCCGCTGTGTTTTGCGCTTGCGAAGCTGATTCATTTTGGAATATGAGGTTTAACGCGCCGGCGCTACACAGGCGATGAGGCAAGCGGTACTGGAGGGCTCCGGATTAATTTTGACAACCTGGGGATATTTATTGATTGATTGTGGGGTTTAACGCGCCGACGCAACGCAAGCGATAAGGCGCGCCGTAGTGGAGGTCTCCGGATTAATTTTGACCACCTGGGGATCTTTATCGTGCGCCGAAATCTCGTACACACGGGCGTTTTTGCTTTTCGCCTCCATCAGAAAAGCGGCCGCCGCGGCCGGGAACCTGGGGATCTTTAACGTGCGCCGATATCTCGAAGACACGGGCGTTTTTTCACTTTTATCCTCAATCACAAAAGCGGCCGCTGCGGCCGGGAATTGAACCTGCGCCTTTGGTCAGCTGATTTATAAAATAGACGCAGAAACGTTATGACTCCGCTTGAGCAAACTTTACACTAGTACGACCAGACATAAAAATATCGACTAAAAAATACCGCCCCCCCCCCCCCCCCCCGAAGATAGTTTCTCATTTTTTGTGCGTTTTCTGAAAACGTAATTGTTGATATACAGCAATCTCTCGTTAACTCAAAGTCGTAAAATTAGCTGAAAATTTTGAG